>JARBWK010000002.1:77366342-77966342 GCA_030556195.1 Anolis apletophallus
AAAAATATAGGAAGAACAATTAATTTACATGAATGGGAGAAGATTTGGACTAAAAAGTTAAAATACTCATATGCATCAGACTTAAAGGAAAATTGGCTAAAGCTATTCCACCGGTGGTATATTACCCCTAAAAAAATTGGCATAATGTATAAAAAAGCTTCTTCAAAGTGTTGGAAATGTCAACAACATATTGGTAGTTTCTTCCACATGTGGTGGACGTGTCCCAGATCAACAGCTTATTGGAGAACTATTCATAAAGAGGTACAATCTATTTTACACAGGAAGTTCCCTTTGCGGCCAGAATACTATCTATTGGGGATAACAGACAAAAATCTAAACCTGAATCAAAACGATGACAAACTTTTTTTTTATATGTCTACGGCAGCAAGAATTACCTTCGCCAAACTATGGAAAACAGACAAGACTCCTCAGAAGGACGAGTGGCTGGACAAAATCCTAGATATCAGGAACATGGACAGACTAACATATTTTATGAGGAGGAATGCCCCAAACGCACGGGCACAGACAGACTGGACATACTTAGATGACTATCTTTTGAAGAATTAAGTAAACTAAAAGAAAAAGGACTTACATAAAAGGTTAAGATAACAATAACACCCGTCGGAGAATGGAAGTTACCACGTAGATAGTTTTAATTCACAACTTTTTCTTTCTTTCTTTTTCCCCCCTTTTTTAATGTTCATTTCTATACCTAACTCTTCGCTTTTTCTTAATCTCGTAATTATTACCCTCTTGAAGTCTCACCCCCTTCACCCTACCCAAGCCCATTTTGAAAATGAAAGTGTAATTTCCTTTCTATTTCTTTACAAACATGTAACCAAGTACAATTTAAAAAACCTTGAATAAATATATTTCTTAAAAAAAAAGTGAAGACTTTAATGTCCCACTAAAATAATATTAGGCTTAAACACAATCTTAAGTTTTAGCTGATAAAAATCAGTAGTGCTTAAAAGTGATGACATTTAGCTCAGCTGTGCTTGACATTTTCATAACTGTATGTCCAGGGGGGGGGGGGGATGAGCACGAAAGTATTAGGATACTAGCAGGAAATTTTTTTAGCTCAGCACACTAAGTGTTAATCAGTGGATAACATTTTGTCCATCTTTGAGAAAATATAAAAGATTTTGTAAAACAGGTGTGTCCAGACTTCTCTCACTGAATTTAACAGAAACCAGGTATTTATAGAGTGTGGGTAGGGAACATTTTGATGGCTTCTGTAAATCAAAGCTAATGTAAAAAGTGGTTGACACTTAGTTCCAGAACAAAACACATGCAGGGGCAGTGCTTTGGGCTGCATAGGACCAGTGTGTCTCATCACAAGTTTCTCTTCAGCCTGGTCTGCAACTCATCCTCCTGCCTTGAGCACAATCATAGAATCATAAAGTTGGAAGAGACCTCATGGGCCATCCAGTCCAACCTCCTGCCAAGAAGAAGGAAAATTGCATTCAAAGCACCCCCGACAGATGGCCATCCAGTCTCTGTTTAAAAGCCTCCAAAGAAGGAGCCTCCACCACACTCCGGGGCAGAGAGTTCCACTGCTGAACAGCTCTTACAGTCAGGAAGTTCTTCCTAATGTTCAGATGTGCTGCTTGATTTTGGGCCCAGGTAGGAATTTTCTCCCCTTTACCTGTTTTTGTTTTGCTTTATTTTGGGCGAGGTGAAGGGGTTGCCTACTGTACCTGAGTGAATTGGATAATTGACTAAGTGTAGTATCTATTATTTGGTTTGTTTTTTGCAAATATCACGAGAAAATATCAGAGTTTGGTATATGCCTTGACACCCTTTTAGTGTAGGGTTGGATTCTGGAACAACTTATTTAGGACAAGAGGGATCCTCTTACCTCTGCAGGAGTCTACTGTACACCATGCACCTGTGGACAAGTCTACATAGGGACTGCTCAAGCATGAATCAAGAAACATGAAAGGCACTGCTGACTAGTTTAACCAGAGAAGTCAGCCACCATGTTAGAATGTAATTGCGTCTCCAGCCCGATATCGACAGATATCGTACCCATTTGCGGTGCTCTTGTTCCTCCATGCATTGGTATGTATATGCTTCCCTATCCCTGATAGACATTATTGAATTTTTTCCCATTGACCTAGGCTGTTTCCACTTGGAAGCGTGTCTCTATTATTGTTATATATGTATTTCCTGTATTATTTTGTTGATACTCCAGTGTTGTTCCTGCTGCGAGGCGCTCGCGAGATTTCGCTACATAGGCCACGCCCCCGGTCCTGAGGAAGCCCTTCGGGGAGAAACGAAGGCGCACATCATTTGACTGGTTCGTTGACCATAGGACGACCTCCCTCTATGATCTAATTGCAATATATGGTCATATTGACCTGGACGTTCTATTATTATTTGTACATTATCATTATTTGGGATGGCGTCCGGGACTGTGTCCCTCATTGATGATGCAGGAACTTGCTTCCGCACTTTTCCGGCGTCTCCGCTCACTTGCATGTGAGTTAGCTGCCCGTGATTGCCTAACACTAGGATATGTATGTATGGTACTTACCTTTATAATACTGTATTTTCTTGCATTTGTATGACTATTACATGATATTGCCTTTGCTATTCAGGGACTTATAAGTCCAATATTGATATAGTTTATTACTAAAATCATTGAAAGATACTGTTTTCGCTCCTCTTTTTGCTTTGACTGTATCAGTGGGCCAGCCCGCCCCCCTCTTTTGTAGAATGCACAGAGAAACCATTGAAATCCACAAGCATGTTGACAATTTCAACAGAAAGGAGGAAACAATTAAAATGAACAAAATCTGGCTATCCATATTTTAAAAACTCTAAAATCAGGACAGTAAATAAAGAGCAACACTCAGAAAACTGGGGAATTCCAGACACAAAACAACTAACACCTCCCAAGAAAGGATTCCCCCAGGCAGGAAGCACCCAAGCTTTGAAGCTGCAAGGCCATTACATGCTAATTAAGATGGCCAATTATCACATTCACACCTGCCTCAAAGAAACAAGAGTTCTTTCTCCCACCCTGGACATTCCACAGATATAAACCACACTTGCCTAGTTTCCAACAGACCTTACAACCTCTGAGGATGCCTGCCATAAATGTGGGTGAAACATCAGGGGAAAATGTTTCTGGAACATGGCCATACAGCCTGGAAAACTCACAGAAACACAGCATCTTTAGGGTCTACAACCTGATAAACCATTTAAGAGCCTGCCCTTGGGACTGTTCTAGATAGTTTCCTCTCTCTCTCTCTCTTATAGTCCTGCAATTTTGGAGGGAGAATGCTAAGTTTGCTTTCCAGAAAGCAACCCACCAGATTGAGCAACTCGTAGTGAGCAGCCCAATGCAGTGTGGGGAAGTGGTCATGGGTTGACACTTGGACTCCACTTGTCATATTTATTTATTATTTATTTACGACATTTATACACTGCCCTTCTCACCCCCAAGGGGACTCAGAGTCATACAATATGTTGTATCTCTTTTGCTCATTCCCAATTCAATTAAATAGATTCTAGATCAAATTAAAATGGCTCTTGTTTTACCCAGTTCTCTGACTCATTAATTCATGGTTGGCCATGAAAATGTACCCAGAATCTTGAGGGACAATTGTGACAACTCTCTTTTTTCCCCATTGCTTGGTCTCATTGAGATTTGGACCAAAACATTTTGTGACCTGAGGTAAAGAACAAAAAGTCCAGAAATCAACTGGACTGAAAGCTGAATCCTTCTTAAGATTATGCTCTTCACCACAACTGAGGCAATAGGTCAGATTTGAGGACCCAGAACAGTTTGCATGGAATAAAACACAGAGTAACAGTCTGATAGGTGAAACTATATTGGCCGTATTCCAATGGTAGTACCCCAATGCTTCCCTATGTTGCAGGAAAGAGGTCTAAATGGAGGAACTGAATTATAGATATAGGATCCCTTGTTGATTCAGAACCTTGCACAAACAACACAGTTGAATTAGGAAAAAAAACATGATTTTTTTCCCAGTAAAGCAACATCCATTCAGAAATGATTAGAATTAAAAAGAGAGATAACAGCTGCTGAATTGGATATTTGTAGTTGGCTGGTTGGATAATGTGACACAGAGATTTCTTTCATTCAGTAAATAATAATAATGAAGTCCCTTGACAGAATGAGAACCACTGAGCAGAGCATGCCTTTTACTCTAATTATACAGAGCTGGCCTAAAACATTTATAGTAAAATATGATGAATTGTTTCATATGCATTGACTGTGAAGACTGAATAGCCCAAGGGTATTTTTTTCCTTTCCAGTTTACCTTTCAAATAATATAGTAAGATGATGGCAGATTTTTAAAAAATGACCTGGAAATGGAAATCAGGGGAGAAAGAAAATGAAAAGTAGGATAGTACACCAAAGTGAATTTTCCATTTATGGAGTCATAAAAAACAGTAGATGGGATCAATTTCTGAGTTCCAATCCAATCCAATAAGCCTTTATTGGCATATACATAGCAAAAAGATATAAAATACAGTACAAGTCATAGAAAAGGGAACTTCACATTTGCTACACATTCGTTTAGGAATCTTTCCACTGAAAGGCAGCAGTTAAAATCTTGACAATTTAAAAGCATAATTACTTTGTCTGGGTCACGGTGGTTTTAAGCTAGATCTTGTGGTAGTAAGCTAGATCTTGGTTCCTGGTAAAGTGGGCAGTGCAGAAGAATATGTGGGGTAGAATCCAGCTGTCCTGTGTTACAGGGACAAAGCCTCTTATTGCTCGGTAGACCATTGAGTCTTCTTCTATGGAGCGGAGATGGCATAATATTAAATCTAGCCAGCATGTAGGCTCTCCTGTATGAGGTGTTGATGAGCACTGCAATGTAAAGGGCTGGGTTTCCCTGTATGGATGGAATTGCCATGTTCGTAGGTGAACAGGATTTATTGGCCAAGCACAACAATTGGTTATAATCCCTTTCTAGCAGCCTCTTTTTTATAAGGATAAAGATCTTGGTGAAAGTTAGCAAGTTCAAGAAGTCGCTATCATAGCCCAATTCCCTGGTCGTTGGTAGGACTGTTGAGCACCATTTTGAGTGATGGCGTTTGCTCAAGGTGAGCTGTGTCAGAGAGTTGCTGGGGCTTTGGTAGTGGATAGATAAACAAAATATTATGATGTTTAGCCAGATAGTGGCCTTTATAGAGTATTGGCCAGATTCTAGGCATAGAACTGCATACGGGACACAGTTTGGTACACCAAATAATTTGTAGAGGAATTTCTAGTGGAGAAATCTGATGGCACTGTTATTAGGGGTTAACCAAATGGGCGCTCCATAGAGTAGTTGTGACATCGCCTTTGCTTGAAAAACTTGCAGAGCTGGGGGGAATATATTGGTTGCCCCTGGAATGGAAAAACCTCCTAGTAGCACTGTTGCTTGATTGGGCCCGGGCCAGTGTATATTTTAAATGAGTGGACCATGACAGGTTGTTACTGAACCAAAGCCCTAGGTATTTGAAATGTTGTACTTGCTCGATATAGTGTCCCTTTATCTTCCAGACTTATTTTTATTGCTTTTCCAAAAACCAGGATCTTGGTTTTATCATAATTCGCCTGCAGATCATTCGTTTCACAGAAGTCAACAAATATGTGCAGTAGTCTTTTTAAATCCACCTGGGAGAGGGATTGTAGGGCTGCATCATCCGCAAATAGCCTGGACAGGAATCATATAGGATGATGATAGTAAACCAGAGCAAAGATTTTCAGGAACTGACTTGTAGCAGTGTCTTCATCAGACAATATACGAAACTGCTGTGTTTCTAACATTTTTCATGAGTTGCTCTTTTTTGTATGGTATATGCATAGTTTTTGAGAGAGCATGATGTACTACATTGCCTCAGGCAGCTAAATGTTTTGGTTTATCCCTGAAATACACTAATTATTACAAAGTGCATACAATCCAGGGAGGGAGCAGGAAGTTTGAATGGAAGCCGAACTGCTTAAAATCCATGCTGTCTGTATTCTTGTTTATGCTTGTACATTTTTGACATAGCCATACTTACATCCTTTCTGGCTGGATTTATTAAAACCTCTGTCACTTGTCTTCATCTGGTGAGTGTGTTTTCTGACTTGGAACTTCAGGCTTTTAGTATATGGCTCACCAGGCATGGATCTCTGGTCCTGACTCTAAATTTGACTACATGTTTGGTATTACTTTTACCAAGGGCTTGTCTACACGGGCCAAAACACCCAAAATGGCCCAGAATTTACTATTTGATGTCTACTAATGTCCAGGAATGTCTGCCTCCCATGAAATTTTCCTTCAGTTTTCAAAGTTCTACCATTGGAGAAAATAAGAATATGAAACCATTCATATCTAGAAAATCTTATGTTTGCTGTATTTACATTCCCTTGGTTTTTCCTCACCCTTTCTTCATATGATTAAACGGTGATCTCAAAATATTCAATCAATGTTTTAAATTAGTAAAAAGCTAAAAATTGGGAGACTGATAGAAACTCCCATTTAAGGATACAGCTTTCATTTATACTAAAATCCCTCACCCATCTTAGACTGCCTTCATCCAAAAATTAATATCAGGATATGTGCAAACATTTTAAAATGTTTTTAAACTCACATGTTTCTACATAGAGGCTCTAGTTTTTAACATTGAGTTACAGTTTCACCTCAAAATGGACTATTCTGCTCTCAGAAAAGAAGAGAGCTGCTACAGTATCCAGTTTGGGTTATTCACTCTCCTTCCTTAATCACGGACTATACATCTGGATTTCTTAAATAGGAGATGAAGGTGAAAATTGAGTTTTACTCCCGAAGATAGTAGAAGAGGCTGGAACTTTTTTAGATATTTTGAGTCTCTGTATTTATTTATTTTATTTTATTTATTTGTTCAGTCTTATATTCTGCCCTTCCTGGCCGGCTCGGGGCGGTTCACATAATATTAAAATGCACTGTAAAGCAGTGGTAAAGCTCTTGCTCTTTGGAAACTGCTTTGGGTTATTCTTGAACAAAAAAATGTGGCATAGGAATGCGAAAAATAAAACACATAAACAATTAAGAGGTTAGTCTTGTTTTCATATATATATGCATGTACAAAACGGTGGTGTGAATAGTTGTTGTCATGACAACGTCCATCATTATACCTTTACAAAGAAAGTTCTGAATTTTCTTTCTTTCCACAAAATAGTAACTAAAGCTATATGAGGTTTTTTTGTTTTTTAAACCTTGGGTAACTTTTGTTTCTTTCCCCCCACAGCTTCTGTATTAATAATTATGTGATAGGAAGTGTGCCACTGAACTACACAAGCAAACTGGTGCTTTGGGCTTTTGCAAGATAGAGCTCACATTCAGTGACAACTGAATCATGAGGCATTTCCACAAGCAAAAAATATAAACTTGCACTGTCAAGTTTATATGATGGGTAATAAAGAACTGATGTAAATTTTTTCCAAAACTTCAGAATTTAAGGCGTTTATTTAAATCATGCAATAAATAAGTTTTGTGACAGAGTTTAAGGGAAGAATGTTATACATCAATTTGATCAATTTGGTATCTTTGCACCTATTTTCCAAAATTCTGAATCAAACAATAATTTTGATTGGTTAACATAGGCATCTGCCTTCTATGGCCTGCCTAGCTAGGTATTGTCTGCCTACTAGTACTAAAGAGAGAAGCCCCAGACAAAGTTTCAGATGGAATTTCCAAACAAGATGATTTTCTGGGTCCATGGGATATTAATATATGTTTATTATTACGGTTCATAACCGGGGATGGAACCTGTGGCCTTTTGCATGGAAAACGTGTTTTCTGTATGTGTTATGGCCACCAATATTCCTAATGCTTGATTGTAGGAAGCAGCTACTACCTTTGTGCCTGTTGGAGCAGTGATGCTATGGGGCCACACCAAATGAAAAAGAAGCAGCCTCAAGGTTAATATGTGCTAATAAGTTGCTAATTAGAGCAATTATCAGGGTCACTCAGGATGCTAAGCTTATTAGCTACATTGCATACAGACGTAGAGCCCTGGTGGCTGGGTGAAAAAAAAGGTGTTAAAGTGGTTCATGAGGATGAATCAAAGTGTGGGATTTTCTTCCCCCTTGAACTGGGCTTCTTTTGTATGTCTGTGCTTATATAAATCATGAGATATCATTTCTGTTCAACCTTTTCTTCTTTTTTCAAACTGAGATAAATTTTTGGTTTGCCAAACCTTCATTTTGTGAACGCAGCTTTTAAGCCATTGATATAAACAACACTGAAACAGGTCATCAGACTACAGAGTCTACAATGTTGTCTACAATATAACACTGTGGAAGTTCAAATCAAACCTTTTCCAGAAATATGTAAAAAAATACTACAGGTTGACAATGCATATATTTTCTCCTTCTGAGTGAATCTAGAAGAATAAAGTCTCTCTCTGTGTTAAAAATGTTTGTATTTTAATTATTTTATTCTTCTATTCTCTCTTGCTCATTCACATTGTTAGTAAGATATTTTTGTTTTAGGAATCCCCTGCCCCCACCCCATTTGACTGGAAGTGTACTAGTCTTTCATTTGCATCCAAATGGTTTCACCTTGCTTGAAGGCAGTTAGGGTAAGGACCATTTTAAGACAGATGGTATCATTGATCTGCCTCAAGGAGAACTGTTAATTAAAAACATGTTGCTAAAACAAACACTTGAGCTGAAATTAAATTGAATTGAGAGAAAATGTTTGCATCTCACACTGTATATATTGTTATACCATTAATTTGTCTGCTGTGCAAATGTTTATTAAAATCATTGAAGTTCAGCTGCCTTAATCCAGCAATCTGTTGTGGATATAACAGGATTTAGGGACAATGAAGAAAACTGACAGGAACTGATTCAATGGATAGACTGACAGAAAGATAAATACAAGTTGAGAATCGCTTATTCAGAATTCTGGAATTTGAAATACTCCAAAATCCAAGACTGTTGACATGGGTGGGTGAAATACTGAAACCTTTGTCTTCTATAAAAATGCATTCACGCTATGGGTATAAGGTGTATATGAAACATAAATGAATGTTGTGTTTAGACATGGATCTCATCTCCAAAATCTCCATCTCAATTATATACATGGATGTAAATAAAAGGTAATAAAAGGTCAATTTTGATGTTTTATACTGTTCTTTATCGATTGAATTAAATTGTTGCCAACACTGTGAACCGCGCTGAGTCCCCTTCAGGGTTGAGAAAGGCAGTAGACAAATACCGCAAATAATAAAGATAAGATTCCAAAATCCAAAGCACTTTTTATCCCAAGCATTTCAGATAAGGCAGGGGTTTTCAACCTTTTTCGGCCACAGAGCCCTTTCTGAAGCAAAAGTTTTTCATGAGGCCTCAAGAAATGTTTATATATTGCGTTAAATTATATATTATATATAATGTATGTATGTGTCTGTCTCTGTGTGTGTGTGTGTGTGTATCAGGCATGGGCTGGGCCAGTGGCAGATGAATGGAGAATGTTTTTGCGAACTAATTCATACAGTGCAAAAAAAAGGAAGGAAGGAAGGAAAGAATTTAAATGCAGTATTTAAAATGAAGAATAATTTTAACTGTCAGTCCAACCCCCTTCAGCCATGCAGGGAAAACACAATCAAAGCACCCCCAACAGATGGCAATTCAGCCTTTGTTATAATAATAATAATAATAATAATAATAATAGAAACCCCAGAAGCCATCTGGTTCAACCCCCTTCTGCCAGGCAGGGAAAACACAATCAAAGTCCTCCCTGAGCATTGGGAGGGAAATCGCATTTCGGAAGCAAACAAAGTGAAGGGGGGGTGGATCTGGGCAGCAAGGAAAAAGATTATAGGTAGTGAGGGAGGCCAGGGAGAAAGGATTTGTGTCCCGGGAAGACACTGCTGCTGCTGTTGTTTCCGGCAGCTCAAAACTTTAATTTCCCTGCATTTCTCAGAAGGAGGAAAGAGGAGGAGGTGGGAAGCAACAAGGCACCAAGGGCCCCCTTACTATTACCCATGGAGCCCCAAGGGGTCCCAGATCACAGTTTGAGAACCCCTGAGATAAGGGATACTCATCCTATAAATGGATCCAGGAGGAATTCAAATCTGAACTCTACTTGGAAGCCAAAATGACTAAACAGAGGCCACCACACTTTGGACATATGGAATTATGAGACTCATTAAAAAATGTTAAATGTACTGGAAGACAATGAGAAAAGAGGATGGACAAATGTGAGTCAATACAATCAAGGAATCTACAACCCTAAGTTTGCAAGTTCTGAGCAGAACTGTTTGTGACCTTTTGGAGGAATTTTGTTCATAGGATCTCCACACACTGAAAACTTCGACTTCAGACAGCATTTTATTATATCAGAACAGATTTGTAACTTGTTTTGATCAGTAGTGGCAATTAATGACCAAAGGGTATGGAAACCATGCCCTATAAGGAGCAGCTTAAAGATTTTGAAATGTTTATTATTTATTTATTTATTTATTTGGATTTGTCCGTCGCCACTCCCATCTGGCTCGGGGCAACTTCCACACAGTAAATAATAAATTTAGCCTGTAGAAGAGAATGTTGAGAAGAAACATGATTGCCATGTTTAAATAATTTAAAGTATGTTATGAGAAAGAGGAAACAGGCTTGTTTTCTGATACCCTGGAGACTTTCAACTTCATCACGTGGGCAAAATTGCCCGGCCTATGACACTTTCCTTCAATTTAGGGATGGAGCCCGCTGGATCCCATCAGATGATGTAGATCTACTTCCAGTGGGGCTCCATCCCTGAACAAGAGAGAGCAAGGAGAACATGGAATGCCTCCCGTCTTCTCATTGAGAAGAACTGTGAGAAGCCGGGCACGAATGCTTACCCCCATGGGATAGGTAAGGGGTGATCCCCCCACACTGCCTGCTGGATTTGCCAGGATGCATAGCTAATCCCCCCAAGATTGACTGCAATTTTGACTTCAATGTGATGAGGTTCTAAGACTTGGAACAATGGGTTCAAATTACAGGAGATTCTACCTGAACATTAGAAAGAGCTTTCTGACCATAAGAGCTGTTCAACAGTGGAATCACTGCCTCAGAGTGTAATGCAGGGGCCCTCAAACTTTTAAAGTGGAGAGCCAGTTCACTGTCCTTCAGACTGTTTGGGGGACAACGACTATATTTTGAGAAAAACATGGACAAATTCCTATGCACACTGCAGATATATTATTTGTACTGCAAAAACATGAAATAACAATACAGTATTCAAAATGATGAACAATTTTAACCAACATAAACTTACCAGTATTTCAGTGAGAATGGTGAGCCTGCTTTTGGCTGATCAGATAGTCAAGTTAATTCAGATTGTTGTTGTTGTTGTTCTTGTTGTGTGACTTGAAGTTGTTTCAGACTTAGAGTGGCCCAAAGTCTAAAGTTTAGAGTGGGGCTGAGTAAATGACCTTAGAGGGCCGCATCCGGCCCATGGGTCTTAGTTTGAGAGCCCCTGTTGTATTGGAAGCTCCTTCTTTGGAGACTTTTAAACAAAAGTGGATGGCCATCTGTCTAGGGTGCTTTGATTGTGCTTTTCCTGCATGACAGGGGGTTGGACTGGATGGCCTATGTGGTCTCTGCTAACTCTATAATTCTAGCAACAACAAACTTTTTTCTTAGCACAGCCCTGTTTATTCTCTTGCTTTTTTAATTTTGTATTTCTATGTACTATAGGTAGCTTGTAGTTTAGTCACATTAACCCTTATATGCATTTATATTCTTAAAATATGTTTTTGTGGATGTATTTCTATTTGTGTCTAATATTTTTTTGAAGTGCTGCTGCCTTTTTCAAGTTGAAATTTAGTATCACTTGACTGGTCACATATGTATTCCTGCTGGAATTAGAACTTAATTGCTTTGTGAGGATAGAAGAAGCATTTTCACAATAAAAATAAATAGAAGAACCCTCTGCCATCTTGTGGACACCTCTCTAGACCTTCCAATACAACCCTATGATAGGCTGGGATCAGAAGTAAGGCAATTCAATGGCATTCAGCTGTATCTGCAGTTTCAGATACTGGAGCATATTGCCCACAAATATACAACTATTAATATGCAGTCCTTGGAAGATACATAAACAGGAAGTTAAAACAGTGATAAAGTTGCTACTGCTAAAAGTGATACATATGTGTGTGTGTGTTCACACACACAAGATCCATTTATTTTAAATAATCACTTCCCCAAAGTTTTTATATAGAAAGTAAAGTTTATGGGTGTTTATGGGAGTTTAGCTCTTTCCCAAATAGAAATAATGAATGCCTTTCTATGGAAAACTGAAACACCAAAGTACAAAGTCCTATAAATGAAAGATTTCTTTTTGAAAGAAACCTGTGATTGAAGATTTTGTTTTATTAAATGTTCAATGACTTTGCATTCTTGTTTTGTTTCCTTAGGTATTCCGAAAAGCTTAATTAGAAGGGAAACAAGTGAGAAATAGAACCTGTGATCAGAAGAGATGCTTAAATTGTGCACTCATCATCATGCAAAAAACTTGTATTGTCATTAAAAAAACTTTTTTCAGGGAGGGAATTAAATGAATTAAACCAGATAGAGATAAACAAGGAAGATGTTCTCACATGCCTTACTAAACTAAATGTCAACAAATCACCAGGGCCAGATGGCATCCACCCCAGAGTTCTTAAGGAACTCAAGTGTGCAAATTGCTGAAATTCTAGCCAAAATATATAACCTTTCTCTAAGATCAGGCACTGTACCCGAGGACTGGAGGGAGGCAAATGTAACTCCGATCTTCAAGAAAGGATCCAGGGGTGATCCAGGAAATTATAGGCCAGTTAGTCTAACCTCAGTTCCAGGCAAAGTGATGGAAACCATTATTAAAGAAAAAATTACTAAGCACATAGAAGAACAGGCATTGCTGAAGGAAAATCAACATGGTTTCTGCAAAGGCAAATCATGTCTTACTAACTTGTTAGAATTCTTTGAGGGTGTAAATAAACACATAGATAAAGGGGACCCAGTCGATATTGTTTACCTTGACTTTCAAAAGGCTTTTGACAAAGTCCCTCACCAAAATGGATGTAGGAGTAAATTCTGAGGTAGCAAAGTTTGCAGACGACACTAAATTGTTCAGGGTAGTTAAAAATGAAACTGACTGTAAAGAGCTCCAGAAAGATCTCTCGAAATTGAGTGAATGGGCAACAAAGTGGCAAATGCATTTTAACCTAAACAAGTGTAAAGTCATGCACATCGGGGCAAAAGAACCCCAACTACACCTACCAATTGATGGGGTCAAAGCTTTCCGAGACAAACCAGGAAAGGGATCTTGGGGTTTTGGTGGACAGCTCAATGAAGATGTCAACCCAGTGCGCAGCAGCAGTAAAAAAAGCAAATTCTATGCTTGGCATGATCAGGAAGGGAATCGAAAAATAGGTCAGCAAATGTTGTATTACCTCTCTACAAATCTATGGTGAGGCCACATCTGGAGTACTGTGTACAATTCTGGTCACCGCACCTCAAGAAGGATATAACGGAACTGGAAAGGTATAGAAAAGGGCAACAAGAATGATCCAAGGGATGGAGCAGCTCCCTTACGAAATCAGGTTGCAATGCCTTGGTCTTTTCAGCCTTGAAAGACGGCGTTTAAGAGGTGACTTGATCGAAGTGTATAAAATCATGCATGGGATAGAAAGGGTGAATAGAGAAAAATATTTTCTTTGTCACACAACACTAGGACTAGGGGCACTCCCTAAAGCTCAAGGTAAGAAAAAGTTAGGACTAATAAAGGAAATATTTCTTCACCCAGAGGGTCATTGGGTTATGGAACTCACTTCCAGAGGAGGTTGTGACAGCGGTCAGCCTGGACAGCTTCAAGGCAGGATTAGACAGATTCATGGATACCAAGGGAATCAGTAGCTACTGAAATGGACATCCAAGTGCCACCTCTGTGTTGATGGAGGCAGGCAGGATTTTCCCGGGTACTGGTTGTGGGGGGTCAGGAGCAGGTGAGGGTTTTGCCCTCCTTTCTGCTAGAGATCCCTGTGTACAACTAGTGGGCCACTGTGTGACACAGAATGCTGGACTAGATGGGCTGAGGCCCGATTCAGCATGGCTCTTCTTATGTTCTTATGTTCTTATGTACTATACAAAGTTGGCTTCTCATTCATACCATTTTTCCTCATTGTATATAAAGATTAATTTTCTGCCACATATTTTATGAATGCAGATCATAGGTTCCCTGTATTCCTGATGGCTTGTGAAGTTTTTTTTATATTTCAGAATTTTTATTTAATCATTCCATTCCCTACAAATATATGTCAGGCAGCTGCACTATTCAAGCCCTCCCATCCTCAACCTTTTAATTAATGAGCATCCAGAGGAGGAAGAGGAAGAGGAGGAGGATAACTTTATTTCTTATCCTCATGGCTCGTGGTGGGTTACAGAACAATTAAAAACATAAGCACAGCAAAAACACCACAAATACACATATTTAAATGCACCTCTATAAAAGTTACATACCAAAAATGTTTCTCTATTAAATACACAAAACAAAGAGAATAAACAAAGGACACACATCTAAAATTCATTTTTAAAGATTGCCTGGATAGGTGTTCTTCTAGCAGGTCATTCCACAATCATGGAGTGGTTGATGAAAAGGTCTTTTGGGTGGTGGTTGCCAGTCAGGTTCTGGCTGGTTGCAGCAGATGCCCCCGAGAAGACCAAAGTATGCAGGGAGGAATATAAAGGAGAAGGCAATCCTTTAGGTTACCTGGACCAAAACCATGTAGGGCTTTAAAAGTCAAAACCAACACCTTGTACTTTGTCCAGAAACTAATTGGCAGTCAGTGGAATGACTTTAGGATAGGTGCAATATGCTCACTCCTAGATGTACCTGTAATGCAATATGGCTGCTGTGTTTTGAACCAGCTGAAGTTTCCAAACTTTGTAGAAGGGTTGCCCAATGTAAAGCACATTGCAGAAGTCCAGCCTTGAGGTTACCAGTACATACACTACCATCTTCACTTTTTCCAAATCTAGGAAGGTCCACAGCTGGCGGATCAACCGAAGCTGATAGTAAGTACTCCTGACCATTGCATCTACTGGCTGACATTTGAAGGGATGGATCCAGGATAACTCTCAAGCTGCGAACACAGTCTTTCAGGGGGAGTGTAACCCCATCCAAGACTGGTTGGTATACCTCCATCCCCAGATGAGACCTCTTTATGGCAAGCACATCTATTTTGTCTGGATTCAGTGTCAATTTGTTTTTTCTGATCCAGCCCATTACTTCCTCCAGGCTTTCATTCAGAGGAGTCACGCTATCATTAGCCAAAGCTGTTTTGGAAGGCATGGAGAAATATATTTGAGTATCATCAACATACTGATAAAACCCCATCCCATGCCTACAGATGATATCTTCGATCTGTGGTGAGTATATATTTAATGGTGTGAGCTTAGTCCATAAGGCTCAGATCCTCCCTTGGTCTACTCTCTTTTTGACTCACGGTAAAAGGAATATTATTACTCTATTACTCTAGCACTGCATTCCTCTATGAAGCTATTTACAGCACTAGTATATGATTGTCTATACTTTGGGGGACTTAGGAGCAATATAGTGCTTACGGAGATTTGGATAGGAATGTACCTATGATTGCAGACTTATTTTGATTGTCCACACTGTCATATTGTTATTATTTAGGATGGTTTAGGATTGACCCAGGTTTGGTCTTTGTGATTTATAGTGTTGCTTCACCCTGTGGTAGGCATGTAGCCGGGGGCTAAGGGGCTTCAGCCCCGAAATTCTCAGGGTGGTCCGCGAAAAAGGCCTTACTGGTACATTATTTAAACTGTTATGTTTATTCATATCATGATCTGATCACCATGCTCATTATATCCTACATTAATGGGGTTATTGGGATAACAATACAAAAGGTTTGCTAGGGTAGACCCTCTTCCACCCAGTCTCAGCCCCCCCTGAAACAAACTCAGCCCCCCCCCCCTGAAACAAAATCCTGGCTACGGCCCTGCCCTGTGGGGTTAGGTTTGTTTAGTGGTAGGCAGGCTTTTGTGTTTGTTACAGATGATATCTCCCAGAGGCTTCATATAAATATTAAAGAGTCTTGGAGATAGAAGGGCACCTTGCAGGACACCACATAATAGCTCTTTTTTTGAGGAGAAACTATCCCCAAGTACCACCACTTGTAATCTGCCTGAGAGGTACAATTGAAACCATTGCAGCATGGTGTCTCTGATTCTGTATGGAAAGTCCTTACAAAGTTTTTCTAAAGTTCACAATATCTGATCTCACAGTGCTTGGCACTATTTTCATTTTTTGTGGGTTTAACTTTTGTGGATTTGATTACTTGTAGAAATGATTGATATGCTATTTGTAGAAATCTCTAGGTCATTCAAAGTGGGGTATACTTCCAGCAAAGATCAGGTAAAAAAAATATTTTTGGACAAGAAAGCCACATATCTTGCTGACCTTTTGAAACTGTCCTATAGGGTTAAAATAGCTGGAGAACAGTCATTGGTGGATGATTTTAACACCCTTTCTCCAGCAAGTACAATAGCTGTTAACTGTACTCTCTTCTTGTCCTCCTTGTCTGAATAATCGGGGTTTCTAAATTTTTATGATTGTGGTTATGGAGAAAGTGAGCATCTAAGAAAGGGTTCAAACTACTGTTTTCCTGATCCTAGAATGGCAAATTTTTGGACGACGACTCCCATAATTCCCCAAGTAGCATGACGTTTCATGAGTTTTCATCCCACAAAGAAATTGGCTGTATTTATTTATTTATTTACATCATTTCTACCCCGCTCTTCTCAACCCCCGAGGGGGGACTCAGAGTGGCTTGACAAAAGGCAGCAATTTGATGCTGATACACAATATAAATATACAATATAAAACCATAAATATTCAGCATTAAAATACAGTTAGCATTAATACGTAATACATATTCACTTAAGTTAAAAACAGTGTTCCATCCACAGCATGAGCATTGAGCCATATCCACCAACTTGCCATTACAATTCCAATCCAAAGTGCTGCATTGTGCTAATGTGCAAAAGCCTGGTCCCAGAGCCCAGATTTTACTTTTTTCCTGAACGCTAGGAGGGATGGGGTCGATCGTATGTTGCTTGGAAGCACATACGATCGTGAGCAAGAATTTGCTGCACATTTTGACAAGCATCTAATTCAGAATATAGTGCTTCCTGCAATTATTCAGCTGTGTGGGGGTGCAGATACAGAGATGGAATTGAGGTGGCATTTTAGTAGCAAAATGTATGGCCAACTAGACCTACACACAGAACTGGTTTTGTTTCATATATTCAGATGAATGTACGTAGTTTGGCAGATGGAGCTGAGGTGGTGCTGTTCCTGCCTACACTCATTTGTTCTACGTACTTGAACAACTGATAAGGACTTGGGCATTTAACAGTCAGTGGTGCTTGTTTTGCTTTAGAAGAATTGCATAAATTACAACCCCCCTCTCTAAAGAATATGTGGGCAGGAATGAAAAATAGCTGTGCTTAATTATAAAGTGTCATTGTAAGAAAGGAGATCACTGAAACAGTACAGCAGATTGTAAAATGAGAACAGTCTACATATTACAGAAGAATAGCCTGTGAATTGTAGTTGAGCCAACTGGATAAAGATGTAATATAAGAAACATGTGTACACTCTTGCACGCAGGATACATAAGCAGCATTATTCCAGATGCTCACCAAGGATCACATAATCTGGGGTGGAGAGGAGTGGGTTTCCTCTTTGCTTCTCTGGGCCCAAGGGGCCTGAAAAAGTGAATTGGGCTGTGTGGACTGGATGGCCCCTGAGGTGATCCACTGAAAGTTTATGTCAGTTAAAATTATTCTTCACTGTAATTATTGTATTGTTCCTTTTTTCCTTTTCCTTTTTGTTTTGCACCACAAATGAGATATGTACAGTATGCATAGGAATTTGTTCATGCTTTTTTTCAATCAGTTCACACAAACACTCTCCATTCATCTGCCACTGGCCCAGCCCGTCTGTCAAATTTTAAAACACAATGCATCAACAGGTTTCCCCTTGCCTGATACACAAACACACACACGCACACACACACACACACACACACACATACATACATACATACATACACACACACTTCTTGGGATTCCATGAGAATTTTTTGCTTCAAAAAAGGCTCAGCAGCTAAGAAACAATGCATCAAAAAGTTTGCCCATGTCTGAGATACACACACACACACACACACACACATTTCTTGGACCACAAGAAACTTTTGCTTCAAAAAAGGCTCTGGTACTGAAAAAGCTTGAGAACCCCTGGTCTAGTGTAAATCTGGTTCACAGCAGTTCCAAATCTAGCACATACATGCTAAAACTGGGGCTGGTGTCCAGATGGGGTGATACTGCACTTGCATCTTGCTGGAATATCACCTTGTCCTCTTGTCACTGCCACCACTCCCCACCAGAGCTTTGGGTGAGCCTAGCTAATTAATGTCACATTTGTGATGTATTAACAGGGCATCTGCATAACCAGACAGAAGAAGGGGATTTACTGGTCATGGAGTTTTGTGGCAGGGAGAGTGTAATAGCAGCAGTGACACAGAGAAAAGCCAGCACCTTCTCTTGCACTAATCATGGTAGAGAAAGGGTGCTGATTTATGATGGTGTCCATCTAGACAGGGTATCAATTGTAAACAGACCCAATCTGTTTACAGTCTGTTGTGAAGCCTTGGGATACTCCAGAGTTTCCAGCAAACTCAAGAATATTCCTTGACTGTGCCAATCATCATCATCAACAACAACAACAACAACAACATATTTTATTTATACCCTGCCATAGGGACTCGGAGCAGCTTACAAATAACACATAATAGTGCTACACAACATATAATATGCAGTGTATCAACATTAAAACCAATAACACATTTACAATCAGACATGTAAAATTAGCAAGAGCAAAAAAGTCAGTAAACTATGGCAATAGTCAATGATTAAAAGATCCATGCAATCAATTTAGCCTTCCCTGACTAAAGATAGTAGTCTGGCTGCTATCTTAAATGTTATGAAAGAACCAAATTTTAGCTCTTTCTGAAAGTGCTGTAAAGTGCTAAAGCAGGGCAAATACAGATTAAGGCAATAAAACCTGAGATACTCACTGGAAGTCACAAAGGGCAGTTTCAGACGTATATTAAATCCAATTTGGAACAGGCTTAAGAAACCTGTTCCGATGGGGGCTTAAGTCTGCACAGCCAGGGGAAAAAACAGGTTTTGCTCATTGCATGTCCACATTGCATGTTTTGCCCATTGCATCTGGCCATCTACCCCCCCCCCCCCCCCGCCAAGAAAACCCCCTTAAAATAAAAATAAAACTTACTGGGTGCCACTAGATTTTTCTTCAGGCCTGATGGAACATACCAATGATGCACGAGGAGAGTGTGTAGGCAGCCCACCTCCACAGAGCCCAGGGTCCAGTAGACCCACACCTTTCACAGAGGTGTGGGTCTAATGGGCTATCAAGTTAATTCAGGATAAAGTAGGGTTTTCCTGCTTTAACTCAAATTATTCATCTTTTACTGGAGGCAGCATTGGATATTGGCCCTGTCTGGATAAGTCCTGAAAACAGACAGCAATTGATTTTCTGTCGCTGATCTCCACAACCATGGGTTTCTGGCCTGTGTAGACAAGCCCTTACCAGTGGTTCTCAACCTGTGGCTCCCCAGGTGTTTTAGCCTACAACTCCCAGAAATCTAAGCCAGTTTACCAGCTGTTAGGATTTCTGGCAGTTGAAGGCCAAAACATCTGGGAACCCACAGTTTGAGAACCACTGCATTAGACTGTAACCTATAGTCCCTGGCATCATTTATCAGATTCCAGGTCTCTAAAAATTATAACAAAAGGTCTTAATTCAAAGACTTAAGGTTTGACCATATGAGAATTCTCTGTAAAGATGCAAATAAGTTGACAACAGTGCTTCTTTGACACCAGCATTCTGTATACCTGCTCTTCCTCCTCTTCCCCCTCCTCTCTTCATTACTGAGAACTTATTTTTATACCCCAATACCCACCACAAGCTAAATATTTTGTACTGTATCCAAACAATTTGTGATGATTTTTAATCAAAAAGTTTTTCATTTACATTTATTGTCCCATTTACATTTATTTTGTCAAATAATCAGCTGCAAGAAACTATATTTTTGATTTCCTATGATGTGTCTGGAGTTCAGTAAGAATCAGGGCAAGGACAATTGCTATTTCTCCAAATGAAAACACAATTTTCTGCATTTTACTTGTACGTTTTTACCTGTGTAGTATATTTCCCTGGATACGAGTGATATGTTAACTCTTGTATGTTATCTATTTAACAGTTGCGGGTCCATGGACCATAATAAAGTTTGTTGTTGTTGTTGTACATATGTGTGGTCTTTATACGTTCTCTCCAATACTTTGTTTGTCACCATCTCCGTCAAAGAAATCCTTATGATTAATGTATATTTTAAGCCCTTCTATCCTTTTTGTGACAGCCTGTTTAAATATATATTCCACGCCATACCATTCCAATTGCAAAACAAGTAAAAATGAGGTACTGAATTTATTTTGCAAAAATGGTTTCCAGTCATCTTCAGATTTTGTGTAAGTACACATTCCCTGGCTAGGCCAAATTGCCCAGTGAATTTATTGCGATTTGACATATTCCATAATTCAATGGACCGTTCTCTGAGTCTAGGAATGTGATTTGTTTTTCCCCCAACTTTGCATAAACAATTTTAGCTGTCACAATCACATCAAAAAGCCATTGGTGCCAGGTGTCCTTTTTTAATTTCATCCTCTTGCAAAGTAATTCAGTGCCGCTGAAGTGAGGAGAGGCCTTTCTAGCTGAACTTGGGCAAAGTTCCCAAGGGAACACTAACACAGAAAATGTAAGCGCTCTGGATGTGAGCAATGTTCAATGCTTCACTCTCTGAAGTGCTAGAAATTTGTGGACTGAGGAGAAATTTCATTAGGGAGGAGAATTCTTATTTGGGAAGGGCAATATTCTCATTCTGAATCCCTTTAACTTTGGCATACCCATGCAACCCCTTTTATTAAGCAAATCTAAAGGCTGCTATAGGGTTTAGCATTTCCTGGAAATTTCAGAGAAAGGAGTTTTAGTATGGAACACTAAAGCCTAAAAGTGGGTTCACTGTTAAAGGGACTGTGCATCATGTGTAACAATCAGGGCAGTTATGATGGGAATATCATGTTTTTAAATATTAGTCACCAGGAAGTGGCACAGCTGGCTAAGTGTCAGCTGCATAAGATCTCTCTGACCTGTAGTTCATGAGTTCGAGGCCTGCCTGGGTCGGGGTGGGTGCCCGACCTTAAGTGTAGCCTGCTGTCGACCTTTGCAGCCCGAAAGACAGTTCAATTGCCAAGTATGAGATAAAGGTATCACATTAAGTGGGGAGGCAAATTTTGACTGATTTATAAAGCCATAAGAATTCCAGAAGTCGCTGAAGGTTGCGGAAGAACAACAAGGGACGCTGGAAAAAACGCTGAAAGAGATGAGGAATGCGTCAGCTCCCCCTGGTGGCCAGAAGTTTGCCAGAGGTTTGCCTCTTTGTTTGTCTATGTTCATCAATATATGTCTAAAAATATGTCTATATATGTTGAACTGCAGGGATTGTCTGCAAGTATATGTACTGTAATCCTCTCTAAGTCTCCTTCGGGGAGAGAAGAGTGGAATATAAATGAAGTAAATAAATAAATAGTGTCAACAAGCCTAATGTCAAGAAAAATGAGCCATTCAGAACAGGAATACTTCTAAATGAGTGCTACCATTGAGAAAATCTTCATATAAACCCTCACCTATTTATTTATTGATTGATTGATTGAGGCTTCTATGCCGCCGACTCCCAGGGGCTCGCGGCGGCTCACAAGAGCCAAAGGCACAATAAAAACAAAACAATAAGAACAATAAAAGCAGTTAAAATAGCAGTGGCAAGAAGAAACAGCAACACAGTTCAGCAATAGCATACTTAAAAATACACGGGCCTACTCGCCAAAGGCCTGCTTGAACAGATGGGTTTTGCAAGCCCGTCTAAATGGGAGCAGGTCCCTCAAGGCCCTGGTTTCGGCCGGGAGGGCATTCCACAGCGTGGGAGCTATGACAGAGAACGCCTCCCGGCGAGTGGATGTTAGGCGTGCCAACTTTGTCGATGGTATCTCCAGGAAGTTAGCATCCTCGGACCGTAGTGATCTCGAAGGGCAATATGGAGTGAGACGGTCCCTCAGATACGCTGGCCCCAGGCCGTGTAAGGCCTTAAAGGTAAGAACCAACACTTTGAAGGCGATCCGGTGCTCAATGGGTAGCCAGTGCAGGTCCTGCAAGACAGGTGTTATGCGGCGGCCTGCTGGGGTGCCAGACAGGAGCCGGGCGGCAGTGTTCTGCACCAGCTTGAGCTTCCGGATCGCTGACAGAGGAAGGCCAACGTAGAGCGCGTTACAGTAATCTTGCCTTGAGATGACTGTGGCTTGGATCACCGTGGCCAGGTCGCTCCGGGAGAGATAGGGGGCCAGCCTCCTAGCCTGTCGGAGATGGAAAAAAGCAGCCTTGCTGACCGCGGGGCCTCCATGGTCAGCTGGGCCAGATGGACCCCCAGGCTCTTCATGGAAGATGATGGGCATAACGCCGCACCGTCCAGGGTTGGAAGCTGGGCACCTACCCCGCCCGGGCGACCCAGCCACAAGATCTCCGTTTTCGCCGGATTCACCCTCAACCTACTTGGCTCGCAGTCATCCAGTAACGGCTTCGAGGCAGTGTTGGAAATTATCAGGGACGGATCCCGGCCTGCCCTCCATCCTCAGAATGAGCTGGGTGTCATCAGCGTACTTATCAGATGTCAGACAAACTTTGTGAAACTTCACTGTGGCTTGAGTGCTATGGTTAGTCCCAACCAGAGAAATGTACTGAATTAATGAGATTTCCATACATTTTCATTTACAAAGTTACTGTTGGTTGAATGGGTTTACCCTGGAGAAGTATCAGAATTAACAATGGGATTTATATCTGTCGCTGCTTTTCTAGAATGGATGTTTGCGTCTTCAACTAGCTTTAAATAAACTTTGCATGACAGCTTCACACTATTAGTGGTAACTTTGTGGCCTGCTGTGTGTACACAAACAGGTTTTTTTCATCTACATAACAATGGGAATATTGGCCCATTCAGTTTCCAGTCCCATGTACAGTATATCAATGTTTAAAGGCATGGGTGTGATGTTACATTTACGGTATTATAGTCATTGACAGAAACATGAGCACGAACAGATGGGTCCTTGGTACCTTCCATTAGCTGTATGTTCTTCCATTAGCTGCATGTGCCAACTCTCAATTTGGAATCAAAGTGCAAGTGAAAAAGAGAGATCTGGAGATCAATTTTTGCTCACAGATATATGTAGGAAAGAGAGATGTGTCTTAAGAATAAGAAATATTAATCTTAACAGACTTGAACATTTAGACTGTATTTACCTTCCAACAACAAATCATAAAAGAATAACAATAAATAAATACCATATTTACTCAAATCAAATGCTCCAGAAAGATCTCTCGAAATTGAGTGAATGGGCAACAAAGTGGCAAAGGCATTTTAACCTAAACAAGTGTAAAGTCATGTACAAATGGTGGCAAAGAACCCCAAATACACTTATCAACTGATGGGATCAAAGCTTTCTGAGACAAACCAGGAAAGGGATCTTGGGGTTTTGGTGGACAGCTCAATGAAGATGTCAACCCAGTGCGCTGCAGCAGTGAAAAAAGCAAATTCTATGCTTGGCATGATCAGGAAGGGAATCGAAAATAGGTCGGCAAATGTTGTATTGCCTCTCTACAAATCTATGGTGAGGCCACATCTGGAGTACTGTGTACAATTCTGGTCACCGCACCTTAAGAAGGATATAACGGAACTGGAAAAGGTACAAAGAAGGGCAACAAAAATGATCCAAGGGATGGAGCAGCTCCCTTATGAAATCAGGTTGCAACGCCTTGGTCTTTTCAGCCTTGAAAGACGGCGTTTAAGAGGTGACTTGATCGAAGTGTATAAAATCATGCATGGGATAGAAAAGGTGAATAAAGAAAAAATATTTTCTCTGTCACACAACACTAGAACTAGGGGGCACTCCCTAAAGCTCCAAGGTTGGAAAGTTAGGTCAAATAAAGGGAAATATTTCTTCACCCAGAGGGTCATTGGGTTATGGAACTCACTTCCAGAGGAGGTTGTGACAGCTGTCAGCCTGGACAGCTTCAAGGCAGGATTAGACAGATTCATGGATAGTGTACCAAGGGAATCAGTAGTTACTGAAATGGACATCCAAGTGCCACCTTTGTGTTGATTGAGGCAGGCAGGATTTTCCCTGGGTACTGGTTGTGGGGGGTCGGGAGCAGGTGAGGGTTTTGCCCTCCTTTCTGCTAGAGATCCCTGTGTACAACTAGTGGGCCACTGTGTGACACAGAATGCTGGACTAGATGGGCTGAGGCCCGATTCAGCATGGCTCTTCTTATGTTCTTATGTTCTTATGTAATGCTCACTTTTTGGCTGAACGATGTCTCCAAAATTAGGATGTGCATTAGATTCACATAATATGATAATGTTAGTGCTCAGCCAAAGCAAAAAGAGAAGCTGCTTCAGGAGCACCTTGAGCTCTTATTCGAGGGATGTCATCTCACATTTAATTGACATGGCTTAATGCTATGCAATAATGAAATTTGTAGTTTGGTGAGGCATCCACCTTCTTTGGCAGCCCGCATGATCCCATATCATTGAACCAAGGCAGTTAAAGTGGATTCATTCTACAGCATAGATGCACTTCAAGGGTTTTCTTTTCAATTGCTGAAAACTTTTGTTTTTAAAGAAGGAATCCTAAGCAGGCAGCACCTGCAATGGCCAAATTACAAAGAGTGCATTTTTTGCCACTGCATCACATTCCCAAGCATTTTTTTTTGTTTCAGGGTTTTGAAAATTGAGATGCGTATTAGATTCAATGGTGCATTAGACTCGAATAAATATGGATATCTATAAAACAGATATTTTTCACCATTTGGAAAGCATTGTTTGTGTGTCTTCAAGCCATTTCTTAATTCTGAAAACCCTAAAACCCTATCATGGGATTTTCTTGGCAAGATTTCTTCAGGGTGTCGGGTGGAGGTTGGTTGTCTTTGCTTTCTTCTCAGGCTAAAATAGTGTGATTTGCCCAAGGTCACACAGTGGGGATAATACCTCTCCAAAAATCACACTAAACATATCATTGCATTTGACACTGAACCATTGGTAACACTGCTCACTCAGGTTCATTGAGCTATCTAGAGATGGGGTGATAAATGTTTGGTGTTTCAGATATTGGTTTTCTACTTTCACAATTATTGATCATTGCCCATGCTGGCTGAGGCCCAGAGATCCTTCAGCATTCTGGGTTCCTCTAGAATCTTCTCTTGGTTGCATCTGCTTTGTAGAATGCTTTGTCAACAGAAATTAGACATGTCGTGACATTGCACTATTTAAGTGATATTTTTAAAAATTAGCTGGTTAAGAGGGCAATTTTAGAAACCCCAAGGCTCCGTCACCCACCTTGAGATTGACTGCTGTTTTTGCAAACTCTTGATATGGCTTGATTTGCATTTCAAAGTCTGTTTTGAATGTTTTTATTCTGTCTGCTGCTTTTAGTTCCTCCTCTAGGAATTGGTTGGGTAAAATATTTAAACTATAAATAGTAGGGCTGTTTGATTTTTTAAACCCGTTTTAAAACTCTTTTCGGATCTAGTCATAGATAGCGTTTCAGATTATTTAGACTTCCAAAAAAATTCCGATAAATTTTGAAATTGATTCCGAAGTATTTCCGAAATTCAGAAGTCTTTGGAAGTCTTCAAAAATGGCTTCCGCTTTTTAAAAAATGGGGGGGAAGCAGAAGGGAGAGTCAGCTGTTAGCCATCAGCCAATGAGTAATCAGCAAGAAAATTCGGAAATGACATCCGAAATTTGGAATTCCGAATTCCGAAATTTGGAATTTGGAATTCCGAAATTTGGAATTCAGATTTCGGAATTCCTTTTGGAAGGGCTGCTCTCGAAATTGCTTTAAAAGTTGGAAGTATCTGAAAAACTTCTGAAATTCGGGAGTATCCAAAATTTTAAAACAGCCCTAGTAAATAGGTAGATAATTATAATGCATGCATATATACACAAATCATGTGTGCTGTGTTAAGTGAGAGGTATGTTTAGAGTCTTCGACCTTCCTTTTTTCAATGCATTTAAAAACCTTGGAGATGTTCAGGTAAGGAAATGAAATGAGAAGTATTCTAGAATAATCTCCCACACTCAATGTTGTTAAAAGCCAGAGATTTAGACACTAAAATGCAATAACGTTTGGTGTCAGGAGTGCAAGAGGTGAGGGCAGCAAAATCCTGTAGAACTGGATTGTCTATTGCCACCTTGCTTCAGGCAGCGCAGCCCTATGGAGAGGTTACATGGTGACATTTGCTTAAAGGGTTTTTGCCTTTATTTCCAGCAAAAAGAACATGGTCCAGCATTTTATGCTTGCAAAAAAGTAAGAATGAATTGAAGGGCAATTCATTAAAATGCCACTCAGTTTGTTTCAGTCCTAAAGAGAGAGAGAGAGAGAGAGAGAGAGAGAGAGAGAGAGAGCGAGAGAGAGAGAGAGAGAGATCTGTCTCATTCACATCCCTATTCTGCACACTTATCCTCAATGAGAATTTGCTTCTGGGAAACATACTGTAAGAGAAAGATTAAAAAATGGCATAATTGCTGTTGTTTGGGAACTTGGTTGGTATGTTTTGCAAATGGAGTATATCATAATCTGTTCTAATTGCATTGCACTTTATCCATCCGCAAGCCTAATGAAAACACATCTATTTTCTTCAATGTATGTACACTGATTGCACAAGACAGAACTAAGATGACACACACACAAGCCAATTCAGTGTAAACATTTGCATCAGTTTAACTAATTGCAGGTGAAGCAAACAGGCAATCAGAAAATCAAATGCATAACCTGAAAGCATCACCAAAGAATGTAAAGTGTCTCTGTGTGAGCAAGAATGGATAATATTCAAAAAACAAAACAAATGAAGAGTTTGAAAGTTATTCACAAATCAAGACTTAAATCTCAACAAAAATAGGGATTTGGTGCAACAAAACAAAACAAAACGTGGTATGCCCAATTACAGGGTAGAAAATGTTAGAAATGGCAAAGAATTATTGTGTATCAAAATTTCTTCAGCAGAAAATCTCATAAAGAAAATGATGAATTTTATTTCATCCCTAATAACACTACTATTTGCAGTGTTATTATTTTCAAATCTACTATTCAGTGTCAATGAAGGGGGAAGGCAGGATTGTTTAGTCTTTAGTTATTCCATGTTTCCAACCAGGAGTTCAAAGGCAAAAGTCATAGAGCTTTACAAATTTATGCACAGTTTGGGAATATGGATAGTACATAAGATTGTCACATCAGGAGCAACTCTGGCCGTGAGATTTTGGGGGGCAATCCTGATGATGCTTTTATTTTGTTTTATCAATTTCTGTGGCACCTTTCTCTCAATAATGACCTTAAAGGTGGTATAAAAACCTAATTAAAATTCATTAAATGACTACATAAAAACAAAAAAGTGGTTGTTGTTGGTTTTGTTTTTTTTAAAAAAAAAAAAGCCTAATGGAATAAGAATGCTTTCTGGTAAAATATTGTTTATTCTTGCTAGCAAAAAGAGAGAAAGAAAATTAGGAAGTTCCAAAGTTACTTTATTTTATTATTTATTTACTATATTTATACCTCGCCATTTTCACCCCAAAGGGTACTTATAGCAGCTCACAAACTATAGCAAAACTTCAATGCCACATCATAAATTATAAAACAGAGATAAACCACCAAGGCCCTCTTATTTATTTATTTATTTATTTCAATTTTAGAGACTAAACCACAGTACGGCACAATTCGATGCCACATCATACAGTATAAAACCCCAAAACCCCACAACAATTAAAATACATTAAAACACATTAAAATACAGTTCCATCAGCAACATACACAGTCATTCCAAGTTAAAAACAATATTCACTCCATAAAAACATTGGCCCTCTTCATCCATTCCATTAAAATCTTAAAGGCTCATGTATTGAGATAGTATTCTACAAAAAATATAAACCCTGAAACAAGCCATGTAGGGCTTTATAAGTAGCCGACAGCACATACTAACTCATCAGATGGGTGGTTTTCCCTGTCTCTGGACTCTGCCAGGACACTATTGGGACAGAATCTGCTAGAGCCCATCAAATGATGCAGGGCTACTGCTGTTGGGGCTCCATTGGGACAGCATGCTGAGAGGGAGTCCTGAGGAGTTGGGCGACTACCCACCTCCTAATTCAAGAAGCTGGGAACATCACAGAAATGTTGTGTGATGGCAGCCCACAACCATAACGGTCAGTGGAAGAACTTGGATGCTGCCCCACAATTTGCCGTGCTGTCCCCGAGCTTCTAGACCTCCATGTGATGAGGTCCTTTGAACTGTGCCTAGATATTGATTGGCAGCTAGTGGTGCTGTTTCACCAATTTTTCTAATATGTTGGAATTACTGTTAGTGTTAGAATTGCTAGATGGTTGCAAGTACTACGTATAAATCTTTAATAGTTTAAAATCCAATATGTTGGATACAGACTGCATTATTTTACAGTGCAATCATAAACACACTTTGTTGCAAGTAAGCTCTATTGAACTCAATGAATGTTGTTTCTGAGTAGGCATGAATAGACCAGCTCTGTCAATGTGCATGCAGTGGAATCCTAGACCAGACCCTTAGTTATGTCAGTGTAACTAATGCTCCTGGCCAGACTCCCCCAGCCTTCCTTAAAAGCAAAGACACATGATTTGATGGCGGAGGTTCATTCAGATTCCAACTGTGGTGCAAGGAGGGTGACAATTCAACCTCCCTCCACCAATAAGCGAGGTTGCCACAAGAACTTGACCAGGGTCCTTCTTATGGCTGTGACAAGATAGATCATTCTCATTATGCCCTGACTGGAACATAAATGGACCTCAATTCACCGTTCTTTAGCTTGCACTAGGGTGACATTTGCATAATTTCATAGTAAGACTACATGGTCTTTCTGAACCCTGATCAGTAACAAATTTGTTAACTCTGGATTACAAATCTGCAGCCATATTCTTTCTTGATCGGAGTATTGTTATCATTTTTATTTGTTTCCTTGTAAATGACTTGGTAAACATAGGCTACATAAAGTGCAGGCTAAATGTCTGAAAAGAAATAAAGAATAATATATGGGCCATGCACCTTAAAGTGATCTTCAGAGTTCTTCCCAAAACCATATGGCAACTGACTTGCATACTGTCACATACTGTACAACACATCAACAGAATAAAAATAATCTGGAACAAAATTATGTCATGCTCACATAAGGCTTTTAAAATTGATCTTTAACACTGAGAGAAAGAGAAAACACCTTGAACAGAAAAAATGACCCTATCTTTTTATTCTCTTGGCAGTGGTGGTGATCATCATCATCACCATCGCCATTTAGAAAAAGCAACTGCAATGTGCTTTGCCCAACCTAAGGGCAATGCCGTTTTGCTCATCAGCTATATTTAGAACTGTCACTTGTTAAGAACACTGTCAGCCAAAATTAATTCACAGAGAAGCTTTGGATTGCACACTCCCCCTTGAGCAGTGATACTGTAATAATGCAGGCAACCAAATAAAAGGAATGTGTGATAGTACAATCTGCACATTGGCTAATTCATAACACTTCCATCCCCATTTTAACACTTTGTTAATAAGATTGGTTGCTAGGGAACTCCTCTAGCACATTCCTTTCTCAAATCCTCAGTGGTCTGCTGTGCTAGGACTGCATCCATATTCTCTCGCAATACTAAACACTTCCCCTCAGCTAGGTTGACTTGACATAATAGCAGTGCTTAAAGTCAGAGTACTAGCATTCAGTTTTTATTATGTTTTAAAAAAGTGACACTTCAGTGTATGTTGCTCAATTTTCAGAAATATCTGCCTGTTGTTACAGAATTTAAATGTGAAATGGGTTCATAATTGGACTGTTAGGTTTCTATACCATACACTTACAGTAGCCTAATGCATGGTTCTATACTACCTGTGTATTTTAGTCTGATACCACTTTTATCGCCATAGTCACTTCTCTGATATGGACTTTGTTTGCTGATGTAGGCCTGTTTAACACACAGCATCTGATATACCTTGGAGATCCCCCTTCCAAATTTTAAGCAGGCTTGACCCTGCTTAGCTTTCAAGATCAAATAGTATCTTAGAAGTCAAATAGGATTAACCCTGGTAAGTATTTAAGCATGTTGTCTACAAATACATCGTGTTTCAAAAAGATGGACCTAATTTGAAATCACTGTACCTCTGCTACCATGAACTCTCAATGAATGAAACTCTTACTACATAATAGGGTGAAGCATAGAGTTTTTCATTTGCAAGATGGTGACTCCGCAACATAAGATCTAATGAAATATTCTCAGTTTACAGCATTGTTTTAGATTTGTTTCAGGTTCAAAATGATTAGTAAAACTTGATATTTTGTAATATACCATTTGTAATGTCTTGTACAATTGTAACATGTTGCCATCATGAAATAAACTCCTTTAAAATTGGTTCCATCATTTTGAAAGACCCTGTAAATTATAAGTATTTAAGTTTAAATGACCTGCAAATACAGTATAGGCTTTTTCTGGATGTGTGTTGGTTATATTTGGCAAAACAGATTTGACATTGTGGCTGCTTCAGGTATATTCATGAGATCAATAAAATAGAAAAGAAAAAAGAATCACTACTTTATGAAATAACACATTTTACAACACGAGTTCAGTGTGTGCAGGAACATGCACATAAAAAGGAGGATTGTGCATGGATTCAGAGTGGTCGGTTCCCTTCGGCCAATCCGGCTTGTTCAGCTTGGCCAGATGGCCACAATGATAAAGGCTTAGCTGTTATGTATTTTCATCCATTACGGGACCACATGACAACCGATCATGGCTCCTCCTCCCCTATTCAGCACCACATGGCACGGAGAGGCTGTTGTGTGCTGCTCACATTGGGTTTCCCTGTGAGCCTTGCCTGTTGGGCCAATCTGAATAGAAGAATATCATGAATATCTTACGCAAGCTGTGTCTAAGGAAAGGGTCCAAGGAAGCATGCTTCCTTAACCCCGTTCTTCAAACCCAGACCCCTTGAAAGGAAGTTAGAAAAGTGTCCCAGGAAGGATGCTTCCTTAACCCTGTTCTTCAAACCCAGACTTCCTTGAAAGGGAGATAGAAATTCATCCCAGGAAGCATGCTTCGTTAACCCAATTCTTCAAACCCAGACTCCCTTGAAAGGAAGAAAGGAAAGGGTCCCAGGAACAGAAAGGGGAGCCTTGTAAGTTTCCCTTTCCTGCCAATAGGCCAGTTCTTCCCAGATCTTTCAGCTGCAGAGTGAAAATGACTATTTAGCAACCTGCCCATTTTCAGGAGACACACAAAAACAGATCTGTGCGTCTCTTGGAATTTAGCCAGTAGAAATAGATTGAGCCAAAATGCACAAGCCTAACAAAAACTACAGTCCTAAGCATATAAATTCAGAATAAGTAGTGAGTTCCAGACTTCATCTGGAACTGGTTATTCGGCTACAATGAGAGAACTGCAGTTTGTTACAAACACCTCATTTTGGGATTTCCTCACCATACCCCCAAAGGAGCAATAAAATATTTCAGAAAGGTTTGGGAGGAAGGGGCCATTTTCACAGCACGCAGCTCTTGCCTCAGGCTTGATGAACACGAAGTCTCTATAGAAAGAACCTGATGTAAAATCAGCACTTGGATTGTTCTTTATAGCTTAAAATATGTCACAGTGTAGGAGAGCAGTAATAGCATTTTGAAATTACACATTCTAAAAAGCATACACTGTGAGCTATTTTGGTGACTATTCTTAGCATACTTCCATGCAATGAAGTCTCAAGTCCATGGAATTTACCTCTTACCAATCTATTTCACTGGTTGCAACAAGAGTAAAGGGCCATGGTGTACTCAAATATTTTATAGCTTGTTTTAAGGGTAAGTGTTGACTATTTCTGTTTCTGCTCTGAATTCCTGTACACAACGTGGAGGTACTATGCACAAATGTTTGATGGGGTAGCCAAGGATGTTCACATGAAATTGAACATGATTGTGAATTGCTGACTGATATCATTAACTTTTTAACAATTAACTTTTTAACAATTCAAGGCCTGATGTTTCTTAAATACATTTAGAGGATGGGTCATATAGGAGAGATGATAATGGGACACTGCATATAGTCATTCCATTTCAGCTAGTTTCCTTATGCAGCTTCCTCACTAGTTTATTCACACTTGAAGATTAAGAGATGAACATGTGGAATGATTCCAATAAAAACACATTGGCCAACATCCATTGGGTCATTGGCCCATTGCTTCAGTTCACACTGCACAACTGTGCAACCTCATCCCACCTTGGCCTAAAAACCTGCCCCATGGTGTTGTATTCACAACACCAATACAGATAAATGCACAAAGGTTTTGGGTTGATAGCAGAGGACTGAAGATAAAAATTAAAAATCCCATCACAGTTAGCCACTGCTATATTTGTACAAAGTTGTATTTAGGCAATTGCATCCAGAGCAATACAGAATTCTTACCTGTGGGATATGAGCTGAGTCTACATGTCACTGCACTGATGAAAAAGGGATACCGGACACTTAGCCAAGTCTTATATTCCACTGCTAATATGCATGGAGCATAAGATAAGAGTGGTATTATCTTCACCCCATTAAATATTATATATTTCCCTGATCAATTGTGCAGAAATTTGAGAATTATATGCATTTCTTTCATTACATACTGTTCAGTAATAACATTTCACAGGGCTCCATGAGCTATGAATCTATTTACATTGCATATTTGCTGCTGAAAGACTGGTTTCCTGACACTTTGGGAGGCTAATCAAGGAAAATAACATAAAGAAAAAAATCTGTGTTCTTGTTTTGGTTGGTATTCACACATTCTGCACAGAATGGCTGATTCCAGAAACAGACATTGGATTTTAGGAAATTTTTGCACAATAGCCTAGGGACTTTTTGGGAAATAGACTTTTTACATATGTTTTTGTACACACCAAAAACCTGGTTTTGTGCCAAAAGAAGTTTCCAAAAGCACACACTTTTGCATAGGAATTTGGGAAAGAGGTTGCAAAAACTAAAAAATGTGTGTTTCTGGAAAAAATGTTTTTGTGTGAAAAGAGGGATTTTTTTAAAGCAAAACCCCACAATTTTATCATCAAGGAAAAAAATGTGTATTTAGGCACAAAATTATTTTAAAAATATTGTGCATAAAATTACCTTCAAACTATGTGTGTGTATAGAATGTCTATGAAACAAAAATGAATTTCATGTTTAGACTTGGATCTCCAAGATATCTAATTGCATGTATGTATGTAAAATCAGGAAACAAATCAGGAAAAAACCCAACATTCAAAACACTTTTGGTTTCAAAGATTTCAGTAAAAACACAACTAGAATGTTTTATTTATTTGAAACAAGGTGTAACACTGAGGTATGCATAGCTGTGAAGACTTTCATGTTTAGACTTGGATCTCAAGATAGCTAGTTTAAAAATATGTCTGTTTAGACAGGTTTTTGACCTTGTGTAATCTGTGGTCAGATTGAGGACTCAGCGATTGTATCACTCTGCCACTTTGATTTGTTAATTGTAGATAGCCAGCTTTATTTGCAGGTTTTATTGCATTTTATGAATTGTATAATTTTATTAGATGGCATTTTGTATGTGGTTGTTATTTTTACAGTTATGTTGCTGTTTTATATGCTTTTGTATTGTTATGTATAGCACTGAAGTGCTTTTGTGAGCTGCCCTGAGTTCCTTCAGGGAGATGGTGGCGGGATATAAAGTTTATTATTATTTATTATTTTAGCTTGCATGGTTCTCACCTCTGCTTAAGCTCATGTAAGATGGGTTTTTTAAATTTAAAAATATCCTTGTTAGATAAATATGTTAGCTAGATATAGATAAAGATATAGGTATGTAAACAAATGATAGTTTTTTGTATTTCAGCCCAGTGAACCATTATCCCACAGAGACCATCACTTTTTAATTAACTTTGATTCTGAAATGCCCACCCAAATGAAAATGATTAAGGACTTCATTTTGAATTGCACGACACATACATATTTGAAGTGGCTTTTTTTTTAAAAAAAAACCAGAAACATATAAATAAAGGTGCATTTCTAAATCTGTATCTATAGTAACAGCAGATTCACTAAAATCCCCTGAGTATTCTTGTCAGCCAGGCAAACACAAAATTATAATGGATTTTTTTCTCTCTGGTGGTTGTTTTAGATATGCTGAAATACAGAAAACTTGGCTTAGGTCATATTCTGGCAGGATGACATGACTTGCAATATTGATTCTTTCAAGAGCAAATCATCAGCTTAATCAATTATCAGTAACTATTATGGATGATGGAAACCGTTCCATGGCCTAAATGGAGAGCTGTCCTGCATAAGGCAACCTGTTTGGTACTATATTTATTAATAAAACCGTTTCTGCATTGCAAATACAGAATAGAAACTGACTATTTAAAAATCAAATATATGGTAATAATATTAATACTGGTACAAATTCTTCAATTTTGTATTCAGTCACTGGATTAAACAGAGTCCCCATGATGTAGTGATTTGAATGTAGTAACATTTCAACCAGGAGTATGGGTGCAAGGGCAGAGAAAAGGGCTACTTGGGAGCAAGACTCAGGGGATGAGCAACAAAGGAAGAGGATCACGGATATACTTATGGAGCCCACAGATTAGGATTCTTTTGAGGGATTTTCTGGGAATGATGGGTCTGAGAATGAAGAAGAAAGCATGGAAAGGGATGGGGAAGAAATAGAGGATGACCTGGATTGGACTAGGGTGAGAGAGGTGCAGGCTGTTTGCGAGGCACCAACAAGTAGTGACACGTTTGAGGGGTTTTCTGGGAGTGAGGACTGGCGTTCTGGGGATCCAAGTGAGTCCTGGGGAGAACTAACTCTTGACGGGAGATGGGGCACTTGGAGGGGAAGGCAAGGAGCTTCACATGAATATTTTGTTGTTCAAAAAAAGGGTTTGTTGCAGAGTATAAAACGCAGCAGAGAAGCAGTTCAAAAGAGTTTACAGCAAATGTGGCATATGAGGACTCAAACTGGAAATAAAACATCTGAGCAAGCATGCCAAGTTATTAAAGCATTTCTACTTTATTGTAAAAAAGCAACATAAAGGCAGTAACACACATGCAACAGCATGTTTAACAAATTAGAACAGGAGAAACATACCATGAGGCACACAAAATGGAGTCACACCGCAGAAAAAACAGCATCTCTAAACTCCTCCCTTCTTCATCGCTGTGATTGGAAGAGAGAGTGAGCCAATAGGCAGAGCCTAGTAACAGTGTTTATTTCTTCTAACTATATTACTCACTCAACCACTAGATGGCTCTCATGAGAGAGGAAATCTGCTCACTTGCATCCACTCTCATGAGCCAGACAAATCACATTCATCTAGACTTCAGTATAAACATATTGAACTACAGCATTTTGCCATTAATTTCAACAGATTTGGCTACAGCTGAGGGCCATAATGAGCGGGCGTTGGCCACTTCATCCTCTGAGGAGGATTTGTAAGATAAAAGTAGGCTTGGGAACAATGGGAATTTGCAGATGGCGTTCTTATGCTATGGGTGCTGTGTACTGGGAAAACTCTTTGGGAACGTAAGTTTGGGAATGCTACTGTCTGCATAGATTTGGGGCTAGAATGGGCTGGGTTTGTGGGGGATTTTTCTTGGTTTATGCTTTTATTCCCCTATGCATTAGCTGCTGCTGCTTTTTTGTGTTGGCGTTGGTGTGCTGATCTTTGCTTTGATGTGAGTTTGCTTTCTACAAAGATGCCAAGGAAAGGATACAGTATGTGTGGAGGTTGGGGGGGGTGCTCCCTTTTGGGGCGACGTTGTACATGTTTCCCCATGCATTAGCTCCTGTCAACTGTTTGTGTATCGACTTGGACTGGCTTCTCGTTCTGCGGACTTCTCTCTCCCTGACTTGGAACGGCTTGGTGTGTGGGTGCTGACGTTAGGACTGCTTCCCCGTGACGACTCCGGACTGCTTGGACAACGCTTCTATCTTTGTGGGACACTCTTTTTGATATTTTGTTTGTCCTTTTTACCCTGTTTCATTCTGTTCCATTGTTCATATTGTACCACCTAGCGGCCACGAGGCGGAGGGCCTTTTCAATAATCGCTCTGATACTGTGGAATGCTCTGCCTTCCAGAGTCTGTGTTTTTACGGACTTAGTTACATTCCGGAAAGCGTGCAAAACTCTCCTGTCCGGCAGGCCTTTGGGTTCCAATAATAAGATTGGTAGGCTCTGCCTTCCTGTGTCCTGTATATCATATTGATGTACTTTTACTGTATTCTACTGTTTGTTTGTTTTATGGTGTTTTTAATGGTGTTTTACTCTGTTTTAATCTTGAATTTGCTGTAAGTCGCCCCGAGCCACCCGGGAGTGGCGACTCACAAATTTGAATAAATAAATAAATAAATAAACATTGGGTTTTTGAGTATGTTTTACCTGCAAGTGGCAGTTTGTTTGTTTTGCACTGAATTGAAGTGTTTTTTGAGTTTTTTGGGTGATTTTACAACCCTTTGATAAGACTGTAATAAACTCTATTCTGGATCCACCTCTTGGTCTGGCCCTTTAAGGCATCTGGTCTCGACAATTACTAATAGAAATAAGAGTGTGTGTGGTTTTTGTTCAAAATGTGCCATATGGTACATGCAGTAATCTTTCATAATATGTGAATTGCCCATAGCAGGGCTGTCCAACAGGCAGCCCGCCGGCCGGACACAGCCCCCCAGCCTGTTGGACACGGCCCCCGCTACCCTCCTGAAAGAATTTTTTAAAAAAATATTTTTAAAAAATATTTTTTTAAAAAAATATGTTTTTAAGGCAGCCGGGGGAGGCGGGGCAGGGAGGAGGATGGAGCCAGCTCCTCCTCCCTGCACCGCCCCCTCTGTCCCACTCTCCGTGCCGCCGCTGTGAGATCGCAGCGGCAGAGGGGAGGGAGGGGAGGAGGAGGCGAGGCAGGGAGAAGCAAGGGAGCCAGCTCCTCCTCCTTGCCTCGCCCCCTCCGTCCCTCTCTCCGCCCCGCCACTGCGATCCCTTCCTCCTCCTCCTCCTCCTTCCCGGTGCCAGTGGTGGCGCCGGGCGGGAGAGGCATCCTGCGCGGCCTGCCCCTTTTCGGCGGGGCTGGGTGACGTCGCCAAGCCCCGCCAAAAAGGGACGCCACGCTTGGTGACACCGGCGTGGCACCGGGTTCCTTCCACCTCTCCCTCCTCACCACTGAGGAGGAAGAGGTGGAAGGAACCCGGCACCACGCTGGCGTCACCAAGCGCAGCGTCCCTTTTCGACAGGGCTTGGTGACGTCAGCAAGCCCTGCCGAAAAGGGACGCCGCGCATGCACGCCAGGGCACGCTTGTTGACGCCGGTGTGGTGCCGGGTTCCTTCCACCTCTTCCTCCTCACTGTTGAGGAGGAAGAGGTGGAAGGAACCCGGCGCCATGCTGCCGTCACCAAGCGCGGCGACCCTTTTCGGCAGGGCTTGGTGACGTCAGCAAGCCTCGCCAGAAAGGGGCGGGCCGCGCAGGATGCCGGTGTGTTGACGTCAGGTGTGCTGACGTCAGCACGTCGTCAGGAGCGGCTCCGCCCCCCGCTATGGCCCCCCAGGTCATCAGTGACCAGAACTCCGGCCCCTGGGCCAAAAGAAGTTGGACAGCCCTGGCCCATAGTAAGCCACTTGTTAGAAGTGACTCATTGAATCAATAGGATTGAAATATGTGTGGATTTTGCAGGTTCCCACTGTTTCAGAAGCATAGTCTAGTTGAGACTAACTATTCAATTTAGTCCATCATGAAGAAGATTAGAAAGTATGGCCTTCCATGTTACATGTGACTATTATTGTGTGCCTTCTGTTTCTCCTCTAGTCCAACACACAAACAAATCACTACATTTATTTATTATTGGTTTTTACTTTACTTTATTTACCCATGGGCAACTAACAATCCCACATTTTGTGCATAGTTTTAAAAGGTGCAATTCAAAAATTTAAAAAACCTAATAATACAGCATGGATTAAGAGGAACAAACAGATTAATATAATAAATACACTTAAATTACATTTAAAACTCACAATAGATGGTACCACACTCCAAAACTCTGGATGATATCTCCCAGTTTCATGATATGCTGGACAGTATGGAGGACAATATGGAGCACTGAAGGACTCCTTGGGACAACGGCCAGGAGTCCCCCATCACCACATTCTGATAACATCCCTCCAGGCGGGAATGGAGCAACTGAAGAAAAGTACCTCCAAACTCCATTCCTGAAAGGAAACTCAGAAGAATACCATGGCTGATGGTGTTGAAAGCAGAAATGTCCAGGAGAACCAACAGGGACACTCTCCCCCATTCTGTTCTCTGTGTAGGTAATCCACCAAGCTGTCTGTGTCTTGAAATCAGACTGAAATGGATCTAATCAGCTTCATCTGGGAACCCTTGGAGTTGAGAAACCACCACACACTACAGTACCTTGCTCAAAAATGGGAGATTGGAGATTGGTCTGTAGTTGTCCAGTACACTGGAGTCTAGGAAAGTTTCTCTTAGAAGTTATCTTATCACAGCCTCCCTGAGACCCACGGAAACCTTGCCCTGATAAGAGGAGGCATAAATCACTTCCTTACCTACTCAACCAGTTCCTCACTGGCCTATTTTATGAACCAGGAAGGGCAAGGGTCTAGAGCACATGTGTTGGCTTTCACCTCTCCAAGAATCCTGTTCACACTACCAGGCTACATCATGCTGACTGTTTCACATAATCCTTTCTACAGTCCATTAACAAATTTCCAAAACACCTTCAAATCTTGAAAGATAATTCCCTAGATCATTTTGAGGAAAATTTTAATCTAAAAATGATCACTATACAAGGAAAATCAATCAGAAACCCTACATTTTTTAGTCCTCGCCCAACATTGGCTGAAAATTGTGGCTGGAAGTGAATTATGTAATTTCCAGTGAACTGAGGCATGTTAGTGTGGTCCAGGTCTACTGTGAAAAATGGTTTTCTGCACAGTTGCCCACCTGTATCATAGTCCTACTAACAGAATCCAAAATTAGTGCTGAGTGACCTCTTTTAAAAAATTGCAGTTTTGTCTGAAGCTTCATCAAATGCTGGCATCTCAATTTCACAACCAGTGCAGGACTATAGAATATTGGTTTTAAAATTCCATCATGTGCAAAAATTAATTTTTCCAAATTATGAAATAGGTAGAAGATAACATTACTGTGCTATCCCCAGTACAACAGGATTTCATAGATGCACAGTATTTAGAATGGCCTTAGAGCCAGTAATTTCAATAGCATCCCTTGAGGAGATTTCAGCATTTCCTGTTCAGAAATAGAGGAAATGGATTTATACAGTAGATATTCTCATTTTTCATATGTGAGCATTTATATGAACGTATTTGACAGGTATATACTTACATGATGCATTTTTGTATGGCAAAAATATTTCTATTCTTGTCTTTTCTACTGGAGAGACTTTAGGGGCAGAGGGGCTCCCTTTGTTGCTTCTCGTGTTTTGTATTTATCTTCCTGCAGAACCAGCTGCAGCATACAATTTCATGTATACATGGGGCAGATCTGAGGTCATGGGAATTGACATTCAGTGACTCACAACAGCAAGTCATTTGATTAGCTATAATTGGATTGAGACCACTGAATACACAGAGAATAATTTTATCAAAGCTCCTAGCAACATCTGCATTTAAGAACAGCAAACACTGCATTCCACCAAACCAGCCCCCACCTTCATTCCATCTCCTAAGCCCAGGAGTGAGATCATTCAAGAAACTTTAATTATACCCACATAATTAAATACTTTTATAGAATCTAGATCCTACAGCACTTGGTTTCAGCATTGTGTCTGCTTTAAATTAATCATGCTGCATTTTTGAAAATCTTTGCGATACATTCTGCTGAACAGCCTGTTAACAATAGGATAATTAGTTCCATGGTTCTTTTTATTGCATGGAAACAATAAATTAAATTGTTAAGAGCTTAATTAAACTGATTAATTTTGTTTCTTTTTTCTGATTGGCGTCAAAGGATAGAAGGGGCAATTTGATATCTGCCCTCCATCTTGATCTGTTTCAAAGGTAGGTGTGAGAACAATGGGGGAGCATTTCCCAGGACTGAAATGTTTGTATGCGGACTTTTAAAACCTGCATTTTGATGCTGTCTGGAAGTGCCCTTAATCCTAGCCTCCAAAGCAGCAGAAAATAAGCTTGCTCCCTCCTCAATGGGACATCATTTCAAATATTTAAACATGGCTATCACGTCCTTTCTCCACTTTCTTTTCTCCAAGCTACATATACCCAACTCCCTCAGCTACTCTTATGGGGCTTGGTATCCAAAACTTTGATCATGTTGTTTGCCCTTCTCTGGACACGCTCTAGCTTGTCAATATCCTTTTAGAATTGCAGTACCCAGAACTGGACACAGTATTCTAAGTGAAAGGATTTACAAGGTCTAATTGAAAGTTACATGTATCGGTAGTGTTCTGTTGACTGTCTTATTGGGGTTTTGCTAAGTTTTGGCTCCAAAGCCGAAAAGTGAATACTGCTCTTACATTTGCATGCACATGTAAAATGTGGTTGATAAATCCATAAATCAGCACCTTGGATAGCAATCTTATTTTCAAAGTCAAGGATTGCTTTAAAAGGAGGAGTCATGTTGATCACTTAGAAGAAATCGAAGGGTACAGCATGGAAATGTGTTTATGAAAAGAAACAATAGGTTACAAAACATTGAACAAATCTTTGAATATGCCAAGAAAATCACCAAGTAGAATGTTAAGCAAAAGGGTGAGGAAAGTCAAATGCTGGACTTGATCTTGGAAACTAGAAATTGCTGATGTCAGATTATTTCATATCAGATGATATGAATTTGCCCAAGTTCAGAAGTGTCTTTGTGAACAGTATCAGAGGAACTTAAGGGGATTTTAAAGGGGGGGGGATGAAGGTAACAGAAACTGAAAGTGGTATTTATCTGTGGAAGCAGACATTTTTCATTACTTAACCATTAAAAGCCTGACTGAAGTTCTGGGCCTTTGGATCTGTTTTGACTTGGTTCCAGGAACCCCTGTGAATACAACATGGTGCTCTACTGGGAAGGGAATAAATGCACCTACTGAGTTTGACCAGTGCAATTTTGTGCCAATATTGTTCAAGCCTTTTTCAAAATAAGAAATATTAGAATTCTTACTTTTTATATAAATGAAAAAGAATTTCTAAAAGAATTTCTAAAGAAATTATTTAATTCCACAAAAATCAAAGAAGAGGTCCTAAGAAAACAAGGTATCACCCCCTTCAATTATAAAGACAAAAAAATTATCATTTTGAAAGAGATTCCAAGCTCCATCTTGGAAAATAGAAAAAAATATTATTTTCTTACGGATTTACTTAAACAGAAAGACATCAGGTTCCGGTGGGAAAAGATTGAGGGGATTCAATTCATGTGGAGGAACGAAAGATACTGGATTAATTCCAGGGGAAAAGCTGAGAAATTTTACAAAAAATGGGAACACATCTTAACCAAAAAAGGAAAAGCCCATCCTCCCAAGAAAAAGGAAATGAAAAACCCAGAATTAAGAGAACACAGAACAAATCCCAAGGGAAAAGATGAAGACACCTTAATCAAGAATAGGCTCGAAGAGGAGAAACTGAATACATCAAACCATTGCCCAGATTTTAAAGAACAAGAAGAAGCCCTAGAAGACGAAGAGGAAGAGGAAGGAGAGCAGGACTCAGAGACAAACTCTAAAGAGGAAAACAGCTTACTCGAGGAAGAAGAAATTTAATAAATTCATGGAGGTAAAATGCTTTTCTCTAAATATAAACAGAATTAATATTCCAGAGAAAAGGAAAAAAACATTTGCCTTTTTAAAAAAGCAAAAAGCAGCCATTATCACTATTCAAGAAACCCATATCAAACTGAGCAGATCAGATCTCCTAGAAAACAAATCTCTGGGAATATTATTTTCGTCTTCAATAGAAAAAAACAAAGGGGAGTGGCTCTCTATATTAAACCGGACCTTAACCCAACCTTTGAGTTGAAAGACAAAGAGGGCAGATATATTGCCGCATCTGTTAGTTTTAGGGGGGAAAAGATTTTGGTTTTTAATATCTATGCCCCAAATGGGGCTAAAGGGAACTTTTTCGTAGGTTTAAATAAAAAGATGGCAGAGATTGAATGTGATGGAAACATTATCATGTGCAATTTTAATGGTATTGTGAATCATAAGCTGGATAAGAACTATAATAATGCTAAAAACAAATCAGCTACAAATACACTCCCAAAAACTTTTTTTGAATTAATTGGGAATTATAATTTAGTAGATACATGGCGGTTCCATAAAAATGATCTAAAAGATGTTACCTTCTTCTCCGGAAGAAGGAAAACATGGTCGAGAATTGATATGCTGTGGGTCTCAAAAGATCTCATTTTGAAAAGTTTAAATGCTAAAATCCATCCAAGACTGATCTCGGACCATGCCCCGATAGAAATTACCATAAAACTTGGTAATAAGCAATTTTCTTGGAGACTAGCGGACTGGCTATTAAGAACGGAAGAACAAATCGAAAATAATAAAAGAATTCTGAAAGAATTCTTTGAAATAAATGATCTGCCAGATATGGGAATTATGAACCTATGAGACACCAGTAAGGCGGTAATGCGGGGGCATTTTATTGCCCAAGCAAATTTCCAGAGAAAACAAAAAAAATAAAGAACTCATATCCCTACAGGAGGAACTAGAAAAGATGGAAAAAGAATTGAAAAAAAACCCAAAAAAATAAAAATTTAGAAATAAAAAATCAACTAATAAGAAAACAATTGAATCTACTGACAATGGAACAAAATGAAATTAGGCTGAAATATCTAAAACAAAAATATTTTGAAAATGCGAATAAACCGGGAAAATAGTTGGCATACCTTTTTTTTTTAAAAAAACCCAGAACAATCTGATAAATAAAATAAAGAAGATGGGATAGAAATGAATAAAGATAAAGAAATTTTGAAAGAGTTCCAAGATTTCTTCCAAGAGCTGTTTAGATCAAAGAATCTCAATAAAGAGAAAATCCAAGAATATATAAGCTCGCAAATACAAGATAAAATAAGTGATAAGGATAGAGAATTGTTGAATAACCCAATTACGGAAAAGGAAATAGAAAAGGCCATAAATCTACTCAAGCCAGGGAAAGCCCCAGGTTCAGACGGCTTCACCGATATATACTATAAAAAACTAAAGGAAGAGCTGATCCCCTATCTAAAAAAAACTTTTGAATCATGCCCTAACAGGGTATGTGCCAGAAACGTGGAAAGTGGCAAATATAATAATTTTCCCGAAAGAAGGGAAAGACCCTGAGCTAATCGAAAACTATAGACCAATATCACTTCTCAATTTAGATTATAAATTATTTACAAATATCTTAGCAGCAAGATTCAAGGTTTTTTTAAACAAATGGATAGGCAAAAATCAGATGGGCTTTCTCCCGAAAAGGCATATGAAAAATAATATTAGAAATATTATTAACATCCTGGAATTTCTAGATAAAAATATCGGGAGGAAAACGGCTCTACTCTTTCTAGATGCGGAGAAAGCCTTCGACCAGATTAGCTGGGACACAATAGAAATACTTATAAGAGAATTCGATTTAGGCTTTTATTTTACCTCAGCCATCAAGGGCATCTACAAATCTCAAAAGGCTTCGATCATTGTCAATGGACAGAAATCGGGATATTTTGAGATACAGAGGGGGACTAGGCAGGGGTGCCCACTCTCCCCTCTGATATTCAACTTTGTTTTGGAAATTTTATTTAAAAATATTATTAAAAGCCCAGAGCTTAAAAGCTTAAAAGTAGGGAACCAAGACTATAAAGTCTATGCATTTGCAGACGACTTAGTCTGTATTATTGAAAACCCAATGGAAAATCTCAGAGCATGGATACAGGAAATAGAAAAATTTGGAGAAATATCGGGTTTCAAACTAAATAAGAAAACATCGAAAATTCTCACAAAGAACATCCAAGATAAAGAAAAGGAAAAAATTCAATTTGGCATGGAAGTAGTAAAAAAAATCAAATATTTAGGTATAAATATCACCTCAAATAACACCCAATTAACTAAGAACAATTATGAAAAGGTTTGGAAGGAGATTAAGAATGATCTAAATAGATGGAAAAACTTAAGTCTCTCACTCCTGGGAAGAATATCAACGATAAAAATGAAAATATTCCCAAAGATAAATTTCCTGTTCCAAATGCTACCTATTTTGAAAAATGACCTCATTCTGAGAAAGTGGCAATCTGAACTTGCCAAATTTATTTGGCAAGGACGGAAGGCCAGAATAAAATTAAAATATCTAACCGAGAAAACCAGCAACGGAGGTTTTGGAGCTCCCCTGCTAAGCAAATACTATGAAGCGAACTGCCTGGAAGCAATGAGAGATTGGATTAATTTGAAAAATATAAGCCAACTGAACCTGGAAGGTTTTGGTAACAAATTTGGCTGGCATGCCTATCTAAACTACGATAAAATCCTACAGGATAAGAATTTTAAAAATCACATACTTAGAGCAGCTTTATTTAAAGTTTGGACCAAATATAAAAAAATATGGTACAGTAAAATCCCGACCTGGATCTCTCCGGTAGAAGCCTTCCAATTGATTAAATTGGAAGAAAATAAGTGGCCCAAATATAAATATTTCCTGAAAAAGGAGGGCTCCAACTTGGTCATAAAAGAACAGAAAGAGCTGACACTCTATAACTTAAACTGGTTTCAACATAGCCAACTAAAAAAAATGTATATGATAGATAAGCAGATTGGCTGGGAGTGGATACCCCCTAAAATAGAGAAAATTTGGCTACTCAGAAAAAAACCAGTGAGTTTATTATACAATTATATACTAGAAAAAGACTCTCAAGAAAAACCAATAAAGGAATATATGCAAAAATGGGAATCTAACTTGGGATATCCCATCCCAATGGAGGAATGGGAAAAGATATGGAAGAAAAAACAAAAGTACACATATGCTTATAACTTAAAAGAGAACATTTATAAGATAATATATAGGTGGTATATAACTCCCAGCCAACTAGCGAAAATAAATAAGAACAACAACGATCTATGTTGGAAATGTAAACAAGAACGTGGGACATTTTTCCACATTATGGTCATGTAAAATAGTCAAATTGTATTGGAATATGATTTATAAAAACATCCAAGAAATTATTAAGTCTAAGTTTGAAAAGAAACCAGAGTTGTTTTTTTTAAAACATCACAGGTTATGAAAATAATAATAACCTGGAAAGACTCTTGACCTACCTTACAACATCCGCAAGGATAACTCTAGCAAGGTACTGGAAGTGCCCGGACACCCCAGGGGAAGAGGAATGGCTGCTAAAAACAATAGAGATTGCAGAAATGGACAAACTCACTTACCTGCTCCGGGACAACTCACCGAAACGTTTTGAACTGACCTGGCAACCCTTCTTAAGCTTTATTAAAGAAAAGAAAAAGATTAATTTAAAAGGATTTAAGATATAATACCACCCTAGGAGATGGGTTAATACAAGCAAACTGATCTTCAATATGAGATGCGAAGCCAACTTTGTGTTTTTATGGTATTGTATTGTATTGTGTATATGTTTTATCTTCTCCTCCCCTCCCCCTCCCCCCTACCTACTGACTATATTCCTCTATGGGCATTGTCTGCCCATTCTTATTGTTTCTTTTCTTTGTGTGACATTTGTATGTGAATTTCTCAAATAAAGTCTTTTAAAATAAAATAAAAATAAAAACAAAAAAAGGAAAATAATTTCTAAAAGAAAAGGAATATGGGGAAAGCAAAATGAAATATTACTTTGTCCCTACCCGAAATATAAAGTAGTAATGTACAATAAAATTTATATCTCGGTGTTTGTTTGGAGTTTGGGGTTTCTTTAATCCATACTTCTGGACTTAGCATGGACTGCAACATAATTTATTGTCAGTGATGCATACATTTCATGTGATTTCATGTGATTTGTTTCATGAAAGTGAGGGAAACCATTCAAACACAAAGACACGTTTTAAAATTTCACACCTAATACATTTCTAAAATGCTTGGAAACATGCTTTAGGCAATATAATTAGGTATTTATTCATGTGTCAATGTCACAATCGCCGACTTAGAACTGCCCCTTTAACACACACACGGAGACGTAGCAAAAGCTAACTATGTTTATTGAATAAAAACAAATCCAAAAAGCAATTCACTTAATAAAGTTCATAAAATAAAGCAGTCAGCACGAAGCTGCAGTTCAGTAAAGTAAGCAAAGTTCCAAAAGGTAGATTCAAAGGCAAGCGTGGTAAAAAGCTTGGCAAGGCTCCCGGATTCACTCCGGAACGTAGCAAGGGATCCGCACCAATGCGAATCGCATACAAGGCAAGGTCTTGGTTCAAGGCGAGCCAAACTAGGCTCCAAGATTCACTCCGCTTCAACGCCCTTCAGATCAGACGCGCCGGAGAACTGAGGATCAGTTCCTACGGGGCCGTTCTTAATCCCTCGACCTGGAACCCCGACGATCTAGGGCCCGGCGTCTCCAGTCTCTACTTTCCGAACGGTGACGGTCTAGGGACAGATGCCAGCTCCTCCTGCCCTCCTCTATGTCCCTGCGCCTGTTGTGAGAACGGCCCCGCTCAGCCAGCCTAGTATCGCTATCTTCCTGAGAAGCAGCCTCCCCCGGACTTTCCCAGCCGCTAGCCTCCATCTGCTGCTCGGCCTCTCGCTTGTTCGGCGGTTTCTCTGTCGGGCCGCCCCCCCCACCTTCTCTTGTGTTGCGTGGCCGCCTCCGCCCGCAGACTCAGAGCGATGGCCTCCCTCCAGGTCGGCTGGCCGGGCAACTGTAGCATATGTTGCTCTAGCTCGAACGAGAGTCCCGCTAGATACGTATAGCGTAAAGCCGCCACTTCCCACTTGGTCTGGCTGGCCAAAACTCGGAAACGGGAAATGTACTGAGCCAAAGACATGTCCTTCATGGTCAGCCGTGCCAAATCCCGTTCCGCCAGGTCCTCGTTGACTGGAGGTCCCCAGGTCGCCCGGATCGCCGCCAGAAAAGTGTCCAAAGTGCCCACATGAGGAGACGCTGCATTGATGAGGGAAGTTGCCCAAGTCGCTGCCATCCCCTCCATGCAGTTGAACACGAACCCCACCTGGGCTCTGGGGTGGCAAACTCGTTGGGCGCAGCTCCAGGTACATCCTGACCTGGGCAATAAAAACTTCCACCGCCGCCGGATGTCCATTGAAACGTGCGGGGCATTCACCGACGGGTGCCGCCCGCTCGGGTCCGCAACTCCGCCACCTCCTGCTGCAACGCCACCACCTGCTGATCCGTCAGGTTTGCCATGGCGACAGTGGGGACGATGGGAGCCTGGAGTGCGCTGCCGGCGGTTCCTGGTACGTCCGTGGTGCGAAAAGGGGTTCGAGGAGTTCTCCGGCCAACTGTCACAATCGCCGACTTAGAACTGCCCCTTTAACACACACACGGAGACGTAGCAAAAGCTAACTATGTTTATTGAATAAAAAACAAATCCAAAAAGCAATTCACTTAATAAAGTTCATAAAATAAAGCAGTCAGCCCGAAGCTGCAGTTCAGTAAAGTAAGCAAAGTTCCAAAAGGTAGATTCAAAGGCAAGCGTGGTAAAAAGCTTGGCAAGGCTCCTGGATTCACTCCGGAACGTAGCAAGGATCCGCACCAATGCGAATCGCATACAAGGCAAGGTCTTGGTTCAAGGCGAGCCAAACTAGGCTCCAAGATTCACTCCGCTTCAACGCCCTTCAGATCAGACGTGGCCGGAGAACTGAGGATCAGTTCCCACGGGGCCGTTCTTAATCCCTCGGCCTGGAACCCCGACGATCTAGGGCCCGGCGTCTCCAGTCTCTACTTTCCGAACGGTGACGGTCTAGGGACAGATGCCAGCTCCTCCTGCCCTCCTCTATGTCCCTGCGCCTGTTGTGAGAACGGCCCCGCTCAGCCAGCCTAGTATCGCTATCTTCCTGAGAAGCAGCCTCCCCCGGACTTTCCCAGCCGCTAGCCTCCATCTGCTGCTCGGCTAGCTCTTGGGAACCTCGGCCGTTTGGGAATTCATAACTATCTCCACTATCCGCTTCGCTGCCTCCCATCTCCACCTGGTCTGCTCCTTCCCCGGGAGAATGCTCCCACCCGGGATCCCAGGCTAAGCTCTCTACAGGTGAACTGGGCAAAGGCACGGCTGACCAATCTTGCTCTGGGCCTTCCAATTCATCCTCCGAGTCCCCTCCAGCCTGTGCGGGTCCCAATGCCAGCGGGACCCCGGCGCGTCACCCCCCAGTGGCACGAACGGGCCCATGGGTGCTACAGTCAATTAGTGCACCTATTTGAAAAATGTGCAAAGAAATATATGTGGAAGATTTTCTATTAGAAAACGATCCGCACAGAATCAGTATGGGATGTACAAAAATCCATTCTGTCTTCTATATGTAGTTTGTAAGCAATCTTAGAATGGAGTACAGCAGTTTCAGGCAGTTTTAATTAGCTTCTGCTAGGCATAGGATATATTTTGGTTTGTATAGAGGATTTGGGGTTAAGAAACAATATTTACAGACAATCAGGACATGACTAGGAATGGCTTGATCAGTACTTTCCATGGCTACTTGGCAAACAAGCCAAAAAGCTATGGTCTAGTTAAGACTCTTTTTAAAAAATTACCACATATATCTGAATTACATAAAACTACATTACTGATATACAAAAAGACACACACACACACACACACACACAAACAAACCCCAACCAATGTTGCTAATTTCTAAGGAAAGGCAACATGAAAAAATGCAGAATTAGTAGATGATAACAAGTAGATTTCAATGCGGAAAATTTCATCATATACTCTATAGTTTAATTGCTAAAACCACACCCACACATCAGGTTCTGCACAACTGCAGGAACACCAGAGTTGGCTTTCCATAAAAGTTGATTGGTGTGAAAAGTAACCATGCCAATACTATTACATCAGCTTCCCAACAGCAAGTTCTGGTGGCAATGACCCATTTCCTAAGTGCTGCGTATTAGCAAAGACACAGTGAATTAAGACAGTTTAACTCAATGCATTAATGCCAATTTATATCAGAGAATCAGTTTTTATGTTTCCTGTTAAAGCAAATCCTTCTCATTAAATAGAATTGATTAAGCTGATTCAAGATTTCAGTCAACTATTTATTAAACATTTCCTTAATGGGTTTCCATATTAGTAGGTAAAAGTATCTTTAAAATGTAATATGATTTTTTAAATATTAATAACTGTACAATCAAATGTGAAAAACTATATTAATTTATTTTCCTTCTTTAGCTTCCCAGAAGAACAATAATGTTAATGCACCTGTTCATGATATAGACAATTTTTCAAAAAGAAGGCAATTTAAAAGAGAACAAAGGAGCTCAAGGAAAGTCCTGAACCTACTCAGCAGTTTTGACATTTTTTTGGACTACCTGTCTAGGAAAGGGTCTTTGTGTACATGCCATATTTAAGGGATCCAATTAGTCCTGGAACAGTAAGGTACAGGGCATGGGAGGAAACAGCAGATGCAAACATTTTTGTCCAGGGAATAATGCAAATGTTGTTAACTGCACCGATGGACCTGCTGAGGGAGCAAGGGAGCAAGTCAGCAAGGGAGCACTTAACCAAGGGTTGTACCAGGTTTAGATCCACAACTACACTCCATTATAAGAGTGTTACACAGTATCACTTAGGCTATTTCTATGTGGATTGTTTCTATGTAGAGTGATTGATCTTGGTTAGTGCTCCCTTGCTTACTGCCTCATGACTTGGGCATAACCATTGGTGCAGTTAAACAAATCTACATTATTCCCTTGAAACTGATGCATCAAAATTGATAATGTTTTATCTTCTAATCTATGATAATAAAAGAGAATGATTGTTCTTAGACTCACCATTCAACACTGGATTTTGTGGGTCTACTATGGTTGGTACTGACCAAAATAATTCAGTATTCAAAAACATGTTTGCGTTTGTTTCAGAATAGAGAGATCTTAGACATCTTGGAGACTAATGAAGAAAAAGAAATTTCAAGAACAAGCTTTCTGATAAAACAGACAAGAGCTCACAAAAGCTTGTGCAAATTCATTTTCTCCAGACCCATCTATTCTAGTCTCTTGGCTTTCTTCACGAACGAAGATTCAGAAAGGACTCATCCCATGCTTTCTACGTATGTAGTCAGTGAGGATTCATATATGGTAGGTGTAGAGTTATATAATGCAGTACAGTTCAGTTAAACTGCATTAATTAGTTCTACACCAGGGGTGCTCATTAGGTAGCTCGGGAGCTACTAGTAGATCTTTGGCCCTCTTCCAGGTGATCTTCGGGCCTCACCAGCCAGATGGGGCGCTCCTGCTGCTGGCTTCCGCTCTCGCTGTGCTTCTTTCGCCTGCGGGGCATTGCAGGAACAAGGAAGCATGAGGTGGGGCCTCTGGAGAGAGCGCCCTGCCCCTCTCTCGTCCAGAAGCAGCTGTGCAGCCTCCATTGCCGGTGAAACAGGCAGGGCGGAGCGCGCCCTCTGGATGCCCCGCCTCGTGCTTTCTCCTTCCTGCAATGCCCTGCAGGCGGAAGAAGCGCAGCATGGGCGGAAAACAGCAGCAGAAGCATGCGCAGTGGCAAGAGCGCGTGGCGGCAAGAGCGCGCGGCGGCAGGGCCAGATAGATCTTTTGGACTTGCTTGCTTTAAGAGTAGCTCGCATGCTGAAAAAGTGTGAGCACCCCTAAGAACATAAGAACATAAGAAGAGCCATGCTGAATCGGACCTCAGCCCATCTAGTCCAGCATTCTGTATCACACAGTGGCCCACCAGTTGTACACGGGGATCTCGAGCAGAAGGGAGGGAGGGCAAAACCCTGACCTGCTCCCGACCCCCCACAACCAGTACCCAGGGAAATCCTGCCTACCTCAACCAACTCCGAGGTGGCACTTGAATGTCCTTTTCAGTAACTACCGATACACTTGGTATCCATGAATCTGTCTAATCCTGCCTTGAAGTTGTTAAGGCTGACCGCTGTCACAACCTCCTCTGGAAGTGAGTTCCATAACCCAATGACCCTCTGGGTGAAGAAATATTTCCCTTTATTAGTCCTATTTTTCCTACCTTGGAGCTTCAGGGAGTGCCCTCTAGTCCTAGTGTTTTGTGACAAAGAAAATAATTTTTCTTATTCACCTTTTCTATCCCGTGCATGATTTTATACACTTCGATCAAGTCACCTCTTAAACGCCGTCTTTCAAGGCTGAAAAGACCAAGGCGTTGCAACCTGGTTTCATAAGGGAGCTGCTCCATCCCTTGGATCATTCTTGTTGCCCTTTTCTGTACCTTTTCCAGTTCCGTTATATCCTTCTTAAGGTGCGGAGACCAGAATTGTACACAGTACTCCAAATGTGGCCTTACCATCGATTTGTAGAGAGGTAATACAACATTTGCTGACCTATTTTCGATTCCCTTCCTGATCATGCCAAGCATAGAATTTGCTTTTTCACTGCTGCAGCGCACTGGGTTGACATCTTCATTGAGCTGTCAACCAAAAACCCAAGATAACTTTCATGGTTTGTCTCTGAAAGCTTTGACCCCATCAATAGGTAGGTGTAGTTGGGGTTCTTTGCCCGATGTGCATGACTTTACACTTGTTTAGGTTAAAATGCATTTGCCACTTTGTTGCCCATTCACTCAATTTCGAGAGATCTTTCTGGAGCTCTTTACAATCAGTTTCATTTTTAACTACCCTGAACAATTTAGTGTCGTCTGCAAACTTTGCTACCTGTTCTACACTGACCATATAATGCAGTTTCAAATGGCACTACACAGCAGTGCAGATGGAACCTCAACTATGAAATAATTCTGCAGATGCTACAGGATTATTTCATACAGTATATCAACAAAATTATAGCCAGTGGCTGTCTGACAAGCTGTCAGAGCCATGATCACTAAGAGAGCAAACATGTCTCTCATGGGTTGGAGGTTTGCACCAAGGCAATGAGTGAATTAGGTGTGCCAACATTATAACTTCACTGGGATAGGTTGTATACAGTGCATCCAACTCTGACAGTTCTGTAACTACATGAAGGGCCTGGTATCTCAGACTAGAAATTATTCATACCAGAGCAATGTTTCCCAAATTCAGATCTTCTGGGTGTTTTAAACTTCAGAATCCTTGATCATTGGCAAAAGCATCTGAGACCTTTGGGAGGTGAATTCCAAAATACTGGGAAGCTTGAGTTTAGGAATAACCATTCTATGGAACTTCAATCATTAGAATGTGAAAAGTGAGAGATTACGTGGGAGTAGATTAGACACTGTGTCCTGCAACAAAATGAAAAATGTACTCCAAAGGTCTGTGGATATGGAAATCTTCAGAACATGAACCCTTTATCTAGTCTATTATAAATGAAAGCATTTGTTAAAGTTCGTTAGAATACTAATAATTTCATTACTTCAGTGGCAGATCATAAAACAAACAGCCCCGTTTCCCTTTGGAGCTCTGTGTAAAGCTCCACGATGGTCAATTAACACGACCTCCTCCGGGGAGATTCAAACACTGCATGATATTGTAACAAGACAAAAGCACACATGGAATCATTGGCTAGAACACACACAAAGGTCATCAAACCCAAATCCTTGGTGTGTAGGTATGTGCTTAAAATCTTCTATCCAGTAGTATGTATTACATCCCTTCCTTGACCCCCCCCCCCCCCGGCAGTAAATTCACCATTTAATCCAGGCCACAGAGTGTTGGTAACAGTAGACTACAGGGGACGGGGGAGGTGGGGGAGGTACAACAAAGAGTGGTGTTCACCCAGCTCAGGGATGAATTGTGTCATTTAAACTTTTTGTTCTTCAAGAGCTACTTATGAAAACCAGTGGGGAGTTCTGCTTCAGAATTGATTGCACACATTCTTGGCCTTTGTGATTGTCTGCTTAAATATGAAATCCCTTCACTTGACTCAACAAAAAAATGAGTGGGCAGCACTTACACCTTAAGTGCTAAGCAGCTATGTGATTCAGGGAAGAAAATGTGGTTAATCAAGGTTTTCAGGGTGAAGGTGCAATCAGAAAGAAACACAGATTTGGGGTAACTTGTGGTGCAGCATGTTACAATATTAGTAATGTTCTTTGTACTGACAAACAGCAAAATCTGGGTGCTGAGTTATCACGAAGCTGGTAGACATAACAGTACCATGTTAAAGAATGGGTCAGAATGCTTCAGCAAACCCCAAGAATTTATTAAAAAAACATTTGAGGAATAAAAAAACTCTACAGTTTTCTAAATGGTGATTAGATTTAAAGCATATTTTACTGTGCAAAAGGTGACCAGTTAAATCCTTTGCCTTTTCAGGTAGGGCTAGGAAAGAATTCTGCCTAAAACCTAAATCATTCAATGCCATTAAACAGACAGGACAGACAACAGATAGTGGTAACAGACAGACAGACAGATGATAGACAGACAGATTATAAGAGGGAAATTGTCCCTTTTATATAGGAGTGATTTATCTGAGGACTTCTGTATGGCAAAGGGTTGAACTACATGGCCTTTGTGTCTCCTTCCAACTCTTGTGATTCTGTTATATAGAGATTTCTTTTCCCCATAGATTTTTCTGTTCTATTTTGTCTTTGTTTTTCCTGTAACCAGATTATTTTTCAGCAAGTGTGATTTAAACATTAAGTTGAGTAAAATTAAACTAAATTAAAAATTAAAAGTCTCAAAGAACAAAGCATCTTTACTGCAATCTGGTTATTGACCATATCAATAATCCCATTGGAGAGAGCTGGAAAATTAAAACCCAGATCTGAAAACAGCAGTTTTGCTCCACAGATTGAGCTTACTGAGTTGATAAACATGCATGTTCATCACTTTAGGCCGGCTATGCATTCATTTCACTGTGGCATTTCTATCAAATATCAATCCAAATGCAGGGAGTTTCAGTTCACATACAGAATTCACACAATCCTAGTTACAAACTATTAAGAGCATTGCAATTCAGTTTTACAGCAGCTGAATGACATAAATCAATGTGTGAACAGTTCCTTTATTTCATATTTAAATCATGTTGAAATTAAAGGTATTTGGAGTTGATGCTAATGTTAAAATTAATGATCTCATTTTCTGTCTACTTTCACAGTTTATGTTGAACATTGGCACTACTTTGATTTTAGTTTAACATTTTAGCCAGCATAAAGGGAAGTTATTCTAAAAATAATAATGCAATGAGCAATTATTCATTGCAGGAGTGCCTTCATATTATTAATGTGAAAAAAATAATCTTTCAGGCTTTTGATCAAGGATATTTGTTTTGTTCAATTAACTTTGCACAGTGTAGGTAGAATGCTTTTTGCCTAAGTTTTCTAGCTGCTTAATCTTGTTAGAGATGATTATTATTAATTTTCCACATTTGGACGATCTAATAAAAAGAGAATGAAGGGCTTAGTTTGACAATGAAAGTGCATATTGGTTCAAAGTCAAAAGGGAAAACAGCATTGCTTATTTCATGGTATAATTCTTTAAAAAGAGATAAAACAGAAGTGCTTTCACAGTCAAGTGAACGGGCACTTAAAGTACACATTCCGCAAAATAACCATCTTTTGTATACAGTTCATGTTCATACCAGCCCTCTGCTATATCTTCTTTCACCACCACTATCCCATCTGACAATCCTTAGTGGATAATACATTTTAGACACTTTTGCATTTGGCCCATGACATTCTTCTGGCTTAGATGAAGGACAGTGTGGCACCTTCCTACCTCCTGTTCCAAATAAAGAAGATGAGTCACTGATAATTGAATCTTACTTCCACTTCAAACAGGATTAACATAAAATGAGGTGCTGACTGAAGCAGATCCATGACCACCACCAAGTCAAGGTGCATAAATACTCAAGTTATTCTAGTTCTGTAAAAAAAAACAACAGAAGATCCTATAAAACCCCCACCCTCTCTCCAGCAGTAAAAATGTTGCTGTAGTAGTTTATGCTCCTTCAAGTCAAATCTCATTTATAGTGACCTTTTCTTGGCAAGATATATTCTGAGGAAGTTTGCCATTGCTTTCTTCTCAGGGTGAAAGTGTGACATGCCCAGGACCAAGTTTTCATGGTTGAGTGGGAATTAAAACCTGGTTCCCCAGAATCCTAGTCGAACACTCAAACCACTATACCATGCTGAGCCTTTGTGTGTATACACACACACACACACACACACACACACATGAGGTATCCAATAGTTTGCATGCTGCTAATGCTGATGTGAACCATACCTAAGTGCAAATTACTTATTTCAGAGGCTGCTCAGGGAACACAGCAGTGTTCCAATGTCTTGTTTTTGCTTCCTGACTTCACCACTAGAGTAGATTTACATCAGTGGTTTTCAACCTGTGGGTCCCCAGAAGTTTTGGCATTCAACTCCCAGAAATGCTAACAACTGGTAAACTGGCTGAGATTTTTGGAGTTGTAGACCAAAACACCTGTGGACCCACAGGTTGAGAACCACTGACCTACATGCTAGTTCATCATTCACTTGGGTCCCCACATGATACAGCTGCTGTTCCTCAATATTAGCCTTGTGATACAAGTGCCTCACTCTGATATCCCCTTTCAATCACATTCAAGAGGTGGTAAAGTTTCAGCAAGAAAATTGGGAATGTTAAGGAAAAAAATACAAAAACCAATATCACAAAGCATTGAAATTAAAAGACTGAAATTGTTTTGGAGTGGGGTGTTCCATATAAAACAGAATTTTCTTCCAGCACCACCAGCATAACAACTGCAGTTATCACCCCAAAGTAACTCATTGTTCTTTGTGTACTTCTCCATATTATTAAGGTATTACCAAGGACATAGTGTTAAAAAGTAGTGATGGTGGGCAGTCTGTCATTTTACAGTGAAACTCTTTCTATTTTTCCTTTAAATCTGAACCAAAAGCTTCACTCCCTTTAAAAAGAGTAACTGGTTGAATTTTTGACACTTAAGGAACTAGGGTTGCTTTCTTTTCTTTTAACATGAGCCTTTAAATAGCTTTGTGAATGGAAGAAATTCAACACCTTGTGAAAGGAAGAAATTCCTTTTCTGTAAGGGAAAAAATGTTCATAGCAACTGTAATTGAGACTGGACTGTTTCAACTGCTGTTAAACTAAAGACATAATTTGGAAAATCTACTTTACTAGTTTTTTCAACAAATAATTTTAAAAACCTAAAAATTAAAAACAGTCAAATTTCAAAATACGTTCTTTTGATGTTATCAATTATGAAATGACATAAAAGTGTTGACACATAATAAATCATCAAAAGCTGTATTTGTGAAATATCCATGGTTTTCTTTTTTAAAATAAATCTGGACTCTTTGATGCATTTCTTTAAAACATTTTTCAGAAGCTCTAAGTGGTATAAAATATTATTATTTCATAGGCTTTTGAAAAGTTTTGTTTTGAACCACAATTTGAAGGATTCCTTAGCCGGCATGAGCTCAATGCTAACTGGAGATTTCTGGGAGCTATAGTCCAAAATACCCTGGTGTGTTTCTTCCACGTGTTTCTGTAGTATGAATAGGTCTCATTGAGGATGTACGGTAGGCTGAGCATCAGATCTGTTTCACCCTCTGCAGAACCTCCATATAGTGGTATTGTATTGGGTAAGGCATGAGGGCGGGGTGGTGGTGGATCATGCCCAGTGTATACAAAGAGTTCATTGGCTGTATGAGTTTATATAAGGACAGGTAGAGGCTCTTATTCGAATAAACATTCATTACGTTTTCACTTTTTCTCAAACAGCAGGAAGAGCTGGTAAAAGCCTAGTCATTGTTTTTTGTTCAATTGTCTTCAGGGGAAGTATGGAGAGTACATTTCTTCAAGAGTCTGGTTGTAGATTCTGTCTGTTCAGACAAGAAAGACACCCTGGGCTGCTTATGCTCCTTTTTCCCAGGAGATGCTGACCTTTGTTCTTTAATGCTGACTTTCCCACCATGATTTATGCCCTGGCAGCTTCTAGATGGAGCTGCTGCTGTGCATTCTGCCCAGGTTCACATATGGAATCCTTTCAGAAGATTGCACTGAGGAAGAAAACATTGCCCTGCATGAGAAATGAAATATTTTGTTGAAGCAAACATAAGGTATAATGTACACAGTACATCTGCTTTTGAGTCCTTCTTACATTTTTAAACTGATTTTGAGAGAGAATACTTCGAGACTTCTAATTTTTTATTTGTCCATCAGTTAAAAGATATTAGGCAGCTATCCCATGCTTTCCTCCTTAACATTTTTTTGTGAAAAAAACACCAAAAACAAAAAAGAAGTTCCAGAACATGCTTAGAAAGAGAAAAGCATGTCATCTAGCTAAACATATTTTCAAAAATTCTGTCATGGAGGCAAGACATTTTCACAACAACAACACTCCTTTGAAATTAAGAGGCAGGAACACAAGTATGTGTAGTAGGAATGGACTAAAGAAAAATCTAGAATCATAAATATGAGGCAAATAAATTCACACTGGTGGTAATTATTAGTCCTGCGAGATCAACACAAAAATGGTTCAAATGTCATTACAAAATTAGGGTACGCCGGGTTTTTTTAAAAAAAAGTATTTCTAAAGACTTTAGTAATAATTCCATCACTAAAATGAGAGTAACGTAATTTTGTTACTATTTTGTTAAAGTAATTGGACACGTGAGGGGGCTTTCCCTCTCATTCTTAGAGCTATTTGAATGAAAATTGTCACAATGGTAGAACAAGTTTAACAGTGCAACCCACCAACCCCCACCCCTCCAGCCAAGTTTCAGAATGTGTCACGCCACAAGCCCCACAAGCCCCTGCTTCCTATGAACAATACTGTGGCCATGTTAGCTTTAAGATCTCTTCCAGGCCTGCTTGTCTTTCCCATGAGAGCCTGGTACCAAGTATGCAGGGTGAACTGGTCAAGGTTACCAAAGCTAGCCTGGGCGATAAACAAAGAGGCCCAAGATGGAGACAAGCCTGACTCCCCTTTGTAGCTGGAGACACTAACGAGGTTTACATTCCTGAAAAGCTGAGGTAGCTGCAACATCAGCTACCATCCATCATGCCCACTTTGACACTCGAAGCAAGTTGCGTGACCAAAGATCAAAGGGTCTGAACAGTATATCCGTGTGGAGTTGGCCCGGAGCTTTATCTCGTGCCAACGACGCGTTCAGGACTATGGATCTCTGAAGGAGGCCGCTGGGCCTACTAAGCTCCCTGCCTGCCTATAGAGGATCTGGCCCACTTGGGCAAAGCCTTGTTACCTTGCTACGTTCCTGTTTGATCCTGAAAGACTTTCCTTGCTTTTTGAATCCAGCTTTATTCCTGATTGCATCCAGCTTGAATCCTGATTGCTACGGGACTATTTACTCATTGCTTTGTTCCTGAAATTTGCTGCTATTGGAAGCACTATAGCATTGCTTACAACCTCTTTCCTATAAACGATATTCTCAATAAACCTGTTGTACCATACCTGGACTCTGTGGTTTATCAAGGGAGGTCTTGGTCAAGGGCCTAGAGGGCAACAGAATGTTTCACTCATCTATTGATTTTGGGGTAATTTTGGGGGCATGGCAGCAAGTTTGGCTTCACCTCCCAGTAGTGTTTGGTTGTTCTGTGAAATAATACTGCATCACAGAGAATTACAACATATGCACAACTTACAAAAAAAAATGTGTCGAGGATAATGCCAGTGCATTGGATATTGCATTGTAAGTATGAATCTAACAAATTTGATCTCACTTATGATGAGCTGCAAAAAAATGTGCACAGCCCTAGTAAATATGATCTCTCTGAATGTAAGACAACCCAGTTCCTAATAATTTGGAGAAAATTAAATTGTATCTCAAGGTTACAAAACTATTTCTTTGCTACATGTGCTTGGCCTCTCCAATTTTTAACTTTCCACATGTATCTCAGGGGTCTCAATTATATTTTCTAAAATATTTTTTTAAAGGTGCTATCAGAGAGGAAGAGGAAGACAGAAAGGAGATTCTTTGACTGACAAGTATATTGTTCAATTAGGGAGTTGCTTTACCTTCAAATCACAATAGTTGCATTTGAGAGGGATGAATCTTTTCAGATTTTGCTGAAGCTATTTGAGGCTAGGATTCTGTCCCTTGAATAGCTTGTTTAATCCAGAATAGATTTACCACCTCACTGCTAGCTGCATGCCTACCTGAGAGCCTACATCAAACAAGTGTATGGCATCCTTTATTTCCATACAACAAACCTGGAAACACAATACAGGCAGTCCCTGAGTTACAAACATTTGATTTATATATGACTCCGAGTTATAAACAGGAGCAAAACAACAGGAAGTGAGGGGAAAGCTACCCCTAGGAAGGGAAATTCCCTCCTGTAAAAGTTAACATGGGAAAAAGGTGTCTCCACTGAAGCTTTATCACCAAAACCTATTTCCAGGACAACCTAAAATTTTCAAAATCCAATTGTCAAAGGACAGAAAGTGAGGTGAAATATTCTGAACAGGGGCATAGACAGCAAAAGAAATGTTACAGGGGTGTTAATCCTTCCCTATGCTTTCCAAACCTTTAAAAGATGGCTGGAGTTACACTTTTAAAAGGTACCTGTTCCAACTTACAAACTTATTCAACTTAATAACAAACCTACAAAACCTACCTTGTTCGTTACTTTGGACTGCCTATACACTATCCCATACCATGTTCCCAGGTATGTTAGAAACTTTGCCCAAAAAGTTAAATCACCCCTTCCACCTTAGCGGACATTAAAACCCAAAGAGGGGCTGCTACCACTGATCTGTAGTAGTACAGAGGCCATGTTAGATGAGAAAGAAGTAACTGATCTTGGCTCAAAGGAGGAATAAATGGTTGAGTGAATCTTTCGTTTCCTTTCTGCCTAGAGCAGAAATTACAATTGAAGTAGTCTATTCAGGTCCACCACCACCCCTTATGAAAGATTGTACAAACAACCATTTTTATTTGTTTCAATTTCGAAAAAGCAATTCTTGCAAAAAGTAAATTGTATGCAAAATTGAGCAAAGTGGTCTATACTTCACCATTTGCATCATTTGAATATATGTATTATTAATGACCTAGTTTAGAAGTCCCAGCCTTTTAAACATTTGTTAATACACAGACATTGCCATGCAATTATGGGTTAAGCTGTGTGTAACCAGAGTGGGACAATTTGTTGCGCTCCAGAATTTCTGCGTCTCCAGCTCTCCATGTCTCTTACTATTGCCCATGCTATCTGGAACTGATGGAAACTGCAATTCAGCAACACCTGGAAAAATGGAAATAACTTACTCATTGTTGGATTAAATTCTGACTTGAATATGGATCTCTTTAGCTAGCATATAGTGACCTATATATTCATAATCTGGGATTCTCTTTCCCCACCCCATATATTTCTTTTCAGGAAAGGAGGCATTTAACACAGGCATGACATCCCTCTCCTTTGAAAAGCAGATCTGAAGTATGGAACATGCTGCCAAAGTAATTTACGGGTTGGTTATGGAAGACAAAGCTCCCAGACAATATCTGGCTGTAGTTCTGCTGCAGCCAGAAGGAAATAACTGATGTTGCCATCCAGTCTGGGAAGACAGTGCCAGTTCTTTTATCCAGGTAGAAGACTATACCCAGGTGCTTTCTGGATGCCTGTAGCTTTTCCAGCTATATTAAATAAGCTGCTTGGAAGCTGCCCTATGGAACTGAAATGATACAGAACTGCATATGTTGGGAATTATGACTCCAGACTCCTTAGTATTGTTCGGCAGGGAAGTAGTGGAAGTTATTCTGTATTTGTCTAATACACCATTTAATTAACTGGCATTCTTACTCCAAAAATGATCTATAGGTACTTAAAAATATTAATATACTGTAGTTTTATATTCCAGACATAGAGTAAATCTATAAAAAGCACTAGGGTGGATTACAATTGCCCTGCTCTGAGTAGTAATGGATCTCATTCAGCCCATTGTCTGTTATCTACCTTGGACTTTTAGAGGTAGTAAGGAAGATAATATCAATTAATTATCATTCAAACCTGCACAAGCTTTTACATATGAAATATGGCATTCCAGATAGAGAATGATTTTCTAGTTTCTCCAATAGTCTTGTGGCAGCTCCAATTCTAATTTTCTCCAGTTGCATCTTATAACTTCCAGAAGGGTACACTAATAATATCAATTTTAGTTCCTGATTATAGGTTATTATAATTTGAAAAAAATATATGAATAATTATGAATTAATAATAAGCAATTTTATGAATTCAATTATTACCAATATGCCTTAAGGTGCACACATTTCACAAGCTTAATATTGATATGGAGATAAAGTTTTCATGCCTGATGAACAGATACAACCAAAATGTAGGTTAATCTGCGATCTTTTCCTCCCAAATGCATGGAATTAAATGGTTGTATCACTCTTATAGTTGCACTTGCAACAAATCAACCATATTGATACATCTTTCAATGAAAATCACAGATGTTTTGCATATGCCACTGGACTTGAAAGTTCAAGATCACTGTGTATTTTACTATTTTAACTAATATTTTCTCTTAGGATGAGAGAGAGACAACCTCTTCACGTGGTCCTTTCAGACTGTGCCATTGCACCGGCAATCACCAGTGAAAGGGAAGGCACGCAAGGTGGCTCGTGGCACCCTGTGCACCCTCCCTCCTCCCCTCATCACATGGAGGGGATAGGAGAGGGTGCTTTGGCATCCTTTCCCTCCCCTCATCAGATGGAATAAAGGGTGGCAACGTGCATTGCCCCACCATCCTTTCTGTCATTACACAGCAAAAAGGGGAGAAAAGTGCAGGTAGCTCCACTGGAGCTACCCAAACTACACTTTCCTCTCGATAGTGGAGAAAAAAGCATCTTTCAACACTTCTACCCCGCTTTGGGAAGAATGTGAGCAGGACCTTCCATGTGTTGTGTGATGGTGCACAGCAGGCCTCATCCTTGCCATGACTAAAAGTGGCAAAACATGACAAAAATGCCCTGTGTGAAGAGGTAGAGAGAAAGAGAGTAGCCCAAGGTGGAGGTTCAGTGGGTTTCTAATGGTTAACCAAGATTAATACTCTGGTGTCCCAAAGTCCTACTCTAACATTCAAACCATACCATTGATTTTCAAGAAACCTGATACAGATATTTATGCTAGGGGATGAATTGCTGTTCATTATTCCATTCACACATGTAACCATAAATAACAGCCATATGAAAAAAGTCTTGACTCCTTAGATGTTTTCTGTAGGATGCTGCTATTGGAAAGCTAATTGGCTGAAATGCAAAAGTCTGATTCAGATATGTTGTTAAGTGTTTAAAGATGTGACTGAAGATAACTAATGCTTCCGTTAGTTACTTTTTTTCAATTATATGTCTCACTTGTGACAGATTTCCAAATATCTTGGAAATTACAGGAGGACACCAAAAGTGAGCAAAGGAATGATTCTGTGATTGTGGGATGGGTGGACACGAATACTTCTTTTGATAATATCACAAAATGCAAAGGGCACTATTAATTTACAGGCATTCATTCATCTGTTTTGATTTGCATGGCCTGGTTAGTGGTTATGTACATTGTAAAAGAGCCAGCGTCCTTGAAAGGGCTACTTGATCAGGCATAAAGCAGGATAAATGGCTGACCATACTGTACCACTGGCAATGCCCCTAGCATCCATAATGTTTATGTCAAAAGGGGCAATTTGTTGTTGTGTTCCCAGCGCACAATGTTATTTTATTCATTTGAGGCCCAACCTGCAGATTGCTGATTTCCTCTGGATTCTAGGCTTTTCTGCTTTTTATAGAATATATGTTGCATTGTCTTGTCAAGGACTCAGGCTCCAAAGTGGATGTGCTGGTGCATATAAAAGAATCACTGCATGGAAGGTACTTTGAAACAACTCTGTCTTTTGCAGTTCACCATCCAGGCTGGGGAATATAGGTTAACCTAACAATGCTACCCTATTGCTTTTAAATAGTTTTTCAGGGGGAGGCATTCCTGCTGTGGTGAGCAATTTAAAGTACCTTCTTTGTGGGGGTTATTTTGAAGCAGGGACATGAAATGCTCCCTCTCTTGGGGACATTGTGTTTCTCCCCATCGCGGGTGACTTTCTTTTGTAGGCATCAGGCAGTGAGATGTTGTCTTTTTTATCCTCACAGACATTCAACACCATTTCTACATAAATTTTCTGCCATGTTCCCATTTATGTAGGTTTTTACTAATGTATGCATTTTTATACATATTGGCCAGAGTATGTTTAGCTGTATTTCCCACAATTATACATCTTTTAACTATGTACATTTTGAAAACATGTGCATGGTTTGGTGTCTGTTTATTTTTTTCCTCTCTGGAATGTTCAAGCTGTATAAATGTGCAAACTTTTGAGGTAAGATATACTTTCTCTGTGAGCATCAAGGAAAATAGAAAGAATAACTTTGGTATAAAAAATCTCAAATCACCAAGAATATTTTCCATCTCTGCTTTGGAATCCAGACACCACATGATACCATGTGATCTTTGTACCCCCAAGAACAGCGTATGCAATTTTACCTACCTGAAGTTCTCTGGGAATTTTCTAGGTCCTTCAGGTGATTCTATAATATGCATCTGCTGAAGATGACTCTGTAGGATCTATTATATTCCTATAGAGAATGCCTTCCAGTAGAATTCATTTATAATGGATTCTACTGAAGTTCACGATTGTCTATGATTTCCCATTCCCATTGTAAATTCAGGAATGTAACCCCACACAGATATGGGGGATGCACTACAAAATTAGGTGGCACTACAACATCAAAGTATCATGAGACACTTTAAAAGGAAAACATTGATATGGACGAAAAACTGCACTGCTAGCATTAGTCAACAGGGCAAACTTTCTCCTCTGACAGCAATGGTTTTCTGTCATTCCCCTGCTACCACTGCCTACTTTTAGAAAAAGAGCGTTACACCACTGCATTGACATAAATCATCACCAGAATCCCAACCTCGGCAATTGCTCCATATGTCTTTGCAGCATAGTCTACGTGTGTGCCAAATTTGGTTCAATTCCATCCTTGGTGGAGTTCAGACTGCTCTTTGATTGTAGGTGAACTATAAATCCCAGCAACTACAACTCCCAAATGTGGAAATCAATCCCAACCCTACCAGTATTCCATTTGGGTGTATCAGGCATTTATGCCAATTTGGTCCAGTAAATGAAAATACATCCGGCATATCAGATATTTACATTATGATTCATTCAACAGACAAAACCCAGGAATCTATAGGATGGCCTGATGGCATCAAACACAACTATAAGAGTTAGGGTTAGATTTACTCTTATCCAATATAGCAGCAAATTAAAACCTCTTATTAGATGTGATCCCATGCACTTTCTACTTACTTCCTCCTACTTACTTACTTCCTAGATTTTATATCCCCCCCTCTCTCTATATATAATCAAAATCTCTTTAAACAGGGGATATGGAATTCTAGGTGTAATTATGAATACTAGATAAAATAAAGCAAAGAAGCATGAAATCTTCTACTAACCTCTGCAAAGAATCTCTGTTGCTTTGAATTTATTTATTTATTTCCCCATATTTATACTCTACCCTTCTCAACCCCAAAGCAGTTTTACATATAGGTGTATTAAATGCCTTAAAACAACATACAATTAAAATAAGCATTAAAATTAAAACTAAAACTAATACACATTAAAATATTTAAAAACATTATGTTCACTATTAATTAATCCCTGTCATAAAAAGTATCAAGATTATAGCTAATAAGAAACAAGATAAAAGTATCAACAGGATAATAAAGAACCCCACAGTTTGAAGAACTACCAAAGGAAAAACGTTCAAAGGACTGGACTGAAATGGCTGTAGTTAATTCATATCCTATGAGACCCATGGTACACTCTTCCACCAGCTCCATGAATGGGGAACATCATATTGCAATCATCCCTCTACTACCTGCAAGGTTATTTCCAGAAAGTTGCAAATTCCTCTTTGGATTTGTGCTTAGGGGCACAATCTTGATGACAACACCTTTAAACATCTGTGTAAAGACACTGAGGAATATGGAATATGAGTTCATTAGGATGCTAATGAAACCCATTTGTATTTCTCTAGAAATACATTTGACCAGGGCCGTAGCCAGGAGTTTGATTCGGGGGGGGGCTGAGTTTGGTTCGGGGGCTGAGACTGGGTCGAAGAGGGTCTACCCTAGCAAACCTTTTGTATTGTTATCCCAATAACCCCATTAATGTTGGATATAATGAGCATGGTGATCAGATCATGATTTAAATGCACATAACAGTTTAAATAATGTACCAGTAAGGCCTTTTTGCGACCACCCTGAGAATTTCGGGGGGCTGAAGCCCCCTTAGCCCCCCCTGGCTACATGCCTGCATGTGACATTACATTTCACATGTGAAATACATTTCACATGTGGTAGTGACTATGTGAAAAGTCAAGTGATACATGTTATAATAAAAATTCCTTCAGTCTTCTTGCAGTCCATCAAAACATAATCAAAATCCCCTTGCACTCAAAGGTATTGTCTATGACACTTGTCTCTGTCAATGGAGTTGACAGTGGGTAAACATTAACCAATAAACATGGCTGCCATAACAAAATTGGTTGGAGATCACAAGGCAATTTATGGTTTGCAGATCTAAGTTAGAAAGTGCATTGCAGTTGTTTGAGCATTGCTGGGACACAGGGGTTCAGGTTTTAATTTTTTTTTAATTCCCATTAAGTCATGGGAATCCATCAGATGACCTTGGGCAAGTCACATTCCCTCACATTCTATGGAGATTTGCCATTACCCTCAGGGAGCAGTAATGGCAAACCTCTTCTGAGCAAATCCTGCCAAGAATTTGTGATCATTTTGCCTTAGGTTTTCAAAAAGAAAGAAACAACCTGAAGGCAAACAACAATAGTCTAAATTACTTCAGATTACAGAATTTGGGATAGAATAATCATTCAGTGTTATGCCACACGCCGATGGTCACAGGTAGCTCCTAGCATCCAATTCCTATCAATCCTTGGCATCTCCAGATAGAAAGGTACAAAAGACCCCCTTCTGGGAGTTTGGAGGATTTCTGCAGGCAAAACAGGCAGCCTTTAGGTCAGATGCATCTGCAAGGAGCATTGCTATGATCCAAGCCAATGTGAACATTGGCCACGGTAGTCCACACTCTGGTTATATTCCGTCAAATGGTCCAACCGACGGCAGCCAGGTTGCTAACAGGAGCAGAGCTCAGGGAGCATACAACTCCCCTGCTGCACCAGCTCCACTGGCTGCTAATTTGCTACCAGGCACAATTCAAAGTGCTGGCTTTGGCCTATAAAGCAACACAAACACAAAAGGAAAGAAGAGTACCAAGGAGGAATGTCCTATGTACTCAGTGCCAAGCAAAACCCTTTAGGTTATATGCAAAAAATAAAGGCATTTAATATGATACAAAATTAAAGTATAGTGAGGCAATGGGCCTCTCAATAAGTACTACACAGAGAGTGAATACCATATATAGGAACAGAAACACAGCATGCAACACGGATACACAAAATAGTGTTACCCCTCAAATGCACATGATACAAGTGGTAAAGGTAACAGCAAAATAACATAGGATAGTCCTCAGGCATGTATACATACAATAGGAAAACCCTGAACGCCGGCCCGATGGCTGGAGGAGCGGTGGTAGCTCTAGTCTCCCAGGGAGGAAAAAAGCCGCTGTGCAGGGATTCTGGCGCGGCTTCCGCGTTCCCTCTGGCCCCCAAAGGGTGGGCGGAGGGAGGAGGGGTGACCCGAAATCGGGCGTCCCTCAGTGGGAGGCCGATGGCCCCTGTGGATTGTAGAATGGATCCGAAGCCCCCCAGATGAGGCGGCTTCAGGCCGCGGATTCCAACCAGGAAGTAACTGTAGCCCAAAACGTAGGCGTGGCGCGTCCCCGCGGTGTGGATGCCTCTCTGGATAGTTCTCCCTCGTTGATCTTCCTTACCAGCCCTGTCGCCACTGCCCCATCCCTGCTATTTTTCCTGAATACCCAGTCTTTCCCCCGCCGGCATCCACACCGCGGGGACGCGCCACGCCTACGTTTTGGGCTACAGTTACTTCCTGGTTGGAATCCGCGGCCTGAAGCCGCCTCATCTGGGGGGCTTCGGATCCATTCTACAATCCACAGGGGCCATTGGCCTCCCACTGAGGGACGCCCGATTTCGGGTCACCCCTCCTCCCTCCGCCCACCCTTTGGGGGCCAGAGGGAACGCGGAAGCCGCGCCAGAATCCCTGCACAGCGGCTTTTTTCCTCCCTGGGAGACTAGAGCTACCACCGCTCCTCCAGCCATCGGGCCGGCGTTCAGGGTTTTCCTATTGTATGTATACATGCCTGAGGACTATCCTATGTTATTTTGCTGTTACCTTTACCACTTGTATCATGTGCATTTGAGGGGTAACACTATTTTGTGTATCCGTGTTGCATGCTGTGTTTCTGTTCCTATATATGGTATTCACTCTCTGTGTAGTACTTATTGAGAGGCCCATTGCCTCACTATACTTTAATTTTGTATCATATTAAATGCCTTTATTTTTTGCATATAACCTAAAGGGTTTTGCTTGGCACTGAGTACATAGGACATTCCTCCTTGGTACTCTTCTTTCCTTTTGTGTTTGTGTTGCATTATAGGCACTATAGCCTCATTCTTCTGTGTGTTGTGCGTTTGGCCTATAAAGCCCTAAATGGTTCTGGCCCAACTTACCTGTTTGTACGCATCTCCCCTTATGAACTATCTCGGACCTTAAGATCGTCTGGGGAGGTCCTGCCGAGAAGAATACCCTTTCTTCCCCCTCCTGCTGAACACTTACTTTTTACAGTGTTGGCGTGAACATTAAAGTCCCCCAGGACAACCAGTCCGGGGAACCTCAAAGCCCAGTCCGACACTGCCTCCAGCAGTTTTGGTAGGCTATCTGCTGGTGCGTTAGGCGCACGGTACACCAGCAGAAAGGCTACACTCTCCTGCAAATCCCATCCCAGGCCAGTACCTGGGATGTACGGTGCTGGAACTGTCTTCCAAGGGCTCCAAGGGCAGCATTCAGCCCACAGGTCATACTTTGCCTACTCCTGATCAGTGCACACACACACCTCCAGGTTATCTATATTCAGATATGGTTCAGAATGTTCCTGTGACTCTTGAAAAAGTGCATAGTGACAAATGGTGGGGAACATGTAAAAGTGAATTAATATTTTGATGCATTGTCTTGTTAAAGGATCTTGTGTCCCTTTTGGGAACATTAAAAGATTAAAGGAGAAGACGCACCATCATTCAGAAAACTATGTTTATACTTAAGGGCAGAATACATATAATGTAATAAATCATCCCACTGGTGTTATCGATATTGCTGCTTCCTTCTGGTGGCCTGGGATCCCAAAATGTCACTTCTAGCTTCTGATGAGTTATGTGGTATCAGAACCTCCTGGAACTTATTTCCATTTTATGAAATGTGTATTATGAACAAGTCAGTTGCATGCCTAAAAAAAAGCAGAGCAGGTTGTATCTCTTTTTTTCCCTGGGAAATATTCATTGCTTAGTTTATGCCAGAAACTATCCCAAGGCTCAGCATTAGCATCTGTCTTCAAGTATAGAGGTTTAATGCTGGCATACATTAAATAAGCACATCCTTTGTCAAGGGCAAACTGTGTTTCCTGTTCCACACTGAAAGTCCCAAGTCATCAGATGTCCTCAGAAATGCCTTCCAAAAAAAGCAATGCTTTTTTTTATGCAGTGTGAATTAGCCAGTGTGTTTTTTGCCTTTACACCTGGAATAAAATGACAGCACAATTGCAATTGGTTTATTTAGAGATAATGTCTTGCTATTTTAGAACTAAGGTACTCTCATGTGAATCTTTCTAGAATTTGATATTTTTATCAAAAGTCCAGTTTCCATGTCTCACCGCTCAGCAGAAAAGCTGGTGAGTATACAAGCTGGTGACAGAATAGACTCTTCTGTTTGACTAAGGATATGGCTTGATAAATTTACAATATTGTTGTCTGAGGCCCCTTCCACACAGCTGTATAAAATTCACTTTGAACTGAATTATATGGCAGTGTGGACTCAGATAATCCAGTTCAAAGCAGATATTGTGAATTACCTGCCTTGATATTCTAGGTTATGTGGTTGTGTGGAAGGGGCCTGAGATCACAGTATATGACCACAATCTTTATGTTTCTATTGCTGTTCACACATACACCCTGTTCATTCACAGATTAAAGGTCTGTTCCTAAACCAGTGGTTCTCAATCTTTGGACTCCAGGTGTTTTGGACTTCAACTCCTAGAAATCCCAGCCAGCTTACCAACAGTTAGGAACTGTGGGAGCTGAAATCCAAAACACCTGGAGGCCCAAAGGTTAGGAACTACTGTTCTAGATGCTTTACTCCATGCATCTAGTGGAATAGAATTAGCCTATAAAAGTTTATGCAGTCAACCTCTTTGTCTCAGTTAGTCTCAAAGATGGTGCAAGATCCCTTAGCATACGGATCTGGACTTAGACATGTCTCCGAATTCTACCAATGTGCCCGTCAATTTTTTGAATTGGTTTTAATTTGTTTTTAAAGAATGTTACTAAAAATCATGTTGTGGGCTGGGGAGGCAGAAGAACAATTAATTAAAAAAACTTTAGTAACAAATAAGAACAGAGGTACAGTTTTATATTAACATTAACACCTTCTACAACCTGTATATCCTGGTGCCTGTTTTCTCCTGTTTTTCTGTTTTCACCACACTTTTTCTGAAGTGTTAAGGGGGAATCTGACAACATGACAGGAGGACCAATTATAGTGTTTTGAGCCCAATATACAACTTTAAAAAGACACTTTTGTTTTTAGAAAAATTGGTATTTGTAATCAAAATATAGACATGAGAACACAAGATTGGAAGTGAAGACAAAGTGAAGAGAAAACATGAATTAAATATTCAAGAGAAAAGACAGAAAGCAGGAAGAATTAGATTTCCCAGTTTTTCCAATTAAAAATATAATCTCACATTACCTGTAAGTAAAATAGTTGAAATCAAGGCAAACACATCAATTAAGATTTTCTAAAGAACTCTGCAGTAAATCATTTCATTTCAAGTATAATTAGGATTCCACATTAGCATCGTCTAATTAACAATGGACTTCTGTATCAGAACTATTCAAGCACAGGCCTATTACAAATCACCCACATTATCATCTTAAATGCACATCTCGTTCGCACAATACCTCTGTATTCATTGGCAAACAAATTAAAGTGGTGGGGAGAAGGTGTTTTGTAGGAGCCAAGATGCTCGAAATGCAAAAGAGAAGTTGAGGAACTAAGACAGAAATTATTACATCTATACTACACAGAGCTAGATAAGCAGGTGATCGGAAGCCCGTGTTTATTTGAGATGGATATTGTTCTTTTATCTGATTTGTTTTTTTACTTTTACACCAAGAGTGAATAACAGCAAAAAGAATGCAGGATTTCCCCCATGGCCTTTCTACTATGAAACACACTCTCAATCCTAATGTAACTGGAAGTGCCACTCCAGTTACATTGACCAATACAACATCAATAGAACATCATACTCCTTGCATTGCACTGATCATACTGTTTCTAAATAAAATCCATTCATAGGAATGTACATCATCAGATTTCACTGCCTTTAACTTCAGTACATTTAATGAAAGGCACAGCTTTCTGAAGTAGTGTCAGGAAGATATGAAAGTTTTGTTTATTATTTACTTACTTACTGTATTTACACATTTAAACATAAAATTAAAAAAACAAATAAACATTAAAACCAATTATTAAAAACCACACAATCCAAAATCATAATCCAAGAGCTGTTCCAGTCGGAACTGCACATATTCCATCTTCACTTATTGCACTGCATTGCTGCACAAAGATTTGGTCCCACAACCATGTTTTGACTTTATTTCTGAATGGCATTTGATATACAATGACTTCTTCCCTCATTGCATGGTGATGCAGCTTTCAAGTGAAAATATGCATGACAATCTTCTTAAATGTACAGCAATCAAATGCAGAGTTTCACATGCTTGTAGGCATCCTAGGTTTTCATGAACAGGGTTTAAAAGAGGAAGAGTGATGATAATTCAATCCGTTCAGACAACCCAAAATTCTCTCACAATCACCATTCTGCAGATTCTTTACTGCTATCTGAAACAGGCAGTTGTGGTTTCAGATTTAAAAACCATTGTGGTTTCTAAAACCAAGCTGCAATGAATTTTTGAAGCTGCATTAACTGTTGAATAGGACAGCAACACAATTTAATGAACAGAGAGACTACCGAGTAAATGACAACACTTAAGCATAGCTAAGCACTTAATTTTTGTAGCATATACCCTAAAGCAGGGGTGCTCACACTTTTTCAGCATGCGAGCTACTTATAAAACAACAAAGTCAAAATGATCTACCTACCCACTACTCAGAGAGCCATAAAAGCAAAATATTTGGAAATTTATTTCAGCGAGAACCATATAATATATTTTAAGTCTGAATTCAACTAAATGTGAGTATAATAACCCCCTGAATTTATTCATAATAATAATGATGATGATATTCATTCAGCCTCTGCTACTACTAATAATAGTAACAACAACAACAATAGATTCCTCGAGTACAGGAGACCTCCAAGGGCCATCCAATCCAACCTCCTTCTGCCATAAGGGAAAAACACAATCAAAGCATTCCTCACAGATGGCCATTCAGCCTCTGATAATAATAATCATAACAACAATGGGTTCCTGGAATAGGAGGAGACCCCCAAGGGCCATCCAGTCCAACCTCCTCCTGCACCTGGGCTGTGTCGGGAGCCTGTGGGCCGGGACTGAGCCTTCCTTCCGCCCTGCCTGCGATCTACCAGGATGCCCTACGCGATCTACCAGTAGATCACGATCTACCTAATGAGCACCCCTGCCCTAAAAAGATCCAACCAGAGACTAACCCAAGTTTAGATGATTTACAATTGGATTCAGTGCAGAAGGACTTTGCCAGGCTTTTTGCTCCATGCACATTTTTGTGGATCTCCACAAAGCCATTTGGAACAATCTTCTAAATAAAATAAAGTAGATAATTTGTGGATATAAAGAGATGGGAAAGCAAATTAATCCAATCTTACAAAATGGGATTCTTCATGGACTGTGAAAATTTAGAAAATGAAACTAAACTAACCATGCTCATGGATGAAACAAGATACTCACTGCAGTACACAGGGTTTTCCCATACTATGTTTACCTTAATAGGTTGTGCAGGAACAGATAAATAGGAAGCTTTAACCTTTCATTTACCATTCTTCAGCAGGCTTCCTGCCCATTGGCCACTTTCCCTTCTTGACCAGACACTACAGCCTTGTAGTCTGCTTGGTTGAAAAGCAGTTTTAATTTTTGAAACTGCAAAGATTTGGTGAACTACCAAAGGTGAAATTTAAGTAGTACTGTAAAGCGTTTTCAAAAATAAAGGTTGGCTTTTCTGGATAATGAGAGGCTTGTTGATTGATAGCAAAGGAAATGATAAAAAATACAATTTGTTAAAGTAAGCTAATATTTGGGGGGGGAAAAGAGATTATTAAATGTGATTTATATATTTAGAATAGATAGATGAGTTGAGAACCTTTGATTGATTGTGATTGATAACACAAATGAAGGGAAGAAAGTAATTTTTATTGATAGCTTGGAGGCACAGCTGATGTTGTGATAGATGGATTGACTGATTGATGTTATTGGGGAACTGAAGGAGGTAATTTGACTAATTTAACAGAGGTATATATAGTTAACAGTCAAATAGGGTTTTGTTTAACCTAGGTAAAGGCTTATTGTTTAAGATTACTTACAGACCATTAATATTTTAAAGTATGAATTTAAAGTGGCTTTTTGCTGATATGAATGGTTTTAATGTGTTTTAATCGTATGTCTGTCTTTTAAGATATGTTTTAAATGGTTTATGTTTTTATGTATTTTAACTACAGTATATTGTACATTGTCTCGAGCCTTGAGTAAGAAGTAAGCGACAACAATACCATTGACTTTCTGTAGGATGCATATACTGTGTGTGTGTGTGTGTATATATATATATATATATATATATATGAATATTTGATTTTGATTATGATTATTAGTGATTATATTTTATAGAAAGGACATTGATAATTTACTGCATGAGAGAAGCACTGAACATTTTTATAGACTGATCACGGCTGAGGAAAAAATAGGAAGTCATGTTTACCTTTCTTGCTTTCTCTTTCTTCTTTTGGTATCTCTCTTATTTTCTTGAGCCTTTTCTTACTGTTTTATATATTGTTACCATTCTATTGATCCCCTGGTGGTGCAATGGGTTAAACCCTTGTGCTGGCAGGACTGCTGACCCAACAGCTCAGCTGTTTGAATCTGGAGAGAGTAGGTTGAGCTCCAGTTCCCCATGCAGTAACATGAGAGAAGCCTCCCACAAGGATGGTAAAACATCAAACGGCTGGGTGTCCCTTGGGAAACATCACTACAGATGGCCAATTCTTTCACACAATTTGCATTTTCTCAAGTTGTTCCTGACATGAAAAAATAAACATTCCATTTTAAATATCTGGAAATCTTTTATAAAACAGGAGAAAAATCATAGTGTTCCATGGGCTCACAAAAGTAGGTGGGAAGGAGAAGACTTTCAGGGAGGGCAGGGAAAACCATTTCCCCTTTGATGTAATCGTGACTCCAAACTTTTTGCCACAGGAAACAGCAGCTGACACAAGGTGTTTTTTATTGGCAGTGGTCAAACAGAAAATATGCTACATCAAGACAGATTTTAACCACAAAAGACAGATGTTGCAATCAGCCCACTCCCACTAGGCCATTCTCACACAGGAACACCACTAAGCTGATCTTTATTCCAATCTCCTGGGGGACTCCTGTTCGAACCACCAACTGTTGACCTGTGGGGTTACTCAGGGTTCCAATCTCTTATAAAAGAAAGACTGAAGTCTCCTGCTACTTTATCATGACAAAGTGAGAGACAGACCCAGAGAGATGAAACAGAGATGAAATTGAAAGGAAGGAAGGTCCTCGACATGCTAGCTGATTATTCCCTTGAGCAGATGGTCATGGAACCAACCAGGGGAAAGGGGATCCTGGACTTGGTGCTAACTAATGAACAAGATCTCGTTCAAGATATCCTTGTAGCTGAGCCCATAGGTACCAGTGACCATAACACAATAACCTTCAACGTAAGTTTGGATAGCAAACTGTCAGTGAAAACTAACACAGAGACATTAAACTTTCACAAAATGAGAAAAATTGTAAAGAACAAACTAAAAAGAGCAGTAAAAACAATTAAATCCCTCCAAAATGCTTGGAAACTGTTTAAAAATACCTTAAAACAGGCCGAACTAAAATGCATTCCAATAAAAAGAAAGAGGCATGGAAAGTCCAAAAGGACACCAGTATGGCTTACAAATGAAGTAAAAGATGTGATTGGAAAGAAGAAAAACTCATTTAAGAAATGGAAGGCTCTTCCTACTGAGGAGAACAGAAAGGAACACAAGCTCTGGCAAACTAAATGCAAAGCAACCGTCAGGAAAGCCAAGAGAGATTTTGAGGCACGCATAGCAAAGAATATTTAAAAAAACAACAAAAACTTCTTTAAGTACATCAGAAGCAGGAACCCAACTAGAAAAGCAGTTGGGCCACTCGACGACAATGGTCAGAAAGGGAAAATCAGTGAAGACAAGGAGATTGCTGAGCGGCTAAATGACTTCTTTGCCTCCGTTTTCACACAGGAGGACAGACAACATATGCCTGCAGCTGAGTCAGTTTTTTCAGGGAGGGAATTAAATGAATTAAACCAGATAGAGATAAACAAGGAAGATGTTCTCACATGCCTTACTAAACTAAATGTCAACAAATCACCAGGGCCAGATGGCATCCACCCCAGAGTTCTTAAGGAACTCAAGTGTGAAATTGCTGAAATTCTAGCCAAAATATATAACCTTTCTCTAAGATCAGGCACTGTACCCGAGGACTGGAGGGAGGCAAATGTAACTCCGATCTTCAAGAAAGGATCCAGGGGTGATCCAGGAAATTATAGGCCAGTTAGTCTAACCTCAGTTCCAGGCAAAGTGATGGAAACCATTATTAAAGAAAAAATTACTAAGCACATAGAAGAACAGGCATTGCTGAAGGAAAATCAACATGGTTTCTGCAAAGGCAAATCATGTCTTACTAACTTGTTAGAATTCTTTGAGGGTGTAAATAAACACATAGATAAAGGGGACCCAAATTGATATTGTTTACCTTGACTTTCAAAAGGCTTTTGACAAAGTCCCTCACCAAACGCTCCTAAATAAGCTCTTCAGCCATGGAATCAGGGGACAGGTCTTGTCCTGGATTGGAACCTGGCTAAACTGTAGGAAACAAAGGGTGGTAATAAACGGACATTTCTCTGGGTGGAAAGAGGTGAGAAGTGGCGTACCCCAAGGTTCAGTTTTGGGTCCGTTACTTTTTAATTTATTCATTAATGATCTGGATGTAGGAGTGAATTCTGAGGTAGCAAAGTTTGCAGACGACACTAAATTGTTCAGGGTAGTTAAAAATGAAACTGATTGTAAAGAGCTCCAGAAAGATCTCTCGAAAATGAGTGAATGGGCAACAAAGTGGCAAATGCATTTTAACCTAAACAAGTGTAAAGTCATGCACATCGGGGCAAAGAACCCCAACTACACCTACAAATTGATGGGGGTCAAAGCTTTCCGAGACAAACCAGGAAAGGGATCTTGGGGTCTTGGTGGACAGCTCAATGAAGATGTCAACCCAGTGCGCAGCAGCAGTGAAAAAGCAAATTCTATGCTAGGCATGATCAGAAAGGGAATCGAAAATAGGTCAGCAAATGTTGTATTACCTCTCTACAAATCGATGGTAAGGCCACATTTGGAGTACTGTGTACAATTCTGGTCTCCGCACCTTAAGAAGGATATAACGGAACTGGAAAAGGTACAGAAAACGGCAACAAGAATGATCCAAGGGATGGAGTGGCTCCCTTATGAAACCAGGTTGCAACGCCTTGGTCTTTTCAGCCTTGAAAGACGGCGTTTAAGAGGTGACTTGATCGAAGTGTATAAAATCATGCATGGGATAGAAAAGGTGAATAAAGAAAAACTGTTTTCTTTGTCACAAAACACTAGGACTAGAGGGCACTCCCTGAAGCTCCAAGGTAGGAAAATAAGGACTAATAAAGGGAAATATTTCTTCACCCAGAGGGTCATTGGGTTATGGAACTCACTTCCAGAAGAGGTTGTGACAGCTGTCAGCCTGAACAACTTCAAGGCAGGATTAGACAGATTCATGGATACCAAGTGTATCGGTAGTTACTGAAAAGGACATTCAAGTGCCACCTCGGAGTTGGTTGAGGTAGGCAGGATTTCCCTGGGTACTGGTTGTGGGGGGTCGGAAGCAGGTCAGGGTTTTGCCCTCCCTTCTGCTCGAGATCCCCGTGTACAACTGGCGGGTGACTGTGTGATACAGAATGCTGGACTAGATGGGCTGAGGTCCGATTCAGCATGGCTCTTCTTATGTTCTTATGTTCTTATGGAATGAGAATTTGTCCAAAGTCCCTAAAGATCAAAAAAATCTTTGGGATTTTTTTCATCACAACCTGACTTCAAAGAACAGAGAAAAGGCAGCATCAAATACTTTAGCTTGGAAAGTGCCTTGCTGGAAACATTTTCCCAGAACCAAATGAAAGGGAGATATGAATTCCAACTTCTCTGAAATGTGAAGCATGTGAGCCACGCCTTAATCCAAAATTAGCGCATACTAAAGAGATGTCCACCTGCATGCTCCCACACTTATTTTGTATTGTTTGCAATTGTTGGCCCACAAATCATTAACCAGTCTATTGAAAATATGTAACACGTTCCTTAATAATGGATTTCATATAGCATCTCAGAAACAAGATATGCTTGTTCTGTTAATTCAAAGAAATGTTCTCCTTGGCTGCTTTCCCAGAAGGCTTCTCATAACCCTGGATTTTATTTCTCCTGATGAGCTGGCACCCTTTCTCAGAAGAGATTTCCAACAATGGACTTTGGAGATAGAGTAAAACTCTTTTGAGCACTGGTCTTCCTTTTCGCAATCAGATTGGGGCATAAGATATTACACAGCAATTGTTTAATGGCAGAATTCACCTGCACACACACACAAGCAGACGCACACCAACACTGTTAATTATTTATTAGAGCAAGCATTTGATATACTCTTGGGTTAACAAAGAAGAAAGGGTTTTTTATTAGTTTTCCATTCATATCAACTTTTAAGTAATGTTTATATATTCACAAGAAGGGAGGTTCAATCAGCCACACTATGCTCTTCAAAATCTCATTGAGTGCTTTGGAAAATGTCTTGGTTTGGTTTAATTTGGAGTCCATTTCAGCTAGGAACCATTCCCTAGTTTTAAATTTTACAAGTTGAATTTCCTATTGGCTATAATTGGAAAAGAAATATCACTGTAACTTTCCCCCTCTGTATTAGAGTTTGGGTGAAATTTGCAGATATGACAGTACCTTAGATAGCAAATAGACATTGATGCCTTTCTGCTATGAACTTTAGTGTTTGATATTGTATGTAATTATATACAAAAGGACTATTTTCGAGGAAAGTAAGGTCATGTTTCAGATGCATTGGTAAAAGTATTTTGTGCAAAGAGAGATTTTTCATTTGGCGATATCTATTTTTAAAAGATCTATTTATATCTTTAGGTTTCTGTGAAGTCTGGCTCTCAAAATTACATATGTCACATGGCCCTCAGCAACAAACCTGAAATATTTAAAAATGATAGGAGCAATTGCTTATGTGTAAGGAAATCCTAAAGTTGGGAGAAGGAAATGTGTCCCTCCCCACTTCGCTTTCACCATGTTTTCAGGAATTTGTATGCCAGTAGCGGTGGCATGCATGATAGACATTTTCTGGGGAAATTGTAAAGTGTACTAGGATTCAGATTTGCACTCAACCTCAAAGTTGGTTGATACACCCCCTCATACCTGCAAGTACCCAGCATGGGATCCAGCAGATCCAGCTTTCTTATGTTGTGGAAGTTTTCCAGGAGTTAGTTGAAACCCAATCCTAGAACTCATTCAGCTTCTAAAATGTCAATACAGTGTCACTTGAGTTCGTTCCTTTCTCAACCTGAGTGCAAAATTAACTTTCCTCACATAGAGAAGGAGAGGGGAGAATGAAGCAACTCATTAGAAGTCACATCCTGTATTCTTTCTAAAGGGTTTCAGGTGAGGCAAGGATGCATGAAAAAGGGAAGGAATTGTAAAAGCTCTGTGGTCTGCCTTAGGGTCACTGGTGGGCCAAACTAAGCTTCTCTATCACTGCTTTAGAAATTTTAAATTGTATAGTGAATAATAAATTGCATTAGGATTGGCCTTCAAATCTAGATGGAGCTGCGTATCTGAACATTTCATTTATGTTGTTGGACTGCTCTGTCATCATTTTTATCAGGTTGGCCCACAAGCGGCATGTTCTGCTGTAGCCCAGAATGGATGGTTCGTTGCTTCCATGTAAGTGGAAAAATAATTCTATTTTCAAGTCTAAGCTTTAAAGGACTGTCCAAGGTCCTGAACTAGAGACAGTTTTAGCATCTTGAAAGTTCAGACTTAAAGCCAGTGGGTCACCTTATCAATCATATGATTGCATGTGTACAGAAGGACCCTTGAACAAAAGGTAAGCTATACAGGAGTTAGTATAGCAAGGCCACAACATGATTTATTGGTTACAGATATAAATACCATTGGCAGACATACATGGGACCTGGATCCCTGCATCAGCCAGCCTACACGTTGGCCTGATGGTACCACAGGAAAGGATGTGGCACACAATCTCATTCAATGTAGCTATGGGCTCCCTGCACTGCCACGCCCACAGTACACCAAATATGTTCTATTTCCAGAGGGAAAAACAGCCAGCACCTGATCCAGGGCCCAAGCCAACTTCCCCCAATTCCAAATAAGAGCAATAACAAGGAAACAGAGGGTGGGTGGGATGGAAGAGCTTGAAGACAGAGGAGCTACCATGCTGAGATTTATACTCGGACACTCACCCTAATTGGCGGAGCCCCTGGTGGAGCAATGGGTTAAATGTTTGTGCTGGCAGGACTGCTGACTGAAAGGTTAGCAGTTTGAATCCAGGAAGCAGGATGAGCTCCTGTCTGTCAGCTCCAGTTTCCATGTGGGGGCATGAGATAAGCCACCCACAGGATGGTAAAACACCCGGGCGTCCCCTGGGCAATGCCTTTGCAGACAGACAATTCCTTCACATCAGAAGTGATTTGCAGTTTTTCAAGTCACTCCTGACACACATACACACAAAACAAAACAAAAAATACCCTAATTGGCCAACACACTTGTTGCCACAATACTTTGTCTGTTAAGTTGGGCAGGGGATAAGACACCAGTTATCGTGGACTGGAGTTAAACCATTCTTATTGAGCTCTTATCCATCTGATAACAGTTCCTGAAGTCCTTCATTGCTCCAAATTTCTGAATGAAAGCCATATAAAGTGAGTGAGTTGGTAGATATATGGTAAAAACTATTTTTCAAAGATTTGATAATATATATGCAGTACATAATATTATAGTAAAATTGAAAGTTTAATGAAATGTCTATTGTCATGGATTTGTCTGGTGTTTGTAAGGTCCCTTCTACACTGCCATATTATCCAGTTTATCAAAGCAAATAATTCACATAATCTGCTTTGAACTAGATTATATGAGTTTACACTGCCATATAATCCAGTTCAAAACAGTGTAGAAGGGTCCTAAGATACCAGAACACCTCCATGTCATGAGTATATCTTAGGTTGAAGAATGCAAAAATGTGGAGGCCCAACATGGGAAAGAGACTGACAATCTGGGACTAGCCTGGGAAGAGATTGATAAAGAGAACTGTAAGGAACTGGAGTTGTGGCTTTGATCATGCCTTGCTAGGCCCCCTCTCCAGCCCCTCCCATTCTGTAAACAGGGAGATAAGCAAGCAGCTGTGGCCTTGCCAGCAACGGCTCGAGCTTTTGGTGCGAATGCCAGGAGCCTCTTCCCAGGCTTTTCCAGCTAAGGGGAGGGACTTGCCTCTTCCCGGGCTTTTCCAGCTAAGGGGAGGGACTTAGGTTCAATTAGGAGAATGTCTATATAAGGCTGTACCTGGGGACCCCTCCCCAGTTCTGTTTTTTTTCTGCCTGGATTAAGGACTCAATAAACTACCTTTTCCTTCAATACCTCTTGGAGTGAGCGTGGTTCGTTGGACACCCTACCGGAGCTGACATAAAAACAGAACTCAACATTCTTCTGCAGTTGTGACTACCTTCCAACTGCAATGGGCTCTTCCCAGCCCTCGAGCTGGTGAGAATCCAACCCAACTATGAAGAAGGTGTGTGCCCTTAAGGCGGAGGGGCGCGCAACCCCCCCCTGGAGAAGAGGGGCTTTGGCCGCAAGAGAGCGAGCGGCGGAAGGGACCGGCGCCACCAGAGGCCTCCACCTGGGAGGATGGACTCGGCGTCTCCCAGACCCGAAGGATGGAAACCGTAGGTGTCTGGCGGGAACCGGATCGGAGGCCATGCCACGCCGGCTGGGAGAACCCCGATAAGATAGACGTGGCTGAGGAGAAGCGGCAAGCTTTTGAGAATATGCGGAGACTATTCCCTGACCTGGTGCGGCAGTTGGAGGTGGAAGACTGGGACCCTGACCCCGAGGAAGAAGACTACGAGGAAGAGCCTGCCGCCACAGGCTACGTGTTGGGGGTGCCCTATGTGGTGGAGGAGGGCCCCTTCCTCGGGATCCCAAATTGTGCCCTGCTGTGCGAGTTCCTGAGTGAAGACGATGGTGAGGATGAACCCTTTGTTCCCCTTAACCCTGACGAGAGACCTGATGCGTGGGTGGAAATGGAGCCCCTGCCCCTCCAGGGCATAAAGGAGGCGAAGGGGGCCAAGGCTGCCGGGAGGAGAGGAAAGAACCCCCCATCCCGAAGGTCCCAACACAGGAGAGGCCAGGGGCGGAAGGGAAAGAAGAAAGCGAGCCCCCATTGCCCAGGAGTGGTAGAAGGCAGTGTACCGGGTGATCGGAGTTGGAGAGAGGCGCTTCGCCCGACGCTCCGGCAGTTAGAAGCCTTAGTGGGCCTAATCAACAAGCAGCTACAACAGACAGGCCAGCCAGAAGTGGGCCCCTCGGAGCAGCAGGGCCTAAGGGCCTACAGAGAAAACCTGCCTCCCCAACCTACAGGAATGTCGGCCTTTCGAGACGGAGCGGAAGGGCTGGCCATAAGCCTAACCTCCCTCGGGGAGATGGCGAAGAGCTGTACATCCTTGTTGGGCGTTCGAGATAGAGTGGAAGGGCTGGGTGCATACTTAAACTCTATCGAGAAAAGGGTGAAAAGTTGTGCAGCCCTAGCAAGAAGGATGGCGGCCGAAGACCCAGGGAGAAAAGGCCAAAGTGCAAGGTGGAGCAGCAGGAGGCCAGCCAAGCCGTGAGCGAGGCCCGAGGAGGGAGTGAGTATGCGTCCCTCAAGCTAGAAGCAGTTGGGAGCAACCCTCCCCAGCGGCCCGACGGTGCTGAAGTGGGAGAAAAGGAGGATTCAGCCCAAGCCGATGGCTCCCAATTGGTTCCACTGCCTCAGAAAGAGCCAGAAGAGTTGAAAAAGTGGGACGCGGTGGCCAAGGGACTGGAGCAGGCTGACCCTTCCAACATAAGGCCGGAGGAGAAGCAGGAGGCGACTGCAGCGCCTGAGGTGATGGGAGAAGGAAACGTCCCCAGGAGGGCAACCCAGGCCCCCCTCTTACCAAGAACGTCGGCCAAGCAGTCAGGCAGGAGGGCGGAGAAGGTGCTGCGGCTTCAAAGAGTTGGGACCGAGGAGAAATGTGTGTGTGCACAGAGACCCGAGGCTGCCAACTCACTTTCGCTTCCCCTCAAGCAGCAGGCCTGGGAATACAGATTACAAACTGTGAGTGAGGGAGGGGAAGACGGCCCAGCCGGGTGTGTGTGTTTCGAGCCTGGAAGCAGTGAGCTAGAAATCAACGCCCCTTCGCCTCCCCCCAGCTGCACCAGCCTAGAAGTGGAGGTGCCAGTGAGAGGGGAATGGGCCACATTGAGTCTAACCCCAACAAACCGGGCCCAAGAAAATATACAAGACACAGCCATCAACAGGTCGCTTGGGACATGTGCGGCCGCTCCAGCAGCATCGGTTGTGGGGCTGGATTCCTACACCGAAGGGTTAACTCCAACAGCAGAGGAGGAAGCAGCTTCAAAGCCTTTTCAAGGTTCACACAGAGTGCAAATTCCTTTGGCCGATTTAGCAAAGCGGCCACTTCAAAGTGACTCACAGACTTCCAAGATCCCAGAGACTGGCAGTGAAGAGGAGGCTGCAAAGGGAGGCCGGCCGGCCGACGAGAGTGGACGGCCCAATGGAGAGAAGGGAGGAGAGAACCCTTTCCTCCTACAGAAAGGATTGGCATTACTGCCGCCAGAGGCCTGCTGTATGGATGGTGAACAGGCACGGGACCTAGAGGCTGAGAGTAAGGTACCACGGCTGTCCCAAGGCACCGAAGGATTCCAGCCGCCTGAGGCTATTCCAGCTTGCGGAGCAAAGAAACCTGTGGGGGAGCCTCACAGCGAAGAAAGCAACAATGGCGCCTGGCAGAGAGGTGGAGCCGTGAGTGGAGACTCCCAGCAGGAGACGGCAGGGGTGAGTGGAACCAAGCTTGAACCCCCCTGCAATGTGGCGACTGCTCAACCAGAACCAACTGGGACAAACTTAGTTTTAGCCATAAAAGGAGCCACGCCAACTGGGCCTGCTGGAGAGGGGAGAGAATGGGCCATGAGCCCCAATAACCTGGTGAAGAGTGAAGTGGAGAGTTGGATCTTTTGGATGGTGGCCCTCTTCACATGGCAAAGCTGCGGGGGGAGCTGGGATGGTGGCCGAGCTGCACCAGAGTAAGGCGGCCCCGCAGATGGAACCCACTGTGGAAGGTGTCCCACATGATGTGGTAAGATCCACAGAACACTCCCAAGGGCCTGCTGACGAATTCCTAGCCGCAGAGGGGTCTGGCCTGGTTCCAGAAAAGAGCCAGACGAGCCGGATTGTAGTCCAAGACAACGAGCTGGGGCCAATTACCAAGGTGGCAGCTGAGGCGGAAAAAGTTTTGACCGTGCAAAGGGAGCCTGCCCACATGGCCCCTGATGCTGAAGGTGGAGAGCGGGGAACCAGGGCCGGAACCGAGGAAGGGCCAGTTGCGGTTGGCGAGGTGACAGACGGAGATGGTGCAGCACGAGCCTGAGTCGTGGGTTCGAGTGAGTTTCAGTTCCCGGTTCAGCTTTGGCTAACCGAGGCGGGGTCTTGGCTTGGAGCCACCAGGGAATGGGCATCCTTTGATCAACCAGCGCGGTCGGGGGAGGAAGTCCCTGTGCAACAATCTTCTCACCTGAGCGGTGGGGGTCCTCCTGTGGGTCGGGGAGACTCCCAACTGGGACCTGCAAAAGCTGAACTTTGTTTAAACCCAGACCCGGAGCCTGGAGAAGAACTATGGCTGGATCCAAAGGCTGAATTGTTCAGGCAGAGCGTGGACCTACCGCCCCCGAAGACAGGGACTATTCACACACCAGTGGGGTGTCTGATTTGTGGGATGGACATAAATTGGTTAACTGCGATAGAGGGGTGTGGGGAGATGCTAATGTTGTGTCTTCTGGTTCTTCGACCCCTAGAAGAAGGAAAGCTGTTGATACAGTATCTCTGTAGGAGAGGCAGAGGTGGGCATGATTTGTTTGAGCTAGGTGTTACATGAAGAGGCTGCCTCACCCATGTACCAGATTGTCATAAAAGATATCAGATAGACACGGAACGAGTTAAAATGATTACGAAGATTCTTTGGATATGCTTTATTGATGCTTTCGATTAATGTGGGTTATCAGGTATATATGAGGCACCCAGGCCTATTTGCTATATAAGATATATTTATAAAATGTTTGCATGTATGTAGGATGTATCACGCATATGTCTGTTATTACGAATTATAGTTAGCTAGAATGGGAACATTGTTATTACTGGTTGGATTGCTATATCTATGGGTTAACTTTGGTTAAGATTCAAACTGAATATTTCTTGCTAGATGAATATGTGATATGATGCTTTCTAAACTGCCCGGGTGTTGAGAACACTCCGCCTGGTTACGTTAGATGATGTTAGAAGTTCATTAAGGTTCCTAGTTTTTAGACTGCTGGGGCGTTGAGACTACTCCACCTCATCAGATAAACTGTTATAGCTTAGATAAATGATAGTTGTTCTCGGAGCGTTGAGACTACTCCGCTTCGAGTAATATATTGCGATGTTTTGGGTTGTATTGATTATACTGATTATTGCTTATTGGTTTTTTCTGTGTTCTATCGGGTTTTTTGGAGGGCCGGTATGTAAGGAACTGGAGTTGTGGCTTTGATAATGCCTTGCTTAGGCCCCATCTCCAGCCCCTCCCATTCTGTAAACAGGGAGATAAGCAAGCAGCTGTGGCCTTGCCAGCAACGGCTCGAGCTTTTGGCGCGAATGCCAGGAGCCTCTTCCCGGGCTTTTCCAGCTAAGGGGAGGGACTTGCCTCTTCCCGGGCTTTTCCAGCTAAGGGGAGGGACTTCGGTTCAATTAGAAGAATGTCTATATAAGGCTGTACCTGGGGACCCCTCCCCAGTTCTGTTTTTTCTGCCTGGATTAAGGACTCAATAAACTACCTTTTCCTTCAATACCTCTTGGAGTGAGCGTGGTTCGTTGGACACCCTACCGGAGCTGACAGAACCAGCTCAGACTGGGCAAGGGCTGGACTTTGAGGCTCCATGAACGAAGTTCCATGAACTGAGGGGGGTGGGGTTTCAAGGGGGTATTGAACTGGCTGTGTTTTCTTTATTCATAACTTTGCTGTAGTGGTAACCCGGCATTAAAGATACTTCCAGGATTCTGTTGTGACTGCCTTTGACTACTATAAATGTTATGCAAGCATAACATCTATGCACAAACTGTTTTTTAAAATGTAATTTTATTTGGCCAATGAATGCATTTTTCTCTGTATCAAGAATACTAGTCTAAATATTATGACGTTACAATCATGCATTCTGAGATTCTTCCAAAGTTTCTCCCCCCCCCCCCCAAAATTGGTAATAATATTATTTCCCAAACTATATTAAAAGTTTGGCACTGACTTTCCAAGTTTTAAATGTGGGAATTATTATGATACATTTGAAGTGGATTTGGAGGAAATAAAATGCTTTTTACATAAAACTAATATGGGCAAAAAATCATTTCTCATGAAGCCTCTGTACTTGAAAGTCAACCTTGCAGGTGATGACCAGAAACATCACACCATTTATTAAAGCCATGAGTCTTAAAATTAAAACAGGTGGGATTGCTTATTGTGCTAGCAATAGCATGGAACAGATCCAGACTCCCTGAGCTGTGAGTTTTCTTCTTTTACTATTAAGGACATGGTTCATCGCCTGATGCATTAAGCAGCTGTTCTCTTACAATTAAGGGCCGGATGTCCTGGATGTACTACTGAGCATGTGTGAAGAGCCTAGCCATTCAAAGGCAACCACTGAAGAAAGCAAATGGAAAGCCGCAGGCAGGCAAGCTGTTCTGGCAGAATCCCAAACAATCTGTATTAGACAGAGAGGCAAGGGGAATTAAAAGAAACCCCACTGTTGTGGAGATCTGAAGGAAGGCAGAGTTGAATTCCTTAAGATGGAGGAAACCGCAATTGAAGTCTGTTTGGAAACCAAACTAAAAGGTAGAAGCCCTGCAGTGATAGCTTTTCAGATGGACAGTAAATCTGTTCTAGGTTTTAGTCTGAACTCTAAAGGCCAAAGAACTACACTGACTTTGAACCTGCTTGCATAGCTCATTGCATAGATCCATTAAAATTCAGACTAAAATCTAAAGTATAAATGTGCCCAGTCCTCATAAATACAAACTATTCAAGCATAATACCTAGCTGTAACAAAACTGACTCAATGGCAGAGAACTATAATCCTAAGTATAATATTAATCTTTTATTCCCAGTTATCCGAAAGTTGCAACAGAAGGTAAAGTGTTGTTGAGATATAGAAGCAAAAAAAAAATTGACATCCAGTTCAGAAACTATAGATGGATCTGTTCAATAAAGATATTGATTTGAGACATGATTTAAGATCTACTGTACATCACCACTACCACCACCATTGAAAGATCTGGGATCATTTCTCTTTGTCATTCTGAAGCCTACTTCTTAACCTGTAGAATGAATGCAGTGGACCAATATAGCCCTATAACAGTCAACAGGGAGAGAACAAATAAACCACAGGATGTCAGGATTTGGAAATTACCTGACATTTTCCAAGTGATAGAAGAGTTAATACCTCTGGCCTAACCACCTGTAAAAGATTTAAACCACTAATTTGGGTGTGGTGGTTAATGCAATGGGATTTGTATATAGATTGGCGTTAAACTGTGTAGATTTCATGAGGGTTGATTAGAGTTATTGCGGGGTGGATGGTGGCTTGAAGAATGTGTTGGGTGGTAGTTTGGAGAGCTGCTGTGAGGAGTGAGCAAGAAGCAAGAAGAAGCTGTAAAGCTATAAAACTTTTATATTTTCCTTTTCGGTGGGAAGGGGAGGGAGATTGTTGCATTTACTGTATTTATGATTTCATCGAAAATAACTTCAAGTACTCCTTTGCGATTATTCTACATCAGGAAAGTAGAGCATGATGTTTCCTGTATGTAGTTCCCTAATGCTTCAACTCACACCCAGAAGGCAGCTTCCAAGTGTGGTGCTATGGCCACTTTTTGGTTGGGGGTGAGAGGTTGGGTACCCAGGAAGCTTTTGAATAAAGTTCTGCAGCTGAGAGAATAATGTTGATATCACCCTTTATGATCTCCAGCAGTGTATGCTGGAACTACCTAGAGGGAGTTGGATGTTACAGTACAGTACGAAACACCCCTTCCCAGATTGTCTGGAAAATGACATACATATCTCCAGGTTTTACATTTGAATGTCACCTGCACACTTCTGGCCATTGGGCATAGGAAGTATAATAGACTAAAATTAAAAACCCACATTATTACAAACCTGTGGCTCTCTCAGGCTGCAATGCCAGTGAAAATAGAACTATAGTACACATTCTGATGTTCAGATGCATTGTTTATTTAGCTAAGAATGAGATGGCTAGTGTTGTGGTACAGAGACGGCCGTGGCTGAGTCCAGGAGTTAAAAGATAACAAAAGTTTATTTGAACAACAAATGGGTGTTGGAATAACAAAAAATAGCCTATCGTCGGCTGTACAAAAAGCCCCAATAACCCCAGGGAACCCCAAAACCAAAAATGCTGAGAAGAAAAGAACTCAAAAACAAACAGCAGACGTCCTTCTGTGGCGTTCAGTCAAAGGGATGTCCATAAGGCGTGGTCCAAACAGTCCAGAGATCATAGGGCAGGAAACAAACACACAGGAAAAGGAGGAGACGTCCCAGAGTCGACAGGAGAGCAGTCACAGTGAAGGTCAAGAGGTACATGGCAGCAGGAGTAATCTGGAAACCAGGAACCAAGATACAGGAACACAGGATACATGAACCAGAATAACAAACTCCTTGACCACCATGAGGGTCAAGCCAAATACTCACTTCTTATATAGCACTATCAATCAGATTCATCAGAGAACCCGCCCTGCTCCAAAGCAGCAGCATTCCCATTCCCTGCAGCTGTTGTACCATGTCCAGATCTCCAACCTAGCCAAAGCTCTTCTTGGCTTAAAGGACCCCACTCAGTTTCTGAATGAGAAGATGGCAAGTCCTGATCCGCCTGGAACCCCAGAAATGTGCTGTCCCCCGAGTCCGCATTGCATACGTCTCTCACTTCCTGCACCAATGCTGAATCTAGGTCTGTATCACTTTCTTCTGACTGTAATTCTGCATGCCCTGGAAACCCTTCAAATGTATCAGACTCAGAAGGCTCCCTAAGTAGATACTGAATCTTTCTCCTTTGTTCTCTGTCTGAGTCAAGGCTTGAGGCACTAGCCACTCTCTTTACCCCAGCTGTAGGAGCCTGATCATCCAGAGCCGCGCCCCAAACTGAGCTACTGCTTGATGTTACTGCCTCAGCACCTTCCTCCATGCTACTATCTGTAGTAACTGGAGGCTCATTTACAACAGCTAGTCTAAGCTGAAGAAATAATACAACTATGGGTAAGAGCCACCTGAATTTTCTAGTCCATTCATTACACATATATTAGTGGATAGACAGCAAAAGGAAGTTTTATTCCATATGATCCCAATTAAGCATAATTTTTAATCTGAAAAGATAACAGCTGGGCAGCTCAGCACTAGATGATAGGAATGAATTTTTTGGAAAGATTTGGTGCCATTCATAGCATTCATGGAGCCCATGCAGATGTGAGAGGCAGTTAAACCAGGGTGCTGAATGCATGACCCTCCAGATATTGTTGAAATATAACTTCTATGTGCACTTACAAACAGCTATGCTGGCTGAAAAGACCAATGGGAATCTCAGTCTAACAACATTCAAATATTTATCTGAGAAGATTTCTTTTGTTATATGTGCAGTAGCAAGGACTCTTATATTAATATATGCCATGCACCTTGCAGCTATTGTCTTTATTCATTCCTCTGCTATTGGGTTGGAATTTGGGATATGATTCAGTTCAGCTCTTTCCAAGATCTTGACCCATTCTGCCTTGTCTATGCCAAACATTGCAGGATACAGAAAAAGATAATTCTACTATTAATCAGTCCAAATTCCTCACACTATATACCCTTTAAAGCTCATACTCCCCAGATGATTTAAATTCCAGAATCCCCAGTTCATATTCCCATACCAACCTAGGCCAGGTGACCCCTTTATCTCCTCTCCAGCTTTCCTCCTTGGTTTGGACCCTCCCTTCCCACAATCTTTAGCCCAACATGTCAGAATCGGCTCCCTGATAGACACAGACAGCCAAGTCTTCGGAAAAGGTGGCATTTCCTCACTTTATGGGGTGGGGGGGATTAGATATGTAGTTAGCTTGACCAAGATGGAACTGAACCAAACTTGGCACACAGAACTCCCATGACCAACAGAAAATACTGGAAGGGTTTGGTGGGCATTGACCTTGTGTTTTGGAGTTGTAGTTCACCTACATCCAGAGAACACTGTGGACTCAAACACTGATGGATTTGAACCAAACTTGGCATGAATACTCAATATGCTCAAATGTGAACACTGATGGAGTTTGACAAAAGTTGACCTTGACATTTAGGAGTTGTAGTTGCTGGGATTTATAGTTCACCTACAATCAAAGAGCATTCTGAACCCCATCAACAATAGTATTAGGTCAAACTTCTGACACAGAACCCCATGACGAACAGAAAATATTGTGTTTTATTATGGTCTTTGGTAACCCCTCTGACACCCCCCTCATGACCCCCTCCCCAGGGGTCCCGACCCGCAAGTTGAGAAGCTCTGTTTTAAATGGCTTTTTCCCGATTTTATTTATCTTTTAAAAACTTGTTAAATCTTTTAATATGTCATTTTCATATATCTAAATTACATTTTACTGGTTTAATTGCTTTAAATAGGTCAGGTTGATTTTATTGTATGCTGGCCTGAAAGCTGCAGCACCCTTGGAAGTTCCCATTGATTTAACAATATATGAAAATCACAATAATACTAATGGCCTCTAACATACAAGGAAATTGAATGCTGGTTTGTCATTTTCCCTGTCCAGTCATTATTGCTACCACTATTTCCTCTTTGTAGATGGGAAAATGTTCTCTCTTACCATTTACTCATAATGGTTGAGGGTTGTTTCACTTTGGCACAGATGATATAACAATGAAACAGGCAGTGCTTTCAAAACATTTTGTGCTCCTATTCAATATCACATCGCACTCTGTTTTCATTCTTACTCAGCAAAACAGGTCTTAATATTGATCTAAAGAGCTGAACAAGGAACAGAATTTATTCCCGTCTGAAGGCATGGCTCTTCTTCATTCTAATGCTGTACTTGACCAGACAAGCGATTAATGGATATCTTCCTTTGCCTGTTTGACATGTATCCAGACTTTTCCAACAAAGGATCCAGAACATCTCAAGTGAAACACAATTACTTTCAAAGCTCCGAATCACAATTATGTAATTGAATACAATAAAATATGGCTACAATCAACAGAAAAAACGAATAGAACACTTGTCAAGTTTGCAGAAATAAATTTGTTTTAAACTATTGCTTAAATGACCATAGCCGATGGAAGGAAGCAAATTTCTAATGGAGGAGCCATAGCTTGGGGACCTGCAACCAAAAAATCCCTCTGTGACAGCCAAAAGGCCGCTCTTATTAGGGCACTACATGAAGTTACTCATCTATCAACACTAAATCCCAGGTTCATCAGAAAGCAGTATTTAATGTACTCAAGTCATTTAGAACGATATACTTAAATAAAAATGCAAAATATTGAATTTGGTGCAGTGGATATGCTCACAGCATGCTGCACTAGCTTCAGACTCCAAACTGTCTTCAAGGGAAGACCTACAACCATGAGTCTAGGAAATCATTAGAGCAGACAAATAAAAGCTGGCCCAGAAGATCTGAAAGTAAGAAAATAAAGTGTAATGTTTCAGTATTAATTAGAAGAACCATTGCACAGCAATCTGACTTCCCAAGTAAGCTAAACGATGTAACTCTTCATTGAATTCATTTCAAATCTACCCAAGTCAACTGGGACAACCCATGATGGTATTGAATGAGGATAGTGATGGTAGATTACATTACTGGGCAATGAATGCTTATTTTAATGCTGAGTTTTAATCATTCCTTTTTGTTGACATAATAATACAACCAACGGAGTGCTGTGAGTTTTCTGAGCTATATGTCTATGTTCCAGAAGCTTTCTCTCCTGATGTTTCACCTATTTATTTATTTATTTATTCAATTTGTATACCGCCCTTTCTGTACAGGCTCAGGGTGGTTTACAGCATATCAAAACATACAATAATTAAAAACAGATAAAACAATAAAAGTATCAGATCACTGAGCAACATTATTTTAGCACCCTAGGGAGGTGACTAAGAGTTAAACGCCTACAAAGTTAAAACCTACATCTATGGCAGACATCCTCAGAGGTTGTGAGGTCTGTTGGAATCTAGGCAAGTGAGGTTTATATATCTGTGGAATATCCAGGGTGGAAGAAAGAACTCTTGTCTGCTTGAGACAAGTGTAAATGTTGCAATTGGCTACCTTAATCAGCACTTGCCTCAAGCAGAAAAGAGTTCTTTCTCCCACCCTGGACACTCCACAAATATATATAAACCTCACTTGCCTAGTTTCCAAAAGACCCCTCAACCTCTGAGGATGCATGTCATAGATGTGGGTGAAATGCCAGGAAAGAATGCTTCTGGAACATGGCCATACAGCCCGGAAAACTCACAGCAACCCAGTGATTCCAGCCATGAAAGCCTTTGACAACACAAATACAACCAAATTCTTTAAATAGAATTCTACAGATACTGTATGTTTGAGTGATATTGGCTCAGCTATTAATGATCACATATGTCTTTTTTAAAAGACAGGAAGTCTGTATCGACAGAGCCTGGAACATATCCAGTTTAATTGCCCTTCATGCATATATCCAGGCTTGCCTTAAGACATTCTCAAATCTTAAAATGATGTGAAGCAGAAGAGGCTCCATGGTAGTATCAAAATAATGTGTGCTATGGTATTTGCATTCATATAAAATTGAAATTTAGTAACATATTCTCATAGTCTGAGGGTCTGTGATGTAGTTTACTTAGTTTGTACACAAACCTAGCATTGTGCAATCGGCATTTGAAGAACGTAAACTCAGTCAAAATCAGCATACGCACTAGATTTTGAGATCCAGAAATACAAAGCAGGATGAGATGGGATCCACGAAGGAACACCTACATTTGACTCTCAAGTCTTGATTCTGATTCTCCTTATCTTTTTTTTTAGGCAACAGTATGAAATGTACCTTTAATGAGATATCTATTAATGAAGCTCTAACCTTAATCTCACATATAGGTATCTAATACTAGATGGTGCCCAAATATATCTAGAGAAAGAAATATTAAAAGGCTGGGGTTTCTTCGTCGTCACCCCCCCCAAGTGTGCTCAACTATTATTGTAGCCAATTCAGTGTTATGAGTTGCATGTTGAAATACGTGGTATGCACTCGAGTCTATTGAGAATCTTTTTTGGCTAAAACACATGGCCAAAATTAGGGTGTGCATTAGTACATTAATCTGAGAGTGGTGCCAAAGAAAAAAGGGAATTTGCTACAGAAGCGCCATGAGGCTTGCAGACAGGGAGCAGCCATGGGGAAGAGAGAAAGAAACAACACGGAGGAGGAAGCAACTTGCTTTTAAAACATTTTCTGCCTCCCTGCCCCAAGGTTAGACACTACTAAAGGCTTCCTCAGGGTGCCTCTGATGCCAAATGGAGGACTTGGGAGGCCCAGCCCAGGAGGGGAGGAAGGCGGAGAAGAGGAAGATAGAGGAGAGGCAGCAGTTGCTGCAGAACCAGGGCTTACAAAGTGATCCCCCCCCCAATATTTCCCCTGAAATAGAACCTACATCAACTGGTCTCCCTTTCAAACATTAATTAGCACTGACCCTGCTTAGTTTCCAAGATCAGATAGGACTTACCCCATCCCACTTTAAAAAAAAAACCCCTGCAGAATTCTGGAACTTGTAGCTTAGAGAGCCCCGGGACTTCTCTTGCTGAGAATAGGAAAAGCCGCTCCCCAAACTACAAACCCCAGAATCATGCAGGAGGCAGCTGTATGATTGAAAGTGAACACAGTTTCGAAATCCTATTTTTTGGAGTGATTGCCTTTCAAGTAATTAATCCCCATAATTACATCAAGTAATTTAAGGGACAGTCCCTTAGTTCAAACAAATGTCCTGTTTTCTTGCTCTTCATATCCTGTATTTCAGGTGGTACTGTCCCCACTTCCATCCCCACCCACATGGCAGCACTGACAGCAAAACACACCTGCCAGCCCAGGCCCCACTCAGGCATGACCTCAGGCAATTGTGCAGGTGTCCCTGCCCTTCCAGCCTGCCCTTTGATTGAAAAGGCAGGCTGGAAAGGTGGGGGCAGCATGGCACAGCGAGGCCAATGGCAAGCATGTGTGAGGTTGGGAGGGGGGGTTTCCTTGGCAACCACCCCCCAACCCAGCATGTGCCTGTTGCCGGGTAAGTGTGCCCCATTGGCCTTGTCCTGTATCAAGTCTGCCCCCGTCTTTCTGTCTTTGCTCAATAAAAGGGTGGGATGAGCCTTGGCACTGGTGTGAGGCCAATGAAGGTGTACCTTGGCCCAGGCTGGTGGCAAGTGCATGCTTGGTGGTGATGTGGTGAAAAACCACCAAGGAAACTGCCACCCCCACCCCCGCCAGCACACACCCACTGCAAGCCCTGGTGCACCCTCAATGACCAAAGCCTAAGAAGTCATGCTCACCAGAAATCTCTGTCTGGAAGCCCCCCAAAGAAAGCCCATCATCTGTTGGGTATCTTTTATTTTTAAGGTAGACACCTGCCAATCTTGCTCCTAGGGTGCATCCACACTTCAGAATTAATGAAGTGTGACACTACTTTTAATTCCCATGACTCAGTACTATGTAATCCTGGGAGTTGTAGTTTGGTGAGGCAACACACTCTTTGACAGGCAATGCTGAAGACTTTGTAAACTACTGCCCCTATGAATCCATAGCATTGAGCCACAGCAGTGAAAGTGGCATCAGATTGCATTAATTCCAGTGTTGATTCGCCCAAGGAATTTGGAATCACTTAGGATGCACCTATACTGTAAGAATTTATGCTATTTAATAACACTTAGAATTCCATTTTTCAGTGTATGGAATACTGGGATTTGTAGTTTTGCGGGGGGCACCAGCTCTCTTTGGCAGATAAGGCTCATAGAACTACAGCTCATAGAACTACAGCTCCCAGGATTCCATAGCATTATGCCAGGGCAATTAAAGTGGTGTCAAGCTGCATCTATTGTGATCTATTCTATACCACAGACTCGCCCAAGGAAGCTGAAGCAGGATAAACAGGAGAGGCTCCTTGAGGGAAGAGTTATCTATTTATTGGGTTTTTCTTTCAATTTCTGGTGCACTAACACTTTGGTTTTTAAATAAGCAATTCTAACCATGCTGCAACTGTAATGCACACCTTTTTTGGCCAAATTGCAAAGAGTGTGCTTTTTGCTACTGCACATTATATTCACCAATAAATTTTTATTTATTTATTTATTTAAGACATTTATATTCTGCCTTTCTCACTCTGCAGGGGACTCAGGGCAGAGCACAACATATATACTGCAAACATTCAATGCCGGGACATTAAACCATAAATATATGACAAACTTCCATTGTTTTTGTAGCAGTTCCTCTGACTCTGATCACTCTTATGATGTCACAATGAGTTACTCTAGATGAGGTAACAAACTATAAATATAGTTCAATAGGGCCAGCTTTTTACTTCCAAATAAATATTTCTTTAATTGTATTATTTTGTGATATAACATTTTTAAAATTATGGATGTGGGTCTCTATCAATCTTCATATCCATCCATCACAGAAGGTTGTGAAGTGAAACCATTTAAATCCATTATTCAAAATTCCACACTTTGGGCTTTTGGCACTATAGACACTACAATACAACTGCAAAAACCTCCAGCATGGGATGGTTGTGCTCCCTGTTCCAAAAGCTGAATGATAGGCTAAGGGCTGTGAAGTAATGCAATTCCTAATCATTGTTGATCCCAATATCGGAAATATGTGTATAATGCAAATGTTATTTCATGCCGTGTTTCTGTGATGGTAGAGATTGCCAAACATCTCAAATTATTTTGGCACTCTGGGTGACATCTCAATAATTGTAATACATGGTAGATCTGCAGGAGCGTGGCTATTCACAAATTGATGAACTGGGACCTGAATATCAAGAAGCTGGAAGCTCATTAAATGAGTCATTTCATGGCTCTCCAAATGATAAAAAGCAGAGAGCTCAGCTTTTGAAAGCAAGGTCTTGGCATCTGCACCTCTGTCAAATAATGAAACCATGGAGCTTGATTCTTGAAGTCAAAGGTCTGGTGCAAATTGGCATCACACTTAATACCCTTATATCCATTTAAATATTCAATCCGGCCTTCAAATTGTTCTTAACCAAAAATACTACAGTGTTTTTCCTCTGAGTTCAATAGTAGTTATTAAAATTGTCCAAATTTATTTTAACAAGAATACAGGAAACAGACTTTCTCATCATATGAAAAGCATTTATATGCATAACAATGGAAGCAAAGAAGGCATACTGACCATATCATTTAAAACTGTAAATCAATATATAAAAATAATGGCACCACATTCCCATTAACAAAACAACTGGGAGTGAAACTGATGTAATGGTCTTGCTCTTGGTATGTCCCTGTAATTCAACCCGAGTTTATAGCAAACTTTTCTACAAGTTTTCTTCATGAGATTTATTCAGAAAAAGTCTGCCATTGCCTTCCTCTGGGAGAGTGGGATTTACCCAAGGGCATTCAGTGGGTTCTGTGGCTGATTGGGGATTCCAGTCCTGATCTTCCACAGTCTTAATCCAACACTCAAACCACTGCACCATGCTAGTTATTATGAAAATATAGCCCACCATTACCTGTAAACTGTTTCCCATTCCTATTTTCCACTTCCAATATATGCAACCAGAAGTAAACTCAAGTAGTTGCATTGATCATGATTGCAGATTTTTGTTATTTAATTGCACTCAATCTTATGGAACTATGACGGATAGGAAAAACCTTTTCCTGCTTTACCTGTGTCCAAGAAGGATCTCTAAAACTCTTCATTCCTTTAAGGTTTGTTTTCTGTAATATGCTCTGCTTGGGTATGTTCCTGGAGAATATTTACATGTACCATATTTACATGAATCTAATGTGTCATTGAATGTAATGCATGCCCTAACTTTCAACACTGAAACAAAAATGTTTGGGTTTTTTTTGGCAGGTTCATGTAATGCACCTGCAAATATTATTAGTCTTGTACAGAGCACATACCCCAAGGTCAGACCAGATGTGGGGGCAGGAGAGAAAGTGAAGTGCTTCCTTACCTTCTCTTTGTTACCGTCAGAGCCGTGTGTGTGTGTGTGTGTGTGTGTGTGTGTGTGTATGAAAGAAGCAGGTCTGATAACAGCAAGAGGATGACAGGTCCAACAGTGCAGCAAAGTCATGTCAGGCAGCAGGCAGGCAGTGGAACAGCCAAAAGGCAAGGGGAAGGGTGGTGAACATGACAGCCTCAATTGGTTCCCAAATGGCCTCATTCATGAGGCCTTCAAAACATCCCCCTCAACTGGTTTACATGCCTGAATTCCAACTGGATAAAATAAATATAAAACCAAACATTTACTTATAACAAATCAGCATTTGTTGGGCTTGTTGAACAAATGGATTTTCCTTTTAATGAAGTGCAGCTCAAGCATTTTCTGCAGAGCCCACTGTAAACGATCAACATCATTTCTTGAAGGTGAATGATACTCCTGCTCAGACCCCTGGCCATTGACCTGTGGGGTTATGCAAAGTTCCATTCTATCCCCCATGCTTTTTAACATCTACATGAAACCACTGGGTGAGGTCATCTGGAGTTTTGAAGTTCGGTGCCATCTGTACGCAGATGACACTTAACTCTCCTAGTCTTTTCCACCAAATTCCAAAGAAGCCTTCCAGATTCTGAATCAGTGCCTGGCAGCCGTGATCGATTGGATGAGGGCTAACAAACCAAAGCTTAATCCAGACAAGATAGACGTCCTCCTGGTCAGTTGTGAGACCAATCAGGATATTGGGTGGCAATCTGTGCTTGACGGGGTTACTCTCCTCCTGAGGTCTGCAGCTTGGAGGTCCTCCTGGATTCAGTGGTGACACTTGATGCTCAAGTGTTGGCAGTGGCTAGGAGGGCCTTTGCATGGTTAAAGTTGTGCACCAGCTGCAACCATACCTCAAGAAGCCTGATTTGGCCACAGTGGTCCATTCCTTGTTTACATCCAGATTATACTATTGCAGGGGTGCTCATTAGGTAGCTCGGGAGCTACTAGTAGATCTTCAGCCCTCTTTCAGGTGATCTTCGGGCCTCACCAGCCGGATGGGGCGCTCCTGCCATGCGTGTGCACACCCTGCGTGCACGCGCGCTCCTGCTGCTGGCTTCCGCTCTCGCGGTGCTTCTTTCGCCTGCGGGGCATTGCAGGAAGAAGGAAGCATGAGGCAGGGCCTCTGGAGGGAGCGCCCTGCCTCTCTCTCGTCCAGAAGCAGCTGTGCAGCCTTTGTTGCCGGCGAGACAGGCAGGGTGGACTGCTCCCTCTGGATGCCCCGCCTCATGCTTTCTCCTTCCTGCAATGCCCCACAGGCGGAAGAAGCGTTGCGTGGGCAGAAAACCGCAGCAGGAGCACGCACGGTGGCAAGAGCGTGCGGCGGTGGGGGCAGGTAGATCTTTTGAACTTGGTTGCTTTAAGAGTAGCTCGCATGCTGAAAAAGTGTGAGCACCCCTGGTCACTATTGCAATGCACTCTGTGAGGGGCTGCCTTTGAAGATGGCCCAGAAATTGCAATTGATACAAAGGTTGGCAGCTAGGTTTTTAACTGGAGCTAATTACAGGGAGCACACGACTCCCCTACTAAAGCAACTCCACTGGCTACCAATTCAAGGTGGAGGTTATGACTTACAAAGCCCTAAATGGTTCAGGCCCTGCCTATCTTCGTGATTGCATCTCCCCCTATGAACCAGCAGTCTCTAAGATCTGCTGGGGAGCCCTTCCTCTCACTTTCACCACAGTCACAAGTGCAGCTGGTGGGGATGAGAGAGGGGGGCCTTTTCTGTGCTCATGCACTCTCTACTTACAGTAACTTGAAATTGAAATACAAAAGGCATTTTGGATTGTGCAAATAATGTTGTTTAACTAATGTTGTTTTAAATTGTGATATGTGTATGTTTTAATCTTTTATTATACTGTATTTTACTACAGCATCGAATCGTTGCCATGTTAGCTGCTCTGAGTCTCCCTGCAGGGGTGAGAAGAGCGGGGTAGAAATGACGTAAATAATAACTCTGTGCTCTCACCATTCCTTCTATTAGTGGGCTTTCCCCCTCCTCATTGTCATCAGCTGATCACTGTGTACATTCTGATTTTAATTTTTTTAATGTGTATGTCACAATATATATTTATATACTGTATATGAGGCTCCATAAGAAATGTGAAGAATTTGCTGTTAATAACTCATTCTTGAACTGCCCCTCTTAAAATTGCCCCACATAGGGAACCAGGGCTTGAGACAGTATTTTCAAGAACCATTTTCAAAAAGATACATCCTTTTAAAAATGTGTGTTTTTACTATTTCTGTAGTGTTGCTTTCTGATCTTTCACTTGATTTTAATTGATTTTATCATTGATCTCTTCTTTTGTTTTAAATGTTGTAGACTGCCTTAAGTACATGGGATATACTATACATTTCTGAATCAAAAATAACATTTGTTGCAATTAATTTAAGTACCCAGGCTTTCAGTTGGAGTTACCCACAATCTGCTTTACAGAGCTGAGAGCGGAGGAATTTATCACTAACAGTTAAGTCTCACCAAAACCTAGTTTATATTTATTTATATTCTTTAGTTATATTATTTAAGTATTGTATAGTTGATTGATTAATTGAATTTATACCCTGTCTTTTCCCCAATACTATTTGAAAGCAGGATGGTAAGCCAGGCTTGCAAATGTACCATGCACGCTCAAGCTGCGTATGAAGTTGCACCCAGCTTTTTATCTTGTATTAGTCCAGAATTTCTATCCTCTTCCTTCCCTTTAACTTCTCTTCCAGATTTATAGAGACAGGCAGATGGATGGACATACTAGTAATTTAACACAGGTCTATGTTCAGAACACAGCAGTTCATCCTGATGTAGTTTTGGAAGCAGTACGAATTAAGCAGAAGACAAAAAGATATATATCCCACAACACATTGGCCCACCTAGTGGCTTCTCCTGTAATTCAAATTGGGTACAACAGAAGTCCCACTATTTATGTTAGATTTTTTTTAAGATAGAAAGGGGGAAGGGATCAGATGTGGCCAGATTTTTAAAATACATTCTGTATTATAGATTAGCATTTTAACCCAAGGTGGAATAATTTCTGTTAAAGTAAGGTGAGCATTTGTGGCCTCTCCAACTTCCTTCTATGCCAATTTATGGGGGTGGGAAAATACTTTCTTCACCCTAGCCTACTATGACCATAATCCAAACTGAGGATATGGTGGCTGCATTTTGACCCCAAACTGTTCATGCAACTCCAGGGGTACATCTATTTTGAACAGCACTCATCTATTAACTTTAGGAACACTGATTCTTCTAGGTGGTTTGCTTTTGGCAACCCCAGTCACAAGACACAATATTATGCAGCTTCCCCATTTTTTTCCTCTGTAATTAAACATTTTCTTTTAGGTCAGAAAAAGGATGGGGCAAACTTCCTTAAAATGCTTCCATGTTCACAATAGCTAGAATAACTGTTTAAGCTGGTATTTCAATGACACCCAAACAAGCACTGAATGTACCTTTCCACATACACTGCATTGTGAAACAGCCTCTCTCAAAAGAGAGCACTCAGACAGGTCTTTTTTGGTTTGTTTTTATTGTTATGTGACTTCAAGTCAACTCCAGCTTATCGTTCCCAGTTCAACACTCCAACACACTGGCTTTCCAGGCTCCTTCATATTCATTCGATCTCATGTATAAGTTGAGGGCAGATTTTGAGAATAAAATTATGGATATTGATATGTCCTGTTGATAAGCTGAGGATCATAAATAAGCTGAAATGCAAAAGCACTAATGTTACTTCTGGCTGTCACTACTATTTCTCTGCCTTGGCTTTCAAAAAAGGCTTGAAGTGGTGCTGTGGCAATGACAGTAGTAAAGGTCGATACATCTTTTAGGTTCTCCCAGGACTTTCACCACTCTAATAAGATTAGAGGATGGCTCCTTTTTTAAATAAGACTCAAGGTAAAATACTCATATTAGTCCATGGATAAGTCAATGCAGGTTTTTAAGATTAATTTTTGAGTAACATTTCTTGACTTAAACATGATTATATAGGGTGGTTATTTTCATAGGAGAATTTCAACCATAAAAAGCCAGTCTTATGCAATTGGTATCCCCGCATCCCAACTCAATCTACCCAAACAGATGCCATGACTGATGCAAAAAGAAATAATATACACTGTTTTAAAAGATAAGATTACTAAGGGAGCTCAAAATTTCTCATTCTATAATATAGTGCTTTTCACAAGAACAGTGCTTTCAGTTATTGGAGATTTTTCTTCATATATGGTGGCCTTGGTCATCTAATGCAATATTAAGGTATGCTGTGTACCAAACACAATCATATCTAAGCACTATCTCTTTAATGCCATCCTTTGTCATGGAAAAATATATATTTACAACACTCCATAAAGATGATCATACAACCACTAATTAAAGACCTCTATAGAAACTGAATCTCAGATAAGAGAATGCAGGAAGTAGGCTAATGACTACAATGCAAGCAGAGAAAATATCACACCAAATTAAACATAGCTCAAAGGGACATATCTGTGGTGGAGATAGCAAAGAATGTATTGCATATTCATGAAACAGTTTCTCTGAGTAGTGAAGAGTCTTGTTAAAATCAGGTTGCTTATATCCTTGGTGACATACAGTAACATATTATAGATCAGGATACTCATATATTAGTTTGACCCCATATAATAGTCTTGCTAAAGATATTTCAGGTAGAAATACACATATTCATATATATGTGGGAAGGGGAAACAGTGAAATGGCCACTGCTATATAGCCACCAATAGCGCACATTGGAGTTTTTCATATGCAAGTTGATACAGAGGTGAGTTTGTCCAAGAGACAGGTATGGCTGTTAAAGGTCGAACTCACAATGATGCGATTGCTGCATGTGGTAGCTAACAGGGACTACGTGTATCCAGAAAATATGTGATGAATGAAGGTAGGGCTTTTCCGGGTGTAGATAGGCTCTTTTAAAAAGGTAGTAATCCAGTTCCTCTTGTAGAAATAGAATCTGTGGTTAGATATAGACGAAAACAGTACATTCTTTTATTTGTGTATTTGGCCGACTTTAGCACAGCAGGGCTGGCTTTAGCATAGCAGGTTAATCACCAACTGCAGTTGCAGTAAATCTTGCCAACCGAAAGGTTGACAGTTCAAAGCCGTGTCAGGATGAGCCCCCTTAGGATGAGCCCAGGTCCCCCATCCACCTAGTGGATTAAAAGCAACAATGTTAGTAGATGAATAGGAACTGCATTAAGAAGGGAGGTATTTTAGGTATGATGCTTCAGAGGAAAGTTTATGAACAAAGAAAGCTTTTCAGCAAGGAGATAGAGCGACAGCAACCCCCTGTGGCCAGAACCAAGCACAGCCTCCAAAAGATGCTGAATGATGAGAAAAAGCCTAAATATACTTCTATCTATTGTCTGTCTTGTCATTGTATAATCAGCATTGAATGTTTGCCGTATATATGCCCTATGAACTGCACTGAGTTACCTTCAGGGTGAGAAGGGCCGAATATAAGCACTGTAAATTTATTTATCTACCGTGTTTCCCCGAAAGTAAGACAGCGTCTTACTTTCTTTTCCCCCCCCCAAAGTCCCCCTACGTCTTACTTTCGGGGTACGCCTTATATAACCCAAGACGTACCCGTCGCCACGCCCACGCCGCCGCCACCGCCGCCGCCGCCACGCCGCCGCAACGGGAGGTGTGCCGCGGCACACCTCGGCACACCTCCGCGGCACACCTCTTCGCCAGGGCTCCAGGCAAGGGAGGGGGAAAGGAGCCAGGGGCGGGAGGAAGCGGCGACGCGTCACTGTGACGCTGCGATCCTCACCACGCCCTGGCTCCTTTCCCTCCCTGCTTGAGGAAAGAAGGAGAGGGAAAGGAGCCAGGGGCGTGGTGAGGATCGCAGCGGCCACAGTGACGCGTCGCCGCTCCCCGCCCTGGCTCTCTTCTCCCACCCTTGGAAGGGAGGAGGAAGAGAGCCAGGGGCGGGAGAAGGGACGACGCGTCACTGACGCGTCATCGCTGTCCCCGCCCTGGCTCTCTTCTCCCACCCTTGGAAGGGAGGAGGAAGAGAGCCAGGGGCGGGGAGAAGGGACGACGCGTCACTGACGCGTCATCGCTTCGTCCCGCCCATGGCTCTCTTCTCCCACCCTTGGAAGGGAGGAGGAAGAGAGCCAGGGGCGTGGTGAGGATCGCAGCGTCACAGTGACGCGTCGCTGCTTCCTCCCGCCCCTGGCTCCTTTCCCCCTCCCTTGCCTGGAGCCCTGGCGAAGAGGTGTGCCGCGGAGGTGGCACACCTCCGGTAGCGGCGGCGGCGGCGCCACGAGGTACGTCTTATATACCGGGTAAGGCTTATATAAGTTTAGCCCCAGACACCCCCGATACGTCTTACAATCGGGGGTGTCTTACTTTCGGGGAAACACGGTATATCCCACCTTGTGTCCTCAGATCTCTGGGCCAAGATCTAGAGGTCAGCTGGTAACATCCCCTTTCTGGAAAAGGTGCTTAAAGGAGCACACAACACTTAATGTCAGGACTCTCTTTGCTCAATCAGGTTTTTGAGATGTATTTGTTTTAAATCAAGTTTCAGGCCTGGAATTAAAAGAGAAGTCATCTGTCAGGATGAACTTGACCATTAGGAACTCTGTATGCTCTTAGGTATTACTTAATGGTTTTCAGTATAATCAGTCATGGCATCTATTTGGGTAGCTTGATTTAGGATGTGGGGATACCAATTGCAATAGCTCTGCTCCTATTTTGATGGTAGTGCTGGGAGTTTATTGTTTTTAAAATCTAAACCAGGGGTTATCCATGAAAGGATTTCAGGGGTATGTGAGCTTGAATTGAAAAAAATCAATTTATCTTTATTTTCTCTAACTGAAACATAGCATTTCCTTCACTTATGAATATATACAATAAATTTACAGTAGTTACCAGCTACTAAAATTGTGGGAAAATTATAAAAGGTAATGTTGAATAATCTTACATTTTTAAGATTAAGAATTAATAAGAACATCATCCCTGCTTTTGTCTTACTCAACTGCCGAGTATGCTTGCCCTGTTTGGCACAAGTCTACCCTCGCAAAGCAGGTGAGCATAGTATTGCATGAAAGATGAAGAATAATCACAGAATGTCTCAAACCTAAACCTGTTGATAAACTCTACAAGCTAGCTGGCATTACCCTCCCTCCCCCGATGTATGACGGGAAGTTGCTACTGTGAGAGAAATAAGCTTGAACACTGTGAAAGCCATCCAGTGCATGGCTATAAGCATTCTACCAGTAAACCCAAATCAAGGAAAAGCTTCACGAGAACCACCACTCCTCTCCCCCCAAGAGCTAAACCAGTAAATCCCAACTGGATGGCCCCCCATGAGAGTCTGTCTCCAGGGGCAATCCAAGAATGGGCAACTTGGAAGTCCTTGAAGACTCAGAAGTGGAGTGAGCAGATCAAAAGACAACCTGGCAAAATGGCACTACCTAAAAGAATCCTACACCTTGTGTGACTGTGGAGCAGAACAGACAACTCCACATCTGTATGTCCTGCCTCATGTACAGAAGAAAAATTGTTTAAGACTACAGACAATGTGGTTGCTGTTGCCCATTTTTGGTCAAAGGATATTTAACCGCTTGTGCTCCTTCTATTTTTATCAGTTTTATACGAATCTATGCAATGCTTTTGATATAAAATAAATACATAAAAACTTACATTTTAATTTAAATATATGCCAATGTTGAGTGTCAAAAAACTACCTGCCTCTATTTTCCGAAAAGATGTCCATGTTTTTCAGCTGACTGGCAAAGGGGTCCATGGAACAAAAAGAGTAAGAACTCCTGATCTAAATAATACTTCTGTTGTTCTGGACTGTTTTCTGGCATTTACTGGCACCATCTGCAATATTTTACTTTTAGTTGAATCTGTTCCTATTAAATTAAATGATGTATCAGAACAATATGATCCCTTCTCTTTTCCCTTCTTTCTCTCAAATTAGAGTGTTGTATTGCATCACTGAAATTGCACTTTTGTGCTATAATGCTATAACTAACCAAAATAAAAATTCAGAGGAGAAAATTTGCCTTTCAAATCACAGGACCACCTCAGCAAACCATATCCAATGTGGCGAAGTTCTAGAGAAGACATACGAAATTGCTAAAGACACTCCTTCCCCTCAAAAACGGAATAGACAGAAAGACGACAACCATCAGCAAACTCTGGCAAAATTGAAGGAGTTGTACTGCAAGAAGTTATGCTTCTTTGGAATCTAAACTTTAAACCAATTTGGAAGAACGGTAATTCATCTCTGAAACTGTATATTCCAACAGCTCCAAATAAGAAGTGATACGGTTCTTTCTCTTTTTTATTGTAGGCTGCCATCAAATTGAATCTTAGTACTTATTCATATGCACCAGAATTATTGCATATTGCTGTGGATCCCAGCAATTCCGGTGGTGCCCTGCACAGTCACAGCATCCCCTCTGCCTCATCAAATGGCCTTCTTGAGCCGGCTCAACCTTCTCTCCTAATGGAAAGACAGGGAGCTGCCCACCAACTGCCACCGAGGATTTTGTGGCAGCAGTAGGGTGTTTGCAGCAGTTCAGCCACAGAACCACCTCAGAAGTACTTTTCCAGGGTGTGATGGGAGACATTAGGCTCTGTGGCTGAAGACAAAAAACTTATGTGAAGATGCCCTTATTGCGACTTATGAAAGACATCCAAACTACCGTTATCAACAGCTCTCCTCAGGTCTTACAAATTCAAGGCCATGGCTCCCTGGATTGAGTCTATCCACATTCAGTGTAGTCTTCCTCTTTTCCTACTGCCTTCTACCTTAACAAGTATTATTTTTCTGATGAGTGATGTCTTATGATATGTCAAAACTACAACAATCTCATTTTAGTTATCTTGGCTTCTAGGGAGGTTTCAGGCTTGATTTCTTCTAATACACATTTATTTGGATTTTTTAGCAGTGTATCCAGCACAGGATTTCTAATGAATTGATTTTCCTCCTACACTCTCATTATCATGTTACTTAATTATCGTAAAGATCAAGTGCTGTCACAGAATATTTCATACAAGACTAGATATTTTCACCACTGGATGCTCTTCCTCTGACAAAAAACAGGATAACAACTGATACTGTGTAGGAGATAATGGATGCCTGGAGAAATATTGAATATTTGAAGGAAGCATACATCTAAAACTAGTTTGAACATCTCACCTTTGTATGAAATGACATTGATATGCTGGGATTTTTTTATTTGTTTATGCCTCTACAAAAATTGATGAGAATTTATACCACAGTGAAGACATGTCTAGTTATTGTGACTTAGGAAAGAAGTTGTTAAAAAGGATTTGTTATGAATCAACCACTTTCATTCTGGATGAAACTATGAAGTAAATCTAATTAAAAACCTTTTCTATTGGGATAGGACTCAGAAAAGCCTAGATGGAATTTCTGTCAGTCTAATAATCTTGGATGTTGAATATATAATTAGATAAAATATTGTTTTCTCACAGATCTGTCTTGAAGTAGGTTTATATTGTGTTCACATATTAAGCATGTTTGAACAAACAGGATTATCTAAACTGAAGCTAGAGTTATTATTGATATTATTTATATATACGATCTCTAATAGAAACTACCTTTACTGTTTATTAAGTACAGCAGATAATTGGTATTATCTTAACAAGATGTTGAAGAACTACAATTTCTAGCACCAAACCATTCTTTAAAAATGGTTAGATGAATAAATTAAAAGTTTGTTAGCATACAAAAGCAATGGGTGTTTCTAATTTTTAAAAGTCCCTACTTTGTTACCCTTTGAAATCATGAATATAGATTAATTTTATAGCTTTTTAATGTTTTTTTTTTTATTTTTCAAGGGTAATTCTAGTCAAGTATTGGGTTATAGTCCTTATTATTGTAATCCTATTAGGTGCTTATACAGAAATTATCTCACAAAGGATATAGATGATCTAGTAAACTTGTTTGAAATACTGCAATTTATCATATGCGAACTGTTTTTCAAAACAGTCAAAAAAAAACTTTGGTTAGTCCAAAACAGGGCAGCGAGATTGCCTAACTGGGGCTTTGGTTTCATGTGCTGTGTTTTTGTCCTTGTTGCTGGTTTTATCATGTGCTGTTTCTATTTGTTGTTATTTTATTTTATATTTTATAATTGTGTATGTATTGTATAAAATTGAGAGAACATCAGCTATCATGCAGTCTACACATGCAATCAATGAATATATTTCAAAATTTCAGAAAAACTTAACTTTCCTAATCATTGAATACATTAGGTATTCAATAGCTCCAAAATACAACAAAAGTACAGGTTAAAAATACAAAATTCAGAGAGACCTTGCGTGACCAGTTTTCTACTGCTGAAACACCAGCATGGCCCTTTCTCTGCCCCCAGAGAGGATTGAACATCATGCAGTACAGAGGATTTTTCTATGTCCTATTGGGGACAGCTGTGGTTTGGACAGAGACAGAACTGAATTGCATTGTATAAAAGCATTTCATTTTACATTATTTGGAAAGATACCAGTACATAAATCCTCAAACTAAAGCAGCATTAAGCATTGTCTCTCAGCTATTTAAATTTTTCAGTTTCTCCAAAGCTTTGGATTAACAAGGTACTTTACTCTAAGCACGCAAAGACACACAGATTCTGATCTTCTCAGTTCACCTCTTTTCTGGCCAACACACCAAAAATGAAGTTTTCTAAACAAAGTTATTATTAGGAATGACGAAGTCTTTTGCTGCATTGCTCTGCTCCTTTGGAAACTAACGTGTAATAAAACCATGTGCTTTGATCTCACAGACTTATCCTGGGGGTAATTTAGATATGACTCAAGGCAGGTCTTCTTCATGTTGACACTACGTGAACAGAACATAATGTATGCTTAAATCAGAACAGAGTAACCTTTTAAAAGTAATTTGTTTCTATGATTCATTACTGTGTTTGGGGATAATTCACTACCACTCAGTGGAGTAAGATCACTTATCTGTATGTAGTGTACCACTCTCCATTTGTTTTGTTTTTTAGTTGTCATAAAGAGAAAAAATAACTAAACTTTTATAAAGTAACTTTTCAAAGGAAGATATAAAGAATAAATAGAAAACATTTGCACAAGTAGTCATATCATTCCCACTTATGAGTAGGGATATAAATATTTGCTTACTTTATTCTTGATTGCATGAAAACCTTCTGCATGAGAAAAAATAAAACATTTCACTTTTTCATCCTGCTGAGCGAAATTAAAAGCATATATGCAATTCTAAATTATTTTCCTCCTCATTTTGAGGAGTTTTTAAAAAAACTTTCATTTCCATTTTCAAATCTGATCAGAAATTGTGCCAATGAAGCTCCTGGGTTAATCTTTCACAAGATGTATCATACTGTCATGGATTTGCCACCAGACTACTGCAAACAGTTATCACTCTGAATTTTCGTTGAAACAATGACAGATCTCTGTTTGCCCTGGAACTGAAAAAAGATATGTTAGTGGAGGGGGAAAAACAGAAGCATTTTTAGAAATAAGAAAGGCACAGACAGGGAGGCAAGGACATAGTTTGAGCTCTAGAAAACATGTCTTGATTTGGATCTTTCTCTGGGAAATCTGATGGGGTGATAGATCTGCTAGTTGTAGAAAAGCAATGTTGCCTGTTTCTGCTTATGTTCAGAGTAAAGTCTGTAAATAAACTCAGGCATCCAAAACCAACACAAGTTTCCAACAATCTTTCTTCAATAGGGAAAACCAAGGCAAGTACTGCCACCTGCAATCTCTCAGGTATTCAGAAAGTATGAAGCATGTGACAAGATATTAAAGAGTTACGAATAGATTTGTCAAGTGTACGTATTTTTAAGTCATGTGTGCCTATGAGTCAGCTGAAAATTTAATTTATTTTCTAGGATGCAATCTTTCTACCGTTTACTTCAAAACTGGAAAAATAAAACCTTCAATTAGAGAAATATGTTTTGAAAATAGAGGGAGTAACTATTTTCTTTATCTTAAACAATGGCATACCACTCATAATCATAGATGCTTGAATAAGACTTTAGACAACCAAAAGAACATTTTAAGTATGAAATGCTGCTTCTGCTTGATAAATGCAAAGCTGTGATGAATGCAAAGAGGTTGGGAACAGTCCGAATATGCAGCTCCTGTCCACCTCTCACCCACATCTCTCATTGTACATGAATAGCTTTCTGCATAGGGTTTACATCTCTTGTTGACTTACAGTGACCTTATGAATTTCATAGGATTTTCTTATGCAAAAATGCACAGAAATGATTTGCCATTCCCTTCCTCTGAAATATCTTCTATGGTGCTTCATATTTCTTGATAGTGTCACATTCAAACAGCCTTACTTGGCTTCCAAGATCAGACAGGATCTTGGTAATTTACTGATATGCTTATGATTTAAATCACAGCAGAACTTTAGATAAAATGTAGAATTGTATATTGCTTAATACATGATAGTTTTCTCTGGCAGAGGTCTTGATCCAAACACTATATGAAATAACACAGTATTAGGCTTTAGAGACTATTTTCAAGTGAAGTCACAATCTATCTATGAAAACAAGAACCTGAAGGCAGCTAGGAAGGATGACACTTAACTCTGAAAGCAGACACCGTACGAGAGATGTATGTTGTGACAGCCTACATAGTTCTATATTTCATGTTTATGTTTATTCCTGAGGCAATTTTTGTTGTTTTTTTATTTGGCACAGAGGTCCATGAAATGACTAATCATAACACTTTAGAAGTCATCACAAGACCCTTGGTGTTAGACAATGTGAGGGATGATTGAGTTTTGCAGAAAATGATAAACAAGTAGATTCCATTTCATGCTTTATTAGCAGTAGCTCTTCCACTGTTCCTCGCTTTATGAATGGTAAGAACAGAGTAGACAGGATTGTTGAGGGGATGGGACAATGAAGAATGTACTCCATTACTGAAGCAGGGAAGCTTCTATCAGAAAAAACACCAGGAGGTATAGAAGACAAAAATATCACAAAATGGTTGTTGATCTGTAGAAAAAGGAAAGTGATCTTGATTCTCACCACTTTCTATTAAGATAAACATGAAAGCTTCTCCATTTATTGTGGAACATCAAAAGGAAGACTCAGTTCCAAAAATAAAACCTATTATATGCTAAAAATGCAAATTTAACAAGCCTTGTGTAGTGTATCAGAGCATGTAAAAGAAGATACGAAAAGAACACTTACATAGAAAATGAATTGGTCTATATCACGTTTGAATGAAAAATACACTGTCAATACAGATCTGTATATAATTTTTGTGCCTTTGGCCGATTTATTTTTACACTTGTTGATTTGTATCTGAAAAGGTGAACAATTGTAAAATGTTAATTGAGATTGTTCATTATGAGTGGCTTCACTGATACTATCGATACAAGAGCATGAAAGGTGCAACACATGCCCTCACTTCACATAGTGAAGATGAATTATTCATATGAATCTTATTCTTAACAGCTTGTTAAATGTAATCAAAACCAAAAGCACCCTTCTCTGAGAAGAGAAGTGAGCAGGGTAAATAAGTAACAACTCAGTCCTTCCCCTCTCTATCCATCTTCCCACTCAAAACTACACTCTATTTACTAGGTTTGTTTCATTTTTTTTTTAAAAAAAGGTTCAAAACTCGTTTTGGATGTAGGGGGCGCTGGTGGTTCAGATCTAAAGTCAATTCCAATTTTCACAGGAAAAAAAGTTTGCAACTTTTCAAAATTTCCGAGCCTTCTGAATCCTTCGTTAATGGTTTCAAAGTGTTATTTCCTGTTTCATTGGGTGGTCTTTACTTTGAAAGTAGTTGATTTACTCCAGAAAAGGGAGGGGGGAAGCAAAGGGAAGAAATCCATCCACTCTGGTTAAAACTGACGCAGGAGAGAAAGAAAAGGAATCCATCCACACTGGTTTAAACTGACATGGATCCATCCCATCCACACTGGTTTAAACTGACACAAATCCATCCCATCCATACTGGTTTAAACTGATGTGGGAGAGAAAGGAAAGGAATCCATCCACACTGGTTTAAACTGACATTTTGCCTGCTGTTTTTCTCCTTTCCCTTCTCCTCTTTCCTTATTACTCTTCCTTTCCCCTTTCCTTTTCTCCTCCAAATCCCAGCCTGTTTAGGATGGGGGGGGGCATTTTATTAGGTTCCCCGGCTGTGTTGTTCCCTTGCAAAGCGGTGGTGTGGCACCATTTTACTAGGTTCCCCGGCTGTGTTGTTCCTTTGCAAAGCGATGGTGTGGCACCTTTCCCACCCAAACTGCCTAGTCCTGGCTGGAGGCAAACCATCCCAGCATGCAAGCTGCTGCTTGCCTCCAAATGCTGGGTCTTTTCAGAATCACTTCCTGAGTCGGAATAAAGATGGCGACAGTAGCTTCGAAAGGGCAAGGATACTTCTGGGTTCCTAAATCGCTTCAAAATCACTTCAAAAAGGAATTTGACCCAAATATAATCTGAAATACGAAGATTCCGACTGGACCTAACCAAGCCTACTATTTACTTACCCCTATGTTATTTTTCTCCTAGCAGAGATATTGTTACATCTCTCCTCCCTCAGGAAACACAAAGCAAATGTGGATGTTCTGAGCTGAAAAATGACCAAAAGACACATTAGCAAGTTCTTTGTACTGTCACTTTGTACACTGAAAATATGAGGGAAAGAAACATACAATCGCTCGTCAGATATTAATATATTGCCAACATATTAAGATCTTATTGTTGGAAAATGTGATACTTCAGCAGATGGAAGGTGGTTATGAATCTGCATTACACTAAGAAAATCCATTGTCCCATCTCTCTCTCTCTCTCTCTCTCTCTCTCTCTCTCTCTCTCTGTCTATACCTTAGTTGGGCAAAGTGTTCTCTAGGCCATCCCCCCACCCTTGGCAGCTGGAATCCCTTACAGTGCCACCTACCCACACACACAGGAAAACATGTTTTGAAAAATGAATGTCTCCTTCCAGATCTTTGAAGTATAATTTGCCAAGTAAAAGCTAGCCTGCTGCAGTGTAGCGGTGGTCAAAAGTATTTCTGCTGCCCTTGGTATACACTGATATATGATTTGAAATTGTTTTAAACAGTTGATTTTGACATGAAGGTTTTAGTGCTTATGTATGTTTATAGCTTGTTTTTGCGCCAGCATTGAATGTTTGCTGTATACATATTGTACTCCACCCTGAGTCCCCTTCGAGGTAAGAAGGGCAGAATATAAATGTTTTAAATAAATAAACAATAGTACATAAGAGACTTTCCCATCCCTATCTTGATATACCAGGAGATTGACATCTGACCTGTTACAGCTATGCCATGGGAGCTATTGCAGCATCCTCCATGGTAGCTGACAACTACATGTCTATTGTGCTAAGGTTCTATTTATCCAAAAGACAAACAAACTCAAGAGGATATGACTAACCTTCCTATTGATCTTCCACCTATTATGAGAAACACATCTCTCATTATTACTTTCCCCACACAAAACCTCTTCATATATCTTATTCATTTTGATTATGTGCATGGTTTGAGACCATGCAAGACCTCTGACTTAGTAAGCACAGTCAGGATATTTCTAAGGTGTTTCCATGTGTTATGATGAATGCACAATGCTAACAACTGTTATTCAATCCATAGCACCTGCATGATCAGTGTGCAACCTGAATACATTGTCTTCACAAAGCTCTATAATGCCAACTTTATCTAAGGACATCCTTACATCCTTTTCTTCTCTACTAGTAAGGAGACAAAAATAGATTCAGAAAGCCACAGTGTGGTTGCCAGATACATTCTTATAACACAGAGATTGAATCTTTGAAGATTCTGCCCTGCTGCTCCTTCCATTCAGCATGGAAAGCATTTAATAAACTCTGTATACTATACTCACTCAAACTGCGATCTGTCTTACATTGGCTTCTGAGCCTAGACATGTTAGGTGAACTCACCAGAGGTTAAACCTTCCAGTAGTTCTGGCTACATTTAGCAGAGTGCTGTAGTGATCCGAATTCTTATCTGGATATTCTTAGATTAAGAAACAAAATAATTTGGAAATAATCAGCACAGTGATATTTAATAGCATATACATAAATATATATTAAATTCAAGATGCATATGCAGACAGACTTCAGATATTTCACTAAGAGAAAACAGAGGCAGAAGGCTGAAATATAAAGTGTGTGAACATACTACAGAGGAAAATAAATCTGTCTAATTTGGCACTATTTCAAGTCATCAGCTATTTCCATTAGATTTCGATATCACTTAGAACTTTATTGCACAAAAAGACGAACTGGCATTGCAACTGAACGACCACCCTTTGGGATGGTCCCTATCACATTACACTGTGTGCAACCCACTGCCAATCTTCCTTTTCCCTGTTATTCTCCCATCCTCATCTAGTGATGGGTAAAACCCATCAATAGTCCACACCCAATCTTGATGTGATGGGTCCCTTCAACTTCTGTATCAGCATGGTGGCAGTAAAGCCATATCATGAGGCAGGGCTTCCCTCCTCTATTTCCTTCCCCTTGCTATTCCAAAAACATCAGTTTTCTGATTATTTTATATTTTATACTTATACTTGTTATACTGGAATTGCACAATTGCTCTCGGATAAAAATAAAAATATTATGGAATAGCTGTAATATGGGAAAACAATCTTATACGAATATGCAAAAATATAATTGTGGTACCATAAATTGTTAAATTGGTGCAACTGCATGAATGACAAAACTTGTGGTATCAATAATAGTTCAATTGCACATTCCAGTTTGCATGTTGATTTAGGAAATGTGAATCTATAAATTCTTATTAAAATGCAAATTAAATAAAATTGTTTCCTATTCCTACTATATATGATAATAAAACATAACTCAGCTATAGGATAACATCTGTTCGAAAAGAAATATAAATACAAACTCATGACAGTGATTCAATAGGAATACCTTCTTACAAAAAATAAGAATTGTTCCTGACAAAGAAGAGCAGTCAGAACTTGATAGGCTACTTTTTCAAAATAATTAATTACTGCTATAATTTCAGAATCCAAACAAGTAGCATTTTTTACAAATTTTAGAAAGCAAGACTTTGGTTTGCTGTTTCCCAGAAATAATTACAACAGTTGTTTTAATTGTGTTTAAAATTTTATTTGACAGTTACAAAACACACACACCTTCTGCTGACCTTGGCTTTATTGAATGCTATGACATAAATACCTAAACATGCCCAGAAAAGATGTTCTATTTACTCCTGAATCTACCATTTGCATGTGAACTGCTGCCTGAATCCACATCAAACATTTACAGCCCACTTGTATCCAGCATTCAAGCAGACTTGAATGGCATATAAAGGTGCTCACTCAGACTATTTGGCTTTATAACCTAAGACACAAAATGGTATATTAACTAAGCAATGTAGAGAGATAGGAAATGTTTCCAGAGAAAAAGCAACTTTTACAGCTATTATGCAATCCTGACAAAAAACAACCATATCTCTAATAGTCATAACAGCTTTGATCTTTGAAGACAGTGAACTACATTTTTTGACAACAAATATTATTAATTATGTTGAGGAAAGCTTATGTTGTGCTTGAGACTGAACCATCTGCAGGAATTTTTGAAATTCTCCAATGAAATCCTCCTTTGGACATCCTTTCTCTATTAGAGCTACAAGACATATAAACAACACAAAAGGAGTCTTTTTCAGTGGTGGCACTGAAGATATACTGCTACCAACTTTTCAAAAATGTTGATGCCTACTGAAAACAAAATTCATTTACCGAGACATCTTTGATTTGGCAGAAGTTAACATGTATGAATTTTATTCACTTTTGAAATACATTGTTTTGGTTATGATTTCTTATTGTACTGTGCCCAAAGAAAAGGATAAATATGTTTGAAATGAATTTTTTTTAAAGTGCCAATTTTTTGCATGTCACATTGGTAAACAAAGAAACCATTATGATGCAATGACCCATTGTGGTCTTGAGCTGAAGATGCACTACACTGTACAATTAATGCAATTTTGTACAATTTTACTTGCCATGGCCCAACATTGTGGAATCCTGGAATTTTTAGTTTGGTAAGGCATCAGCACTCATTGGCAGAGATAGCTAAAAACCTTGTAAAATGACAACACCCAGGATCCCATAGCAGAGAGAGAGTAGGCTGAGCTCCATCTGTCAGCTCCCCATGCAGGGACATGAGATAAGCCTCCCACAAGGATGTTAAAACATCAAGCATCCTGGCATCCCCCTGGGCAATGTCCTTGCAGACAGCCAATTCTCTCACACCAAAAAGCAACATGAAGTTTCTCAAGTCGCTCCTGACACACACACACACACACAAACCCTGATTTCATTGGGGCAAACCCAAATGTGTCTAAAGGACAGAAGGGGGGGGAGGCAGGTCAACCTTCCAATATTAAATAATGCAATTCACTTTCTATAATGGGGTCCTTGTATTACCAGCATATGCAAAATGCTGAAACAATACAAATTTCTTCATTGATTATTTCATCATCTCCCAGGTCATAAGGACTCTGCTTCCTGAGCATCCCTAATGGTCACTACTGCCGCTATATACGGTATATATTTTTCACATTTCCCAAAAAAATCTCCAAAACTACTAAGAATCTGCCTTCCCACCTGACTAATTCAAAACTACATTGAGGCTTGTTGGGATAATCACAAAATGAGTTAACGCTGAACTCAGTTCCTTTTCGGCCATTCATTCCCTCAGTTGAGCCCCATGATGAGATACAAAAGCAGGCACAGCATCAACAAAGCCTCCTTCCTGTCATCTTCTTTCGCCTTTGCCCCCTTATCTTCTTCCTCCATCCAGGGGAAGATTTTCAGCAATGCAAGGAGAACATCTTTTCCATGCCATTTCTTCTGCAGGGACCAGCTTCTTTGTCTAAGACGCCATGCACAGGTATGATGAATGGATTTAATGAACTGTATGTTTGTAGTCTGGCTGGGGCCTATTCTAAAAATGGAACAAAAGATATTGAACACAATCTTGAAAGGGGCTGGGAGACAGCTCCTATTGTCAGGACTCTATTTTACAACTTGTTCTTTAGTTTGGTGCAAAGACTGGATTCTACTAGAAAATGACAGACTTCTGCAACTTGAAGGTCATGAGCTCAGATTTGGATGGCACAGCCACAAAGTCTTCATGCCTTCTTCCTTCTTTGCTCCCTCTGCCACTCCTTCTCTTCTTCCTCCCAAAATGGAGGGGGTAGGGCCTGCGGTGACATCACTCCCTCCTCTCTCCAAGAAATAATTGTTAATTAAACAATACATTTGGATTATATCCTTATTTTGTAATCAAGATGTGAGAGCTCATGTAGTTTCTACCTGTATCTTCTCAAGATAACTGAACAGGGAGGAATACATTTGCATAAAGAACAAGGATGAACTGAATTTTCCTAGAAAAGTATTGCTGACATTTCCATAAATCTGAATAGTTCTGAAATGGTAAATAAAGCCAGAGATCTTTCAATTGTGCATTAGTTTAAATTTTAGGTGCTCTTAAATGATGCTTTTATTGGACAACTGCCCTGCCTTGTTCACAGAATTTGATGGGATGCTATATCACCTTTCATTTTCTAACCCACGTATGTTTTCTCACCATTTCATCCATTTCTTTTCCTTTCCAAATAAAATTCATCAAAGAAGAGACACAAATGTCTCTTCGTGGGAAACACTAACAGCAATCCTTTCCAGAAAGTGCTTGCACAGTCAAACCAAATCACAGCTTGTTGACCACAATATTTTTTTCTCAAGTATGGCAATTGACAATCTAACCCCTACCTCCTGTCCCAAGGAGGCAAAAAGAAACAACCAGCAGTAAACTCAAGCTATAAATCAACAATAGCATATCTAAAATCAGAAGACTAGGATTGCAAATATAGATGCAACCCACCAGTTAGTGGTACAGTGTATAGAAGATTTTCCTATGATTTTAATGCTTACATGGTACACTTGCTGACACAAACTGAAAAATATTTTGCATCCATTCTATTCCTGTTTCTATTTATCTTGCAAACTGATGATTGCACTGTGCCATATCACCAAACAATCATCAGTTCCAAATTGACTTTTTAATCTAAAACTTTCCTACCATTTTCTACTAAATATTTATGCATAATAATAACTTCTCATGAAATTTTATTGTGGATTCCAAGCAGATGCAGTTAGCACAAAAGCAAACTATATTAGATTTAGAATGTTCAAGTTAAGGACATATATTTGAAAATGAGTAATTGCCTGGAAATTGCTTAACAACTGTTTGAGTCTTAGATCAATATGATATTCCATATTGATTTAAATGTATACAATACCAGTTTAATTGGGTTCATCTAAGGTGTTACGCAAAACTGTGGAATATATTTAAACCACTTATGATTCTAAGTGCAAAGGATTGGATGTAACCTCTACTGAAGTTTATGTAATGAATACTGTCCAGAAGAAGTTTACTATGGCTAGAGTTAATAAAATCATCCAAATCTATTCATGCAATTAAATCCCTGAACCTGATCTGCATACGCAAAGGCAAAACTCAAGACGATTTGTTGCATAAGGCAAAGCATCATATATATCTCACCATTCAACCATACTAGAGCTCAACCATACTTTACTATAGGTGACAGAATAGCATCCTTCACAGTACCTAAGAGAACAGAATAGCAGTGAAAAGGTGGTGGCTGTGCTGATGTAAGGTGGAAGATCAATTCTCGGTTTTCATCTGATGTTTAAGTGAGTTATTTGAAGTGCAGAACCTATTTGGGGGGATTCATTTCAGCTCCTTGGATAACTCATTCAGACTAACTCTTCAAAGGGATTCATTGCTTCTTCAACACAGAACCTGCCACAAATACTCTTCATGCAGGATTGTCTCTTCAACATCCATGCATAGGAACCTGACTGCACAACATTGGAGGATAGGGGCAACAACAATACCCAATTCTTGCTTCTGGACAAGATGTGACACACTACATGAACTAAAATCTTGAGTAAATTCACCATGTGCACAATTAGTTTTGCTCCACAACAACACACATACACAATAGAAACTAGAATGCCCATCAACAATAGTATGTTGGGGAAAATGACAAGAGAAACTTCCATTAAATAAAATAGACAAGTTCCCAATAAGATCCATAGAGAACAGAAAACCAGTCTTTTTATTTTTATGATAATATTCTTTGATTTGTAAAGAATGCAACCATGATATATTTTTAAATGATTTTTTCAATTCTTCATGAGGCTTTAACTCTGTCGTATTTTTCATTAAAATGTCTTTGTATGTGGGCCATATTTGCCAACCTAATAGTCTCTTTTGGTTGGCTTACATTGGAGAAATCCATAGGGGAGTTTTCGTATAAAAATATTTTTATATTTTTGCCAAGTTTTCAATAAGGATTATCTTACAAAGTGGTTGCCAAAATCTCAGAAACAAATCTTGAGAAAACAATTAAATGAAAAGTTGAGAAAGGAATCATGGGATTCATATACAAAATAATCACAGAAATACAATACAGCACGAAATATACCCTAATAGAAGTCTGGAAGGGGAAATTAAGTTGCACTGAGAGAGAAATAGACAATTGAATACAATAAATAAATAAAATAAAACATCTAAAGATTAAGGAAACACAATGGAAAATACTGACAAAATGGTATAGAACAGGGCTGTCCAACTGGCGGCCTGAGGGCCGTATACGGCCCCCAGCCCCTTCCCCACAGCCCCCTACCCTCCTGCAAGATATCTGCTTTTTAAGATTTTTTTTTTAAAAATTAAATATTATTTTGGAATATTTTTTTGAATATTTTTATTTTTTTCGAGGCGGGGGGAGGGGAGGGGCGGGGTGGGGGAGCAGGCTCCCTTCCTCCTCCTCCTACTTCCCTCCCTCCCCCTCTCTCTCCCTCCCTCCTTCTCTCTCTCTTTCCCCCTTTCATTCCTTCCCCCTTCCACCATCTGAACAAAAGAGGGAAGGTGAGAGAGAGTGCACCAAGCAAGAGGGGGTGTGGCCAGAATGAAAAAAAGGTGGGGCCGAGTTCGGAGTGCGCGGGGGGGGGTGCTCATCCATTCCCTTTCCGGCTTCCTCCTCTTCTGAGGATTCCTGCCAAGTTTGGTCCTGATCCATCATTATTTGAGTCCACAGTGCTCTCTGGGTGGAGGAGAACTATAACTCCCAAACTCAAGGTTCAGTACTTTCTGTTGCTCTCATGAGAGTTTAGGTTTGATTCAACATGGCTGAGGAATGCTTTGATTGTATTTTCCCCTTATGGCAGAAGGAGGTAGGACTGGATGGCCCTTGGAGGTCTCCTAGGAACCCATTGTAATTAATATTATGATCATCATCATCATTCTAGAGGCTGAACCCTGTGAGGAATTGTAATTAATATCTCCTATTGTATTATATTATGATCATCATCATCATCATCATCAGAGGCTGAATGGCCATCTGTGAGGAATGCTTTGATTGTGTTTTCCCCTTATAGCAGAAGGAGATTGGACCGGATGGCCCTTGGAGGTCTCCTATTCTAGGAACCCATTGTAATTAATATTATTATTATTATGATCATCATCAGAGGCTGAATGGCCATCTGTGAGGAATGCTTTTATTGTATTTTCCCCATATGGCAGAAGGAGATTGGACTGGATGGCCCTGGATGGCCGTTGGAGGTCTCCTACTCCAGGAACCTGTTGTTGTTGTTGTTGTTATTATTAGCAGAGGCAGAATGAATATTATGCCTTATCATTCAGGGTTATAGGCCTGTGTGGAAGGGCCCTGGCTTCTTATTTGACTTCCTTCCCACACATCTGAATAAAATCCCATGTTATTTGCTTTAAACCAGATTATATGAGTGTGGACTCCGATAATCCAGTTCAAAGCAGGTATTCTGGGTTATATGGCTGTGTGGAAGGGCCCTGAGTCCACACTGCAATATAATCGAGTTCAAAGCAGGTTTTGTGGGGTTTCCTGCCTGGATATTCTGAGTTATATGGCTGTGTGAAGGGCCCTGAGTCCACACTGCAATATAATCCAGTTCAAAGCAGGGACTGGGACTTGAGACTGGGATTTTGGTGTTCATCTCTATCTCCAAGTCAAAGCCCCGGTGTCCTCCACAGACACCTCCAAGGCGGGGGAGAGGGCGGAGCTGGGGAGGGGGTGGAGCCGGGGAGGGGGCGGAGCTGGGGGTGGGGCATGGGTGGAGCTGGGGAGGGGGTGGAGCCGGGGCAGAGGCAGACCCTTCGGCCCCCCAGGTCATCAGTAACCGGAATTCCGGCCACAGGTCCGGTAGAAGTTGGACAGCCCTGGTATAGAACTTCAGTGCAATTGGCGTATATTACAAGAACCTGCCCAAAACTATGTTGGCATAATTGTGGAAGAACTGGCTCATACACACATATGTGGTGGGAATGTGAAAAAATACAAAAGTTCCATAAAATAACTAAGAAGGAAATGGAGGAGCTATTAGGGATAAATATAGAATGGAACAAGTCTCAATTTTTCACTCAGAAAATGGAAGGCAAAGGGGGATTTAAAAATGGGAGAAAATAATAAAATACATGTTGGATCCAATTAAAGCCTCAGTTGCCCTAAACTGGAAGGACCAGAAGAAATGGGATATAAAAACTTGGTATAAATATATAACCGACTACCTACTCCAAGATTATATTAGTAAAAGGAAAAGTTATTCTAGGACGGGCCAAATCAGAAGGACCTGGGAGGCAAAATGGAACGGTCTCATTTCCAGAATAAAGGGGAAAGATAGATTTAAGGAGCTAAATAAGAATAAATAAGATTGAACAATTGTAATAATTATAGCAGGGAGGGATGGGGATGTGAATGTGGTGGGATTGAGAAAAAATACTTGTATTTTGGCTGCTGAATTTTGAAGATTGTGTGTGTGTGTGTGTATAAAAATAAAGGAACTAGAATACCAAAGGTCATGAACCAGTAGGAAGGAATGATCAACTGACTGCATGTGCCTTGATATTTGAAAAAAAGAAAACAAAATTAACACAAAAATTCCTGAATCTACCTTTTTTGCCTTTTGTCAGTGTCTACCTGCTGTGAAAGGGCTACTATGCACCCAGGTTTCATGTTCTTGTGTAATTTCTTTCAATTTCATAAATAAAATTTACCAATGGGAAACCCGAGTATTTATATTTTTAAATATTGATCCAGATAAAGCATCTGGTGATCCAACCTGAAGGATCAAATCAGGTCCCAAAACAAATCAGGAGACCCTGGCTTAGCTCTCACAATATTTGCTCCTTGCTGAAATCAGTTCTTCAGTACAAACAATTAATTATAATTTAATCATTAACTTTTAAGCAGATATACTTTTATTTGTAAAACAAAAGAAAAACATGACAAACTATTCTATATTACAATGATATATTGTTTATCATCAACAAAATGTTAATGTATTCATATGTGATGATCAATTATTTTAGATAACAAACGCATCTGCAAAGATTTCAGACTGCATGACAATCTGCACACAGCAGCAATATAGGCTATATCCATGCTGACATCTTACCACAAAATAGGCCTTGTCTGTCTTCTAACAGACTCCCAGATGTCTTTGTATATGCAGCAAATTGCTCTATTTGGTACAAGCCATACTATAGTGTATTTAGGTCAGAAGACCTTTCGGGGATGGGGTAGAAAGTACAGTATCTCTACTTCTTATGTGAAACTCAGGAACCAGTCAAGTCTTATTTCAGGTTCCAAGAAATGCTCCCTATAATCCATGGTGGTATAAACCTCACTGGAAATTCAAATATTACATTCAATGTTGTTTTGTGTGGAACGAGAACAGAAATTAACCTGGGACTTCCTAGGGTGAAAGTATTTTCTTTCTATGAAAATGTGCATTATGAAATCATTTCAAATGTGGTCCTAAGACACATGCCAAGCTCAATATTAATTTTCCCATTTTCTGCGCAGCACAAAGGTGCTTTGAAATATAAAATTGTTTTGTGTATATTATAAACCATCATAAATTCAATGTAATATCAGCCCACCTCCGTCATATCCATTAGATTGTTCATTTCTGTTCCTAGAAAAATAATGAAAACTCAATGGCTGAAAAGACTGAAACCTAGGCAGCAACGCATACTGATTTATTACAGCAATTCTTCAGGAAGGGAAAAACTATTCACCATTGCCAAAAATCATATAAAATTCAGCACTTATTATATAGTTGAGTGCAAGAATGGATATATGAGCTGCCTCTATGGTTAAAAAAATTGAAATGGGCTTAATGAATGTTGTCTAATTTCAACTTAACTCTCATCCAAAAATCTCCACCCCAAATAAGAAACATAAGCTATCTGAAGTACTCCCTTCTGGGAAAAAAACTGAGTTGAAATGATGACATGAATGTTGACATAGTAGAAATGATAACAGTGAGAGACTTATTTAGCCAATACAGCCCTAATCTGTCATGAATTTTGTTGGATAGGACTGAAATGTCAGCCCTATAGTATCCTCCCAGATGGGACATGAAGCTAGGATGACACCTGATACCGAACAGGAAGGCATACAAACAACAAACAATAATTTTGACCAAAGGAATGACCAAACACAAAACTGCTTTCAGTCCAATCTACTAAGAACATGAATATACACATGTGCTTTACAAAGCAGGCTGACCCAACTGCCCTCCCATGATTGTCATATACTATTTAATCCTCTATATTTTTTCCAAGGGCACAACAATACAATTACTACAATGATGGAACAAAACCAAAACTTGACAGTACAACAAAATAACACAGAGAAAATCCAGCATATTGTACAAGGCCCTCCTGCCTGAACTATCAGCCCTCAAAAACACGTTAAAACAGAAATATCTCCCACCCCTCCCCATTTATGGAAAGAGGGTTAGAAGTTGCCAATCTAACCTTGGCAAGGGTAGTTCCAGAGTTTGGGAATACTCTGCTGTGTCCCAACCAGATGTACCTTTGTGGGTTGTGAGACTGAGAGAAGGGCCTCTCCAGCAGATCTCAAAACACAGGAAGTTTAGTAAGGGAGGATAGTCTTCAAATAACCTGGATTCGAGCTGAATAGGGCTTAATAGATACAAAATTAGCATTTTGTGTCTAGAATATGATCATCATCCAGGACTGCTGAAACATGGGAGGTGTATTGCCAGCCGCAGGGAAGATAGTCAGTTCTATGGCTGTGTTCCATATTTCAGTTATGGATTTGTAGCATAAGTGTTACAAATGCTAGGTCTCTCCTCCCTGGTCCACCTTTCCCTTCTTATTCAAATGATGAAGAAATACTCTTAAAGTAACTGCACACAGAAATGCAGCCTTAGGCAGAAATCTTAAATATTCTAGCTTGAAGTAGGCCTCATTACATTCAGTAGGGTTAGCCTCTCATCAAGGCTAATTGTGGCTGAGTAGTTAGCTTATTTTCCTATTGTTCTCATAAACATTTCCTGTGCAATCCTCAGTGAAAAGAACTCAAGTTGCCTCTTGGGTAATTCCCTTTCATTTCAATGGATCTTAGTTAAATTGTATTCCTGGAGGGTATATCCTCTGCCTGGAGGGACAGGGAAGGGAGGGAATCACCTGATGTTAAGTAAGAAATTATAATCAGACTAAAGGTTATTTGTATCCTGTGATTTCTCAGTTATGCAATGTTATTAGGCACAAAGTCCAGCATCCTTAATCTCAGCTTCCATTCTTTGGTTTTTTGATAAAGCAAGCTTTTAGCACTTGTAGATGCTAGTTTGTTTTGATTGACTAGTTTTTTAAAAATAAAATAAAATGTCACAAGGATTAGGAGTTAATTTAGCAGTGAACTCTTTTTCTCTGATAAATGAAAAGGGGGGAAGGGATGGTAAATACATGAATCAACCACAGGATATTGCAGGATCAATTCACTTTAGACCTCCCTCCACCCCGACTGCCACTGCCTTGACATTAGATAAGAATAGAATAATAATAATAATAATAATAATAATCTTTATTTGTAGACTGCCCTCTCTCCCCAAAGAGACTCAGGTCAGTTTACACAAAGAAACAAGGCAAACATTCAATGGCCAAAATAATACAAACATGTCAAAAATCAAAATAATACACAATAATAACAATAAACTTATAACAAAAGAATTAAGCATCAAATTGAAAACAGAATAAAATAATCAAATAAGACATAATAACACTAAGAAACAAACAGATCCATCATGACAAAGTCCAGAAGGTGATAAATGGCTCTCCATTCATTCATCCATCCATCCTAACTGCCTCTGCTGTAGCCTCAAATGGAGAGGAGCAGTTATCTGCTGGACTTAGAACTTGATCACATCGAGATCCAATTTGCAGGTAATAGAGAGGGAATTTGCCATACATTGTGGCAGCAGGGCATCCCATCACCATGCAATGCACATCACCTGCATCCTACACTTACTCATCCCATGAAGGGAAATGTCACCACCCAGCTTCCCCCTGCACTAGCCCCTGTTCCTCTTTGTGAGAATATATGAAAGCCTCCCATGTTCTCTTTTCAGCCACTTAGGGCGCTTGCAGCACGCTGGAAGGGCGGAGCCATGCTAGAGGTTGCCATGTGTCACTTGAAAATCACCAGTGTGCAAAGGTCCTTTAGCCTTCGCACACTGCAAACCCCTTTTCCTTTTGTGTCACATCTTAATTAGATGTGACACAAAAGGGCAAGGAATGGTTATAGTGATGGAATTATATAAATGGATGAGGTGTTATACAAAGAAATTAGTTTCTCGTTACATCTGAAAAGACCATTAACTTTATTGATCAAGTGATCCTGATTTTCTGTACAACAGAAATTAAGCATGAACTATGTTTAAAAACTGCACAACTTAAGGAACCACTGAGAAAAGAATTATGGTTTAAAATTATGGTTTAAAATCCTTTAAAAATTAGTTTAGTGTCAGATATGGTTCAATGCTTATGTTGTGGACGGAACACTGTTTTAACTCAATTGAATGTATATTATGTGTTTAATGTTAATTGTATTTTAATGCTGAATGTTTAAGAACATAAGAACATTTTATATTGTAGCATTATATATTGTGTATCTGGCATGACCTGCTCCCGACCCCCACAACCAGTACCCAGCTGCCCTCAACCAACTCTGGCACTCAATGTCCTTTTCAGTAACTACCGATACACTTATATATTGTGTAGTCCCTGCCTTTTGTCAAGGGAGTCCCCTGAGAAGAAGAGTGGGGTAGAAATAATGTAAATAAATAGATAAATTATTCTGATTTGACAACTGAAAAGAAATGTCAGGTCTCTATAAAATGAACAGTCTATTAATCTAGCATGTAATGTGATAGTCCAATCCAGCCAAATTTAGGATACTTCTAATTCTAGATGAGTCACAGTTGGATTAAGACTGGGCCCTAAAGAATTGAGTAACTGGAGCCTACAGTTGGCAGTAATTTCATTGGAAGGAAATGGAAAATCTCTTATTAGACATCCCTGTTGCCTACATTTGAGCACAGTAGTAAATAAATCATTACTTACAGACAACTCCAAATACAAGCAATATGGAAAACTTTAAAAATAAGATAAAATATTTGCTGTTCATTCTTCCTAGAAATTGGCTCTGAAAGTACTAAAAGCTAGTGCCCTGGTTTACCAACTACCAGGGTTGGTGACTTGCCACTTTATCACATTGAGAATTTTCCTACTTATAGGATACTTCAGCTTCTTTTCAAGCATGGAGAGGCACTGAGTTAAACTACTTTTGGCTTTCATGCATAGCCTTCTGTGGTTGAAAAGAGGTAGAAATGTCCTGAAAGGAGACAATCAACCTCATCATATCCCCCCTTTGTAGGACACTTCAGCCTCTTTTCAAGCATGGATAGGCATTGAGTTCATCACATGTTCCAGGGTTGAGAAAAGGCAGAAACGTCCTGAAAGGAGGGAACTGTGAACATGGGCCAGCAATCAGGTTCTGAGCTCCTACCTCTTATCACACCTTACTCTCATCTTTACAACTGAAAAACAGGTGGGATGGGAATCATCAAAAGTTTCTTGTCCTGTTTCATTGTCCAACTGTCAGGAGCCTCTTGTATCCTATGGGGTTTGATGCAAAATGATAGGATCCCATGGAAAGCAATGGTTTTAATCTGGAGCACTGTCTCTTGTATCCTATAAGGTTTTGTGCAGAACAATATGATCTAATTGAAAGCAGTGGTTTTAAACTGGATCACTGTCTCTTGGATCTTATAGGCTTTGATGCAGAACCATAGGATCACATGGAAATAAATGGTTTGAAACTGCTGTCCATCTTCTTTAATGTAAGAGGCTTTGAGCAAAACAAGAGATCTCTTGTTTTTTGGATACTGTTGTTTCTTCTGATTGAAAACAAAAAAAGTAATACTGACCTTGTGATGAATATAATAGGCATGAAAAAAAAGTTATGAAAATGAAAAGAAATCGGAAGGGATTCGTATGTAATGGGACTTTCAAGTTTATATGGATCACAAGGCCAATCCCGGAAGTAGACTTTCATTTCCGCACTCTCTGGGCCCAAAATTTCATTAGATAATTAAATATTTCAGATTCCCCCCCAACAGGAAAATTTCCCCCTCCAAAATAGCTTTGCAGACATAACTCACAGTCAAATCGGGGCCTTTCCATGCTTGAAGCCTAATTAGAGTGAAAGGCCTCCTCCAGGAAGTGAAAAAGGAGCCGGAAACGATAGAGAGATCCAGATCGGGACCCTTAGAGGGGCTGGAGGACTGAGGAAAAAGCGATTTAAACACCCAGGAAGGGGTTTAGATAGAAGGACAGAGTAGAAGGACATAAGAACTGCTGAGAGAAGGGCAGCAGGAGTGAAAAGAGCACGGAGAGGAGAAGGAAGAGTTCAGAATAAAGAAAAGCCATAGAGTTCGAACGGAGGTCCTAGACTGCTATGGTAAAACTGAATGGGAAAAAGCTGGAGTGAAGAGAACTCTAGCAAGGCCTGCACCAGAGGTATTTAATAATATTAATAATAATATATTAATGCATTATATCTCCCTGCAAGGAAACCAAGGGAAATGTTGCCCCTTGATTTGCCTGTGCTTAAAACAGTATCAGTCCTGTTTCCCTCCTTTGCCTACTTTAGAACTACTAACGAATTTCATTAGTAATTAAGTTACATTTGAGAAATTTTTGGAAAATTTTTTGTAAGTCTTTCTTTTACTAATCAAAAAAATCCCCCCCAATTAGATTTTTGATTCTCTATTTTTGGGTTCGAAACCATGCCTAGAATATAAGATGAATGCATTACCAGCACTTAAGTTTCTATGTGTGAGTGTGATAAGGAGGCAGAACATGAAACAGGACTGCTTACAATATAAGAGGGATGATTTTGTACTCATAAAGGGGTGGTCACCTATGCTTCCCCCTCTCAATGTAGTGAGGTGGTTAGTGCTTTATCACACCAGAGCTCAAAGAGTAGGCAAAAAGTATGCATCCCATCTGAAATCCTGTGGCTTCCTTCTGCAGTATTCTTGGGCTTGGAGTTCAGTGAGACCCAGGGCCTCTCTGGCACAGCATTTTAAAGGCCCCACCCCTAAACTTCAAGCTCCAGAATTCTGCAGAAGGCAGACACATGATTTCAATTGGGATGTATACTCTTTGCCTACTAGTGTGATACTGCTAAAAGAAGGACTATGACCAATGCATGTTTCATTACACAGGTATTTGTATTTTCTACTGCTTCCTATTGGGATAAACATAGTTTTCGCTTTGTTGAATGCCCCTTGGGAATTCTGATATGGCTGGCTATAATCCACATTGATATAAAATAGACAGTAACTGATTGGTCCTTCTGAATGCAATGGAAATGGGTCCATGTTGGAGGGAAGCAGCCATTCAACTGAACAGACATTAATGCTGATGCCAACATTGGTGTCACTTAAGGACATAAATGTGGGAAAACAGCTGACAGGAAGGAGGTATAACTTAGGACATGACCTCGGTCTCTGGTGAGATTCTGCTGTGCATAGAATGAATCATAAACATAACCTGCTTCTTTTTCTTTTATGTCTGGGAGTGCTCTACAATAGGAAGTCCCTACTGGATTGCAATGTGAGATGTTTTTTGGGGAAAAGGAAACACAGGTCAAGATGAGCGTTATATTGATTTCAGCTCTTCTTCTCTGTGTGTCAAAGAGAAATTGTCCTGTAAGAACAGATTTTTGTTTTTCAGAAGAAAATGGGAAAGCCTTACATATACAGAAATAAAAGTCACACATTTCTCCTTACCCTTTGAGTACGAGTACATCTACATCAGGGGTGCTCACACTTTTTCAGCATGTGAGCTACTCTTAAAGCAACCAAGTCCAAAAGATCTACCTGCCCCTGCCGCCGTGCGCACCCGCCGCCGCGCGCTCTTGCCACCGCACATGCTCCTGCTGCTGTTTTCCGCCCACGCAGTGGGGCATTGCAGGAAGGAGAAAGCATGTATCAGGGCATCCAGAGGGAGTGCTCGCCGGCAACGGAGGCTGCACAGCTGCTTCTGGGCGAGAGAGAGGCAGGACGCTCCCTCCAGAGGCCCCGCCTCATGCTTCCTTCTTCCTGTAATGCCCTGCAGGCGAAAGAAGCACCGCAAGAGTGGAAGCCAGCAGAAGGAGTGCGCGTGTGCGCAGGGTGTGCACGTGCATGACAGGAGCACCCCATCCGGCTGGTGAGGGCCGAAGACCTACTAGTAGCTCCCGAGCTACCTAATGAGCACCCCTGATCTACATGGTAGAATTAATGCAGTTTGACACCACTTTAACTGACACAAAGCAAAGCTATGGAATTATGGGACTTGTGGTTTGATCTTAATGTGTCAGTAGACTAACTTTTATTTTCTCTTAATTGTTCAGTTTATGAAAAGTAGGACATAACACACTACAAAGAAATGGAATGGGAAATTTATCCAACCAACTGCATACAATCGGTTTCATATGCATATTACAAGTCTATCATTAAAAAAGAGATAGTACACACATATACAATTTTCCATGCTAGTTCCAAGACCATGAAAACCATACACCCGAAATTTGCCATGAATACTAAGGAAAGCCAAGACATATGCATCTCTACTATATATTTTTTCATGTCAGGAGTGACTTGAGAAACTGCAAGTCGCAAGTGGTGTGAGAGAATTGGCCGTCTGCAAGGACGTTGCCCAGGGGACGGCCAGATTTTTTACCAACTGGTGGGAAGCCTCCCTCATATCCCCGCAAGAGAAGCTGGAGCTGACAGATGGGAGCTCACCCCACTCTGCGCATTCAAACAGACTTGCCAGCACAAGTTTTAACCCATAGTGCTACTGGGGGCTCTTGTACCCAGAAGAGCTGAAATGTCAAATGAGAAACATGCAAATCAGGAATCCAACAAAATTGCAGCAAAATAGAGCCAGGAGCCACCTTTACATTTAAAAAATCTGAATTCTCCTTAAATCCAGCATTGAATTACAATTGTGGCCCATGCATTACAAATTACTCTGTGTCAGCTTTTTCCATCCATTACCAAGCAATCAGAAAAAGGAACTTCCAAGGTCCCTTCCCCCATTCCACCTCCAGCAACAGTTAACAGCTATGACTCTTAAAGCACAAAGAATATCTGCACCAAGAAGTGATTTCAATAAAAAGGCATTTACATTTTAAAGTGCTAGTGCAATTTGTTTTCTAAAGTAAGGCTATATTACTCATCATTAAAGGTTATACTGTTCAAGTTATACAACTGAGGTGGGGGGCACAATTATATGGTCCTGGCTAACACATTTATAAGAAATGTGCTTCAGCCTCACAGATATGTTGTTAGTGTTTAGACATATCTGTTCCTTCCAAGAAGAAAATCTAAGGCAAAAAATATACTACGGATAGCTAAAACCACCCTTTTTTTGTTAAGATCTGTGATATTACATAAATTGCAATCATCTTCAGGTTTCATGTAATCACAGTTCAGTCAGGAATGTATCCCTGTGGATATGTTGGCCTTACTGCATACTTACTGCATGAAGCCTAAGACTCCACACATGTAGCTCTGTGAAATAACATCTACCAATCTCCAGTCCAGAGGGGTAGGGTGAGGGTTCATTGTTGCAACTAATCTGGGAAGAGGAAGGAAGAACTTGCCAAGCAATGATGCAGCAGCCAGGGAATGAGAAATGAGGTTTTCTCATATTTCATTTCTCTTTCCCAGCCATACCGGTAGACAAAATCTGTTTTGTTGTCTCTCCCTTACTCCCCTGCAGATGGTAAACCACAGCAGTGTCCCAAGGGCTTGAAGAAAGAGGGAGAGTTTGAAATGTTGTCTTAGGAACTAGTGAATAACTCCTTAAGGTATTGTGTGGTTTCCGGGCTTTATGGCTATGTTCTGGCTGCATTTTCTCCTGATGTTTCACCTGCATCAGAGGCTGGCATTTCCATAGGGTCCTTTAAAGACACAAGCCACAGATGCAGATGCTACTAGAACATAGACATACAGCCCAGAAAGCACACAACACCCCAGTGATTCTAGGTGTGAAAGCCTTCGACAATACAATAACTCTCTCTCCCTCCCCCCCTATATATACACAGTAGAGTCTCACTTATCCAACATAAATGGATCAGCAGAATGTTAGATAAGTGAAAATGTTGGATAATAACGAGGGATTAAGAAAAAGCCTATTAAACGTCAAATTGCATTATAATTTTACAAATTAAACACCAAAACATCATGTTTTACAACAAATCAACACAAAAAGCAGTTCAATACAAGGTAATATTATATAGCAATAATTACTGTTCTTTACGAATTTAGCACCAAAACATTGGAATGTAATGAAACAGCTGTGGATCTGGGTGGGAGGCAGACTGCGTTGGATAATAATGAGCAAGGTTCTTCTATTCTGTGGTGTGTGTGTGTATGTTTATGTATGTGTGTGTATATCAATCAATCAATCAAAAACTTTATTACGGTCATTGACCAGCACAAAGCGGGCACAAATGCCCTAAAAGGGGAAGGACAACTCCCCAGTAAACAGTTATTTAGTGTGTATATATGTATGTGTGTGTGTGTGTGTGTATATATATATCATAATATGTCAGAAGTGTATATGTAAGAATGCAGTATACTGGCAGATCATGTGCACTGGCAATAGGAATTTGTTGAGAGAAGGCAAGCACAGTTTGGACTGATGGGGAGTTTGGATGAGAGCGTAGCATAGCAACTATTTTTGGAAGGATGTGAGACAAGGTACTCAGGTTTCAGGAGAATGGAAGGAATCGTGAAATTACAGAGAGAGAAAAGAGGCAAAGGTGTACATGTGAAGGAGACATACTGATGTGTTTAATATCTAGAGTTAGTGTTCACTATTGCTGATAATACAAAATTTCAGTGTACTGGAGGATGGCAATCAGTTAACTATGGAATAATGTAATAACTCAGCCCTAAATCCCAACTACTACAGTTGATCCATTGAATTAATTATAACTTGATGAATCCAAACATATATAAGTTCCATTGATTTAATCAGCTTAGTTAGAACTAATTTGATTTATGCTTAAAATGTGTAGATTTTATACAATGGTAATGGTTGGATTTGGCAAAGCTCTAGAAAATTAATTGAAGGCTTATATGTTTTCATTGTGGGAGGGAAGGGAACACTAAATATGATATGGGATCACACCAACGCATCAAAGTTAAATCTTTACAAAATAGCAAACATGGTCTGAGAAGCACTTCATGTCAAATAATAAAACTGGCCAAGCAGGATATGCTTGATGTGAAAAATGCATTACTTATGAGCATGTGAACCCCTCTCAGTATTGCTCTCAGTACTGTTAATACCACCAACACTTGATACCCAACCGTTATTTCTCAAAATTTGTTTTTCTTCAAATACTTAAGACCCACACTCCAGGGCCACTTCGAAACAAGGTGACACCCTTACCATGCCATAAGAAATAAATGTGAAAAATCAAAATAGAGATTATCCAACTTTAGTTTGGGACAAGATTCATGACTTATTGTTGAAGCATTTCTTTTCTTTTCAATAAAAATATTGTCAACTATATGAGTTGGACTTTCCCCCTCTTCCTCCTTTCACTGTTGGTCGACATGAACTGAAGCAACATTTCTTTTGAGATTAGCTCTTAAAGAGTAATTATCAAACACACACCAAAGACCCTTACTAAAATTATATGTTTTGTGAATGGAGGAAATCATTAAAATCATCATGCTAACAGCATCATAAACAAGTATGATTAGGGTGCTGGTTGACAAAGTCTTTGAATAAATAATACACTCAGTGCAAGAACAGCCAGCTAACAGGAGAACAACTTGTTAAAGAATATAGAGATTGCCTTATTTTTTTTTTCAAAAACATTTCAACAGAGCAGACAGAACTACATGGTCCTGCATAAAAGACTAATGAATATTTTAAAAAACAATTTTCGATGAACCCCTACAAATGTGTGCTAAGAACAAGTAGCATTGGCAGCATTTGTACCTATGAACCTAACCTAGCACAATTATCACACACAAAAACCCATAGAACACTTATCATCCTATATTCATTTTCCTGGTTATAGGCCCCACTGAACCCAATAGGATTTGCTTCAGAATAGCATGTATGAGTGCCCTGTCAGGCTGAAGTCTTAAGAAAACATATTAGAAATCTAGTTCTATTTAACCCAGTGCACTGGATACTACTTCCCACCCTCCCTAAACTACAGCTGAAAGAGAGACATCTGCCAATAAGCTTGTGGCCCCTCCAAATGTATTGGATCACAGGAACTGGAAAATCAAAACTGACATATTTTCTCTTGAAACTATTAACTCAAACCCATTTTAAGAAGCCTGTCTACTCATGTATATGAATATTATGGATTTTGTTGCCTAAAAAAAGATAAAGTCAAGCTTTACATTGTTTCATTGTCTAGTCATGTTAAATAACATCTACTAAAATATAAAATGCAGCATACCATAAAAACCTCAAGGCCGACATTACTATATGTGGTTTGCAAAAGGGTAATTGCCATATTTGCTCAATTAAATGAAGCATCCACACTGAAGCAATTAATATTATTAATTCATATTTCTGGGATTTCATGCAATCTGCTACACTGAGTGAGGTTCTGCCCACATAACTGGCTGATTTGCATGGCAGATGTGAGATGAAGTCATATTTAGTGCAAAACACTCATCAATATTTGCAGAATTAAACAAATGTCTGGAGAACAAGATTATTGGTGGGTTCTTTCCCTCAGATTCTATAAAATGGTAACAGAAATCCATAATATCCAGTGGTGAAGAAGTGGCACAATTACACCAATGTCACATAACTTTAGAAACATGCAATTATTTTTTTTAAAGATATCCCATCAGCTGCAGGCTACGTATAGTATTCTTTTAGATTTCTTTGCCGAGGGAAAGTATTAAAAACAGGTATAAACCATTTTGTATAGACACTTACCCTTAAGCAAGAAAATGCAATGTTTAAAGCACTGACCCGGTTGTTTAAGGCTTCTCTCATTTTTAAGGACATGTCACATTTGAAATAGAATTTCATCCACAATAAGCAATAGATGTGTTATCTCCAAAAATAACATTTACACAGAAAAAAGCACATGAAAATAGAATTCCTTATGTTCTCCAGAGATTGATGCAGACCGTTTCCACTGAACATATTACATGCAGAGATATATTACCAAACAGAATCTGGTTTGTAGTTCATTATCACAGACAACAACTGTTACTCTATTTCTTTAACAAAATAAAAGGAAGACAGGCTCTTCGTGTACCTTGGTGAGGAATGAGAACATTGTATAAAACCATCTCCATAAAAATGAGCACTCTATTAAATACTGTCCCTTTAAAACAGGGATAGATAAATGGTAGACGTCAGAAGCTGATCACAATTCTAGCACTCCTGAGCATTATCTATGCTAGCAAGGACTGATGGGAGTTATAGTGTCCATCCTGTCTTTCAATGTTTATGCACATATTTTCTACAACCTAGACATGGAACTGCAACAGGTAAATGCACCACAATGTATCACTCTGTTCCCAGCCACCTGAATGTCAGAATGGGTGGCATAGAAATATTCTGTAGCACAGACTTGAGAGATATTGGGTGGGTACTGGGCAGCACCAAGAGTCTAGGGCTGAGGAATTGTGGTTTTCTGGATTGTAGGGACTCCCAACAGTTCCCAATAGTCTGGCCAATGATCAAGTATGATTGAAGAAGTAATTGAGCCCAAAATTATCTAGCTCTGAATCAGATGCTGCTCCATAGCAGTGACCTAGAACAGTACATATCCTACCCCCTGTCTTCCATTAAAATATTTATATTAGCTCTGCTTCCAATCTCTGTTTGGCACTGTGCCAAACAGCACTATCACTGAGCTTGAACAGGCCAGATAATAACAATGTGGTGTTATGAACTACCCCTGTAATAATCCAAAGCATTTTGTGGTGGGTTATTCTTTAGATTTTTTGTTGTATCCATATTATCTAGTTCATTGTGTAAAATATAATGTAATAAATATTTTTTGTGTGTCAGGAGCAACTTGAGAAACTGCAAGTCGCTTCTGGTGTGAGAGAATTGGCCATCTGCAAGGGCATTGCCCAGGGGACGCTCAGATATTTGATGTTTTACCATCCTGTGGGAGGTTTCTCTCATGTCCCCGCATGGAAGCTAGAGCTGAGAAGGGAGCTCACCCTGCTCCCTGGATTCAAACCGCCAACCTGTCAGTTTGCAGTCGTGCCAGCACAAGAGTTTAACCCATTGTTCCCCAACATTTTAAACATAAAATTCCAATGTTGGAATTTTTTATTTCTTCCAGGAAATTTTGAAGGGCTCCCAGTCTTTCTTGAATATTGAAGGGTCTTTTATCTGAAGATACCTGCCCAAAATGTTTGTTTCTGCTATTTTAGCTACTTTTACAATTTATTCTTCCATTTTTGGTGTTTCTTCTAGTTTCCACATCTGTACATACACAATTCTTGCTGCAGTTGTCATCAGAATGAAAAGTCTGCCATCTGTCTTCAAAGTGATATATCTGTTATGTCTAATAAGTATATCTCCAAATGCATGGATATGTTTTTATTTTTAATACTTTTTCTATAGTTTTCTGGATCTCAATCCAATTTTTCTGCTTTCTTGCAGGTCCGCAACATATGAAAAAATGATCCCCTTGCCTGTTTAAATTTCAAGCAGGTATTTTTCAATTGTGGCTACATTTTGGCTATTTTACATGTGTCATGTAATACTGATAGAGCATTTTGTAAAAGTTTTCCAAAAATATTTAATTTCTGAATATTTTTATTTTTACTATAGTCAAGGCATTCCCACTTGTCTAGACTAATCGTAAGGCCAATATTTTTGGCCCATTTTAGCATACAATATTTGATATCTTCATCTTTCATGTGTAGTTTTAGAAGCTGGGCATAGATTTTAGATAGCTGTTTATTTCTTGTAATATTTTGTCAAAATTGGTCTTTTCTTACTGAAATACTGTGTAAATCCTTTTGATATTGATGTTGTAATTATGTAAATTCAAGCCAGTCCAGATTGTAGCCTTGTTGGTTTATTTCCATCCTTGTTTTTAGTTGGCGATTGCTTCGTATCTTCTTGAGTAAATCAGCATAGGTTAACCACCTTATATTATCCTTGGGGTTTCCACTTTGCTGAAAGACTTCCTGAATCAAAGTACACTGTAGTTATGGTAGCTTATTCTTGAGTGAGTAAGACCCTTTAGATTTGCAAAAGGCTTACTCCTAATGGCAATGAAAATGACTAGAAACCTTTCATACAGACGTGGAATGTCCTTCGTGGTATCACAATGTCTTCAAGGATTTACTACTGCAATTCAAAATTTATTGCTGCACCACTTAACTGAGAAGCCTTAGACAGTAATCTAAATAGGGAATCTAATTCCCAAATTGTTCAAGTCATCCATATATTTCACCTACCAAGATATTAGATTGATGGATAGGATAAACATTTCACATAATATGGGAATAATGTGTAGAGAACCACATTGGTCTCTACAGTTTTCCTTTAGTTGATCACTTGGGATTTGAAATCATATCCACTGCTATGTTGCTAAGCAAGTTTGCCTTATATGAGAGCCTAATGTCGTCATAGTTTACTACAGTCTCATCACTCTCCATATTCCAATTCAAGGTCTTTCCAAAATGTATACTGTACTACAAAGGCTATGAACTAAAATAATGTAATCCAGTTTGGTTTTCTTCCTCACCCTAGTGCTGTAAAAGTTCAGGAGTGCTGAATCTCTGGCACCAAGAGAGCTCCAGGACATGTTCATTAAGAAAAGGGACCAAGTTACCATAATTGTGTTAATTTATTCACATCTGGCTAGAATGGTCTCCTATAAAGGTTCAATTTATCAGACACTGTTTGGAGCCGGGGGAGTCACAATACATAGGGAGTTTTTTACCCTTTAACCAGGCATGGGCAAACTTCAGCTCTCTAGATGTTTTGGACTTCAACTCCCAAAAATCCCAGCCAGTTTACCAGCTGTTCGGCATTGTGGGAGTCCAAAACACATGGAGAACATAAGAACATAAGAAGAGCCATGCTGAATCGGACCTCAGCCCATCTAGTCCAGCATTCTGTATCACACAGTGGCCCACCAGTTGTACACGGGGATCTCGAGCAGAAGGGAGGGCAAAACCCTGACCTGCTCCCGACCCCCCACAATGGAGGGCTGAAGTTTGTCCATGCCTGCTTTAAAAACTCTGCCAGTGTAATTTTCTTAGGTGAAAATCCTGAATATAATAAAAAGTACCTTGATTTTAGGTTGGATTTAATGCCAAAAAGATTTTAGCCTAGTCTGTACTAAACTCTCAAATGTATGAAACAGAACTTTCAATTTGGCATGACCTCATGCAACTACAGAAATCTAACCCAGTGTTTTGAACTCATTCACAGAGTCCCTGAAACTTGTTAACAGATACTGCTCAGAGCTGAACAATGCATTGCCCTTTGTGGTCTCTCTGAGCTGGTTAACTGACATCTGCAAAACCAAGTAAGCCACAAAACAGTATCAATATGCCATGCTTCTCATCAAGTGTCTTAAAGCCTTTATTGCATCCTTTTATTCCTTTTAAGACTGTAGACAAATGGTACTGAGCACAAAGCTTACCACTCAGCACCACATTCATGATGAAAAAACACAGGACTTGAGCTACCCTACTTGATGGAATATCATCTGCAGTTCAACCACAGAATATGGATTAGTATAAAAGATTGCCCCTTAGAAAAGTAAAGATGCAGAGTTCAGCAATTCATTCAAGAAGCCATAACACAAGTTGAGTATCTCTTAACAAAAAACACTTGTGACTAGAAGCATTTTCGATTTTGTATTTTTCTGGATTTTGGAAAACTTGTATTTACATATACATACATGATGATAGAGCAAACTTTTCCAGCTGCAGAGTCATTTTTGAAGCAAAAATTTCTTGTGGAGCCCCTCAAAATTGTTACGTATTATATTATATCTATTTAATAAAATAGATATAATACATATTATATTATTAAATGTGTATATATTATTATAATTGAGAAATATTTTATATAGAGTGTATTATATTATATATTAATTATATATTATATATAAGGTAAACAATATTTTTAAAAAGATTCATGGTGGTGGTGGCTGGAGGAGCGCGGACAGGAGTCACTACCACTGGGATCATGTGAGCAGGCTTGCTTACTCTGCCACTGAAGGAAAAAGAGGAAAGGAAGGAAAAGGAAGGGAAGGAAGGAAAAAGAAGATGAGGTAGGGGAAGGTCCCAGGTAGAGGGGTCATGCAGTGCCTGCGTGTGCTCTCATCTCAGCCTGCCCAACCCAACATCTGTTGGAGTGCTGCAGAGCACACAAGCCCACGCATGCACCGAGTGAGGGGGGGGAGTGAGCAGAGAAAAGAAAAGGTTGCCTGGATGAGCCACACTCTTTCATCAAGCCTACAGAGAAAGGTTGCAGGTCATGCCTGCTTTTAAAATAATGCTTAATGAAATATTAACTGGAGAGATTCACACTCTCTCAGCCCCAGGAAGGCGCAGGCAATTCCACTCATTAACTGTGTCATCACATATTGAGACCTACATTTTATTGCATGCCTCATGTTAGAAGTTAAACTTTGGTCTCATGTTAGGTTTAAGCTCTTGCAATTATATTTGGGGAGTCTCCATTTTTTCAGACCTCCCTCGTGTCAGGCTTCATGCCTTTGGGCTGCTGTTGCTTCAGGCTGGGACCATTCTGGAGGGTTACATGTGGTCTTCCCCTGTATCTGAAAGGGCATCAAGTTTCTGCCTGGTCAGGCTCATGGTCTAACTAGAAAGCATCAGATCTAGTCTGCTCTGGAAGTCATGCAGTCATACAAACTTGCTGCAGAGAGCTCTAAATGGGAGAAGAAGGGTAAGTTGGTGGGAAATGAGGTTTCACAGAGAAAACCAAAGAAGAGGGAACAAGAAACAAAGCTGTGCTGAGAAAGAGTGAGCAATGAAATAGATGAAAGAAAGGTCCAAATGTTTTAGAAGTTGTTGTGTGGACAAACATAATTATTTCTTACATGGAGAGCTCTGTTGAGCAATTTCAGGAATCAGGGAGCTATAGTATGAGAAGGACCCTCATATTATATCTCCCAGAGAGTCCAGACGGTTGTGCCCATCCATTAACATTCAGTATGTATAATATCAGTATAGATAAAGCTAATCAATGTCACGTGACAAGACTTTATGATAAACTAGTACTAAAATTGCATTTTTCCTAGAGTCAAGTGCTGACAATTTTCCCCATCAAAATAATGTGGGTGCTTCTCACCTCAAAATATATCTAGAGGACCAATTCAACAACATGGGAGTTTTTAATATAATGATAGTTGACATTGTGCCTCCCAAACCGTTATCCCATTATTGTTCAATTAAGTATGGCAACAATACATCATGACCTTTGCTCTTCTTACATTTCAGAGCTCAGTTTTCAAGTCAGAGGCTATACTATAGATACACATCCATGTTCAAAAACACAAGAGCTTTTCTGCCAGTCAGATTGAACCCTTCTGAATTTTCTTCCTCAATCATTATGCAACATAACCTTTCAATCTCTACTAAAATAAAACACCTTTATGGGCACTTTTGCAGATTGCAGGTAAAATACTCTTCCACAATATAAATATCACCAAAATTAAAAGAAACCCACAGAAACAACCTAATGGGATTATTTTTCTAACCACTCCTCTACATTTCAAATCATTATAATTGGTAGAAAGCCTGGATATAGAACTGGATGTTATCATGTCTCTGCCAAATCTGTACTGAACAGACAGCATTTGAAGTACATTAGCAGTAGGACAATTATTGTCTGTGCTTTCCCTCTTAAAAATAACTTTCTAAATTATCTTTTCAGTTAAAAAAAACTTTGATCAAACTCAATTAACAAAAACTGTGATCAGTAGTTTCAGGAGAAAATAATTTCAGACAATGGAAAACTACTCTTCCTATCAACAACCTGGTTAAAATCACACTACTCAAGAAGTTGGCCCTGAGGCTGGCCACACCACCATCATTTTTACCTTGACCTCTAAAATACACAGCTTTGTTATAATCTTTGAAACTAAGTATTCATTTCAGTGCCAATTTCTGGCTCAGCTAAATTTCAGTTACCAGAATGTACTGAAGAAAAAATAATGTATGTTATTCATTTCATAATTTCATTTCACTGTGTCCACATAATCGTTAATATGACACACACAAAAGCAGTAGGTAACTTATTTCGCTGTCTATTGACAATATAATTTCACCATATTCTTGAGAACTGGGCTATTTGTCTGTCTGTCTGTCTGTCTGTGTCTGTGTCTGTGTGTGCGCGCAAGTTCCCTCCTACCCCCACTAGAAGTGTGGAGCCTGCTTTCAAAAACAAATCGTTTTAGCCTTCCTTAAACCAAACAAACCACTTGAAGGTTTACATTCAGTCATACCTCCCATAGCTGAAAGAGCTAATTCAGATATGTTTCTATGTGTTTTTAAAAATAGATTACACCTCACCTTAAAGTTGCCTTTCATCCCCTTGACAAAATCTACCACCCTGCCGCCAAAAATTAATCTTACTTCTTTATTTACTAATGCTTTTCATAAACCATGCAAGGCACTTAGCAAGGCACTCTAGGCAACCTCGGGGAACCAGCAGAGCTAATTCAAAGGGAAACAGGGCACACTACTTTCTTCAATCCAGGGACCTATATAGTTATAATTCTATGCAGTATCATATCTCTGCAACACTACAGCTTTCCAGACTCCTAGGCAGAAAGAAGCATTCAGAAGGGACATAATCCCACTTTGGCACTTGATTTAACCTGCCAGATTCCGGTGACCTCAGAAGCACATAATCATACCTTGTGTAGTTAAAGAAAGGGGAAACTGTTTAAAGGAAAAATAGAAAGCAAGTATTTTGAAAAGTCTTTAAAATATTTTTGACACCAGGATAGAAGATTCAGCAACAGGAAGGGGAGGAAACTTTCATAAGACTCCATGCTATTTTTAAAATAGATTAAAAGGATAAATAATAATACCTCAAATAGTGTATTGGATTAATGAATAAATAGCTGATTGTGCAAATATGTGTAAACATTTTCACATGACCATTTGAAGCAGGGCCGGCCCTAGGTAATTTTTATTTGTAAGCAAACAGTATTTTGGCGCCCCTCCCCCAACCAATCACTGAAAAAAGGTAGAGGTGAATAAAAGAGTTACCTTAAAAACCAGAAGTTTACTTATAACATTATGTTCATATAGTAATATAGATTACATAGAATTAACACAAATTAACTCAGGGAAGATGCTGGCCTGGCTCTTCTCCTCCTGCTTGCCCTCGTCCTTAAAAGCATCTTGTTGTTGGCACCCAAGTCATCGCTGATGCCATTGTTGAGCTGAGGCATGGTGCTGGGGGCTCCCTCCCCCTTCTCTCTCTCTTTCCCTATCTTCCGCCCCGTGAGAGCTGGCCAAGTTTTGGGACAGGGCGGCCAAGGGGAGCCTGGGGGGAGCCTGGGGGAAGCCTGGGGGTCTTCCTCTCCTCCCTCTTTCCTCTCTCTCTCTCGCTCTCCCCAACCCTCCTGCACCTTCTGAGAGGAACAAGGGACTCGAGCTCGCTTGCACCTCCTGCCCCTCAATCAAAGGCGGCAATTAGGGGGACCCACGCCAGACATCAAGGGAACCACTGACCGCATTGGGAAGCTGATGAAGAAACACAACCTACAAACTATCAACAGACCCACCAAGAAAATCCAACTGATGTCATGTTCAGCAAAGGACAAGAGGGATCCTCTCACCTCTGTGAGAGTCTACCTTATACCCTGCAATTGTGGACAAGTCTACATAGCAGCATTGCCCAGGCACGAATCAAGGAACAGGAAAGGCACTGCAGACTACTTCAACCATAGCAGAGCCCCTGATGAACCAACCTGGACACCGCATATTATGTGAAAACACAGAAATGCTGGACCACTCTCACAACCACCATGCCTAAATACACAGAGAAGCCATTGAAATCCACAAGCAAGTAGACAATTTCAACAGAAAGAAACCATGAAAATGAACAAAATCTGGCTACCAGTATTTTTAAAACTCTATAATCAGGACAGTAAAGAAAGGTCCTGACAAGAATCAACCAGGGCCAGCTAACACCTCCCAACAAAGCTAACACCTCCCAACAAAGGATTCCCTGTGCAGGAAGGAGCCAGACTTTGAAGCTGCAAGGCCATTCAATGCTAATCAAGCTGGCCAATTGTAACATTCACACTTGCCTCCAACAGACAAGAGTTATTTCTCCCACGCTGTATGTTATTCCACAGGGATATAAACACCACTTGCCTAGTTTCCAACAAACCTCTGAGGATGCCTGCCATAGATGTGAGCAAAACGTCAGGAGAGAATGCTCCATGAACTTGGCCAGACAGCCCGGAAAACTAACAGCAACCCAATGTGTGTAAAGCTTGGGTTGATGTCTTTTAATATAGCAATTTGATTGCTTGTAATTATGTGTTTTAGCTATGTTGCACCCCACCTTGAGCAGAGAGGCAGATAAGAAATCAAATTATGTGGTTGTTGTTGCTACTGCTGCTTTCCTCCCCAACGTATCGGCTCTTCGCCCCTTGATGAGCCTAGGTTGCAATGGGGTTAAAATATAAATTTTTGATCTCAGAGAGACAGAGGGAGAGATGGGGTGGAGACAAAAATAGGATTTAAAAAAGGAGAACAGAGTGATTGCCAGGGAGGAAAGGGGGAGGCAAAGGGGAAAAGGGGGGGAAAGAGAACAGGAATATATGGTCAGATGGATGTTGGGGTGGGAGGAGAGATCTAAAAACTGCAGTGAAAATACCAGGATCACAGGATGGAGGAAAGGAAGAGTGGGGATGAATAGGAAGGAGGAGGAGAGAAATAAATAAAGAATGGGAAAATCTGGAAAAGGGAGGAATAGAGAGGAGGGAACTCAGGAAGGGGTCAGTGGCTGCAGGAAACCCGCCCGCTCCCTAACGTGGCCCTCCTCCTGCCTCAGGAATGTTTGCCTAATTAGCTGCCAACCCAGCCTGAATGAGACAGAAGCAAGATCAGATATAATCTGATGCCCTTTTTAATGCAGAAAGTAATGTTCTGTCAAATACGGGGGTAACTGCAACTTCTTATCCCATGCTTTAACTTCCATGTTTTGAGTTAACCAGCTGGTGGTCTTTCCCTAAACATCATACTTCAGACAGGCAATTTGCTATTTTATCTTCTGAACAGGTGCATTTTAAAATAATGTACAGTACATTTATCTCCTTTCTTCAAGCTCAGTTTGAAAAACTCTTTTGGGGAAAGGGAGATATTATTCTCCAACATTACAAGTTCAAACCAATTAGCAGAATTTTACATCAGGTTAAATCTATCTTTGTATTTATGCAGAAATACTAAAGAAAAAAGACGAGAAACACTTGAGAATATATGGGTACGTTTGGACTGCATACTAGATTAATTGTGGCAACTAATTCAGAACTAAGGCTTGTTAATCTCAGTGGGAAATTCAGTATACTGTCCATTGCCATCTATCCTCTTCCAGACTTTCAGCATTCACTGTAGCATGGGTGATATCTACCCACAAGCAACAGAAATGTCAGGCCTTGTTGAAGATTATTATAATCACCAAATCATGATGAACTTCCACACATATGTAAACCAAAGATCAGGCCCAGAAATTTTGAGTTGGAGTGGTCTGACTATAATAAGAATGTCCAATATAAGTAAATGAAAAGCAGGTGAGATGTAATGCTTTTAAATGGTTTAATAAATAGTTTCATTCCTCCTCTCTTTTAGAAAAAAGCTTAAAACATGGTTTTGGGACCTGCCATTTGGGCAGTAGGTTTGGCAGTATTCACAACGTTCGAACTCAGGCAAGGACAGGCTTAGGACTGAATCGTCGGTCGCTATACCAGATTTGGATTTGGCTATATGATGAATAATGTTTTAATGTATTTTAATCCAATGTTGTTGTAATGTGTTTTGTATGTTGTCAGCATTGAATTGCTGCTGTTGTAAGCCGCCCTAACTCCCTCTTTGGGAGTTAGTTGAGAAGGGGTAGAAATATTGGAAATAATAAATAAATGGATTAAATTGCTTTTGAAGTTAACATTACCTATAACTGATCTTCTTCAACATAATAAAAACAATAGAACATCCAAATTAGGGAGACTAAAACTTTCTTTACATCTATATAATCCAGAGGAATCTAATAAGTTATCAAAACACCTAAATTGCAATAACCCATCAAAACAAATATTTCAAAATATAGTTTCAGACATCCTTCTCCTCTTCTTTACAAATACTTCTTATCTCAAAAATACATCTATCCAGACATGTTACGTCTTTAAAATTCAGCAAAATCAAGGGTGTTTCATGTTTTACCAAAGTTGAGGTAAAGATTCACTGAGGATATGAACACATTATACACTGTTCAAATTTTGTATCTTACATATCTGCGTGATTTTTATTACAGTGTATGACAAAAAATGAAATGTGATATGTGACTTTTGAAAAGTGGTCATTTGATGAAAAATTTAAATGTAATAAGAGTGTGATAAGACTCTGGTATTTAGGAAGTTTAGGTTCAAGCCCCTACAGCAGTGCTTTCCAACCTTTGGGCCTCCAGATGTTTTGGACTTCAGCTCCCACAGTTCCTAACAGCTGGTAAGCTGGCTGAGATTTCTGGGAGTTGAAGTCCAAAACAACTGGAAGCCCAAAGGCTGGAACCACTGTCCTACAGAGACATTGGTATCTCTGTATGATCTATCCCCTCAGGGTAGCTGCAAGTATAAACAGAGAAGGAGAGCCATTTAAAGCACCTCGAGGAAAGATTGGGCATAAATAAATTATTATTATTTTTCTTTAAAGATTTGTTTTAGAAAGGAATTTCAGTAATTCATGTGGTCACGATAGGACAGGTAACTTGAAAACACACACACACATTCACTGGCAATATAGACCACTTTGTCCAAATAGGGATTAACCATGCTATAGAATCAGTTACAAACTCCAATTAAGGACATGTTCTAGTGCCCAATCATTAATTTTACTATCAGCTGGTTTACAGGAGACTTATTTTTATGCTTAAAAATAAGATTCCTGGTTGAAAAGATTTTAAGCCAGCAGTTAAATGAAATCATTAATAGAAACAACTTGAAAAGGGGTTAGAATTCTTATTTTCTGTCTTTTTAAAGCACTCTGATTCCACCTCTGCGTTTTAAGTACTCCTTATGTTCTACACTAGACACTGCATAAAATATCTTCATCTGCCCCAAGAAACCAAATGTAAAGCTCTTAAACCTGTCAAATGTGAAAGGCTCTTGACTGGAACTTTTCCTGGATTCGCATAAGGATCAGTAAAAAAAATAGATTATAAAGGATGAGGAAAGCAAAGGAGTGGTGTTTGGGGAGGTGGATGTGAAATCAGGTTCTTGAAAATTCAAGCTGCTTTTTTTCTTGCCAAAGTCAAAAAAGGATGAATTTTTCAGCTTTGTTCTGATAAGTTATTTATTGTGACTATAGAAATTACATTTAAATGCATTTAGGCTTAAGTGAATTCTTAAAACATCTCCCTTTCAATGTAAACAGAACTGAATTTGCATTTTCACCAGATTAACCTTTAACTCAATATGCTAACTTTGTTGTTACTAACTTCATCTCTGCACAGCTCATTTACTCAACCCATGGAAGTACTAGAACTGGATTTTACTGCTGACTCTAGCTGCAGCTGGAATATCTTTAAATGTCCATTGCCTTATGGGCCATGGGAAGCTTCCACCCAAACAAACACCAGCTCTTTCTGGCAGCGGCATGGAAACAGTTCATGTGCTTCAGGATTCTCTTTCTCTCATTCTGCATATGTGTGTGTAAATATTGTGCGAGCTGGTGCCTTCAAGGTATCCATCGACTAATGACAACTCCATGAATTTCATAGTTTCCTTAGACAGCAAATACTCAAGAGATGGTTTGCCATTTTCTTCTTTTGAAATATAGCATACAGCACCTGGTATTCATTGGGGGAGGGTGTCATTATACAAGTACCAATCAGGACTTATTCTGCTTAGTTTCCAAGATCACATGAGAAAATAGTCAATTAATGGGAGGCTGTTCAAGCACCTTGCTCATAATTCTAATGTAAAGACTACACAAGGCAGGAGGAAAAAAATTAACAGGCAATGCTTCCCTTGCTTTGTGGTTGATGCTATTGCAGTCTGACCTTTTCTACAGGCTAGCAACAGTGGCATTGAAATGGTTCATGTGATTCAGGGACTATACATTACAGCCAAAAAATTAAATAATCAATTATAGGAAGGCTGTTTCAGCACCTTCCCCATATTTATAATTATAATCTGGAGACTGAACCATGCAGGAAAAAAATAAATTAACAAGCAATGTTTGCCTTGCATTGTGGTTGGTCCTGTTGCAATCTGACCTTTTCTACCATGCCAATTGACCATATTTACTTGAATTTAATGCTCACCTTTTTGGCTAAATTGTCTCACCAAAATTAGGGTGCACATTAGATTCAAGTAATATGATAATCTTAGTGCTGAGTCAAAGCAAAAGGTGAAGCTGCTTCAGGAGTGCCCGGAGCTCCTATTTGAGGGATGTCATTTCTAATTTAATTGCCATGGCTCAATGCTATACAATCCTGGGATTTGTAGTTTAGTGAGACATCAGCATTCTTTGGCAGGAAAGAACCAACACCTTGTAAAACTACAGCTCCCATGCTTCCATAGCACAGAACAAAGGCAACTGAAGTGGATTTGTTCTACAGCATAGATGCGCTTTCAATTGCTGGCACTTTAGTGCTCCAATGCTTTTGTTTTTTTAATAATGAATTCTTAGCAGGAGGAAACTGTAATGCACACTTTTTTTGGCCAAATTACAAATAGTGCACATTTGACCGAAAATCATTTTTCTTTGGTTTACAGATTTTGAACATTGAGATGCACATTAGATTCGATGGTGCATCAGACTTGAGTAAATATGGGTAATTTAAGCCAAAAGAAAATAGAAAGCTGGTGGGTAAGTAGATAAGTAGACAGCCAGACAAGAGGGATAACACAAGACAATTTGCTGCCTGAGATGCAAAGAAAGAGTGCTCACTTCCCATCCCATGTGCAGAAGCCAACTGGGTTGTCTTAGATCTTATTTCAACATTGGCAATGGGGCAGTTCTGTTCACCATATCTGAGGCTGACAACTAGCTTGGGGACTTCTAAATAAATTGGGGAAAATAAAAGGAGACATCCAGGATGTCCTGCAGAAAAAAGCTGGGAGACTGCCACTACTGCCTCTAAACTTATCCCATTAAGCCATTTACCAACATTCAATTATGACAAGGTCAGCTCCTATAAACAAATGGGCAAACAAATAGACAGGGGCTTTGCCAGCATAGAAATTAGTCTGAATGCTTCAAACCAGGTATACATTTTTTCATAGAACAATGGGCATATTGGAAGACAGATTGACCAAAGGTAACTCTAGGTTATTTGCAAGGATTCAGCAAGGATATTTAACTATCAATTGTTTAATAATAGCAACAGCTAACAAGATTTTCTCAATCCCCATGCACTGCATTAAAATGATGAAAAAAGAATGTTTGGCAGAACAATCAGAAATGGATTTTTTGTGTATGTATTGAAAGATCTGTGAGCTTGGTTCTGGAGCCAATTACTGGGTGGGGCATCCTATTCTTTAATGCTTATCTTAGTTCTAAGACACTATTTTTCATCTAGTTGATAAATATCAAGTGCTAATGAAAAGCAGCACAGGTCCCACAAAACTCAAGTCTGCCAATCCTTGCTGTTAGGAGAGTTGTCATGCATTATTTCTTCATTATTTCTCTTTGAGTCTTCAAAAAAAAATCTATGCATCTCTTTTTAGCCATGAAAACAACTACAGCAACACCAGTATCTTAATTTCAAGAATGCCTGTTCAAGTCCCTGCCTGGTGAAAAAACCAACAAAGTGTCTTATAAAACTGTATGGGCTAATGAGGATTTTTATTTAAAATGTGGCATAAAATTCTGTTAATCAGAGAACTTCATGTGATATAGAATGAAAGTCAACATGAAATATAAACTCTCGGATAGAAAAAACAAAAATATTTATCACATTTCTTCACTTCCAGCATTCATCTGTTCATTCATTCATTCACTCACTCACTAAGCCTGACATGCAGTATTCATTCTGAAATTAGATGTCCATGAATTTAAAGGATTAAGACTGCAATCCAGAGAGCTATGTGCGGGGTAAATAGAAACTACTTCTGCCATGTACTCAGAGTCAAAACAGACTATTAGGTATTTGCACAATTAGCCATGTTGCTTCCCTTGTGCAGTTGATTTTCCTCTGGAAAATGTGAGCTCCTCGCATGCGGGAAATAGCTGCTTCATCCTGTTTATGTATGCAAAGGGGCATTGCTACATCCCAGCTTTAAATCATGAATGGCCTCCATTGAACCGAAATTTTTTTGGCTTCGCATCTTTAGTGTTGCCTGAGCCATATATCCTTGATCATAATGATGCCCAGAAACAGCTAATGGAACTAAATGGATGCAGAATTAAATCCTCAATTGCTACATAATGCTTAAACTCCGTAACCTGAAATGAGGAAGGGAGGATTACTGCCAGAATATTATGTATGAGAAGGTTGCCATTCCATACATAATAAAAATACTATAACACAAACACACATTCAAACTTTAAATATCCAATTAGAAATCTTTTCCTAATCAATCCCGTTTAGGCTGCGTGTTTTCTAACTATTAAGGATTTGCAGTTCATTTGAAAATCAAGTAGATAATACTCTCTGGCCTCTTTCAAGCCACAGCTATAAAATATGCGAAATTTGCCCTTGCTGTGCAGAATGAATACGCTGATCTCAAAAAAAGACTCAAATCTTCTATGGTAAGGTTCTAAGACTCTTAATCTCCTTTACTTCCGAGTTTGGAATATCTATCATCCAGTGCCATTCAGGACAAAGACAACAAAGAGCATAAAATTAAACACTGGTTCACTGAACCCGAAGAAAGCTAGGATCTCATTTCTAGAGCTTATGATTTTATCTGCAATAATACATCTCTGAACTATGCTACCCTTCCATGACCTTTCTTTCTTCAAAAATATATCCTTCAATTTGGTCAGGAAAATGGAAGGTACCTTTGGGATAAATCACTTGTCCTCTGCAGGTTTCTTTTATTCGTGCTTCTCTGTATAGATGAAAATCTGACATTGACTGGCACTCTGATTCCTTTGGATGCTATATCAATATGAAGAAAACAACAAAAGGAAGCAATTAAACTCAGTGCATATTAGTGATTGCTGTCCAAGCATATCTCTCCTTATGAACCATCTAGGAACTTATCATCTGGGGAGGCCCTGCTCTCGATCCCGCCTTCTTTGCAGGTGCGTCTGGCAAGGCCAAGAGACAGGGCCTTCTCAGTGGTGGCCCCTCAGCTGTGGAACTCCCTCTCTAGGGATATTAGATCGACCACCTCCCTCCTGACCTTCCAAAAAAAGAGTACAAACTTGGCTCTTTGAACAAGCATTTGGAAGTGCAGCGTGATAAATAATTATGAACTATGAAGAATGAACATGGAATGGTGAGACGATGCTTCTGGATAATGAGTGTAATAGGACAACACTGGTGGTTATATGTTTTTAAATTGTTTTTATATGATCTTTATATTATGCTGAATGTTTTAATTGTATTTTATGAACGCATGGCATCAAATCACTGCCAATTCTATAAGCTGCCTTGAGTTGCCTTAGGGCTGAGAAAGGCGGGCTACAAATACCATAAATATATAATAAATAATAGGAAGAAATGGTGGTGCTTCTGACACATTTACAAATATAAATGTTAACTGCATGGTTCTTTGTTTCTGAAGATAGAAATATTTCCAGTCTCTCAATTAGGACACCTGGTTATTAATAACTAAAACAATGAACACACATTTGCATAAAACTGGCATATACTAATTTATATGTAGAAATAATTACTACAATTTTAAGCAACAATGGGGTTGGGACATATTAGCAGGAGGATGACTATGACCAGTAGACCTGTATGCCTGCCCAGTCTGCTATCTAAGGGCCAGCTGGTAATACGCAATCTCTACATCCTCTTTCCTTACTTCTTATCATTCTTTTATTTAAACTAGAATATAACCAGGCAATGCTTCAGAGCCAGAGGATTTTCCTCTGTAAAGTAGGGCACAAAACAACACAAAACTTTTGGTAGGCTACCTTTGGGCTTTGAGAGACGAGAAACGTTCAAGCTCGAGGAACACATTTCTAAAAATACTCAGAATGGTAAGTGGAAGGATTTTCAAATCTATTTTCCCCTTAACATATAATATAGCAGTTTAATACACTTTAATAAGACTATTCTTTTGCCACCAAAATACAATTTTGGTTTAGATGAAGTATCAGTTTTTCTCCACTTCAATAAAACCAAAACAAAACACAAATTTAAACGACTAAAACAACTAAAAGATATAGGCACAATCCAGCCTTAAATTGAATATTGGGGCCCATTCCACACAGGTGTATAAATCCACATTGAACTGGATTATATGGCAATGTGAACTCAGATAACCCAGTTCAAACCAGTTATTGTGGATTTTCTGCCTTGATATTCTGGATTATATAGCTGTGTGGATGCGCCCTGAGGGCCCTTCCACACAGGCCCTATATCTCAGGATCTGATCCCAGGTTTTCTGTTTATCTCAGATTATTTGGCAGTGGGAAGTCATATAATCTATTTTAAAACAGAAAACCTGGGATCAAATCCTGGGATATAGGACCTGTCTGGATGGGCCCCGAGTCTCTCTATTCATTTCACTACGGTCGCATTTAAGATGCAGAATTAATACCGATTGGCACTATCTCAGTGCTATGGAATCATGGGAGTTATCATTTTACAAGGTCTTTAACCTTCTCTTCCATAAGAGTGCTGGTGTCTCACCAAACTACAAATACCAGAATACCACAGCATTTTGCCACATCAGTTAAGGCGGTGTCAAACTACATTAAATCTACAATGTAGATGCAGCCTAGGACAATTAAATACAGTTTTAACACACAAAAACTAACAGGGTTCAAAAGTGGAGTGTGCCCATCAGTTTGCCTATCCTATTCCACCTGTTCCCCAACATAAAATATTTAACACATCAATGGGAGCAAAAGAACATTTAAAGTATTCCATTGTTTCATAAAGTAAGTCTCTTTGTATACTGAAAATTGTGCGTAAACAGCACAGCAAAACAAAAAATACTCACCATTCTGGCATGATCAGATTTTGAACAGGATCTCAACAGGTTTAATGCTTTATGTAACAGTTTGTAGCAAGAACCTGTGGATAAAGTCTCTAGAGTGTGTTCTAATTTTAGTAGGAAAGAGTTTGAAATACTAGTTAATTTGAGCATATTAAATACACGATACTTTAATTAGGTTTTTTTAATGAACCTGAAGTCAGAAAGCACAAAAAGCATGACAGGAAGATGTAAAATTTCATCATTTGTTCTCATTATTGTACCCAACTACAAATATTTTATTACTCTGAAAAGCATGTGGAATTAATTAGTCTCAGCTGAGACTTTGTTTCCCTCTATGAATGAAGTAATTTTCATTTTACACATAACTGGTACCTTCAAACATGTAATGTATTCAAATATTGTGCAAAACTTGAAAGTATTAAAGCTGTTTTCTAATTCCACAATTCACAGTAAATTTACATACATGTTCTTAAACAAAATCCCACTGTAACATAATGACCCATTATTTCAAAACAAGAATAACAAGAACAGGGTAAATAAAAAAATGACATGGCTGATATGCCGTCCTGTGCTTTTTCTGATCAAAATGGAATAAACATTCTTTGCCATACAAAAATATAGTCACTTTTTCTATTTCTAAAACTTCCAAAATCTCAAAACAAGTAATGCTTTTCTACATACATCTTATAGGCTTTATGTGCATTTATAGGCACCATGTGCATTCAAAGTCAACAAGCTCTCAATACTCATTTCAATAAAAAGTAAGAGAATTGATTTAATACTTTTTCTGAAAACCAACATTAGCTGGAGTGCTATCCTATTTTTAACAAGAAAAAACTTATTTTCTATTATATGAATATACCTTTTATCCTATTAATGTTAAAATATTATCAGACAAAGAGGACCTTCCAAAATAACATTTACTAAATGTATATCTATCTAACTGAAAGATACCCATGTAAAGAATATGGGGAGGTCTCTCTTTTTCTTTTGGAATGACCCTATCCTTCTATTGTGATAAATGGTTTAAGGGCACAATTTGTTGGGAAAAGATGAGATCCAAATATGAGGTTCACACTTTTCATTAAACATCTCTGTACGTTTTCTTCATGAACACAAATCTGTGAATGATAGCAAATATACCTAGCCAAAGTAAGCATATTTATAGTTCTACAATTCAAAACAGAATTGGGTTTATGTTCAACTCTCAACCATTCCACTTAGCTTTAAGAGCTTTTCAACCTTGCCTGGATTGTGTTTTCCTGAATATTAATGCAGAGCTCCCAAAAAGTTTCAGTTTACACTGGCATGTAATCATTTTAGTGGACAGATTCTTGGTTTACATCAATAATACTAGGTTTGAATCAGAGCATTATCAACAAATGATAAAACTTCACAAATGCTATTTTGGCCAGTAGACACCTCAAACAACCTTAACTTTCAAAATGTGGTTTGGAATTTAGATAGCCAAAAGATTGCAATGATAGAAGGAGTTGAGACTGGGAGATAAGAAAAGTCAAGTAATGTTGACAGGAATGTTTTAACAACAGCAGAACAATTTTAATTATGATAGCCCAAATGAGATATTTCTGAATAGTTTAGGCCAAGGAAAACCATGGAGACTTCAACAACCAGTATAACGCCACATGAAGTCACTTATCTGTATTCAGGAGATAATCACAGAAAAAGGACCACCTCACTGCTCACAAGCAGCTAGAGAAGACAGCAAGGAAGGAAGTAATGCGTATTGTGGGCCAAGTACAACTTTACTCTGGCTGGATTTTGAAAATATGTCATGGGTGGAAGTTGCTTTATGATCTTTTGAAAGTTTGTTCCTTGAAGGTCTCTTTCAAAGGGTGCCTTTGAAAATGGATTAGGTATCACTCAACAGCATTTTTGGGCAATCCAAGCGAATCTCATGATTATAAGCAGCAGGCATGTAGCCAGGGGGGGCTAAGGGGGCTTCAGCCCCCCCAAAAAATTCTCAGGGTGGTCCGCGAAAAGGCCTTACTGGTACATTATTTAAACTGTTATGTTTATTCATATCATGATCTGATCACCATGCTCATTATATCCCACATTAATGGGGTTATTGGGATAACAATACAAAAGGTTTGCTAGGGTAGACCCTCTTCCACCCAGTCTCAGCCCCCGAACCAAACTCAGCCCCCCTGAATCAAAATCCTGGCTACGGCCCTGATAAGCAGGGAAGACTGACATCATAGCCACAGGAGCCTCCTTCACAATATTCATACGCATCATAACAATTGTATTTTTGATATGTTGACATTACACCATTTGTATTTTGACATGTAGACATTACAATGAATGCCGTTAGGTAACAGTTTCTGTTTTTTTCTCACCTTGTATGTTAACGGAGCCCTGATTAAATATCTGAAAATACAATTTTATTTATTTAATTTCAAGTCAATAAATTAGTTAAATTATATTTATTTTAAAAGAAATAAAGCCTTATTCTCTGGGGTAAAATGTATAAGGTTTTTTTCAAAAGCATCTATTTTTTTAGACCTATGGATAGCTTTTATTGCACATTTAACAAAAAGTTGACTGACAATCATCACTAATATCACTGTCAATTGGCTTCATTTTTCCCCATATTTTTTGTACTCGTCTAATGTTTTCACTATTTTATTTTTTTCATTTTCCCAATAATGGGACTCAGGGTGGTTTGCTACATGTTAAAATTACAGCACTATCAGTTCTGAAACTCCTATAAGATAAATAAAATGCTTAGGAGAATTTGGATATTTGATCCTGCTTTAATTTTAACATGTTGTAAGTGACCTTTAATTCCATTACTTGAGATGAGGTCAGGTAGAATATTTAGCTGAGGGAATTCCACAAATCAAATGCCAAAATTGAATAGACCCTGTGTCTGGGATCCTCCAAGCTGACTGAAGCTGGCTCTACGTTGCCTTAAAATGAAGTTTCAGAATGCAGATTAACTGCACTGAACTCAATTATATGAGTCTACACTGCCATATAACCCAGTTCAATTCATGTAATCTGCATTCTGAAACTGCATTATTTAGCAGTGTAGATCCAGCTTGACTGGAGTAGCAAGCCAAAGTTCAGGCCTCTGTCTGGTGAGAAACCTTATTAGTGGCTATACATCTGGCCCATCACAAAACAAACACTACAGAAACGCATTACATATTGTTTCACACCACTTTAAATTACAATACTTTTCCATGGTAGTACCCCCATGCTTACATTGCAGAGAATTTATACATTCAGATTTTAGGAATGAACCTTCAAAATGCAACTGATTGAATGTTTTTCCATATATTCCCCATGGCAAGCATTCCTTCCATATGGAGTTCAGATGTTTCAAATAATCAATTTGTCTTCTTCTCCACTATGTGCAAAGTATCTGTACAGAGCAGGTATAGGCAAACTTCAGCTCTCCGGGTGTTTTGGACTTCAATTCCCTCCATTCCTAACAGAACCTTAGGAATTGAGGGAATTGAAGTCCAAAACACCTGGAGAGATGAAGTTTGCCCATGTCTGGTATAGAGGGAGGAGTTTTAATTTTCCCTTTTAACCTGCCCAAAAAATCACATGAGCAGTCTCTCACCAGCATTCTGAAGTGCTACTTCCTCCAAAGGAGTGGTATACCATATACTTCTTCTGGGAGTGTAAATCAGTTCTGTATTCTGGTTAAGTTAAAAAAAATGGTTGCAGATCTCCTATTTGAACAGGAGCAGAAGGCACAATTAAGGCGAAAGCACATCTATGGTTCTCATTTGTCATTTTAAAAGAATATAATTTTATTTTACACTGACTATTCTGTCACAACTAACCAGTACAAATGATGTTTTGTCCTGCATGTATACCTAGAGTGGAGCATTGTACTTACTCATGTAATGCCCCATAATCCAAATGACGCACGTTCACCTTTGCTGACTACTTTTTTTTTCAGGATAAACAGTCAGATTGATAGATAAACCTCACATTCTTCCTAGCCATATACTACAGTTGTTGGAACCTAGTTTTCAACTGCTCACCCAAACCTCCAGATTATTCTGCTCTTGAGAAAGTCATCTGCCATCTGCTACTTTGCCCTTAAATAGATTCATTATCACATCCTTGGACAGAAAGTGCTGCATAATCAACAATTCAATAACATTTTATAATATCCTTTTTCAAAATGTTATTTATTTCAAAATGTGTGTTGTACTTTCACTCAACATTAAATCTATGATCTGGTTTGCAGCAATATCAACTGTACTAATAAACTCTCTTAATTTCTCCTAAATACTGAACTGACCAGTTCTCATGATTTCATCGTATTTATGTTACTAACCTGTCCAGGAATTCATTAATCTTAATCCAGAATGAACCCTCCTATATTTCTGACTTCACAATTTAGCACCAACGCTGTGAGAGACCCCTACCCATACAAAAGGCAGAAGACAGTATGAAATAGGTTTGCCTAAAACTACATTTCAGTAAATTGTCATCCCCAATAGCCATGCAAACATTTTTACTACTCATTTTTGACTAGCAGTGTTAACCAAAGTAGTTAGCAGTAGTTTGTGTTGGACTACGATTTTGGATACCAGAATGTGAATCTCTGCTCAGCCATGGAAACCCACTGGATGACCTTTGGCAAGTCAGTCTCTTAGCCTCAGAGGGAGACAAGGGCAACCCTCTCTGATCAAACCTTGCCATGAAAAACCCATGATAGATTCACATTAGAGTTGCTGTAAGTCAGAAATGATAACCAATTGTTAGCTGGGTTTGACTGGCCCGACAGCTACTTATAAAAGATTTACCCCACCACATAAATCAGCACTAAATAGGATTTCATCAAAATTCATTTTTTGAAAACTGTTGAAAGATCAGTTGAAATGTATCCTTTATATTTATACAAGATAATCATAATTCTGATTTGTATTTCTTTATCAGGTGATTGTTTGAAATGTGGCTTATGTGATAGAGTAAAATAGCTTTAATGAATACTTGTGTTCAATAATCTATTCAGAAACAAAGCTTACTGGATGACCTTGAGGCAAACAATATCCCTAGTCTACTTTTCAAGGCTTTTGTAAGGACAAAATGCAATATAATCATATGTAACAGTCTAAACACATCAAAGGAAAAGGTCGATTGCAAACAGTATAAGTAAATAAGCAATCAAAAAGAAAAAGGACCAGTTTTCCTGCTTGCTTTAAGTGATTTGGCTGAAAATACAAATCATCTGTTTCTATGAGAGTATGATTATGAAAACAGCTTCAGACAATAAAATGCATCCACCTTGACAACCTGATTCCAATCAATTACTTGCTTCTCTGCCATAAATACAATTTATACTACATTGGAGGATAATTCATCATTTCACCAATACATACCTCAAGATCATTTAAAAGTTACATCAACTGATGGATCCCAAGTCGTTGAGGTGATGAATTTGATCTTGTTTGCAGTCCAAAAGAAGAGCTATCCAGAGTAGTGAACCTATTTTTGAGAACAAGATGCAGAACCCTGGATAGCTCTTTTTAGAATGGATTTATAACTGACATGGAAGCCACCAGCTGTGACTCATTTTCCCATCCACACTAAAGCAGGGTGAAACTGCTTCTGCAGGGGCACCACCTCTTGACAGTGACACAATAGATAGAACTCCTGCCATGTGGCTACTTAGTATCACACAAGCATGTTTTCACACTATCTCAGACTGTTGTTTATAACAGAAATTCTCATTATGATACAAGGGAATCATCTGACAACATCAGGTCTTCAGCTTACAGCAGTCATTACTCTGAAGGGGAAAGAAAAGAATTTGCTTTCCCATTTCTTTCCCAAATAGAGGAGAAATGATCACACATACCAAATACAACTATGCTCAAATTAGGCCAAATAGTTTTCATCTGAGAACACTTGTTTGTTCTCCATTTCACTAGAAATGTAACCAAGCTGATCCTAAAATGCCATCACAAAAATCTTCCCACTGATGTAAAATATAAAAACAATATTTGCCAAACATTGTTAGGTCCCTATACTTAATATTTCCATGTATTTCATTTTACCATTTCATATTCCACAATAAAGAAAGTAATCATGCATTAGTTGTTAATATTTCATTAGCTGAAATACAGTGGTAATTAGTCACTTTAAGTAAAAGACACCAGGCATTCCATGGCATTTGACAGTATCTGTTAGCTAACATTAAATGGAGCCTAGTATCAAATATTACTCACTAGACACATGAAATGCTACTTAGCATTTGAGGATATTTGATGTTCTGTAGTTTATGAGATCACACATCTATGTTTGCCAAAATACAGGGTGTTTCAAAATAATGGACCCAATTGCAAAGCAGCATATTTCATGATAGCAACGTGTTACAATTACACAAAAAGTTACAAATTGATTAATGGGTCATCAAGTTTCACTAACTGTTTTGAGCCAGAAACAAATATAAAAAATAACTTCACAAACAGAGAATATCTCATTATGCCTTATGATGCAGGGTTGCCCACTTGCAAATGACTGATGCTAAGAGCTGTTTGTGCGCTGGGAGGAGCATTTAGCAGCAGTCATTTAAAATTCCATAACCTACCCTTTCAAGTGGTAAAACTTTCATTCACAGGAGCTCTGTGGTTTCAGAGATATAAGAATTTTAAATTGGGCCCATCTTTTTTAAACACGCTGTACTTAAAAGATATAATAAACCTAGAGTGCACAAACTGAGGAACTTTCAGGTAAAATATCAAGTACAAAATTTGAATTCAAAGCTTTCAATAATGTGAACATTTATTTTGAGCTCTACAGCCATCAAACAGCACTACTACTGCTGTTTTTAATGTTTACTATTATTTGGGATTGGCATTCAGTTTAAGAAATCTTAATTTAACAGAACTCTAGAGATTTAAGCAAGTGATTATAACTTGCTTCTAATTCTGCAAGAGAGAGAAGAATATTATTGCACTCTTTTAGATTAGGGATGGGCAATTCCCAGGGACAGAGGGACACTATCACATTCGAACCCAATCTGCTACTTCTAAAATTCATTGGCAGGGCTGTAAAAATAAGTCTTTTAACTTCTCCTTTAAAACAGGTCATCTAGGAAGCATAGACCTTGTTTGGCAGACAGTGCTTTCTTTAAGCTTTCAGCGGTCTTTCAGAATTATTTCTTGGTACCAAAAAGGGAATATATTCCTTATTCTACTTGTTTTAAACAGAGTATGCATTCTTGAAGCAAGGAGTTGAAACCAGTAGGAAGGACTCTTGAGAGCCCCTGGGTGGCAGGAAAAAAAGCCCCTGTATGTCTTATGGCTCCAATGATACTTTTCCACAACTTTGTTTCAAATGCCTCCGCAGAAAATAGGATTAATACAATCCATTCCAATCAATTGAGTGTTGTAGAATCATAGAGTTGGAAGAGACTTTGTGGGCCATCCAGTCCAACCCCTGTCAAGAAGCAGGAAAATCACATGCAAAGTTGTGGCTTTAATCACCTTTCTTTTTAAATAGGCAAGGCAGAAAGAGCCACTTAAGAAGGATAACTGAAAATTGGCAATACCACTTTGAGCAATTTTTATGTGTCCACCACAAAACCACTCTCTTCCTTTTTGCTCTAGTATTCCCTTACTCCAAACTATACATTCCTATACCATTACTATTTAAATTGATATGACCTGTATACAAATCTTGATTTTCAGAATTCCAAATCCATGCTTTTACTTCTTTAATGAACAGATTATCTTTGTACCTAATGATTCCACAATGTGAAATTTACAAAATTCATCTTGGCCATATCATTAATTCTGTATTCAGCACTGATGATGCACTTTGCCTAAAGAAGCATACATCAGCTGGAATCCTGTTGGTATCTTAGTAAAGGTAAAGGTTTTCCCCAATATTAAGTAAAATCATGTCCAACTCTAGGAGTTGGTGCTCATCTCCATTTCTAAGCCAAAGATCCAGAGTTATGAATAGACATCTCCAAGGTCATGTGGTCAGCATGACTTCATGGAGCGCTGTTAGTGTCTTACACATACCTTACTTCCCCATGAAAGTGGATAGATATTTTTGTCTGATGCCATATTCCATGTAATTGTGGAAGAAAAGTTGCACATGAGGTGCCACTGCACATGGATGCACATTGCATGTAAATATGTATGTCACACTGCACATGGTGCACACTGTAAATTATACGTAGAGATGCGCATTCATATTTGTATGCAATGTTACAATTCACTAACAAGGCAGTGATGTGCAACTTCTGTTAAACTCCATGAGCACTCCACTTTTCTGAGATAAGATCTTGCCCAACGTTTTGAAAAACACTTTCTTAACACACTTGCAGTTATAGAATGCAAAATGTATCTCACTGTGAAGCTTCCCTGGTGTGTATGGGAAATTTGGGGAAGAACGGATTAGAGCCTTAGCTCAAATATCAGTCGGGATGAATATATGAATATATGTGAAAGTATTTTTTAAAATACTTTCATTTTAACTACTGTATTTACCTTTTAAAAATGGTGTACTTTTTAGTCTGTAAAAGCTGTTTCAACAGAAAGAAACTAATGTGTGCTTCAATTAAAGATGGGGTTGTGGGAGGAATCCTGAACCAATAACAGCCATTTGTAAGTTAAACATTATTGATCCATATAACTTCAACAACGTATTACTATTTCAGTCCTCATCCAGTACGCAGAACTATTTAACCAGTGTTGAATTGCCTACATTAGTCATGGAGTCTAAATGTCCAATTAAGTGTGAAGGAAAATATAGTACACTACAAACAAATTACCGAAGCTTTCAAAATCTTTTCTTTACTGGATAACATTGCATTAACTATGGCTATTGCTATATCTGATCACCATCCCCTCCTACTCCTATCCCAATCCAAACATACACACACCACCAAATATTCATACTGAGTCTCTAGTAGGAATAAAGTTTCTATGTATTAAACAAAGCAAATGTGTTAAGCTGTAATATTTTCATCAGATGATGGTTTGAAAAAAGATTGATTTAGAAGGGAAGATGATTATAAAATTTTACTTTACAATCCTTTTTTCCAGATAACAGATATTCATAATTAAAAGACCATGGAATTCATGTAAAGTTATCCACTTAGCCAATCAGTATCACGCAAAGAATAAATACATGAAAAATAAAGATGTGGGATTCACTCTTCCAATGATTGTCATTGAACATTAGTAAACATTCACAGTATGAAGTCTCTGTCAGAATTTCTCCAGCATATAAAGTAGTGCAAAAAAGCAATCCAGTCACTTTTCCACTGCATCCAGACCATGTGAAATGATTTTCTTACTTCAATTCTTCCATATAACAAATGCTGCCAGATCTCCAAAACACTAATACAAAAATAAACCATTTCTGCAAGCTCTGTAGCATCTTCAACAATTGGACATCCATTTGTTGTTTTTTAAAAAATATATTTAAGTATTTTAAGATTAAATTTGGACTTTCCATAAAGTTTCCCACAATAATCCTTAGCATTTTGTAATCAAAGACTATGGAATCGACTGAATTATGGTAGCTGTTTTAAAGCATTAACAAATGAATACATGGCTACTGAACTTCATTTCTTTCTTACATAGTAAATACCTTGAAATGCTAACTTTTATCAGTGGGCAGTGTGTGAGGTGGATAGTTTAAACACATCCTCCTTAAAAGTAAAATTATCTCCCTCATGTGCAAAACTCCTGCATTCTAGTAAAAATATAAACTTTGAAACTACTTCAGGTAAAGCCCCCTTCGCAAGGTAAATCACTTACTTGATATGCAATACAAGTTCAACTAATGCTTTGTAATTCATATATAACCAGCAAATGGCATATTTCTATATGCTTGTCTGGACTCCATTTTGCATATTTCATTTTTTTAACCAATGCACTCTTTAATGCATAAATAGGTTTGGAAACAGTCAAAATTAAACATCCGTTTCCACAGATTTTGCATTTACACAGTTTTGTTTTGCTGTCTCATTCCCATTTCCTGTGACCTGACACTTTTTTTCTTTCACACAGAGAGACTCTTTAATCCCTTCCTCCATCTCCAAATATTCAGATTTGTCCTCTGTTGAAGAAGAAGAAGAACTTCGAAATTTCTTGATTATAGTTGGAAGGTATGGACAACTGACTGCATTTTGTGTCAGCTGGGTCTGTTCCTCGTTATCAGTCTCTCTGTGGTAAAAATAGTTAAAGTTGGAGACAATCACTGGCACTGGTAAAGCAATGGTCAACACACCTGCAATGGCACACAGGGATCCGACTATTTTCCCACCCACAGTTATAGGCTTCATGTCCCCATAACCAACCGTAGTCATGGTCACAACAGCCCACCAAAAGGCATCTGGGATGCTTTGAAAATGGGTGGCAGCTTCATCAGCTTCTGCAAAATAAACAGCACTGGAAAACAAAATGACTCCAATAAATAGGAAGAAGATTAGGAGTCCCAGTTCCCTCATGCTGGCCCTGAGAGTGTGACCCAGGATCTGCAAACCCTTCGAATGTCTAGAGAGCTTGAAGATGCGAAACACCCTGACAAGACGGATGATTCTCAGGATGGCAAAAGACATGGCCTGTTGACCATTACTGCCCTGCTGCTGGGCCAAGTCTGTGCCCAGGGTGATGAAGTAAGGCAAAATGGAAACAATGTCTATGATGTTCATGATGTTTTTGAAGAAAGCCGCTTTGCTGGGGCAGGCAAAGCAGCGCACTGTAAACTCAAAAGAGAACCAAATGATGCAGACGGTCTCAATAATGAAAAAGGGATCATTAAAGATGGTGTAACCCCCACTTTGCAGCAGGGTCTCATTAACATTCTCCAAGTTTTGGGTCAAAATGAGCTCTTTCTCATCTCTGAACTCTGGCAGCGTCTCAAGACAGAAAATGACAATAGAAATTAAAATGACCAAAACTGAGACTATGGCAATGATTCGAGCTGGGCTAGAGCTCTCAGGGTACTCAAAGAGCAGCCATATTTGTTTCTTGAATTCATTTTCAGGCAACACTTTGTCATCTTCCTCCTTGACAAACCCTTCATCTTCTCTGAACTTGAGCATGGCCTCTTCCCCAAGTTCATAGAATTTTACTTCCTCACTGAAAATGTCAAAGGGCACGTTAACTGGCCTTTTCAGACGCCCACCAGACTGATAGTAATATAAAATTGCATCAAAGCTGGGACGGTTCCTGTCAAAAAAATACTCATTCCGAAGTGGGTCAAAATACCTGCCCCGCTTTGCAGGATCACCCAGTAGTGTTTCAGGGAACTGAGCTAGGGTCTTCATCTGGGTTTCAAACCTCAGGCCAGACACGTTGATGACAATCCGTTCACAGCACTCATACTCACTGTAGCGAACAGAGGTGTAGCCTCCAGGTCCAGCACCATCTTCAGTAGGGTGGTCTGTAAAGGAAAACTCATCTTCGCCATCTTCATCGCTGTAGTACAACTTCCGCTCATCTTCTTCATCCTCTCCGTCATCTTCCTCTTCCTCTTCCTCCTCCTCCTCCTCCTCACTTAAATCCTTAAGGATCTTTTCCTCAGAGCCACTGAGAGGCAGCAATTCAGAGCAAGGGAAAGAGGAACCAAACTCCCTGCTGCCAAGACAGTGAGTCTTTTTCCTCCGATGTTTTCTTCTGCCATTTTGACTATACCCACTGTGTGATGTGTTCCCGCCACAGGAAGATGAGGAAGCCCCACGCCCCTGTTCCTGGTGGTAGTGATGATGGGGCCCTCCTCCTCCTCCTCCAGAACCTGTTTCTACTGCTGCTGTTGCCGCTGCTACTGCTGCCGCCGCCGCTGCCCTGGACTGTGCTAGTCGCTCTCTTTCTCTGGCTCTTGCTTGGGCTGCATATCCATAAGGCATGTGGCTATTGCACCCAGAACTCTCTGCGCTTACCATTGCAACCTCCATGTTGAATGTGCTTGTTTTTGAAGACTAAGAAGGAAAAAAGATGTCTGTTTTCTCAGCCTTTATCACTGGGTGCTTTGCATGAGAATGACAAGACCACTAAAGTTTGGAAAGCCATGTTTTCGAAAAAGTGTTGTCTCAGGCTAGCAGCAGACTTGAGTTTTCACACCATAGATTTCTCAGAGGTAAGAGTTCCATTTCTTAGGTAGGGTCAAGAGGATTTTGACACAAAGATTCCTCAAGAGTATGTTCACAGACACAGTGCAGAACCTTCTGATGTAGCTAGACAATATATCTGGATGGTGTCCTTTTATCTGTGAAATTCCATTGGTTAGGTCTTTCTTCAGAGCTTTATGAAAAGCCCATAGCTCTGAGTTCATGATGTTGAATGTTTTGCATCATGCAAGCGATGCACTTAAGCAAACGAAGATGGGGCACTGGTTTTTCCCCCACACAAAAAAGCTCTTGAGTTCTCGCATAATCAAGTGCAAAACAGCCAATGTTCTCACAACAGCTTAGAAATGAGACTGCAGATGAATTTCGTTAGAAAGTTGAAGGAGCTTCCAGTTTTCATTTTGTTTACACAGTGAGGAGGTCTTAGCATAAGCACATCCATCAGTCTCTCAGCAGTGTTTCAAACTGGGCAAAGCATTGACTGGAACAGAGATTGTGGAGAGAGAAGATGGATGAGGAGGAGATGGTTGAAACACTGGTTCTTTGTTTCCCATTGGAGAAAAGGGAATGGAGCACCTTTTGGTTAGTCTTGTGCAGCAGACATGTTTAACCTGAGATATGTACAGGAAAACAAAAAAATGGGGATGGGGAAAAGGATTGATCATAATCCAGATTCAGGTAATTCACATCAAAGGCTCAGGTTTGCCTACTTGCACTACTCATCATTCCCTGTCATTGTGCACCCACACGCAGCACACACAATCTTTCTATGTCTATGTTCATCTGACTATATATAGATGTAGTTAGAAGAATATGCAAGCGTACACACCCCCACATCTCACTCGGAGTTTTTTCATCTCTAGGGAGAGGATTCTGAATACAAATCTAGACTGTGAAGTGCAGGTATCTCTGCATTACATAATATATACATACATATACTTGTGAATAACATGAGCATGAATGCAGAATAGATGTGATGGCTATAACATAACGAGGTGCACAGCTTGTTGTGCTCTCTGTTTGCATTCACTGTTTCACACACATTGTTTTTATCACTAGAGAGAGATCTGGTCTGCCTCTATTGCGGTGTGTGTTTACAGTGAGATATTTGCAGGAATAGCCCAACTGTGCTCTCTATGCCTGTATAATGGATTTAGAAAGGCTCTCATGGATTGGGAGGAAATGGCTGTAGGTTAGTGATCAACCGTGGCTTTAAATTAATGGATGCGTAGATATAATCAAGAGAAAAACATGGACAAACGCCACCCAGAATCCTTTTAGAACAAAGCGCTGCCCTTAATACATGTATCAACATGATGACAGTAAGTAAGCTCACTGTGGGGAGAGAAGGCTCCTACACTTTCTCAAACCAAGACCCGTCTTTGGGAAGGATGACCACATTTCTCCAGGGGGAGGAGAGAAGAAAAAAGGACCAGAATCGGGCAACATTGAGGCAATCTTACAGCGAAGAGGTGGTGCTGCATGAGGAATCAAGCAGCCAGGCAACTGAGCCTCCCACATGCCAACTACCCACATTGAGCATTTAAAAAACAACAACAAGAAGCATGCTTCAGAGACAAAATCTCCTTAAAACGATCTAAAATAGCCCCTAAGCTTCGAGGGAGGACCATCCCTGTCTACTTACCGCGGTAGGCAGAGAAAAGGCAGCGTTGAGGATCTGCAAAGCGAGAGAGAGAGAGAAAGGAGGGGGGAGGCTGGACTGAGCAACCTGTTTTCACAGGTGCGGCGCTCAGGAGGAGGAGGAAGGGGAGCCAAGCAGATGGGCGACGGCTTGGCTTGGCTTCCTTGGTGTGCGAGCTGCGGTCTGGAAGGGAAGGCAAGCCCGGGCACGGCGACCCCCAGAGTTGGTCTTATGGGGCATTCCGGGCACGCTCCCGGCGCAGCTCACTTTCGTCTTGCCTTCCCCGTTGTGCTTGACCCTATAGCCATCCCTGAGGGGAAGAAGGCGCCCAACGCCAACGCCGCCTCCCGCAGAAGCAGACTGGACTGGGCGGAATGGGCGGGAGCTGGCGGTGGCCCGGGGACCGGCCTCTCTCTCTCTCCGTCGCGCGCCTCTCCTGACCAGTTGTTGCCAGCCAAGGCTTTGGGGAAGGCTCCCTCCTTCTCCTCCTTGTCCTCGAGCCCCGCGGAAGGCCGGCTGTTGCTACTGGCGGGGAAGGAGATGCGCCTCACAGACCGACGCCGCGCGCTGCCTTCTGGCCGTGCCCTCCTTCCTCCTCTTTCCCCGCTGCCTTGCGGTGCTTCGGGTTGCCCAATTTCGCTCCAGAGGCAGTAGCGTCCACTTGTTGTTGTTGTTGTTGTTGTTGTCGTCGTTGGTGCCGCTCTGGTTCCGCGCGTGCCTCGGAATAATCTTCGTGAGGGAGGGAGCGGGGTGCTTGGGGAGCCGGAGGGAGGGGGCCGCTCCTTGGAGACGTTGCTGCTGCTGCTGCTGCTGCTTCCTCCTCCTCCTCTCAGGATGCTCCCGTGCCGCCTCCTGCGCCTACGCTGCTTTGCGCGCTCTGTTGCGCCTGCCCCCCCCCTCTCTCTCTCGCCCGCTCGTCGCCCTCTCCCTCTCCCCCGCCCTCCCCTTTCCCCGATACACCTTCGCCCGGCAGAAGGACTCGCCTGCCCAAGTCGCAGTTGTGTTTACGCATCCGCTGAAGGACAGAACGGCGGGGCTCGGTCTGATTGATTCCGCAGGTTTCCTAGCTCTCTATCGGCCCCTAGCGGCCAGCCGCCTCCTCAGCGTCTTCCACCCTTTCCCTCCTCAACCCCTGCACCGCCCCACGTACAGGTTGAGCCCCCTCTGTGTGGTCTTCTCATCACATTGAGGATGAATCCACTTAAAATCCGGTTTCTGCCTCCTGCGGAATTCTGGGGTTTGTAGTTTAGGGAGGAGCCTTTAACAGTGGACCAGTGGACCATCAGAAGGCAAAGATACCACTATCTGAGCCACTCGCCTAGAGGATTTTGGATGTTGAAGTATTTTGTATTTCTAAATTCCAGATATGGGACACTCAACCTGTATTAATCTATTAATCCAGATCAAGTGCCATTTATTTATTTATTTATTTTTAGCATTTAAATAAATAGGACTGTAGCGCAGCTGGCTGGGTGTCGGCTGCATTAAGATCATTACTGACCGAAAGGTCATGAGTTCAAAGCCAGCTCGGGTTGGAGTGAGCTTCCAGCCAATTTTGTGCAGCTTGTTGTCAACCTTTGCAACCTGAAAGACAGTTGCATCTGTCAAGTAGGAAATTTAGGTACCACCTATGTGTGGGAAGGCTAACTTAACAAATTTACGAGCCCATAAAACAAATCTCCAGCAAAAAGCATGTGGGGAATGCGGAAAGTACTTCATCAGTTTCGCAGATGGACGGTGAAGCAACATCTCCCCTGGTGGCCAGAAAAAAGTTAAATAGCCTCTGACTGTCTGTCTATATGTGTTGTGTTTCTATGGCATTGAATGTTTGCCATGTATGTGTACATTGTAATCTGCCCTGAGTCCCCTGCAGGGTGAGAAGGGCAGAATATAAATAGTGTAAATAAAAAATGAGCCTTGGAGGTACTGTTTTACAGTGGCTCCAGTCCTCCCCACCTGCCACTAAGGAGGCTGTTCATGTGCTTGGCCGCTGTAACGGACTGGATGAGAGCAAACAAATTGAAACTAAATCCAGACAAAACAGAGGTCCTCCTGGTCAGTCACAAGGCCAAACAGGGCATAGGGTTACAGCCTGAGCTTGATGGGATTACACTTCCCCTGAAGGCACAGGTTTGCAACTTGGGAGTGATCCTGGATTCATCGCTGAGCCTAGAAACCCAGGTTTCGGCGGTGGCCGGGAGAAATTTTGCATAATTAAAACTTGTGTGCCAGCTGCACCCGTACCTTGGGAAGTCTGACTTAGCCATGGTGGTCCTCACTCTAGTTACATCCCGAATAAACTACTGCAACACATTCTACATGGGGTTGCCTCTGAAGACTGCCCGAAATTTCCAACTAGTCCAATGCTCGGCAGCCAGGTTACTCACTGGAGCAGGGTACAGGGAGAGCACAACGCCCTTGCTATGCCAGCGCCACTGGCTGCCTATTAGCTTCCGAACAGAATTCAAGGTGCTGGATTTGACCTATAAAGCCCTGAATGGTTCTGGTCCAGTTTACTTGTCTGAACATATCTCCTGCTACGATCCACCTAGGAGGCCCTGCTCGTTGTCACCCCTTCATCGCAATCGTGTTTGGTGGGGACAAGGGACAGGGCCTTTTCTGTGATGGCCCCTTGGCTGTGGAACTCCCTCCCAAGCGAAATTAGATCTTCTCCATCCCTCCTGACCTTTTGGAAACAAGTGAAATCCTGACTATGGGATCAGGCCTTTGCAGACTAGGCTGACTTGCTGGCAAAGCGATGGCTTTAATGAACTTGACGGACTGCTTTTAGGGTGATGACTTAAATCAGTGACTGTTTGAATATTTTTATACTGTTTTTATGTTGTTTTTAAATTGTATATTTATGCTTTTGGTTGTGGGCACCATGTTGTGCCGGTTGTTAGCCACCCTGAGTTACTCTGTGGAGGTCGAGATAGGACAGGATACAAATGTCCGAAATAAATAAAATAAATAATTATTGGGATAAAGATTCTAAAACTAAATTATAGATTGCCTTTAATAAGAATATTCAATTAAAAAGCTCAAAAGCTCTGGTTTTAAAAAGATAAAATTTGGACCATTGAGATAACTGTGTAGGCCACAAAAAAGAAAGGAGTTTTATGTGGGAAGAATAGATATGAGAACTAGTGCAGGTCTACTGATTTGAGTGTTGGTCTATGACTCTGGGGACCAGACTTTGATTCTTTGCTCCTTAACAGAAAACTGGTGGTTTGACTTAGGATCACCATAAGTTTGAAATTATTTTAGGACACATAACAACAATCATGCCCCCATCACTTGCAGATCAGAGCAGTCTTTCCACTGTTTAAGGATGCCCCTCCTCCCCCCATTGGACCACTGCTATACCCAAAGCTTAGCAATCCTAAAAAGAGCTGTCAAAGACTCCAAATTGGAAAAGTTCACTGGGGCCATCCAGTCCACTTCTACTCTGCCATACAGAAACACATAACCAAAGCACCCCCACAACAGATGGCCAGCCAGCCCCTGTATAAAATCTCCAGAGAAGAAGACTCCACCATGCTTCAAAGCATCATATTCCATTGTTCAACAGGTCATACCATCAGGACGTTTAGGTGGAATCTTTTTTCCTGCAGTTTGAAGCCATTACTCCATGTCCTAATATAAAAAAAAACAGGCTTGCCTCCTCCTCCTCCTCAACATGATATCTTTTCAAATATCAAACATATCATGTTCCCTCTTAACTTTCTTTTTTCTCCTAAGCCACCCCCATTTATCTCTCCTAAGCTACTTTTCTCTCCTAAGCCACTTCCAGACCTTTGCTAACTTTGTCTGCACAGATCTTGGGGAAATTATAAGGCAGTTTGTGTGGTCTCAAAATGTATCACAAGAATGAAAAAGGTTGCTAGCTATGTTGATCAATAAGTCAATTGGTTTAAAACATAATTGCATCATACTTTTCTAGATCCCACCATCTCCTTGGGCACATTTGCTGGGAAGACAGAAGAGGGTCTTCTCAGGGACTGCTTCCTGGTTTTGGAAATCATTCCCCCTTGTTTCTATTCAGCAACAAGTGAGTTATTTCTTTTTTAAGGAAACTACTGTAAACTGTGATTGTTTACCTTTTTAAAGGATTTGTCTTAAATTGTTTTAATTTTATAGACAGTTTAATTGTATTTTGACAAGAACGTTTTTGTTTTTATTCGTGGCTTTGTATTTTTAAAATTGACATTGCGGGTGAAACATCAAGAGAAAATGCTGCTAGAACATGGCCATACAGCCTGGAAACCATACAACATTCCAGCCCTTAATTTTATTTTTTATAATAATAATAATAATAACAACAACTGTATCCTGCAATGGTTTACAATGCAGATTTAAAAACAAAGACCGAACAAAGCAGATGCACAAAGCACTAAAACACTTTAAAATGAACTGGTACAAGTACAGCATAAAAGCAAACAGTGTTTTTTTTAAAGAATATAAGAATGAGAATATTTTTAGGGAGAATGACAATTTTGGGGAGAATGAGAATATTTTTTGCCTGGCTCCTGAAAACCAGCAAAAAAAGGGCCTTATAGAAGATCTGAACACTGAACAAGCTGATTTTGAAAGTAACCACACATTTGATCCACATCTTCTTCCTTGTCCTTTAAGCTACCTGAGTCCAAAGCAAAATAGGTTTTTAAGGGTCTGAAACCTACACATTGGAAGTTGTTTGGGAAACTAACCAATAACCAGCAGAGCCCTCAGACCTGAGGGAGCAGCATGGCAGCCACTTGTCCTCATCACCAACCTATGACATTCCTGGAAATACAGTCCTATTCAGACATTGCAAAATGTAGGGGAAACAAATATGCCAAAAGAGGGAACATGCTAGTCCTGCCTTCTGTTAACCATCAATTGCTTTTCTCACAAGGAGATAATTTTTTGAAGAAGAACAGATCCTCTATGTATAGAGAATAAGTCATAGCATATCTAGGTGTTGTACAGAATCTTACACACACTCACACAGAGAGACAATATATTAAGATCATGGTTTCCTTGATACGTCCCAGGAAACAGGTGCAGGAAATTAATTCCTATATTCATACTCATAATTAGAAAGTCATTCCATTAACTCCTGGCTTCTAACCAATGAGGTCTAATGCCAGAAGATAGAATACCTCACTATGCCTAGCATGTCTTTAAAAATAATCAAAATTGTGACACATGCTGACTAATGGCAACCCAAGAATGGCATACAAATATTACTCAACCACTCCATCTTAGGATTCTGCTATCCATAAATTGAATTGCGAATAATAAGGAGGGAGAGATGGAGAGAGAGACAGAGAGAGAGAGAGAGAGAGAGAGAGAGAGAGAGAGAGAGAGAGAGCAAGTTTTACTGCTCGGAACACTTCTGCTCCCTGATACCTTCCAATAGATGAGGACCAAACACTGCTAGTCATGCTGGGCACAATCTGGCTATACTTAACCTTTAACTCCCAATTAATTTCAGATGGAAGAGAACATTTAATGGGAATGGGACTGGTTAAGAAAGAGCAGAAAAAGAGCAACCTTATGGTCAATTTGCTGCAATATGGTTGTCCTAGTTCCCTTGGTAAATTCCAAAACAAGAATTTGAACTTAGTTACTGTTTCAAGTCCAGCACTATAAACATTATTCTACTGGTTCACTCAGAAGAGTAGTTACTATCAGAAATTATAGGAAGGATAAAACACAATGGTACCAAATTCGTTTATTGAATTTGCATAAACAAAATGCATATTATGAATAGACATGGTTTTTAATTAATAATAGGAAGTCTGGCTTTGTAGTCGAGCCCAGACACCCCCGCCGCAAGAACTAGAGATCTTCATTAGTTTCCTGCAGCAGGCCGTTCCTAGAGTGAACGGTCCCAATCACTCACATGCACCCCTGTTCCCGGACACAACACAAACCCTTTTTGGCCCCAGGGCACCTGGACCACCCCTCAAAGCAAAGACCCCTCGATATTCCCAGATTTTCCACAAGATCCCCATTTATTTATTTATTTATTCCTTCTCTCTCGTGGGCGCCTCAAATACGCGAGGAGAGGCCGCCCTCCGAGGGAACCGCGGTGGCTCAACAGGCTAGGTTGAGGCCGTGGGAAATCGAGGGTCGCCGGTTCGAGGCCCCCTAAGGGAGGAAGAGGAGTTTTCCTTTTTTCGGCCCCCAGACTGGCAGCACCTGGGTTTGGAGTTTTGACAACTCCGGGCCGCTCCATTGGCGGGAGATCCCCATATTTTATAAATTTGGCTTGAGAGGCTGGAGGCCTCATCTGTGCAACTGAATTGACAGCTGTCAACGGAAATCACCGGGTTCAAAGCCCGCACCGAAAAGGGATTCTTTATTGTATATGTACTCCTGCCTACTGCCATTCATAGTTCAGCCATAAAGATATTATCCTACAAGTCTTTCCCTTAACCCCATGTAAACCTTTCCCCTTCCCCATTCCACAAGAATAGTTGGAAGCTGTGTTTTGAATTATGTCTGCTATATTGCCAAGAGGATATGTATCACATAGCCCCTGAGCTGCCTCACACCTTTGTCTCACCATCATACCTCATGTTTGCATGGATCAATAGCCAATTAGACGGGCTCTTGTGATGAAGATCAGGTCCTTTCCTGCCTTCACACCTGACTAATCCCAAGGCTGTCTAGATTTCTGAGTTTCGCCTACCTGGACCTGCCTTTGGGTATTGGACACAAAAGAGAATCATGAAACACAGCGGGTCCTCTGTTTGACTTCGGAAATCAGACAAGGCCCGCCATAAGACTTTTGTCATTTCAGCCATCTAAGCAGATCATCTTAATCCGACCTTCCTTTCTTCCTTACTCAAACACGAGGAAGGGACATAGGAACTTGATAATTACATTTCCTGATAACAAAAGCCAGAACCGGACTTTCTGCCCCAGGCAAACACCTGGAAAGGACTTCCTTTATTTACTCTCCATAATCCTTCCTGATGACAGCTTCACCCAACCTTTCTCATCCCGGAACCACATATTTGGTGAGAGGCATCTGATTGGCCAGAACAGGCAAATGGAGAAGGACGCTGATAGGCCCCCCAGAGCCGGCCTGCGTCCCGCCCATCAGCTGGTTCCAGCGTTCCGACCAATCATCGACAAGCCGGCCGGGAGGAGGCGGGCGGGAAATTCAAATGTTTGACAGCTCTGTAACCTTTTAAAACCCATGTTTTGAATGTAAATGTATGCGGACTTTGCGGAATCAGGGTATTGCGGTCGCATCCTCTCAGCTGAGTAGAATAAACAATTTCGTGGCTTCTACCTTGCATCGTGGTGAGCATAATCTGATCTCTGGGCACGGGAAGGTTGGGGGACCTAGGTTGCTCCGGGCTCGCCAGGGTTTCAAGGACCCTCTTTGGACTGGGCTCCGCAGGAGGTTGGCGGGGTCAGCCCAAAATCGTTGTTCGACGACAGCTTGAGGATCTAAATGTGATTTTAACATAAGCGTTGCTCTTGAAGAAGATGACAGTGCCCTCATGTAGCAAGAATGCCTCCAAAGAAGGGATATACATTCATTCCAAGAACTTGGAGTCCTCGTGGACAACAAGTTAAACATGAACCAACAATGTGATCTAGCAGCTAAAAAAGCCAATGGGATTTTGGCCTGCATAAATAGGAATATAGTGTCTACATCCAGGGTGTAGCTGCTACAAGGGGAGTTATGCTGCCACTCTATTCTGGCTTGGTCAGACCACACCTGGAATTGCACTGGGTCCAATTCTGAGCACCATAATTGAAAAGAGATATTGACAAGCTGGAATGTGTCCAGAGGAAGGCAACTAAAGTGATCAAGGGTCTGGAGAACAAGCCCTATGAGGAATGGCTTAAAGAGCTGGGCATGTTTATCCTGAAGAAGAGAAGGCTGAGAGGAGACATGATAGCTATGTATCAATATCTGAGAGGAAGTCATATAGGGAGGAGGAGCAAGCTTGTTTTCTGCTGCCCTGGAGACTAGGATGCGGAACAATGGCTTCAAACTACAAGAAAGGAGATTCCATCTGAACATTAGGAAGAACTTCCTGACTGTGAGAGCTGTACAGCAGTGGGACTCTGTCCCGGAGTGTGGTGGAGAATCCTTTCTTGGAGGCTTTTAAACAGAGGCTGGATGGCCATCTGTCAGGGGTGTGCATTGAATGCAATTTTCCTGCTTCTTGGCAGGGGGTTGGACTGGATGGCCCATGAGGTCTCTTCCAACTCTATGATTCTATGATGGAACAATACAGAAGGGTTAAAAAACATACGTTGCCAACACCTGAAACCCCTGTAAAACTGCAAATGAAGCTCATAAATGCTTCATCTGGAATCACCCAAAGGCAGATGTCTTATGCCATAAGGGGGAAGCAATTGAAACAGGCACTTGGAGCTATATGAAACCTCCATGAGGCTGGAAATGGTGATTTACAAAAGTTCTGTAACAGATTTGATAATTAATTGCTTTAGGGCTGGATGGCTAAGCTTATGTGCATTCATTTAATCATCTTTTCTTCCGTGCTTTTTTGTGTGCTTCCTACATGTTTTTCAGTAGCTCTTTCTGTTTAATTAAGATAGCTATATCTTTGCAGAAAAGAAACATTTAGCTGGCTGCTGACAGGTGCTTTGGTAAAGGAGATGTTTCAGCTAACCCATGCATTGACTGAGTCAGTAGCCACAGGTGAGATCAAAGCCTGAAAGGTGGACAGATTCAGAGCTGGAAATGAACTTAATTGTAACGAATTCATTTCCCCCAACTATCTTCAATCTGGCTCATGCTGTACTGCTGAATAAGCAACATCTAGATAGCTTTTTAAGACATACTTGAGTTACTTTTCAGAAATGGAAGGTAAAAACTTACTTTTGTAAAAAAAAATGGAGGTTGTACATAGATTAATTCTTGCTGTTGGTTCCTATATTTCTTTCATTTTTAGGATTCATTTTCGAGATGACATTTCTGTTGTCCCTTCCCATGGAGACTAAAATAGCCTTTTCCTTCTTGTCCTTCCATCACAAAGCATTTTATTCCTGCAGGCTTTTAAAATCGAAAGGTTTTTTTTAAAAAAAAAAAACAAAACAGAGTAGACGTTCTATATTGTTTTAAAGTGAACTGTTTTAACAGCTTTCTATCTTTTTAGTTGAAATTTATTCTTTTAACTATACAATTAATAGTTAAGTTCTATTTTAATGTTCATTTTTGTATGTTTTTAATTGTAGTGTTCCTTTAAATTGTAAGCTACTTTGAGTCCTAATTTTGGGAGAAAAACAATAGTTATGACAACAAGGAGTCATGCTTGAGAAAAGCAATGTAGCAACATTACTACTTTCCTTGCAAACCATAAGGTGCACTATCAGAATTATTTTTACAGTTACAGATTGTGTACCTAACATCAAAGCAAATACATCTTTAGCTAAATGTACAAAACACCATCACATTGCTACACAGCCTATCCCCAGCAAAGTGAGACATGGCTGTTACCCACTCTAGATGGGAATAAGGTTGCAGGCATAGATGTTTCATGTGACTCAGCATAACAAGAGTATTTACCAGAACTAGATTTGAACAGCTGGACACAATGGTTAAACATGGAAGGTTTAACTAAGTTCCATATAATAAAAATCTTTGTATCTGGAACATCAGAGGTAGAAGACATCATGCATATACTGTTTAGCTTTAATTTGTATAAGAAAGAGAGAAACCAATACTTCAGAACATACATTATACAAAAGACACACTGGGGTCCTTATATTAAAACTAGATTTTTATTGGTTGGCCAGAATGCTTAAAAACATACAAAATGGCCCTTTTAAAATATAAAGCAACTCAGCTGAGAACTGCATATTTGGAGATGATTGGGGTAAATTGCAGGAGTGATGCAGATATTTGAGGGCCGGAGAGATAGCACAGCTGTAACAACAGCTGTGTTGTAATCTGAAGGTTACACGTTCGAATCCCCGGGCTGGCTTGGACACCCAGCTGTGAGCCCTGTCCACTGTCCACCTAACAGATCGAAAGCAGCCAGCTGTGAGTAGATAAACCTAGGTACCGCGTAGCAGGGAAGGATTTTTAAGGACTTATAACAAAAATAAGGACTTACAACAAAAATAAGAAAGATTGGCTGCCGGAAGGTGGAAAGCAGAACCAGACTCTCATCTGAGGATGAATCAACAGCACCCCCTTGTGACGTATGGAGCGACCGCACCCTTCAAAAATGCAGCCAGATGTACAAGTGTCTGCACCAGTTTGTCTGTCTGTCTGTACAACTGTATTGTAATTGTATGTCAATTGTATATCAATTCGGCAGGGATTGTCTGCCGTATGTGTAATGTAATCCACTCTGAGTCCCCTTCGGGGTGAGAAGAGTGGAATATAAATAAAGTATTATTTATTATTATCTGGATCTTGACCCCTTGTTAACGTCTTGTTATTTTAACTTTGGTTGTAATGTGGATTGTATGTTATATGAGTTTGTGTCAAGTGTTTGTCAAGTGTTTTGATATGGCCGATGGTAGTAGTACAATGAACTACTGACAATATTAAACAGTACAAGGGGCCCTGTTATATATTTAAAATATGAATTGCACCTCTTTAAGGCTTCCATGAAAAGTAAGTAATTATTTTCTCCCACCCATGTTCATTTTCACAGAGGAAGACTAGTTTGGGCAATCTAGAGGAGTCAAGGGCCACAGCAATGGCCTAGAGAAGACATATAGATATTTACAAGTATAGGAAACAGAAAATATAACAACAATTCAACAGCAACCCCACACATCTGGCAGCATATAGTCAACAATGTGGAAAGGGTGATGGCAGCAGTAGCAAACCCCTCCCTATTGGAGGGCAGAGCGGTATGTTTTAATAAGCCTGCTTAAATGCCTTAAGATAACTTCCATTGAGGTGTAAGATGCTCTCCCGGGAGCTGGTGCAGTGGAATGGGGGGAAAGTGCTATCTTGGCTTTTTTTCTCAGGTAGCAAAATGTCTCAGGCTGCCTGAGGCACTAATCTCAGAATGTATCCTTAAATGTATTTAGAATGAGCTTTCTCTGTCACTCTCCATCATACAAACAAGAAGAATACCACTTACATTGCTGGTTCATCTGCAGAACAGAAGAGCATTTAGTTCTGTCATGTGTTACAGCTGAAACAACCATGAGCACCTTCTAAAATATCATTTTTGCCTTAGGTCTGTGTAACATCAAGAGCATCTTTTCTTATATTGGTTCTATCTTCAATCACAAAATGCCAAGAAGAATTTCTTAAACAGAAAGATGACACAGAACCATGTTACCTGAGTTACCTTAGGTGGCATTTGAATAGCTCAAAGCTGCCAAGCATCTTTGGAGACATACACACATTCATGGGACACAACAAGTCACAAGCATCCCTTGATTGATTGTCACCTTGTTGTGGTGAGAGGGCCTGTGTGTTCCAGTGAACCTGTGAGTGAAGCCGTCAGAGTCATGTGTTCCCAGGGGGCAAGGCCACAGGAGAGGAAACAGACCAAGCACAATCTGAAGTCCTCAATGGCAGAGCAGGTGGATGATAACATGGCACACGTTACAATGGCTGTGAAGGCAGAAGAAGGCTGCAACAGATGAGAAGCCACTGGTTGTCAGATTAACCAAGTGTTGATAGGTGTGCACTGACCTCCACACATAAAACAAATTTACACACAGGTATCTTCCAAAAAGAAAGAAAAAAATAAAAGCAACAAAAGTCCCATGGCGATCAGCGAGTGACAATGGGGCAGGACTGTGCATTTGGATCCAGTCATTCTACCTCAAGGTCTGAGGCAGTTGAGTAGTTCAGCAGCTGTATCCACAACTGAGCAGCCCTATTTAGGAGCCACTCTGCTCACCACATAACAGGAGGGGGCTAGAAAATATGCCCTAAACATAGTCTGCCTCTCGTGTCCCAGACTGGACTACAGTGTCCAGGGGAAACACCACCTTGAAGTAAAAAAATGAACTTTTGAATGTGGAACATATGGACACTGTTGGATAACACATACAATGAACACCCTGAACACAGGACTGCCATTATTGCTAGGGAGCTAAGGCACTTTAACATCGATATAGCACTAGCACTCCAAGAGACCCAGAGAGCAGGAGAGGGATTGCTGAAGGAAGGACAAGGAGGCTACACCTTCTTCTGGAAGGGACTGTCTGAACAAGGACAAAGAATACACAGAATCATGACCTGAAATGATGAAGCATCTGTCTGAAGCACCCAACAGCATTAACAAACGACCATCGACCCTCCAAATTAATCTTGCCAAAAACCAGCAGGCAATTGTCATAAGTGCCTATGCACCAACACGAGATGCTGACAAAGTCATCAAGGAAATTTTTGCTGTCAGCTTGTTAGGACTTCCTTCCATCTGGAAATCAATTTTCTCATTGCAAAAGAACATGTGGATCAAGAATAGGTCTCTACAGTCACCTATGGACCCACTGCCAACACCCTATACTTGGAAGGCAATCATACTCCGCCACAAGTGATAGCCTATGATCAGGCATGTAGCCAGGGGGGGCTAAGGGGGCTTCAGCCCCCCAAATTCTCAGGGTGGTCCGCGAGAAGGCCTTACTGGTACATTATTTAAACTGTTATGTTTATTCATATCATGATCTGATCACTATGCTCATTATATCCCACATTAATGGGGTTATTGGGATAACAATACAAAAGGAGTGAATTAAGGAAAGCTGAAAAACAAACTAAACTAGAAACAGTGACAAGCATGTTCTGATACACACTATTCTAAAGTTTGTTCACTAAAGTATGATAAATGCCATAATATGACCAAGAGGACAGGTAGAAGATTTTTTCCTGGGTGGAAAGAGGTGAGAAGTGGCGTACTCCCTGGCCTATAGCAGACATATGTTGAAAGGAAAGGTTGTAGTCCTTTTTAAAAAAAGATCATAGTTAAAGAAAGGATGGAATTAAACTTGCCCTCTCCATGGTTAAAATTATTCTCCCAAAGCTTGTTTTTTCTTTAAATCAGGCATGCTGTTTTGAAAAGCCTATCTAACATTAGGTGCATTCATTTCGTTGTCAAAAGCATCCAAAGTTGTCATGGTCAAAAGTAGAGTCATCATAGCTCTCAAAAATGAAGGTGGCAGTTCTGTTACATATTTGATCAGAATAAACAAAAAGTAACAGTTCATGTCACTGTTACCCCTGAAAGGGATTTTCCTCCAAGTTCGTCTGACTGAGGTCACATAGTAATAGATTTAGAAGAATTGGGAGCTTATTAAAATGGTCTAAACTGGAAACACTATTAAAATTTTCAGAGAAAGCAAAACAGCTATTGTAGCAAATTTGCACTTTAATCCTAATCCTGTTAAAGAATGTAATTATGTCAATGGCAGGTTCTGACTGATGGCTGAAATTATATGTGCCAAATCCCTTTTATACACAGTGAGTCTCAATTAAGTGTACTAAGCTTAGAAAAAGACAAACATCATACTGACACATAAGCTTGATTCCCATTCTGAGCCAGTAAATATTACCTTTGGCACTAAAGTGTAAAACTCTCCTAGCACACATCTGTTGGTTTCTGTTAGTTTTATGTCTATGCCATGCTAAGATAACGTATGGTATCAAATCCAAGCATATAATGGTTGAGCTACAGATGTTGTAGGCCACCATAACTCAGAGTGTTTCTCCAACATTCTGTCTCCAATATGGAATTACATTAGCAAACCTTACACAATAGAAACTGCGAAGCTTGGATGCAGCAGAAAGAACTAAAGGACACAGAGAAGCCATGTAATTCATCCACCTTGTGAATGCTTTCAGGTTTAGAGGAAACATATCACGCCTGCTAACCTGATGTCAGAATCAGCTGCCAATCTGATCAGCTTCCATTTATGACATTGGAGGAGGAGCTGTTTCATCCTTTCACCTCATGCAGCAAGAAGTCTTGGATAGCCGCAGCCTATGTCAAATTCATGGACTTATTTGCTTGCATAGTATAATGGTTTGAGAATTGTATTATGATCGGAGACCAGAGTCTTATTCCTTGCTCAGTCATATAATCATAGAGTTGGAAGAGACCACATGGGTCATCTAGTCTAACCCCCTGCCATGCAGGAAAAGCACAATCAAAGTGCCCTAACAGAAGGCCATCCAGCCTCTGTTTAAAAGCCTCCAAGGAAGGAGCCTCCACCACACTCCGAGGCAGAGAGTTCTAGTCATAGATACTCAATGTGTGATTTTGGGTAAATCATATTTTCTCAGTATTAAAAGAAGGCAAACGAATTATTGACTTCTTTTTCTCAGTATTAAAAGAAGGCAAGGAAACCTTCATGACAGGTTCACATTCGAAATTGCTTGAAGACACACCACCACCACCACCACAACACATCACCACCACCACCACCATCTTCTTCTTCATACAAGGAAGTAGACTCAACCTAAAAAAGCTTATGTTATGACTTTTTTCCTTTCAGTTATTCTCTAAGGTGCTATAGGCTCCCTTTACATGTCATTGTCATCAATGTTGTTGTACAGGAATATTTTTTATGGAAGTAGATGTGTTCCTGGGAATTGTATTTTAAACATAAACATTGGAAAGAATAGGGACAAGTCCCCACACCACAAAAAGTGGGACCAGGGATGGGGGGGGAGGGGAGAGACAACAGTTCAATCTGTTTCAGCAAACTATTTAATCTAAAACTAGCAATGTGCACATGTGAAATGATATGGTAACTTGGTCAAATAAGCCTTGCATAAATAAGCCTTATGTTACTGTTGTTGTTGTTGTTGGTGTACAGCTATAGCCACCCCATAGCAGAATTGTTGCAGCAGACACCTCTTAAAGAGCCAGACCCAGTAAAGAGTTAACAAAAGAGTTTATTGTCCACAAGTCTCTGTGCTTAAAAGCACTCAAAAGAACTAAAGGCACTTGAAAGTCAGTAAAAAGTAACTCAAAAAACAGCCTAACCGGCATAAAATAAACAGTCTTTGTAAATAACGCACACTTTAACCTGGTAAAATGTGCGTTAGCAAGATAATGGAAATAACAAACAGGGAAAAACACAAACAGAGCAGGAACAAAAGTGAAGTCAAAGACAATTCCTGGGTCGTCACTGGTGGGCCATCCTTAAGGGTTGAGCAGCAAGCGTAGTCAAGGAAACCGGATCAAGCAGAGAGAGGAGACAAACCAAAGTCCAGACAGGAGCTAATGCAGGGAGATAATACACAACGTAACCACTGCAAACACCCAACTTTCCACCCCCCTCCATACTGTACCCCACTCTTGCAGGCAGGCAGCATCTGGCACTCACAGTAGTTCAAAGGAATTCAAACCACACCAAACGTGGTACGGGCAGCAGCAGCATCTAAACATAAAAGCACAACATTGAAATCTCCCAAACTCTTCCCACAAACCCCAACTGGAGCAGCAAAATTCACAGGATACAGCAATTCAGTCACAAGTCCCAAATGCAACACCTTGCCAGCTGCAAAGTGAAGCGCCCATAAGTCCGCATTTTATTAGTCTCCCATCTCGGACCCACCCAAACCCGACAACGCCCCGTCATTAGCAACCTCAGCTGCTGTTGCATCAGCAGCTACAGACTCTTGACCGCCCCTCCATGTCCTCCATCTCCTGCCAAGACTTATTTCTCCCCAGCAATCATGTTGTCAGAGAACCCCAAAAAGGTGTCACTGCTTGTGGGTTCCTCACAAACAGCCTGAACTTCCCGCACCCTGGCCCAATCCATCTCTGGTTCTTCATCCGAAGTATCTCTCTCACTCTGACTCCCATCCTCCCCAGGGAAGCCCTCAAAAGACTCATCATCAGTGGGCTCTGCAAGTATTTGCCTTATCCTTTTACACTAGGAGATATCCTCCTCGCTTTGTTCATGAGTAAGCCTTTTGCTTCCTTTCTGATGCATAGAATGGCTATCATCAGCCCCACCCAGCTCCATACAACTGTTAGATGCTGAAGAATCAGCCCCACCCAATTCTCTACTACCAGGTGTAGTAAAAGCCTCAGGCTCAACTACAACAAGAATACTCTGATTGGCTGACAATATAAGATGAAAGTACATTATAAAACTGCAAAGATTTGTTTTCAAAATTACAATACATAGAATTTTAAAACTGAAGGACCCAGGAGTTCCTTCCATCTCCAATCTCCTCCCCACTCCATATATATTCCCCCAGTATATAGGTCTGGGGTAATATAAAAGTCTTCTTCACAAGGTACTGAAAATATCATTCCAATGGTGTCAAGTGAACCTGTCTGGGTTAGGCTATATCCAACCAAATTGGCATCACCAGCAAAGTAATTTCCTTACTAGCCACCCACCTGAGCAGCAGGGGCACAACCGTTAAATAAAATCTTTAATGTTTTGGGAGACAAGTGAAAATTGCACAGTGACCTGGTCCCAAGCCATTTAGGGCTTTAAAGTTTAAAATCTGGCACTTTAAATGGAATACACTCAGTCTCTCACTATTATTTTGTAACTGCTTGGCAATGTTACATTTCTGAACAATAAGCCACAAAATTCTCTGGTTAATATGTATAATATTAATATTCTGACACTTTTAGTCTAAGAAAATAACCTTGTTAAACTCTGTATGTTTCAGTTGGGTACAACTGGGACTTTCCAAGTCAAATGTTTCTTCGTAAAAGCAAGTATGTTTGCAAATTACACATTTACTAAACCTCTTGTTTTGTTGTTTGACTGAAACTTGAAAAATGGTTTGGGCTTGCTGATATTGTGTTACTGAATATGGTCACACTCTAAGACTAGTTTCAGGGTTCACAGGTGATTCTAGACCTAGTAAGAATAATCCTTTGTAATTGTCATAAGTCAGTACTCCACATGAGAACATTTATCATACATTTAAATTTACAATGAGAATGAAACCATGTTGTTTTTGTGTTTTTATTCTTGTATTTAGTGGTGCTACTACTTATTTAGAGGTGATATAAACACATCTTGCATATGAACAGAAGGTAGTGAATTATAACAATCCTAAATCCAGGAAGATGTATTTTTAGCATCCTTCACCAGCCCCTGAGAAAGCTCTGAACCATATAAGCTCTACTTTCACTATGCCAGTGGATTCTAATATTATCCTGCACGTTGCTCTACTGCTGAGTAGAGACTTTTAATCTTTTTTCCCTTCCTAGTTTGTGCAGTTTTCTTCTGTGAACCAATAAGCAGAATGCCAAGCATCCAATAAACTGGTTGGATACAAAGATACCTGCTTTCTATTTTTATCTGCAGTCTGGAAAATACTCGAGATTTGGCAGCTCTTATTTTTCCTTCATCACTTCTGCATATGAGTAGCTTCTTAAGAAATATCGCCATCGCAGTTTGCTGGAATTGATTTTAACTGGGGGTTTTAAATTGGTCTTATTGTATTTTATTGCATTTTATGTGTTTTATCTATTAACTCTGTAAACCGCTCTGGGCTCCAGAGAGAGCGGTATATTAAGTCGAACCAATAAATAAATAAATAAATAAATAAATAAATAAATAAATAAATAAATAAATAAATATGGCTTGTCTTTGTTAATGGTTCTGTGTAAAACTAATATCTTGCTAATACAGTATCAAATAGGTAGTAAGGATCTGTAATTGAACTGTTCAACTGATGCTGCCTCAGATCAATGTATGCTATTGTACTAGAAGCTGTGTGCCATCCATATCCATATTTATTAACTTTATTTATACCCCGCACCCATCTCCCCAAGGAGAGGCCAAGCCCAATAACACATAATAACAAAACAATAGCAATTATAAAGACAATACACTCAATAAAATTCGAACACAAGCAGTAACAGACAATTTAAAACCATTTCAGGCAGGACAAATGTGAATGTTAAAATTTTAAAATAAATAAATACTGGGTGCAGACAGGGGTAGTTTGCATATAGCAGGAAGGCTTCATGGACAATATGGGGCAGGCACCCAACAGGTAATTAAAGTGCGTCTGAGGACATTTGCAGAGATTGAACACAGCAGGGTGTCATTTACTTTATTCAGGGAAGGCACATTGGAACACACACGTCTTCAGGCTCCTCCTAAGGACTGCCAAAGTGGGGGCTTGTCTGATATCCCTGGGGAGCACGTTCCAGAGACGGGGCGCCTCTACAGAGAAGGCCCTCTCCCTCGTCCCCACCAACCGTGCCTGTGAGGCCGGTGGGAGCAGGCATGTAGCCAGGGGGGCTAAAGCAAAATTCTCAGGGTGGTCCGTGAAAAGGCCTCTGGTCATCATTTAAACTGTTATGTTTATTGGAGATCACCATACTCATTATATCCCACATTAATGGGGTTATTGCCAAAAGGTTTGCTAGGGTAGACCCTCTTCCACCCAGTCTCAGCCCCCCGAAAACAGCCCCGAGAATCCTGGCTACGGCCCTCAGCAAGAGTAAGGTCTCTCCAGATGATTGGAGAGATTGCCTGGGTTCAGAAGGTCCCAAACCATTCAGGGCTTTGTAGGTAAGAACCTGCACCTTGAATTGGGACCAGAAGATGAACGGCAGCCAATGGAGCTCCTTAAACAGGGGAGTTGACAGCTCCCTGTAAATCGCTCACGTTAGCAATCTGGCTGCCGCCCATTGGACCAATTAAAACTTCCGGGCCATCTTCAAGGGCAGCCCCACGTAGAGTGCATTACAGTAATCCAATCTGTAATCCATATCAATACAGTGCTATGTGGGCTGCTATTACATTCACAACAACCATCTCCAATCAATAATTATTATGCAGCAAAGTATAGATAAGAGAAGAGGGAATGGAAAATATTAAATAGGGTTCAGACTCAAAAAGTTGTTTGAGCACTTTGTAATCATCTGCTTTGGTGCAACTGGGCCTGTTCACACTACACAGTTACAGCACTGTGGTTCCATTTCAACTGCCATGATACCATCCTATGGAATACTAGGATTTGGAGCTCAGAGAGGGAGTACTTTGCATTCTCTTCTATAGAACTCCAGTGCCTAACCAAATTATAGATCCAAAGATTCCAGAGAATGCAGCTATGGCAATCAAAGTGGAACTATAATGCTATAATTGTATGGTGTGTAAGGACCCTGAATGCAGCCTTGTCTCCCATTTTCTTATTTGCCTGGCTACCTGTCTCTTGAAGAATAATAATCTGTCACATCCCTGCATTTTAGGAGTCATAAGATGAGAAACATTCTAGAAAGTTTCATCTCTAAAACCACCCAAATGCAAGAGAAAAAATGAGAAGGCATTTGGAAAGGTGGAATATGAAGATGTAATTTCATCCCATGGTACCTTTTATTCATAAAAGCACAGGCTGGTGTGTTTGTAGCAGTGTGTGGGGTGTGTGTGTGTGAAAATGTTCGGCTAGAAGAGGACCTTTTCCTCAATTTCCCATTTTTCTCAGACTTCCACTTCCCAAATTCTCCTGGAAGGTGCTCCAACCCACTGGAGCAGATTTTTGGAGGCCACTAGGCTCTATGAAGGAAAGAAGGAATTACAAAAAAATACTCTCACCTGTCTTCCATTAATAAAGGTATATACAAGAGCAAAATTAATTCTAAAAACAGTTTTCCTCATTCATTTCAATCAATTGGGATTGCCCTGGGGATTTTGTGTTCTATGCTATTGAATATTTGAACAATACTCAGTACAAAACCTGCTGTATTATTAAAATGATTAGGCTGAGTTAGATTGGGTTAGACTGCTAGATGATTAAGGACCTTTGCTGAAATGGAGCCCTATGGAGTCCTGCCAAAAGTTGACTTGCATCATGTGATGGACTCCGTTTCAGCAACATAGAGAAATGAGAGGAAGATGTAGAGAAGACTGTGTCTGTTGAGGTCAAAAGTTACATCTACAGTTATGTAACTATTATGCTGTGATTATTGTGGTTAGTGATTTATGGTGTTAAGTTGATTTATTTTCTGTGAACTGTTTTTGGCATGATTTATTTGTGTTCAGTGTACACCTGCTGTGATTTGGTTAGCTGCAAGTACATTGGGCTCTTAGAAAACATTTCTGAACTGTGAGTAGTAAATCAACACATGGGCAAGTCCCATTGCATTAATAGGTCTACTGTACTAGAGACTAACAGTAGGAGTCAGGCCCATACTATAAACATAGTTCAGCTAGTAGTTCAAGCAAAAAAGGGGAAGGCAAGAATGGGGATACTATGCAACTGTGGTACAAGGAGCAGTAGGAAAACCAAGAAGCTAGGTTCAACATGAAGGATAAGCTTCACCAGCATGATATCAATAATATGTACCATTGGCAGTTTCAGACTTTTTCACACACAAACACACTGTTGAAACTAAATTAGTTTGTAAACTTATGACAAAAAGGAGATTTAACAACATACTTAGCATTGTAAAGATGAAAAAAGAGGAGGCAAAGAGATGAGAAGTCAAAACTAGCTAAAGCCAATTCTTGGTGCTTTGATAGATCCAATGAATCAATGCAGTATCCCATTGCATCAACAAGTCTCTTCAAGTTGGGATTAACAATTGGCTTTAGGCCAATGACTTTTTATTGCAGTCATTTTATATGCTGGTATGCTGTAAATTGCCTTGAATCCACGTTGTGGAGAAAGGCAGAGTAAAAATACCCTAAATAAATAAATAAATAAATTCAAATTTAGGAAATTATATTTTGAAATTAGTTATAAAGTAAAAATCAAAAATTATTCTAAATAATCTATTTCCTGCCCCATTAGTTATGCTCCAGACCAGCTAAATCCTCAAAGGTAATATATTAAGATGCTTCTCATTCCTTTCATTAAAAAACGCACAAAAGGAAAAAAAATATGCATGCTTCTCATCTCTACGATTTTCAAAGACTTCTAATGTTGTTTTTTTTGTAATTTTTGCATCTAAAGTGTTCATTCTTCCATCTTCAGTCTGTTGTTTTTTTCCTTGGGAGCAAGTCAACAAAATGCAGAGCTTGGGAATACTGCATTCTGAAATAATACAAAAACGGTATGAAGCTCTCAGGCTTATCATTGCAATTCTAAGAATGTAAGAGATTTCCATTAATGTAATCTTTAGCAGACTAGAAGCATGTGAACTTGACAAATTTCTAAGTATCTGTCAAGGGTTTATTACAAATAGAATAAGATGAAAGATCACCCCTCGTTATGGGCTTTGTATAAAGTGTCAGTAATGATATAGGCAGGCATGCTGTGCCCATGTGGAAGGAGGGAGGTAGGGAGGGAGGGAGGAGATTCATCTGATAGAAAAACAGTATTGTTATTTATTTATTTAGTGTCATTGCTGCACATGGCGCTTTACAAGAAAGAGAACCAGAAAAAAACTGTTTCATGCCCTCCTCAGGCTTATAGTCCTAAAAAAATGACAGACAAGGAAAGGGGATAGAAGTGAAGGAGTGGCTTAAATAAATCCAGCAGGAACTGTCTTTTCTTCTCTCCCTCTGCAGCCAGTTTTTATTGTGCCAGCATAGAATTTGAATACTGTTTATTCTCCATATTATTAGTAAGGATATGGGGAAAGTATGATGACACACATAAGTAATAGACCATGTAGAAGCTGAATAATACATTGCTGAATTTTTAGCCTGGCTGATTATTACCATACAAGTGGCTATCTAAAGCACTAACAAACTGCCATGTAACCCAGGAAACACACCAGCTTTCTGTCTCTTCAATGTATACAGAGCCATGGTACTCCATGACTCTCAGCCTATGTTATTTATTTCTGAAACAATTTCTGACATAACTATGATCACATTTTCCCTACCCCCTTCCCCATTTCCCTACAGAATGTCTGATAGTGGGAGTTCTGCTGCATTGATTAATTGTGCTAGGAATAGTGCCTGACAATATAGTATATGATGGATGGGTTCTTCATTATCTAATACCAAAAGATGTAGGCATGTGAAATCCAGGGTCAGAGCATCACTCAAGGTGTATGAGTCTTCTCCCTGAGCAGAATATCAATTTGGTGCCTCCTTAAGCCTGGGTCGTCATCGGTCTCAAGCAATTTAAGCCCCAGTGAAATCTGAGTTACACATTGCATTAGCAATGGTACAAGAAGGCCAAGTGTGTTGGGGCTTGATTGTTTATTTATTTCCTATCACAGTTCATTACTGGGATCACAGTTATCCTTGAGTGAGTTTCATCAGTGACTGTTGCCAGCCCTTCAACTTACCTTTCTCATTGCAATACTCTTTTCCAGATATTCCTTGTATATATCATAATTCTGTCCTATATCCCAATATTCCCATATTCTGTGCACACAGAAGGGAAAATAACTATTGATTGATACCAACTGCTGCTACCCAGGGCCAAGTCAAGAGATTCTGCTGCCTGAAGCAGAAAAGTAAACCCAAGTCGTTGTCTGGTGCCCAAAATGGCAACACATTGTTTGCACTAATAACTAGTGCATGCACAACCTTGTTCAACATTCTCTAAAAGATCAAACAAGTCAAACAGGTGATCCATATTTATAGTATTCAACAAATCTGTTCATGTAAATAAGTAAGGCCACAACCTATGTCCATTTTATCTGTGGCAAGATGCCCTGAACTCAAGAAGACTTACTTCAGAGCAGAAACATACTGTATATGAATGCCATCAGTTCCATGTAATGCTATCATCATTTAGTATCTTTGGCTGGATTCAGATAAAATGCTCACAGTAAAAGAGATTTATGAATAAAATCAGTTACAGGATGATTACATCACTGCAACAGTGAATAGTATAACATTAAAAACAAGCATCAAAAGCAATTATACCTGTCAACTTTCAAGCTATCATTCTCTTTTAAAAGTTATTTATATATGTGTTAAATTTATATGCAGTCTTTCCTCCAGGACATAGCACACCTCCTCCCCAATTTATCCTCACAAACACAACCCCCCCCCCCCAAGTAATTGGTCCAGCATCACCCAGTGAATTTTATAGCCTTTGGAATGACTTGATTCTCAGTCCCACAGGACCCAGTCATACACTCTGACCACTATTCCTTATGGGCTGAGAGAAGTCTAAATAATCCTTCCTGCTCAAATGTTAAGGAAATTTGGAAACGGAATTATAGAGTGTAGACCAGGGCTGCTCATTAGGTAGATTGCGATCTACTGGTAGATTGCATAGGGCGTCCTGGTAGATCCCAGGCAGGGCGGGAGGAAGTCTCAGTCCTGCTCCGCAGGCTCCCGATACCACCCAGGTGCAGAAGAAGGTTGGACTGGATGGCCCTTGGAGGTCTCCTTCTACTCTAGGAACCTGTTGTTGTTGTTGTTGTTATTAGTAGTAGTAGTAGCAGCAGCAGCAGCAGCAGCAGAGACTGAATGAATATCATCATCATTATTATGAATAAATTCAGGGGCTTATTATACTCACATTTAGTTGAATTCAGTCTTAAAATATATTATATGGCTCTCACTGAAATAAATTTCCAAATATTTTGCTTTTATGGCTCTCTGAGTAGGGGTAGGTAGATCATTTTGACTTGGTTGTTTTATAAGTAGCTTGCATGCTGAAAAAGTGTGAGCACCCCTGGTGTAGACTGTTACCGAACAATAGAAAGGGCCTTGCCCAGATGGAGCCAAGGACACCAAAACCCCCTAAAAACGGGGATTCCTAAATAGGATTTGGTGGATCCTTTTAAACGCTAGAAATCCCAAAATATCCCAAATCAATAGTCTCACCAAATCCTGGAAGCGTGCCCCACCGAGAGAAGATGTCTGTCCAGCTGGAAAGGAGGAAAGCCACAGTCCTGAGTGATCCGCAAAGCTAACATGTCTTTATTGTGAAGATACAGTCATATTTATGCCTTAAGATGCATACATATTCAAATTTTTGGGGCCTGTCCTGGCTATGTGTGCTCTCAGCTGATTGGATGGAAACAACTTGAGCATCACAAAAATGCCAGCTGAAGATCCTCCCAGCCAATTGCAAACTAGCGCATTTCGCAACCCAACTAATGAGGAAAAAACAGAGAGACAGGACAAAGGTCAAAAAGAAAACCGTGAAACTGGCTGGTTTGATGAGTTTCAGGTGGGCTTGGAAATGACCTAAGGGCAAGCGAGGACTTTGTCCTTCCAGCATACCTGCTATTGTTTACATTAGAAAATAAATGGTTTTGTTTTTGTCCCAGATTGGTGTTTTCCTGTTGTGGCAAAACAGCAATCATCAGAGGTTTGGTTTCTCTGTAAGATGGCCTGTTTGAACATTTTCTATTACAGTTACATGTGGGGGTCCAAAGCCCACAGAGGCAACTTTGCTTATGAAAATATGGTTATGTGTATGTACAGGCATATGGCCCTATCGACGGACAAGCTCCGAGGTCAATGGAACATATGCAGGCAGGCCTAGTATATACTGCAGGATAGCCCCTGCGAAAAAACCTAGCATCTACCTTTTAAACAGTTCTGCAATAGCAACATGGTGGCTGGTTTTAAAATGTGGCTGCTGGTCAGCACTGCGGCCCTCACTGATTCCCTGTGGGGCTTCAGGAGGCTTTTATAACACTAAGCATCAGTGAGGAAAATACAACAAAGGGAAAACTTTTATACATGTACCCCATGCAATGCAGCCCATACAGAGAGGAAGATCATACAATGCAAACAGACAAATGTTGCATCTCTTCTCTGGCGCCTTCAGTTCATGGAGCAACAGGAGACAAAGGAGAAAGAGTCATGGAGGAAGACCAGTGTTCTGGCTTACTGCAAAGTCCTTGGTCCTTGAGGAGACTAGAAAGTTCATGTTGCAACAGTGAGAGTCCATGAAAAGGGTGAGAGTCCATTAGCTGCCCCTTGTGTGTAGGGCCAGCACTGCAGGTAAGGTGTAAAACAAATGGCAAACAGTCCAGGGAATGAAAGAGTCCATATTTGAGTCCTTTGATATACTACTCGTCCCAAGCCTAGTGGATCCTGTGGCCATTTCAGGTCCCCAAACGCGGCAGAAACCCCTAGGGAAAACACATAGCCGGTCTGCCGATGAAGGGAACCTTCCTGGGTCCCAGGTTCCATGATGGACTGTGGCTTTTCAGCTGAAAACAGCCAGGAAAAGTCAGAAAGGGATCAAAAGCAATTTTTAAAAAGCAGAGAGAATGGGTCCTTGGTACTTGGAAAACGGATGTTGCTTACAGGAAATGTGTGCTTACTGTTGTGTCAATGGCTTCAATGAGTCAGGAGAAAATGGAGCATAGGCAGAGGCAGAGAGAAAGAGAAGGAAAGGGGCCATTTTCTGGTCTTTGTTCTTGAGCCACCCAGCCCAAGATGGAGGAAAAGGAACTGTGGAACTCCCTGCAGTTGGATTCCATCCGTCACGGCATCATAGACTATGGTTGTGAATCTGTTAATTTAAGACTGTTTTTTCAATTTGGAAACATCTGATTCTGTTTCCATCAGTCAACAAAGCCAGCTAAACACAATATAGAGAGAAATCTGAGACCTCCAGAGAAGCCTAATAGAATCATAGAATAATAGAGTTAGAAGAGACCTCAAGGGCCATCCAGTCTAAACCCCTGTCATAAAGAAGCACACAATCAGGCCCAACAGAGCATCCAGAGAAGGAGACTCCACCACACTCTGAGACAGCATATTTCACTGTTGAACCGTTCTTACCATCAAGTTTTTCCTAATGTTTAGATGGAATCTTTTTTCCTGCAGTTTGAATCCACTGCTCCATCATCCCCCCTCTCAGCCTTCTTAGATTCTTTCAGTTGAGTCATTTTTCAATGTTCTTAAATGAAGGAACTGCACTTCAAAAAAGGTTCGGTATCTGCAAATTTAAGGTTGTGTTTTTCAATTTGACATTTGAAGCACTGCAGTTCTTCATTCTATAGGTTTATAGCTTGCCAAATCCTTAAACCCATAATAACACATAACTACTGAGGCTACTAAAAGAAGTTGGTTCTCTTTAAGAAGCAACACATCTAGCAGATTGGAGAAGGGCCAATGGGTCATAAGTGAATCTATTTAAGGATTAGATCTTTGCTGGAGTGATATTACTTTGTTTCCCAAGTGATGAATCTTACGTGTGTCTCTGTCAAAGAAGTCTCAAAACAGTTCCCTGCAGCAATCAAGAGTCTAATGGTGGCAGCGTGCATTTTGAAGAAGAAATCTCTTCAGTGTTACCTTAGTACACAAGCCTGAATGCAAGTCCAGAGCATTCTTGCCTAAGATTCTCCAAAGAAGAAATAAGACAAAGGGAATGCTTAATATTGGTGGCAGCCAAGGGTTCTAGCCCTTAATCCATTATATTTTTGTGGCAGCAGTGGGATGAAATAGGAAGGTCCACCCTGCCTGAAATAATACAGATCTTCTTTATACTGTGCAATGTCACCCATCTTACTTCAGAAAAATGTATTTTAAAAGCAGTCTTTTTTAATGTCAGTAAGGAAATATTATTAGAGTACAGTATATGTGAATTGCAAATTTATGCAGATCTTATAGAAAATTATTGTCAGGGATTATATATGAAAACTTTGATCTATAGGTTAATGTGATATCCCTTCTCAAAATGCAAAATCAATTGAAAGTCTTATGTAATTGTTGTGAAAGAAACTAAAAAAGAGGAGATACAGAAAATCAATAGAGTAAGTACAGCTGTGGCTCCAACCTCAAATCTGTGAGCCTTAGTGGAATCCTGGTTTTTCTTTCCCTTAACCCCTGATCTTTCTTTAAAGTCTCTGGGAATTCTAATTCCCCTTTTAAATTTGCTGTAGTGATTCCTACACCAATGGTTCTCATTCAATAGTGTCCCAGATGTTTGGGTTTTAAATTCCCAGAATTCTTATCATTAGTAATGCTGAGACTGATTAGATGAAGTTCAAAAGAGTTGGAGGATCAAAGTTTGAAAACTAAAGTTCCATCCCAGGAAAAAGTAGAATATTGAATGAATGAATGAATGAATGAATGAATGAATGAATGAATGAATGAATGACTATGTTTGGATTTCCCTCTAGTTCTTGGGGTGGGTGGGTAGGGCATTTTTGGCTATTGGTGCAATTCTCAGTAGTCCCAGCAACAGAAAAACTGGTTCCTAGAACTGCTGCATCTTCCACCCCTCATTAGGGGTGAAACATATTTGCAAATTTACAAAAACCCTAGTGAGGAGCATACCATATGATTAGAATATTAGTATTTTAGGACTTATTCTTGATGCAATGTGCATAGAAAATGGCATTGCTACTTAGGAATGTTGCTTTCTGTGCAAAATAACCTCTTTGGCACAAAGTAAATCCTAAGATGCAAACAGTCTTCAAAATTATGCATGTTTTAAAGATTTTGTGCAGCAAGGAGGAAATTGATGAAGCCATTCATTATTTTGGGGAGAATAAAATTAATGAAGATTTGCATCCCTAACTAAACACAGAACAATATTTATGTATTTAACTGACTTACAACCATAAGATTGCCTAAAGACCAGTTTTTATAAAGGAACAGATGAATGATGACTAAAGGAGCAATTCTGGTGATTAAAAACACAGGGGTCCTCAATAGAGAGATAATGAAATCAAGTTGTTCAGGTATAAAAGCCTAAAAAACAATATCTGGATTTTTCGAACCAATAAGCAAAGCTATAGATCAAGATTTTGAAACAAGCCATTCAGAATTTTCACACAACTTGCCTTTTGTTATGTGCCTATTAAGAGACCATTTCTGCCTGAGATTCACTGAGTGCTCTAGTTCACAGACTGAGTCGCTCTTGGATCCAAGGTCTTTTCTGAAATGGATTACTAACACAAGAACGAGTTTGTCATCACCATTTGTTACTTTCTGACTTCTTTTTGCTGCAATTCAGTACATTCCAACTAATCTGGGTATGGGTGAATTTATATTTTGTATATATTCTGTATTCTGCATCCACCTTTCATGTTCTCGTTATATGCCCACTACTCAAAGCCAGGATGCTGAGCTAGATGGATTGCTACAGCAATCCAGAAGGACATACAATCAAGCTGTGCAAACAAAATTGTTCTTGGTTGCTAGCTGGGTTTTTTCCCCTTACCAGCGGGCATGATTTCTGTCTTCCTTCGATGACACCACTAATTAATTTTATTTATATCTTACTTTTTCTTCAAGGAAAGTGCTATAATTTTAGATTGTGTGGTTTTTAATAATTGGTTTTGGTTTTTTTTAAGTATGGCTTTTAATTCATATGTTTATTTTATTTGTATATCTGTTTTATGCGGCACTGAATTTTTGTCTACTTGTAAGCCACTCTGAGTCCCTTTTGATGTGAGAAGGTCAGGGTATAAATCATTGTTCCCCTCCACATTTTCTCCTCATAATAGCCATATGGACTCCCTCGATGGACTGTCACCTTGTTGTGGTGAGGGGGCTTGCATGTTCCAATGAACCTGCGGGCACAACGACTGGAGTCGTGCACTCCCAAGAGTGGCCGCAGGGAGATTCCAGACTAAGTACAGTCTGAAGACCCAAAGACCTCAATGGCAGAGCAAGTGGAGGATAACATGCTACTTGTTATAACGGTTGTGAAGGCAGAAAAAGGCTGCACAGATTGAAAAGCCACAGCTGTTGTGTTAACCATACCATTGTGGAACCTCATTGTGTGAAGACTGTATGTTGGTCAGTTGTGCACTGACCTCCACACATTTTTTTAAAAACTCACACACAGGCATCTTCCAAGAAAAATAAAAAAACCAACAAAAGTCCCATGGTGATCAGCGAGTGGCGACAGGGGCAGGACTGTGAAATCTGGAAACCCCTAGTCACAGACTGGCACATGGGTGGTGGATACTGACTCAGTTGTTCTACCTCAAGGTCCAAGGCAGTTGAGTAGTTCAGCAGCTATATCCATGACTGAGCAGCCCTTCTTAAGATCCACTCTGTTCACCCCACACAGGGAAGGGGCTAGAAAAGGTGCCCTAAACATTGTCTGCCTCTGTTATTCCTGACTGGATGGCCGCGTCCAGTGGGGTCACCACCCTGTGGCCAAAAAAAGAACTATGGAACATGGAACATACAGACATTGATGGACAACACCGACATTGAATGCCCCAAACGCAGAACTGCTATCATTGCAAGGGAGCTGGGGTGCTTTAACATCGACATAGCAGCTCTATAGGAGACCTGGAGAGCAGGAGAGGGACAGCTGAAGGCAGAAAAAGGAGGGTACACCTTCTTCTGAAAGGGACTGCCTGAAGAAGACCAAAGAATACATGGAGTTGGCTTTGCAATCAGAAATGATCTGGTGAAGCATCTGACCGAAGCATCCAATGGCATCAATGAACGACTCTCAACCCACCAAACTGAACTTGCCAAAAACCAACAGGCAATCATCATAAGTGCCTATGCACCAACACTAGATGCTGATGAAGACATCAAGGAAATAGTTTACTATCAGCTGGACACTGTCCTATCAGAGATACCTAAGGAGGACAAAATCATCCTACTGGGGGATTTTAATGCAAGAGTCAGATGAGACTTCAACCTGTGGCCAGGAAGCATAGGAAAAGACGGGGTTGGAAACAGCAACTCGAATGGCATCCTGCTTCTCACCAAATGTGTGGAACACAACCTTCTCATCACCAACACGCTCTTCAACCAGAAAAACAAGTTCATCATGGAAGCACCCCCGGTCAAAGCATTGGCACCTCTTAGACTACGTAATCACACGTGCCAGAGACCACCGTGATGTGCTTCTCACAAGAGCCATGACAGGTGCTGATGACTGCTGGACATACCACAGGCTAATCCAATCCACGATGGCTATCAAGACCACCCCCCAGCACAGACCAATACCCTCACTGCGGGAGAAGATGCAGATCAAGAATAGGGCTCCACAGTCACCTACAGACCCACCGCCAGTACACCAATCTTGGAGGACCATCATTCTTGGACAACGAGGGATCACTTAAGTAAGTAGCCATATGGAGCACATATAAAGGGCTCCTGTAGAAACTTTGATATTAGCTGAGAAAAAATTTGTACCATAAGCTTTCATGGACTCCAGGCATTCATCAGACAATCATCAGCTGATATGGATTGGAATCCATAAAAGCTTATGCAAAAGTTTTATTTTTCTCAAATATTCACAAAGGTGCTACACAATCCCATTTTATCTTTTTTATGCTGTAACAGGTTAACACACTTGTGTCTTTGAATACTACTCATATCAGGTAGATTTAGTCTGAGATAAAGTGACTAGCTCAATGCTTATTAAATGAGCTCCATGGCTCATCTATCCACTATCGTTTACAACCATGCTAACACTTCTGCCTTTGCTTCTGATCTGGCAGGGAATATCTTCATACAATCTACTGGCATACTCTGAGGTTATCTAATTATAATCAAGATACATGTATGCATGGTTATCTATCTCTTTATTTTCATTGTTATTTAGCACAAATATACAGTTTACTTTAGAACAAAACCCAGCATAATTATGGGTAAGTTTCTTTTCATTCTTATCAACACCTTCCAAAGGAAAATGACAATAGAACAAGTGAAATCAATACAGCCAGTCCCTGAGTTGCAAACATCTGACTTACATATGACTCATAGTTAAGAACAGAGGTGAGACCAGGGAAATTCACCACAGTAAGAGTTATCGGAAAAAGATGTCTCCATTGAATCTTTATCATCAATCCTTGTTTCCACAAGCCAAATTTTTCAAAATCCAAATATCAGAGAGACAGAAAATGAGGCGAACTCTTCTGAACAGGGGCATAGACAGCAAAAGAAATACCATAGGGGTGTTAACCTTTTCCTATGCTATCCAAAGCTAATATATATACTGTGTGTGTATCTTGCTGAAGTTACACTTTAAACATGTGTTCAGACTTAAATACACATTCAACTTAAGAACAAACATGCCACCTTGTCACATGTGCCATGGGAATTGGGCTGTCTCACTGTGTTCTGGTGGTGCCCATACAAGAGGAATGGCAACCTGTCTTCTTGTGCCCCACTCTGTTGGGGCTTCCCATCTGCCTCATCAAATGGGGGAAGCCTGTTTTTGGCTGCTCAACCCATTTTTCCTTATGGAAAGACAGGGAGCCTGCCATTGTCCACTGCTGCTATTTTTTCAGTGGCAGTTCAGCCATGGAACCGCACTGGAAGTAGTTTTCCAGAGTGTGATGGCAGCCATTGGGCTCCGTGGCTAAAAACCATGGCATTGCTTGCCACTGAAAAAAGGTAAATGTGAAGGGATCCTTACAGAACCTATCTTGTTCATAATTTGGGGATTGCCTGTACCATGTCATCAAGGCCTGTTATTATGTGTATTTCAGACTCTTCCCATTTACACATTTACTGTTGCTCATTGGGATATTTCAGGGCACTAGGAGTTTTTTTTCCATTTGATATAGGTTGAGTATCTCTTATTCAAAATGCTTGTTTTGGAATACAGATTTTGGAATACCTGATATATGCATAATATGATATCTAGGAGATGTGACTCAGGTCTAAGCATAAAATTCATTTATGTTTGCTATATACCTTATACACTTAGCCTAAAGGCAGTTTCATACAATATTTTAAGTAAGGTGGTTCATGAAGCAATGTTTGTGTACATTTTGACCATTAGAAATCCAAGGTGCCAAAATACTCAGGCAATTTGAGTATTTTGGAATTCCAGATAAAAGATGCTCTGGCTGTATTCATTATGATTCACCACAGCAAATATGTTGTTCTTTCAAAACATTTTCTTTCCCAGTTCCTTTTGCAATTCTTTATTCCATTGTAATCCAGTACATGTCTCATAGAAAATGATCTATGAAGTATGCAACTTAAAGATGTTCCCTGCATAATCATATGCGCCCCATTAAACTCAGCAAAATATGTATTGTAAGTATATGCTGTTAATACACTGACTTGTTCCTTCTGTTTTCTCTTTTGAAAAATGAAGTGTTCTTCAATAAGCCCTCAATGATTCTACTAATGTTTCAGCCATTAATTCACGAGCAACCTCTTGTGTCTCTTCAATTTAAGGCAAACTAGGATGATAATGCTCAGATGTCTTTGGTCTTCAGGGAAGAGGCAGTAGAATATCAAATAAATTAATCAGTGTCAGCAAACTGAAAACAGAGAATTTTTTTTGCAAAAAAATACTGTTGAAAATATCATTTAACTATTATTAGGGACCCTTGGACATCCTCTCAGATCCAGAAACCACATGACAGTTTCAACTTGGGATTGCTATAAATCAGAAATAACTTGAAGTCACACAACAACAACAGCAACAACACAAACAAACTTAAAAGTAGCTAGGAATGCCTGCAAAATCTGCCACAGGATCTAGAATTCCCTCCCTAGGAATATTACATCAGCCCCCTCCCTCCTGGCCTTCCGTAAGAAAGTAAAAACATGGCTTTTTGATCCAGCCATTGAAGATCCTATGCAATACATAAAATTTGAATTATTTGCATCGACTATTTGGAATGGCCCAGACTATGACTTTGGATAATGTGGTTAATAGTGAAGGCATTGTTTTATATGTTTAAATGTTTTAATGTGTTTTAGAATTCTATTTAAATGTTTCTTTTACTGTACATTGTTTTGGAAGGCATCAAATAGTTGTCTAAGTTTAAGCCGCCTTGAGTCCCCTCTGGGGTGGAGAAAGGTGGGGTAGAAATGTTGTAAATAAATACATCTGCTAGTACTTAATTTTTTTCCTGTACTGAAGGTATCAGCATCTTCACAATACTAAATTGCCTTCTCCCAACAGAATCTGTGACTGAACAGGAAAGCTCTGTTGCCCTCAATATTAATGGAAATATTTACATATTTCCTATGGAAGATACAGTATTTCTTTGAAAAGTGATAGGTGATAAAGAGACACAAATGAAAGAGAAAGGGGAATCAAGTTTTTGCATGTGTATCACTTTGTATTTGTTTGATTTGTGGCAAAATGTGCATTATTATCTGTTCAGAATCCACTAGGATGTAAACAAAATTTCCTAAAACACCAACTGGCAGATGATGGAGTATTTGGGAGCCCATGACCTGCTGAAATGTACTGTATGTGAGGTAGATTGATGTCAGATTATTGCATTTTGAACAGCAATTCATGAGTCAGCACAAGATATATTTTCGCAGTTTGAGATGACCTGCAGTGTGACATGTTTGACACCAGATGGCGCTGTCTCAAGACTGCTAAATGGAAACCTTGAGGAATTTCCGTTACAAAGTGACAGTTGGGATTTGTCAGTTGGGATTTAATATCTGTGAGGAAAGGATGTTTAGAAAGGTAGCTGTGATGGCTGTTGTTTTTCGATGTTTTGCCAGTTATTGTTAAATACAATTCAATACAAAGTTATATATTTACCTTTTGAATTGAATGAGAGTTTCATTATTCACACGAACAGAAACTGGAGTTTTTGGGCCGATGGGGAATTAAACTTCTATATTTCTGTTGCCTATCCGCTGTGACATACTCGAATTGATTCATACATCACTAGCTATAACTATAATGTGGAAATTGATTGATATTCAAGTATTTGGGCAAGGCTATAAACATGAAGGACAAATGTTACAAAACAACACACGTCATAAAAAGAAATACAGAATGACAGAATAAGCAAAGGAAATTGATACATGTTAAGAATCTTCTGACCATGATTGCATTCTATGGGATTTTGTCGGGACTGAAAAATTCTAACATTAGACTCCAGAATAATCAAAATTCTCTTTTAATAAGATGATACAGCCATCGCCTTGCATTTTTATCATTGCTGTTGTTCTTACAAATGATTGTAATGCCCCTGACATACTGGAAACTTTAGCACTAAAACCCAGGTAATGGTCAGCCCTCACTGGGACACGCAAATATCTATCTTCATCAAGGCCTGTTCACATGTGATTGTATGCAAATTAATCCCTCTCTCCTTCTTTACTGAATACTTTGACCTGGTTTATTCATCCAGCAAATGATGGGATGCCCTGTACTTCAGCTCTTACAATTACTGAAGGTTGACATTGTAAAATAATACAAGCACATTTTTTCAGGTAAGAAAAAGACAGCAGATGCAAGACAGGCTACATAACACATTCCTTTTTGACTTGCAAGGAGCTTCTTTCTTTTCTTTTTATAGGAGGGCACACTGACGCCTGGGATGCTGCTTCTGTATCCTGAAATGGTACCGCCTATTGTACCATCACAAAAATCTGTACTCTTTTGCCTTTAGTGTTATTTTCCATTGAGAAATATTACTTCTCAAGTGAAACAGCAAATCTGTTTCTAGTCTGGCTTTTTAATCGGAAGTTCAAGGGAGCCTCCAAAATAGATCCAGCACACTGTATGGGATGTTGAAAGCTTGAAGTAAACCCTGGATACAATTCACTACCCTAATAACACGAAAGCCAGAAGCCACGATGGGATGGATGAGATTTCTCCAGCATAACTTCTGAAAGAGATGCAACACAGTAAGGTGATAGGACATTATTTAGAAACATAGGTTATCACAACTCTTGCTAAAACTAAACAGGGTTGTCTCGAGTCAAGGCTTGGAGAGGAAACTGCTGTGAGTTCTACCAAAGAAGTAAGAGGTGTGATATATAAATGTTCCATTTCCCATCTACAAGAATCTTCAAATTGCATTCTACAATTGAAGCTAACTATTTTTACACTTGTGCCACTGAAACTAGCTATTTTTAGTAGAGCACAATCTTCCTTAGGCTGTAGCCTACTCCTGAACATCTGAGTCCCAAGGAATACAATGGAGGTACATTATTGCAGATGCTACTATTTAAAACTGTTCCATGTTTTATGAGTGTTGTTGGAGCAATCCTTTGTGTAATGTGTGCTCAAAATGAAGGAATAACCCTGACAAAGGAAAGAAAGATGTTTGAAGGTAATCAGAAGTCATTCTTTTTATTTTAAAAAAATATTGACACTCTTTTAGTCAGCATCTACTAAAGTATGTTTTCCTTAGAGATTGCCTGATATTTGTGACAAAAACTGGAAGGACTGTGAGCTAAGAATTGTAGACTCCCGTACAATATTGTGGCACACTCGTCAAATGCCTATCGTTATGATGGGAACCTTTAGGATTTTAATGAGTTTATAGACTGGGGTGCATTTCTGTGTGATTTTATGGGAATTAATATGTTTTTATTTTCATTTGCACATTTATAAAAAGTGAAACGAATCTATATACACGTATATATGCATGAACCAATACAATACCTCCTAACATCTATACAATATTTGTGTGTGGTTATATTCTCCCCTCCTCCACCCCTCCCAATGTAGTGACTTCCCATCCCTTGGGTTGGAGAATTCATAAATAATTCCATTCTTCCTTCTTATTACATTGTTTTTCTATTCTTCTTTCTGTCATGATATTTATTATTTATAAATTCCCTAAACAAATTCTAACAGATTAAATTATGAAACCGTCTATAAAAACTTTTCTTTGTGTATTTCTGTATATTTGAAACCAGAGATGTTATTGTGTACACAAATTCATATATACTGTACACACATAAGCTGAGAGCTCTGTCACCGAGGGATGTTAGTGATATAGAACACTCTTGCAGTGTGAAGTAATCCCAAGTACTGCATTTTTTTCTTTTTCCAGCATAGCAGGCCTGCTCCAGGACTATATATTTGCCAAGGGCCAAACCAGCATAGATTTCCAAGCCTTGCCAATGGAATAATAATCACATATAACCAAACACGTCTATATGCATGTGAGAGGAGGATTCAGACACATGTAAATGGTTTTTAATTTTTTCTTCTGTCTTTATGTTTCTATTGCCCCCCTTTTTTATTCAATTGCCTCCAATTGTATCCCATGCAACAACTCCCCCCCCCCCCCCAATCATTCCAGTACCATGGTGTTTTGGCCTACAACACAGAGAAATCCCAGCTATTAAGACTTATAGGAGTTATAGGCCAAAACATCTGGTGGCCCACAGGTTGAGAACCACTATTCTAGACTTACACTGCAATGTCTTCGAATCTTAAGTACTCCTGGTATTCAATGAAACATTTCACTATGTAGAGGGTAACAGTTAGGAAAGGGAGCTAGGCACCATTACATCCATATTTTCAAAGTCTTTTCTTTGTCTGGTTTGTTTTTAAGCAAAGCATTCCTTCAGTACTTTGTTCACTCTCCAAAGAAAGTCAGCACTGGATTTGGAAAGTGTCATCGCTTTGCCTAAGGTCTGGTAATTTAAAAGTAGTTAAATAATTAAAAGGTAGCAGCAGCTTGTGATGGCTTATGTCAATGGCTGAAAATGTGTTTCCATGTCATGAACATTAATCACATGAACCTGGCTTTCAGTGGTCCCTTGAAGCCTGAATATTACCTCCAAAGTTCAAACACTGCCTAGAGGAAAACAGAACCTAATTAGTGCCAGGTTTCAGCTCCAGAAATCAATTTTTTTCACCTCCTTTTCATATACCATTTATGCTGCTTCCCTGCTGGATTGAAAGTGAAATCTCAGATTTCACTGAATGAATCTGAGGTTCTTTCTATACTGCCATATAATATCTGGATTATCTGCTTTAAATTGGCTTATAAGGCAGTGTAGATTTATATCATCCCGTTCAAAACAGATAATATGCATTATCTGCTTTGATAATATGGATTATATAGCAGAATAGAAGGGTCTTGGTAGATTTTTTCAATAGTAACCCCATCAGTATGCTCATGAAATGTTTTGCATCTACAAATGTAGTGTTGGAAATGTTGGTACTCTTTCATTAGATATACATACAGAGGCATCTCTACTCCCTTAGTTGCAACCCTCACAGTCAGTGAGACCTATATTTTTTAAAAGGTGTGTGCATGGAGAGGCATGTAATGTGCAACTAGCTTCCTATTCTGGCTCTCCTTGAAGGGTGTAGCAAGGAGGGCCCAAATTTATCAGTAAATGAATACAACCATGAATGTCAGACAAAGGGTTCACCTACATCAGGGGTGCCCACACTTTTTCATCATGCGAGCTACTATATGAACAATCAAGTTGAAAAGATCACCTGTTGTGCATGTGAGCATGCATGCACACACGCGCCCGCACACTCCTACTGCAGCCTTCCGTCCGCGCGGGGCTTCTTTCTTGCCTGCCCACGAACTCGCCGCCGCGCGCACCCAGGAAGGGGATTCTCTTTGCCTGCACGCGCTCTCTCTCTTAATGTCTTCGTTGCCTTCCTCCTTCCTGCTGCGTGCTTTCGTGAAGCAGGAAGTCCCCATCCCGTCCTGCTTCTTGCGTGCACAGCAGGCCCCTCCCATGCACACAGCAGGAGGGTAATTATAGGCGCACCCGCCAGCGCTCTGGCCAGATATGGCTTCGGCGGCAGCTCGGAAGATGCAGGGCTGGGAAGAGGGGCCGCCTGGCTGCTGCCTGGGCTGGGGAACTCAACCGAGAGGGACCCACGTGAGGCTGGAGCCTCCCCACAGCAGCCTCCCCCCTCCCTCGAGGCTTCCTTACCTGGGCAGGAGAAGGAAGAGTGGAAGAGGTGTTTCCCCAAAGTGACAGATGCAGCAGGGGGGGGGGCGCTCTTCATTCCTTTCGAGGGTGTTACTCAGAAAGGATGCCCAAGTGGATGGCTGTCAGGAAGGAGGACCCCTCCCACTGGTGGCAGTCCATGCCCACGGGAGGGAGGGAGGGAGAGAGAGGGTGGCTCTTCCTAGCCGGCACTGAAGAGCCACCCTCTCTCTCTCTCTCCCTCGCCCTCGCCGCCTTTCTCCTTCGAGGGCGAGGGAGGGCGAAGCAGAGAAAGGCAGCGAGGGCACAAGCAGCAGCAAGTAGAATCTCCATCCCCGCAGCCCCCTCCTCCTCGGGTTCAGCCCCAGGAACACGGCGGAGCCCTCCCTCCTCGCCCCCAACCAAGAAAGCAGCCCCACACAGCTCGCTCGCCCAGGTCTCGGCTTGGAATGGGAGTCCTGAGGGCAGCAGCAGGGTTTGCGGCGGGGCTTGCTTGGCTTTGCCCCACTTTGCCCGGCCTCCTTTCTCTCTCTCTCTCTCTCTCTCTCTCTCTCTCCCTCTCTCCTTCCAGCGCCCGCCTGCCTGCCTGCCAAAAGGATCCGAAAAAGTTCTCCGGATTTCTTTCTTCTCTCCTTGGCTGTCTCTCTCTCTCTCACACACACACACACACACACACATTCCCTCCATCCCTCCCACAGCCTCTCATCCTATCTGTGCACGTGCCTTCGCCTTGCTCCCCCCCCCCCCCAGCAGCAACCAATGGGCGGTCATGTCACCACACCGTGCGTGGCAAGATGAGCACCAGGGCCCGCCCACTAAAGCCTCATTTTGGCAAAAGAAGCCCCACAAAGGTGGCGGTGGGAGCGCATGTGCGCGCGCATGGCAGGAGCGCACCATCCGGCTGGTGAGGCCCAAAGATCACCTGGAAGAGGGCCGAAGATCACCTAGGTGCTCCCGATCACCATAATGAGCACCCCTGACCTACATTGATTTAAGCATCCCCTTTACTCCTATCTAAATCTTAACAGACTCTTCCCTCATTATAGCTGGGATTTCTCTGTTGAAATTTTAACTTTCCATTAAGAGAGCATCTATACTGTAGAATGAATGCAGTTTGACACCACTTTAACTGTAATTACTCAATGCTATGGAATCATGGGAACTATAGTTTGTTGAGGCACCAGTACACTTTGGCAGAGAAGGCTGAAGACTTTGTAAAACTACAACTTCCACATGGCCCAGTGCTTTGGAATATTGAAGTTGTAGTGTTACAAAGCCTTTAGCCTTCTCTCTCAAAGAGTACTGGTGCCTCAACAAACTATCATTCCCATGTTTCCATAGCATTGAGTATTTACAGTTAAAGTGATGTCATACTTCATTCATTCTACAGTGTAGCTGCACCCAAAGTCATGGTGCATTGCATGTATTTCAATAGGACAACAGTTTAACAGTAGTGAGATTATTTCCGAAATTACTCAGGAAACATCAGTTATTGGTAACCCCCCCCCCCCCAATGTGGAAAGGCAGTGCCACTCCAATTGTTGTGGAGTGTCAAATGCCTGCATTGCCTGTCCATGCCAGGATTGGTGAGAGTTGTGGTCTAATAAATCTGGAAGGCTGAACAATTCCTAGCTCTCTCAGTAGTTTTTTTTTTCAGAAGAAGGGATTGTTGAGGCCTGTGAAGCCTCTGAGGATGAAAATTTTCTGGTTGAGCCTGGTGTGTCTGTGGGGAAAAGCGAAAGTGTAGGTCTGTTGTCAGGGAAACAGGCAGTAATTCTCATGAGAATCAGCCATGGATAGACTCTGGAGGAAACAGGAGGGTAAAAAATTACCCAGGAATGTGGTAAAGATAACCCAGCGTTTACAGATCAGAAGGGATAGTGCAAAACAGAGACAAATCTGGTGTTCCCAGAGACTGAACGACAAATAAAGGGAACCCAGGTGTGAGAAAGAGTGATGTCATGGGCCAGAGGGAGTATTCTTAAGGAATTGGGAGTAAATGTTCGGTGAAGAGATCAATGTTGGATTTTCATGTGTCAAATTGCCTGTCTTGGGAACTCCGAGTTAGAAGTTCTGTTCTTGGGTCTGTATCTTGTTTTCCTGTTTAAGTTCTATGCCTCCTTTTTGGATTACAAAACTTGTTTCAAGTTTTAAGCCTTTGGGATTATAGTCAAATTCAAGTATCAAGAGGATGGATTATGGTCATGTTCATGCTTTCAAGCTTTTGGATAGAAATCTAATTTAAGTGTAAACAACCCTTGGATTACAGTCTCTTGCTTTTGTCTTAAGTGATTTTTGGAATTCCTGTTCAGAGTTGGTCATTGCTTTTTGTTAAGCTTCTGGAAATCTAGCCCATGGATATATTTTGAAACTGTTTTATATTATATATGCTTTTATTAATAAACTTACTATTTTTGTTCATCTGTGTGATGCTTGGGTGAAAAAGGGATCAAGGTAGCGGCTGGGCTCCAACAGAAATAGTTATTCCACGAGAAGCAGAAATCTGTCCTCATTTCACTTTGTTGAAAGCAATCCTGTGTATTGTAATTAACTGATTTGGTGTTTTGATCTGCACATACAGAGAAGTTTCTGGGAGACTGGAATGTTTTCCTGAAAATTGGGAATAAGTTGAATTTTGGGGACAGTTCTTTACACAATTTTTGCATTGGTTCAATTGGTTTTTATATTGAACTCAGGATATGTGTTGTGTGATGTATATCTTTGTGCTTTACCCAGATTGGGATATGTTAGTGTTGTTTCCTAGTTATTTATTTTAAAATGTAAATATCAGCAAAATATATAGTTGAGTTTGCAATATTCACTTTAAAAGTTAGATCCAAGAAAGTGGCACACCTGCACATAATGATAAAAGTTTTTCCTGCAAGCTGCATTTATGTTAGATTTCTTTAAAATTGTTTATCTAAAGCCCAAAGTGATTAGAGCACCTTGTTACTCCAACAGATGGAAGGTCTGTTAAAGGAAACTGTAACTACTGCATTCAGCATCTATCTCCTGGAGTGCTGAAACACCCAGGCCAAAATCAGCATTTTTTGGATCATGCGGTGAACTGAGCAAGCAGGGTGGAGAGGAGAGAAAAACTCCCAGTGCTGCTGAAAATGCTTTAAAAATAAATACATGGTTATTTTACTGTGGTTTGCAATTTGAAGATATACAAAGAAACCATGTATTTAGGTCTTTGAGAACCAGCATGCTATAGTAGTTTGAGCACTGAACTTGAATTTTGGAGACCAAGGTTCAGACCCTTGATCAGCCATGAAAACTTACTGGGTAGCCTTGGGCAAGTCATCCTCTTTCAGATGCAGAGGAAGGCAAGGACAAAATCTTGCCCAAAAACCCAATACATGAGAGGGTTGCCTTAGGGTCATCGGTACACACCCACAAAATTTAGGACTTTACTTGGATCAAGTGCTTCATTTCTTATCACATTGGCCTTTTATCATTACCAGGATATTTCTTCTAAATGATTGTATCGAAAGCTGCCTTTGTTTGTAAAGAAAAGAAAAGAAAAAAGACAGAGAATCTTTTACTAAGCTTTCACAGGATGCAGCTCACATCAGTAGATACTTTCAATTCAAATATTTATGCCACCTAAAATGTAAATTTAAAATTCCAGAAGACTTTTTATTCTTTGGAGTTCTTTGTTGGGGACTTCTTTCATACTAAAAATGCAGTCCTCCCAACTCCCTATCACCACCACCATTGCATCTATCTCCTCTGCCTGTGCTCACATTTCACCCTTCCTGATTAGTCCCTTAGCGATTAAAGGGGAAAGTAGGATGTGACCAATGATCTCAAGTTCTGTGGTCTCGAGCTCTGGGATAGAGGAAGATGATCTGATAATCTTCTTAGCCACAGGGCCACTATAGTAAGTGCTGAATTCTAGAACAATGCTGACCCAAAGGGTTATGGGAAATTCAATAACCCCATACACTCCACAAGGTTGCCCATCTCTGGAATCATAAGTTCCACAGGTGGCATGGCCAAAGTTATTTATTATTTCCACCATTTCTACCCCGCTTCTTCTCAACCCCCGAAGAGGGACTCACATTAGCTAAGAGGAATCCTGACAGCAGTATGCGAGGCCACTTGCCTTTATTGTACATGCAGTCCGTGAAAAGTATGTCCTCAGTGGTGACTTAATCAAAGTGCATTGTTTTTTTTAAGAATTGGGATATCTATCTTGAGGTATAGTTTATCTTGATGAAATTCAGCCACAAAAGTTGGATAGAAGAATCCACCCAAGCATATACAGAAATTTCCTAAATGCATGTACCAAACATATCTGTAAGGTAACAATGAAGAAAAATATGAATGACGAAAAGTACCTCAAGCCTTTGCCTCCTGACTATCTAAAAATAGAGAATGTTCAGAAGTTAGATTCAAGCTAGTTTTTTTCCTCTCATTTTAAGACTAAACTGTAGGTCTCAGATCCCAATAAAGACTCTCAGTTAGTCAAAAGATAGAAAGAAAAAATGCATAAATGGAAGTATAAGTGGAGGGGTAAGGAAAGGGATGAAATAATGGAATTGTGAACTGGACACAAGCAGAGCTGGATGATCTGGACAGAAAAACAAGAAAACTGATGACAATGCACTACTCATTACACCCAAGTAATGATGTCGACAGACTTCATCTATCCAGAAAATCAGGATGCATAGGGCTTCTGCAAGTGAAACAAACAGTAGAAGAAGAGAAACATGCACTGGCAGATTATGTGAAAGGCAGTCAAGAACAAACATTGATGGAAGTCAATAGTAGTAAACTGCTTCAAGTGCAAAAGACAAAAAGGAAATGCTGGACAATTCCTGGGAAAAATTGAAAGCAAAATACATAGATAAAGAAAAAACATGGATATGGCTCACAAATGGAACTTTGAAAAAGAAGACTGAGGGCCTGATTCTGGCAGCCCAAGAACAAGCCATTAGAACAAATGCCATCAAAGCCAGGATAGAAAAGTTGACAACAGATCCCAAGTGTAGACTCTGCAAGAAAGCAGATGAAACAATATATGACATCCTCAGCTGCTGCAAGAAGATTGCACAGACAGACTACAAGCAGAGGCATAACACTGTGGCTCAAATGATTCATTGGAGGTTGTGCCACAAATACCATCTACCTGTGACAAAGAACTGGTGGGATCACAAGCCGGAAAAAGTTACAGAAAATGAACACATCAAACTACTCTGGGACTTCCCAATTCAGACTGACAGAGTTTTGGAGCACAATACTCCTGACCTCACGATCGTGTTAAAAAACCAAGTATGGATCATTGATGTTGTAATCCCAGGTGACAGCAGGATTGAAGAGAAATAACTGGAAAAGCCGACACAATATGACGATTTAAAGATTGAACTGCAAAGACTTTGGCACAAGCCAGTCAAGGTGGTCCCAGTGGTGATTGGCACACTGGGTGCAGTGCCTAAAGACCTTGCCCTGCACTTAAACAAAATCAGCGCTGACAAAATTACCATCTGTCAGCTGCAAAAGGCCACCCTACTGGGATCTGCATGCATTATTCACCAATAAATCACATAGTCCTAGAAACTTAGGAAGTGTCCAACATGTTGTCCAATACACCAACCAGCATAGTGATCTTGTTTGCTGTGTGCTAATCATGTTGTGAGTCATAATAATAATAATAATAATGTTCGTTTGTACTTTGATTCTGTAGACCACTTGTCGATGGATGTCCAGAATCAGCAGGATCCACCACGGTCTTTTTTATCCAGGGCATTGACTGAGCCAGTATAGACTTCGTTTTAGTTTTTTTTCTCCATAGTGCTAATCGTGCTCTTAGCTCCACTCCTCAGCTTAGACTTCTCTGACTTGGTTGGACCTGCTGGTAGTTATACTACCACCAGCACAGCTCTCAGCATCCTTGGAGCAGTTAAGCTGGACCACTCCAACAACCACCATGTCAGACTACACAGAGAAGCCACTGAAATCCATAAACATGTGGACAATTTCAACAGAAAGGAGGAAAGCATGAAAATGAACAAAATCTGGCTACCAGTATTTTAAAAAAAGACTTTAAAATCATAATAGTAAACAACACTCAAACACAGGGCAACTCCAGAGAGGAAACAATCAGGGACAGCTAATCACTTCTCAACAAAAGATTCCCCCAGGCACTAACAAGCCACACCTTGAAACTGCCAGGCCATCAAATGCTAATCAAGGTCCAGTCGAAACATTCACACCTAGCTCCAACAGACAAGAGTTCTTCCTCCCACCCTGGACATTCCTAATTTTCTTAGTTCCAACATACCTCACAACCTCTGAGGATACTTGCCATAGATGCAGGTGAAACGTCAGGAGAGAATGCTTCTAGAACATGGCTATATAGCCCAAAAAACCTACAACAACCCAGTGATTCCAGCCATGAAAGCCTTCAACAATACATTGTCAAAACTCCAATCTTTAAAGCTGCAATTTCATCCAAAATTATTGTTATATCCTGCCTTTCTCCCCATGGGGACTCAAGGCGACTAACTTCTATCCACACTAAACAGTTTTAAAAGAGCAATGCAAAAGTTAAAAAAACAATTAAATAATAATTTCTTCCTTCCCTATCTCATTAACAAACTATATGTCAATTGAAATTGGTCTGCATTCATCTATCACAATCACAGATGGAGGGGATGTGAAAGAGGTCCTTCTTGGTGACTGCGCTTGGACTCTGGTACTTCTTTCCCAGGGAGGCCGGAATGCCCCCTCTCTGCTGTCTTTCCAGTGGCAGGGCAAAATCTTTTTATTCAGACAGGCTTTTAAAACTGAAATGGAATGAACTGTTTTTAATAGCTTTTCTATTTATTTTATAATTTAATGGAATTGTTTCAATAATATATTTTGTTTAATTCTCTTTTAATTTTCCTCTTTTATATCATTTTAACTGTATTTATTTTAGGTTGCTTTGTGTCCCAATATGGAAAAAAGCACAGTATAAATAAATATAATTATTTTTATCAGAAGTTTTAATTATTTATTTCTTCCTTCAGAGTCATATTTTTCAAAAGTCATGAATTTCTGTACCCCCTGTTCATTAGTGAACCAAAACTTTTTTTAACCCTTGCCTTTTTTCCCCACTGGAGCTATCAGCCTTTAGCCCTCAAACCAGCTTATTCTTGCTCAAAGCACTGCAAAGTACAAAATGGATGCAATCACATTCATGTTCTTCTGATAGGCTGAAGGCAACTGGTTGACCATACAGCTAACAGGTTAGAATGTGGAGACTTTTAGTTATGCTCCAGTATTTCCCTTCCTAGTCTGTAATTGTTGTTGGAAATGTGTTTTTTTTAAAACATGCCTGAATGTAGTTTCCAGAACTTGAGTGATATAATGACTACAGATGTGTGAGTAATGAGCCATCGTTTTACATTTCAGTACAGCCATGAATTTACTGGAAAGCCTTAAATATGAAGGCCATCAACCAAGTCTTACATATTAATGAAAAGCTGATTCACCAATAGCATGACATAGAGATAGATGTTTCCATGAACTCTATAATGAACCATTATTAGCACTGGGACTCAACAGTGTGGGCGAGTATATGACTATCCTAGGAAAAAAGACTCCCAAAAGTTTATTCTGCGTTATATTTTAATGAGTTGCTTGCACAGTGTGATTTGTCACCAAAGCCAACTGGAAAAATACAAGTGTTTGAGAGCATATCTGGCAAGTTATATAAATCATCCACCCCTCCTATTTCATTTCATCCATCTGACTTCTGCTAGACTCCTATTCTCCTTGATTCTTACTATTGATTGTACAGAAAATTAAAACCATCCAAATGGCCTCTGTGGAATGAAGCAATTTTCATTTGCCGAAACTTGTACATTAGCTGCAACTGCTCCTGAAGTAAAATATGGTGGACATAGCACTCAATTGATGTCCTTGGGCACTATAGGATACTGTCTTAGAGTAGCTTATATGTTTCCTAGTTCTTATTCTCTAATCACCTCTAACTATTAAGCTATTCTAGGGACTGTTTTTGATGTCCGTATGAGAACTATAGTGAGTGTAAATTGCAGCAGATTTTACTAAATAAGAATCAGAGTAATAAGTAACATGCTATGCCAGTTTTGAAACACTTTCCAAGCAGAATTCAAAGTGCTGGAGAATTCACAGGCTTATGACAATGTGCCAAAAGTACTAACTCCCCCTACCCAGGAGAAATATGGTGGGTATTGACTGTAAAAAGTGTATTCAGTCATAGGACTCTGCTTATCAGACTGCTTTGCCCAAGTGTCATGGTTTTTTGCCAAAGTCCAGTTGCTAGTTCTACCCAAGGTGGGCCCACTTAATCAGTGGAACTCATACATGAGTTGAATTGCATAAATGGATCAATTCATATTCATAGTCTCCTAGAATCTTAGCATTGAAAGGACCACAAGGGACATCTATTCCAACCCCCTGTCATTTGGGGTTAAACCATTAAAACACTTTTGGAACCTGGATTATTTTTATTAGGAATGTTAAATAACTGAACCAAATCACTGAAGTATTATACTACACGATCATAATGGCAAGAACAGTATATGCACAGTTCTGGAAGAAGGCAGACCTCCCTACAATAGAAAAATAGATACCGTATATACTTGAGTATATGCTGACCCGAATATAAGCCGAAGCACCTAATTTTACTACAAAAAACTGGGAAAACTTATTGACTCGAGGATAAGCCGAGGGTGGGGAATGCAGCAGCTACTGGTAAGCCTTAAAGCCATTTTGTGCAGCTTCCATAACCCAACACTTGAGAACATTTTGCACTACAGCCAGATCATTCCAAGGTCAAATCTCCAGGTGTTTTGGACTCCCACAATTCTTAACAGCCAGCATTTGAGAATACAGAAATGCTGAACCACTCTAACAACCACTATGTCAGACTATTACACAGAGAAGCCATTGAAATCCACAAGCATGTGGACAATTTCAACAGAAAGAAGAAAACCATGAAAATAAACAAAATCTGGATCCCAGTATTAAAAAACATCTAAAGTCAGTGCAGTAAATAAAGAACAAGTAAGAAGACAGGGGAATTCCAGACAAGAAACAATCAGGGCCAGCTAACATCTCCCAACAAAGGATTCCCCCAGGCAGGAAGCACCCAGGTTTTGAAGCTGCAAGGCTATTCAATGCTAATCAAGATGGCCAATGGCAACATTCACACTTGCCTCAAGCAGACAAGACTTCATTCTACCACGCTGGACTTCCCAGAGATATATAAACCCCACTTGCCTAGTTTCCCACAGAGCTCACAAGCTCTGAGGAGGCCTGCCATAGATGTGGGTAAAAGTCAGGACAGAATGCTTCTGGAACATGGCTATATGGTCCGGAAAACTCACAGCAACCCAGCCAGTAGGCTGTTAGGAATTGTGGGAGTTAAAGTCCAAAACACCTGGAGGGCTGAAGCAACTTTTAGCATTAAAGGAAAAAGTGCCCAGGATTTTCCCACTTAATGCACACATTATTGGCATGTCTGGGAATGTGCTAATTTCTCCTGCTATTAAAAAAGCATGTTCTGTATATGTCCCAAAAGCTAAAATGACTTAGAACATTTCTATTATTTTTCTAGGCACATATAGCAATGGGGGTTTGGGCTCAACAGAACTGAGCCTTTTTTGTTTTTTCTATAGAACTATTGATGTACTCCAAAGAAGCATAGGATGCTTCTATACCAGGCATAGACAAACTCTCCCTCCAGCCCATCCCTCCCCAGGAGCGCAGCCTGATCCAGAGGGCCACGCTTCCGCTCTCCTTGTGACTTTTGCTACTGCCTGGCTGCTTGGCTCTGTTTGCTTGCTTTCTTTCTTGTTTGGCCGCCTCTGTGTCTTCTTCCCTCGTCTGGTGTCCCCCCCCCCCAATTGTTTCCCTCCTTGCCCTTTCCTGCCTCCTTCCTCCCAGTGTTTGATCTCCCTTCCCCTTCTTCTGCCTGACTGTCCGGCCTCTCCCCTCTCCTCCTTCCCAGCTTGTTCTTGGGGAAGGCTTGCATCTTTCGGCTGCAGGTTTACCTCCTTTTTGAAGATCGGGGCCAGAGGATGAGGCACCAGCATGGTGCTCAACTGGCCTCGGAGCCAGAGCCTTTTCTTTCAGCTTCCCACCCTGCAGCAGCTTATAGCTTGACTCAAACATAAGCTGAAGGGGGCTTTTTCAGCCTTAAAACGGGCTGAAAAACTCGGTCTATATTCGAGTATATACAATAGTTAAAGTCTTTAAAATTGCAGAAATTGACAAATTAGCAATGATGAACAAAGAAAAAACACAAAAAACTTTTATCAAGGACTTGGAACCATTTATAAACTATGTTTAAAAAGAAAGAAGGAAACATTTTTATAGAGGGATTCATAATAATAATAAATAATAAAATTTGATTTATATCCCACCCCTCTCCCCGAGGGAACTTGGGGCAGCTCACAATTTATCCTGTTAGAATCTGTGTGTGGAATTTAGAAATAATAAATATCAGGCTAGAAGAAAGAATAGAAAAACAATGTAATAGGAAGGAAGAATGGAATTATATATGAATGTCTCCAACCCAAGGGATGGGAAGTCGCAAATGTTGTATAGATGTTAGGAAGTATTGTATTGGTTTATGCATATATACATGTGTGTGTGTGTTTATATATTTGTTTCAATGTTTTTATGAATATGTAAATTGAAAATAAAAATATTATGAATTTTAAACACAAACCAAAAAACACTTCTGAAAGTTGGCCATCAAACCTTCATTTAAATATCTCCAAAGAAGGAGGGATCACCATCTTTTAAGGTGGTATATTCCGCTCTCAGACAGCTTTTATAATGAAGTTCTACCTAAAATTGAGGTGGAATCACTTTTCTTGTAATTTGACTGGTTTGTGTTCTATCTCTGGAACTGCAGAACACAAGCTTTCTACAACTTCTTCATAATATTCAGATATTCATATCATATATTATTCTTCTCTTCTCCATGCTAAACATACCCAGCTCCAAAGCTGTTACTTATAAGATTTAGCTTCTAGACCTTTTGCCATCTTGGTCATCCTCCTCTGAACATGATCCAACTTGCCAACATCCTATTAAAATTGTGGTGACCACAACTAGATATAGTATTCTAGGTGAATCATGAGCAAAACAGAACAAGGATTGGGTTTATATCAGAGGTAAATCCAATTTGGGTCTAACAACTGGATGTGGAGCAAGGGAAAAATTATGAATCCTTTTAGATGTTGCTGGACTGCAACAACCACAAACTTTAGCTAGCCATTTCCAAAGGTAAGAAATGACATATGATGCAGTTCAACAACTGCATGGTTGCCACCTCTCATTTCCTCCTTTTTCATAAAAAAATCAGTGCCGGATGAAAACATTCCCAGGACTTTTTATACTTTTAACATAGTCTTTGTATTAGGCTAGCATTTAAGAATCTATTTTTAAAAGATACTGTTAATAGTGGATACACTGGATATAAAAGGGCCAAATCATCTTATTACAACACATACATACATACATACAGTACATACATACATACAAATGCTAACAGGAATGACCTCCCAAGAGAGGTCCACCAAGTGCCTGCTTTAATATCTTTCAAGAGTGTGAGGAAAATACCAGTCTTATTTGCCAAAAGACATTTGAAATTATGAGATAGTGATGATAGTGAACATTGTTTTCCTACAATGTGTCAACCAGATGACTATAGGAACCTCACAAGCAGATCATGGCTGTATTTTCTCTCTCCCAGTGGTGTTCCTCAGGCATTATTAATATCCTTGATATCAAGGATATTAATAGTGTACATTTGTCATTATTCCTGATAGTTTGTTTGTGCTTTACTCTTAGCAACTTTCCCCTTCTGTTTATCTAGTTCCTCAGGCATTGTCATTTAAAGACATACTATTCATAATACTGGAAGTAATATAAGAGCATATCCAATCCATGACTGTCACTGATGGATTCAACATCCATGAATTTTGTGATTTTTGTCTTGCAAGTCAACCATAGAATCACTGTTGTACATAAGGTATCAATGTGTAAGTAAATACATTTTAGCTCTTGGTTGCAATGTTGGCTTATGTCCTGAATCAGTGCGTCTGTTGATTCATTGGGTTTTTTTATTCTTAATCATTTTACAAATTGTATCAGTTTTATATGAGTGGCTAATATGATAGCCTAATCTATATATATAAAGGCTAAATAACTTTATGATAGAAACCAATCTAATATTTATAACCTTAACACAAAAAACCCACCTCCCTATCTTGCAACCCCCAAAACAAGCCCCAACAACCGCCCATTGCCTCCCGTTCTGCGCTGGCCGCGAGCGCAGAACACAGGGAGGGCAATCGCGAGGCACACTCAGACCCCCCAACCCATCCCATCGCCCTCTTTCCTCACTCACAAGGACCTCCAGCCCACCTCCCTACCTTTCAACCCCCCCCAAAACGGCCCCCAAAAACCTCATGGAGCTGGATCACGCGGCCGCCACCATTCCCGCCTCCTCCGCTGCCTTCTCGCCCTCCTCCATCGCCTTCCAGGGGTTTACAGACCCGCGCGCCGCTCCTCCGCCCAGGTGCTCTGGCTGGTGTTATCGCCCCCTCCTCCTCTGCCTCCTTGCCCGTCTCCCTGCTGTTCCCGGCCCGCTCGGGCGCCACTGGGACCACCTGGGAAGTGAGCGAGGAGGCCGTGGAACAGCCGCCCACAACACCACCCACACCACCCGGGGCCAGCCGCGGCCCCCGGGTCCGCCAGCCCCTCAAGGAAGCAGGAACGGCGCCACCCGCACGTCCCCCATCCCAGAGCAACTCGGGGGCACCGAACTACACTTCCCAGAAACCTCCGTGGCCGGAAATAGCCCTGCGGGGCCTTCTGGGAAGTGTAGTCCTGTGGAGCACTTCTCCCCAGGAGAGCCGGAACTTTGCAACACAGAGAAAGGGTGAGTGATAGAGAGAGAGTCAGAAAGAGAGAGGGGGGAGTGAGAGAGTGAGTGAGAGAGGGGGAGGGAATAATAGAGAGAGAGAGTGAGAGAGAGAAAGAGGGGGAAGTGAGAGAGTGAGAGAGAGAGGAGAGAGTGAGAGAGACGGGAGAGACGGGGGGCAGGAGTGAGAGGGCGAGACGGGGGAGAGAGAGGGGGGCAGCAGTGAGAGAGTGAGACAGAGGGGGGAATGAGAGAGAGAGACGGGGGAAAGAGAGGGGGCAGGAGTGAGAGCGTGAGAGGGGAAAGTGAGAGAGAGAGACGGGGGAGAGAGGGGCAGGAGTGAGAGAGTGAGAGAGGGGGGAGTGATAGAGGGAGTGAGAGAGAAAGAGGGGGGAATGAGAGACTGAGAGAGAGTGACAAGAGAGAGGGGAGAGTGAGATAGAGACGGGGGGAGAGAGAGAGACACACAGACACACACACAGAGAGACACACAGAGAGAAAGCGAGAGAGAGAGAGGAGATGTCATCCCACAGAGAGAGAGAGAGAGAGAGAGAGAGAGAGAGAGAGAGCAGGAGTGAGAGAGGGAGGGAGGGAGTGATAGATAGGAATAGAGAGAGAGTGAGTGGTACATAGAGAGAGATTTGGTGATACACACAGAGTGAGTACACAGATATATAGAGAGACACACAGAGAGCGAGTGATAGAGAGAGTGCGTGATGGAGAATAATATACACAGAGAGACACAGTGATAGATAAAGATAGGGATAGATAGATAGAGAGACAGACAAACACAGGAAGTTATAGAGAGAGAGAAATAGGTAGAGAGGGAGAGAGAGAGAGAGAGAGAGAGAGAGAGAGAGAGAGAGAGACACACACAGAGAGACATGGCACAGCAACGCGTGCCGGGTTCAGCTAGTATTTATATAAAATTGACACAAGCAACCTATTTGATATTTTAATGTCTTTCCACCCTGAAGCTTCCCTCTGTCTATGCTTTTGTTGTCACTGAATGAAGGAAGTCAGCTATTTATCAGTGCTAAACAGTAGCTTTCTTTTACACTTTACTTGGCATTGCAGCATAAAGAAATAGAAATAGCACCAGAGAATGACCTTTTGTCCTGTTGCTCTTTAAAGAGTTCAGTAAAATCAAAATACTCTGCTGTTCTGTGTGCTGCTAAATTAAGTCCATCTGTATCCAGGACATCTTGTCGCAGGTCAGAGAGAGTAGGCTCAGCTGCCACAAAGTTCAAGTGCTGGGTTCCAAATTAAGAAACATGCAGCATGCCAAGATGAACACTCTTGCTGAAGCTGCTCACTAGCCCCAGCGATGTGGTTCATGACTCTCCAAGACCAGCAAAGTGGGTGACCTTTACATTTATATTTTCCATAGTGAATGCCATCAGCATTACACTGAAAGCATGGAAGGGCAGATGTATTTGCTTTTTCAATTTTCCTGAAAATTCCAAATGGAAACGGTCAAAGAAATAGTCTTTTCAAGATTCTTTACTTACCTTTCATTTGTGAAGATCTTGGATGTAAAGTTTGTCTAATACATTCTGTTCTTGGGCTCAAGGACATATAAGTGAAAGACTTGAACTCACTGGTAGAGCATATGCTTGGTGTTGTCACCTATATCACCAACTATGGGTCTACTGAGCCAGCTAGGCACTTAGGACAGGATCATGCAACTGTGGAAGGCAGCAACTGTCTCCCAAAAGATAAACACACATTGCAATGAAAGAAAACCATTTTAACTGCTCCTAAAGGCTACCAAACGTGAATATATTTTACCATGTTTAGACCCAGGTACGTTTCTTTTTTAACTTTCTTTTTTTGTGACTTTTTAAAAAGGCCTCTCCAAGGCCAAAAACATGGTGATTTTTTTTATCCCTGAGGGTCCCATGAGGCACAAAAGTAGCATAAGTTGCCCATGATTTGTACTTTGCACATTCCTGGTTCTGGATCAAATGAAAAGCTTTGTTCCACAAAAGTCAATTCCAGATTTTTAGTGCTAGTGCAGTTCCCATCTAATAATACTGTATGCCCATATTTTGAAAGGCAATTGAGGAGGTGAGATAGTCTCAATAGGAACTGTGGCACCCCACTTTAGGAGGTGAAGCATTCACTCTGATAACAATTCCTATATGTTTTGGGGGTCTGCAATAAGAGGCTGGAATGAGGGTTCTCACTCTTGAAAAACTATCACATTTGAAAGGGAGTGCCCTCAGGATGGCCTTCCAGTGATGATTATGTCAGTGCTAAGATGTATGACAAAGATGAGTTTAAAAAGTTTTCTGTAAAAGGTGTCTATTTTCTGAGCTGTGTTTCAGCCAGGTAATCCCAGGGTTAACTGAAGAAGAAAAGTTCATGTCTGTGACGAAAGTAAAAGGTCCTGGACCTTCGACCTCTGGAATGTAAACATTGTAGATAAGAACGCTCTTCAGTCCGCCATGATTTATGTGCTGTGAGCCATGCTGAGAAAAATGCTCCAGAATATGTTTTGTTTTATTTGTTTTCTTTATAAATAAAATGAACTTATGGTTCAGCTCTGGCTCTGCTGCATCATCTTCGACAGATTAGTGAGGTGCTGCTAAATAAATTTGGTTGGCCTTTGGGATCTATGGTGCTCATATGTCCTGGGTCAGAAGGAGAGACACCTGACTGAAAGATAGTTCTCACTAGGTGGCTAATAACACAAGAGTTAAGTCTTCACAGGTTAATTCCCCTTAATAGTGTTTACATTCACAGGTGGTTCCACAAGTTATAAATAAATAGGTCAGGAATTTGCCCTTTAGATCCATTTTCTGTGTCCGGTCCCTATTTTGTGGTGGGAGTTCAAACAATATTTCTTCCTCCTTGCTGATAAGAAATCCAGGCTGATACAGAAAGCATCAAGATTTTTCCTATCTTTTTCTCATTTTTTCTTGTTTTGGCAACTTTTCCTTTTCTTCTCCATTGAACTGGAGAGGTATTCATTTGCAATTCTTCTTCATATTATAGAAAGAAATGGATTCTTAACTGCTATACTATTGCCATATCTCGTACTAGACATAATGTAGATGCAGTGCCTGCTCCTTACCTATAAAACCTTGGTAAAGCACAGCTGATTTCTTCATTTCTCTACCAAATATGGTTTGGAGTGCAAGGCATATAAATATTTTCACTTTGAAGGAACCAAATTCATAGAGTTACATCAGATACATTTTACATTTAGCTGTTCTGTATATGTCTTTAAATACATTGCTTAATTTAATATATATAACTGGTATAAATGCAAAGGTAAAATCTATGTGGTTTCACTAAAATAAATTAAAATGAATTTAATTATGTTAAAAGAAAACAACTGGGGAGAGGGGGGAGAGACAGAGAACAAAAATATGGAGCTTTATCTTATTCATGGATTGAAGATCGAAGCAGGTCATCTTAGAAAACATATCAAAGTATTTGGAAAACAATGCTAAGGATGTGTCTACACTGTAGAATTAATGTAGTCTAACACCAATTTGCTGTGGCTCAATGCTATGTAATGATGGGAACTTCAGTTTAGTGAGGCATCAACCTTTTTGGCAGAGAAAGAGAAAAACTTTGTAAAATGAAATCTTCCATGATTCCATAGGACTGAGAGTTGAAGTAATATTAAAGTGCATGTATTCTAAAGTGTATGTACCCTGAACCTTTTAAAAATTTCAGTTTGCATTCACTCTAGGTAATAATTTGTTGGAGCAAACAAGAGGCAAAACAGTACACAAACATTTAAACTTGTTTTTAAACAACATTCAGTATCACTATTTTGTTGATTTTTAACATCGGTGCAAAGTCTACCTGGAAGCTGAATGAATTCTAAGAACTAAACCAAAAGGACATGATGTTGTTAATCATTTCTGACAAATTATTTTTGAATTATATTTATGTGCTGCAACAGGTTCAGTACACAGTACATTATTCTCCTGTTTTGTTCTCGGTGTTCAAGTTTCTAAAACTTAAGTTCTGACTGAGGCCTTTTTTTCTTTTATCCTGCAATTATGTTAAAGCTTGGGGACCCAGTGATGCCCGGTTTATTTGAAAAAGGCATGGTTTGTTTTGGGGTATTAGGTAATATCAATTTGGTAATTTGTAGCTCTATTTTTTCATTAAAAGCAAGTCTTTCCTGTTTTTTTAATGAATGCTCCCATTAGTAAATACTTAAGGATGTGAGTGAACTGCAATTCCCAAAATCATGGGCCAATCACCCCAACTACCACCAGTATTCAAATTGGTCATGTTGGGTCTGTGTGCCGAGTTTCATCCAGATCCAAATTTGGTTCAGTGCTCTCTGAATAAGGGTGAACTGCAACTTCCATATGTCAAGGTCATTCACACCCAAACAAGGCCTGTATGAACAGTTAGCGATGTTCGGTCTGTGTGACAAGTTTGGTTCAGATCCAATATTGGTTGGGTTCAGTGCTCACTGGATAAGGGTGAAGTACAACTCTCAGATCCCCAGGGCAATCACCTCAAACCCCACCTGTATGCCCAGTGGGCCATCTTGGATCTGTGTGCCGAGTTTGGTCCAGATCCATCGTCGGCTGGATTCAGTGCTATCTAGATGTGAGTGAACCACAACTCCCATATGCCAAGGTTGCAGGTGAACTACTACTCCCAAAATCAAGGCCCATTCCCACAAGCCCCTGCAGTATGCTCAGTTGGTCATGGGACTTCTCTGTGTCAAGTTTGGTCCCAATCCATTGACAGTGGAGGTCACAATTTCTCTGGATGCAGGTGAACTATAACTCCCATCAAGGTCATTTTCCCCCCAATGTCTCCAGTATGTTCTGTTGGTCATGGGAGGGTCTGTGTGCTAAGTTTGGTTCAGGTCCGTCATTTGTGGGAGACTCAGTAGTCTCTGGAAGTGAGTGAAGGTACTGCAAGTCTCATCATCCATGGCAGGTGTGGTCCAGATCCATTGTTGGTTGGGTTCACAGTGCTCTCTGGATTTAGGTCAACTACAACTCACTGATCAATTTCTCTGTTTGCTGTGTGCCATAGGAAAGGGTAGGAAATGTTAATGGAGATGCAGTGGGCAGGGTCATGCAAATTCCACACCAGTGGAGAGAGAAAGGAACACTGGGATGTGGTGCTCACTATAACCTGCAATGCCATTGAAGGGAGTGCTTTTGGTGGCTCCTCAGCACTGTGGGTTAGAGCTGTTTGTGGAGGCAGGAGGCTGTGTAAGTGGACACCTTCACCACATACACACATACATATTTTCACTTTTATTTGTATAGATGAGTGTGATGGATCCCAGTTCCAATACTTCTAACCCTCATTTTGCCCTTCGTTAGTGGGATTTTCTTCTTCCCTGGGTAGCAGGACAGCATAAACCTGGTACCATGGTAGAATACCAGCATATGCAATCAAATGGCTGATGTAATCTCATGGAAAGTAGCCAAGAGTTAAGTGGACCTGGTGTTATGTCACCTTTGGGAAAGAAACAGATTGTAGTAAAATGGTCTCTTGTTTTGATTTGACCACTTACTTATGCGATCCCTCATTGTCTGAGTATGATGGCCTTCCAAGTGTAGTGTCTCTGCTAAAATGTGAATTGTAAAAAATTGACCAATAAGGAGGAAAATTATCAAAATTACCTTCAGTCTGGAATATAATCCAGATGAAGATTAAGTTCAGCATTTTTAAGATGAAAAACTAAATGCTTGGAGTTAAAACAGTCATATGGCAGATGGCACCAATATTGTTTTTATCCCTATTGCTTGTTTTTTCAAATGCAGTACCCATGATTTAATTTATACAGGTGGTATGCTTGTAAATAAGTGTGCTGTATGTTTTTTTCATTTTAAATTATTACGTTACCATAGGTATTCAATGTCCTTAGAAAGAAAACCATAAATTCAACGTTTTTGGAGGTGTGGGGGGACATTGTGAAGGTTCTCCCTCAAGATCGCATACATATATCAATTAAGACAGAAGTCCATTTAAAGAGGGCTAGTTTATGAACATTAGGCTACCATTTGGGGAAACATTATAGAAAAACACTGTGGTTAAATATTTATCAGTGAGTCAGTTCTCTTCTGTCATTTTGTTAATATAGGCATTATTACAAAACACATAAAATGTGTGCATTCGGAAAAAACATAGAAATCCCATGGGTTTGTAAGTTCAAAATATGCCATAGACTCAAAGAATCATAACAAATAAATTTCCCTGTAGCCATATCAAATATAGCTTAAATCTATTCTTTTAGAAAAGAAGTAAAAGAGTCTTAGAAGTACTGCTGTCTGTTTTAAAATATTGGTTTTGGGGACACAGAGAGAATCCCAGGTTTTTCAGAGATTTGTCATTGTCTCTTGCCAGCACATGAATCATTTATATTTTGTGATGAGGGCTAAATGCTAAGTGCTTAAAAAGTGCGTATTCACAATTTGCACAACCAAAAGTAATTCAAAGGCAGGTATGAATTTTGTATAAATATATAGTTAGCCCTCCATATTCACAGAACCTATATTTTTGGCTTCTTCTCTCCATGGCTTGAAAATATTCTCCCAAAAAACAAACCTTGATTTTTCCATTTTCCATAAGAAATTCCATTTTATGACATTATTGTATATAATGGGACTTGATCATCTAGCTTTTGGTGGAACCAACCCTCAGTTGACACCCAAGGCCCACTGTGTTTTTGAAAAATTGTGCAGGAGATATGTTGGCCATGCAATAAAATCCAAAATACACATGGTCTGACAAAGGAATCACCAGAATTTTTGTTTAATTTTTTGACGATACAGAATGTAACTATTGATAGGAGAAATCCCAACCTGGAATGTTTCTTTTAGAAATACAAATAATCAATTAATTATTTCATTTAAACCATTAATTAATAATCCATTGATTATTTCTTTCCAATACTCCCCCCCTTCAAGGCCAAGTAAGTCACTTCAAGGATACAATCCATCCAACTTGCCCTGTTAATAAGTCCTGTTATCCCATTCTACTTGTGATTTGCCTGCTAGATGTGATAAGCACCTTACTCTCTGAGGTTTTTACCTCCAGCATTAAATGAAGTAATTTGAATTTGGCTTTAACTGGCAAACTCTAAAGAAAATTATCTCTGTTTACATTGGTAAAAGATATTGCTCTTTCAAGTCAAACTCAGAACACAGTGGTTTGTTACCTCAAGACAAACATCTATGTCAGGAGGTGAAGACTCAAGATCATTTCAATCAAGACAACTATTTACAGCATTAGCAGAAATATTCCAATATAAGAGATCTTCTAACATTCCAAAAATTGTGGCAGACCACAAGTCTGGCCCACCCACCATGCTCTATGGAGAGAGATGGTGTTTGCCTCCTTTCCTCAAGGGAAGAGGAAGGACTGCTAATTTGGAGTCTTGGATTTAGTACAGTAATTATTTGGAGGGCTGCAGTTTACTTATCTTTAAAATCCAGCCATCCGTGCAGAAACGTCTGATGGTGGGCTAAATAGCCTAACAAACACAATAAAATACAATATAAAAACCCCAAAAACGACTTCCGGTCCAGTTAATGGCGAGGTGGCTGCACTTAAAAAGTGGAAAAAGGTTATAAACACAAAGAAAGGGCTTGGAGCTCAAGTGACAAAAAAGAACACGAGGAGAAGAAGGCGACAAAGCCTATAGAACAAAAGATATTAAAGTCGAAAGAGGTGGGACGGAGGAAAGAGCGAAGAGACGGCTGAACGGAGAGAAAAGGAGGGGGAGGAGACCTCTGGAAGGACCAGAGGCGCCTGATGGTCTGGAAAAAATAAACCAGGAAGTGGAGAAGAGGCGGAGCCCACATCTTTAAAGTCCAGTGATATATCAGACCGGAAAACCGGGAAAGAAGACATAGAGCTAGACCAAGAGAAAAACATAGAATCCCGACACGAACCTACTCAGAAAGGAAAGAAACGAAAGGGGAGACAGATTAAAGACGCTTAAAGAAGGATTATAAGAAGCAAGGAAAGACCAATTGTCCAGGAAGAGTTCTAGAGAGCTGAGGAGAACGGGAGAGCTATTATCCAGTGAGGCACCATAAAAGAGGCACCGAAGAGAGTGAAGAATTACCATTTGACGGAGAGGAGTGGAGACAAGAGAGAGTAGATCCAAATCCAACTACTCAAAGAGAAGACAGAGGGAAAGAAGGGAGTTATTCCCATATGGCTCTGATGGCGACTAGAAAAAGGGACAGAGAGAAGAAGCTGGAGGATAAGAGGAGGGGCTCAGGGGCAGGAGAGTTCGGACTGAGAGAGATGTTGGGAGAATTTCAGGACATCAGGAGATTCCTACAGAGGGGTGAAGAAGAAAGGGAAAGGAACAAAGAAGAACTGAAGGAAGACCTGAGAGACATGAAAACGGATCTTTAAAAATACATTAAAGAGACGAAAAAGGAACTACAAGAAATGAACCAAAGAATGAAGGACATGGCAACAGAAATTAAGGACCTTAAAAAAGAAAATAAAGAGTTGAAGGAGAAACAAAGAGCAAATCATGACAGGATAAAAGAATTAGAGCTAAAAAACGCAGATTGGGAGGACAAACATTACAAATGGAGTACTCCCAAAAAGAGTATCAACTTAGATTCCGCGGAATAGTGGAAGAGGAGAACCAAAACATCAAGAGCCTGATCACAGCCATAACAGCCAAAATATTGGATAAGCCTGAAGCAATGATGGCAAACAAAATAGACAGGGTCTATAGGATCAACTCAGTTTATGCGAGAAAGAACAACACCCCGAGGGACGTCATAGCGAACTTTACGAGAAAGAGTATAAGAGATGACATTTTAAAATGGCAGGAAAAATCAAAAGGAGCTTACATGGATAAAAAAAAGTGATTATACTGAAAGAACGACCCTCAGAGATCCTAGACAGGAGGAAGAAATATGCCTTCCTGACAGACATCCTAAAAAGACACGACATAAGGTTCCGGTGGGAGAAGATCGAGGGGGTGATGGCGACATTTAAGGGGAAAAAACATTGGCTAACAATGGAAGATAAGGCCAAGGACTTCCTAAGGAGATATGAGGATGACTTAAAAGCGTCCTATAAAGAAATGAACCGAAATAGGGAGAATGAACCCCAAAGACAAACACCCAAAAAGCCACAAATCAGCAGTGCAACATCGATTGGAGAAGAAGAGTTAGAGACTGAGAAACCAGAGGACGGAGAAGTAGGAGGGGAGCCGGTCTCAGAGGAAGAGAGAGAAGAAGAGGAGGAAGACACCATAGACGACCCAAAAACCCGAGGAAGCTCAGAGGAGGAGGACTAAGTATATAAAGGGAGGAGGGACATGCCACTTAGTTGTATAACGTGAAATGTCAATGGACTAAACAATGGGGCAAAAAGGAAAAGAGTTTATAATAGATTAAAAAAAGAAAAAGTAAATATAATTGCAATCCAAGAGACACATGTTAAAAAAAACGAAGAACACTACTGAAAAAGGGACGATCTGGGGGAGGTATTTGTAGCCTCAGTAGAGAAGAAAAAGGGGGGGTGGCCCTATATGTGAAGACCAATCTCGCTCCCAGAAAAGTCTTTGAAGACAAAGAAGGGAGATACATTGGGGTCCAGATCAAAGTGGAAAAGGAGACCATCTTAATTTGTAACCTATACGCACCGAATGATTCAAAACAGACCTTTTTCAAGAGGCTAAACAGGGAAATAGAGAGAAATGTATATGACAACATTATAATCCTCGGAGACTTCAATGGAGTGATTGATCCAAAACTAGATAAGAATCCGGCAAGGACAGGCAAAAAGAGACAGAATGGGAAGCTTCCAAAAAGCTTCTTCAACCTAAAAGACAAACTGGACATAATAGATGTATGGAGGGCGGTTAACCCCCAGGAAAAGGATTTCACCTTTTTTTCAAACCGTCATAATTCCTGGTCTAGGATAGATGCAATATGGACCTCAAAAGGCCTGTTCCAAAAATACAAAAAATTAAAATAATGCCCAGGTATTTGTCAGACCACTGCATGATGAAGATGGAATTCAACAGTAGAAGGCCCGAATTTTGTTGGAAATACCCAATAGAAATTTCTAGGGACGAAAGAGCACTAGAGCACACAAAAAAAGAAATGAGGGAATTCTTTGAGTTAAATAGTAAGGAAAATGAGAATTTAAACCTAATTTGGGATACGGGAAAAGCTTTCATGAGGGGATTATGTATCAGACAACAGTCTTTTTGGAAGAAAAGAAGATACAAAAAAACCCAGGAAATAAAAAGCAAGATAGAACTGATCGAGAAAGAGCTGAAAGCCAAGCCGGGGAATAAAAAACTAAAAAATGAACTAGAATTATGGAAGAAACAACTAGATACAATTGAGTTAAGAAAGTTAGAAATCAATTTAAAGTATCTAAAACAGAAGTACTTTGAATCAGCCAACAAACCGGGCAGGTTATTGGCCTGCCAATTAAAACAAAAAAGGAAAAGAAACTTTATAGAGAGATTACGAATAGACCAAAGGGATTACACCAAGGAAGAAGAAATTAAAGAAGTCATAGAAGCTTATTTCTCAAACCTCTATAAGATGGATGAGATAAGGGAAGAAGAGGTGGTGGAATACATCAGCGAGAAGAAACTGAGGAAAATTACTGAGGAAGAAAGGGAGAATCTCAACAGGGAAATAGCTAAGGAAGAAATAGAGGAGGCTATAAAATCAATGCAAGGAGGTAAAGCAGCAGGTCTGGAAAATTGGATCAAACTAATATATAGGTGGTACCTCACACCAAACAAATTAGCAAAAATATATAAAAATCAGAATCCAGAATGCTGGAACTGTAAAAAAAAAAAAAGAAGAATATGGGCACCTACTTCCACTTATGGTGGTTATGCCCTAAGACAGAAAGGTTTTGGAGTGAGATACACACTGAATTGGAGAAAATACTGAAAAGGTCGAGTGAGAAGAAACCAGAATCATTCCTCCTGGGAATTGTGGATCCCTCCTGGGAAAAGAAAGATAGAAGAACTTTCATCTTGACCACTACGGCGGCCAAGATGGTCCTAGCTAAATATTGGAAATCCCAGGAGGTCCCCACAAAGGAGGAATGGCAGACGAAAATTATCGAGACGGTGCAAATGGAAGCAATGACAGAAGTCTTAAGAGAAGAGAGAAAGACAATTAGGAGGGAGGAGGGAAACAACAAGTGGGACTGGTTGGACGTGATGGATTACTTTAAGAGAGAGAAGGGTATAGAGCTTAAGGTGAAAAGTTTGTAGGTAGGTGAATAAGTAAGGAGAGACCTAAAGGGTACAAGGTGAAGAATACGGAGATATAGGAGGGGTTGGGTTTAGTTAGAAGGGTTATGTTTGTAAATTTTTCTGTCTTATATATAGAGGACATCAATCCATTACCATGGGAATACCAACAGGAAAGAAGGAAAGGCACCCAGCCACAGAGGTCGAGAGGAAACGAAGTCGTGTCAAACCTTCAATTGTTAAACACTCTGTAAAAGCCTGGGGACCAATAGCCCTGAGCTTCTTTCACACTCTTAAACACTTGCTATTCTTTATCTTATCTATCTTTAAAGGACTTTCTGTTTCTTTTTCAGCCACCTAGAGTGATCAACTCTGGTGGCACACTCTCAAATTGTTATATGTATAATTTTAACCCTTGTGCTATATATTTGAAACATCTAATAAAGACTTGTTTTTTTTTAAAAACCCAAAAACATTCAACATTAAAATGCATTTAACATTAACACATCATACACATTCTTTTAAGTTAAGAACAGTGTTCCATCCAAAAAAAGAGCATTGAGCCATATCCATCAACTAGTAACATCTCATTTTTCAATGGGAGTTGGGCTGGATTTCGCCCTCCTTAAAGAATGTAATATTGTGCTCGGTTAGTACACAAGGCCATTTCTAGGGCCATTCCAAAATTAGGCCCCACATGTGTATGTGCATGAGATATTATAGGAGGGTCAGTATAGGAATTAAATTAGTAAATTAATAAACAATGAAAATAAAAAGTGCAGTAGAGAGCAAGAAAAGAAAGCTTCAGACCTGAACCCACTTTCATCATAGCAACTTCAATGAATCCAACTGAAAATGTGGATTAGGGCCATTTTGGGAAATGCAGAAGATGATTAGGGAAGAAGAGAAAGCAAGTTAAATCAAAATACTTCAGTACTTAACCTCTATCCTGTGAAAGGTCTGGACATAGTGTACTAATTGAGCCAACTATAGTTTATTGTATTTGTAAAGTTCAATGTGATATTGTTATTGTCAGGCCACAGCCAGAGCAGTTAGGCAGACAAACAGCTTGGCTTTGGCTGCCATAGCGACAAGGAGCCAGCAGAGTGGGATGGGCCTAAGTCTGGGAGGAGGGAGGGAGTTTACCAGAAGGGTTTTTCACTGAGCGTTCTGGTGGGAAAGCTCAGATTCCTCTTTGCTCTGCCTGGAGTGTGGATCTAAATAAGCCGATTCCTGAGGAAAAATCCTTTGTGAGCGTGCTTTGTTTAACAGTCCTATCCAGAACCTGACATAAAGAGGAATCTCTCTTATTGTTATCCCATGAGGAAGACTACTATCCGGTGAGAATACAATGACTTGGGAAAGCTCTGAAGACCAGCTGGAAGACGGGGCAGAGGAGGAGGATGAAGATGCCCACGATCCTCCCCCCTGGGATGGCAATGGATGGAACCCAGAGTGGGACCTATCTGCAGCCCCATGGCAGTCGCTGACCATGCCTGGATCGCACTGGAGGTATTGTGAAGATTGGGGCCAACACCAGAGCGAGGGTGAAGAGGGCCACTTCGAGGTTGTCCCCTATGAGGTCATCCTGAAGGAGACTCATTGAGTTGCAGAAGAAACGTCAGGAGAGAATGCTACCCAAGCATAGGCTAGGCATAGAGAAGGAGACAGAGTAAGCAAGCACGTTAGAGAACAGCAGTGATTGGTTTAGAAGGGATGCCATCTCATTGGTTGTCCTGATGCATTACAATTGGTTAGAGAAACACCATGTGCCCTTTGTTTACTAGACAGAGATTGGTCTAGGAGACATCACATGTGTTAACTTAATGAAACACCCACTTGGCTGGTCCGGTGGGAAAGCTTATCAGAAAAGTAACAATATAGGGACAGTCTACGCACATAGAGAAAGCTTTAATAACTGGTCAGGGAAAATAAACTGCGCAATGTTTGTTAGCCAATGAATTATTAGATTACCTAATGCATTGTTAATTGGTTAGAATTAGAAGCACATCATGAGTGTTAGTCAGTGAAATGAATGAACGGGGCGGGACTTAGACCGGCTCCATTGATTGTATAAAACTGAATGACTGGAAGGAGGGGGTGTTCTGTTCCTTGCATCTAGTTATGCCAGAAGGGCAGACCCTACAGCTGTGGATTTGGAATAAACGGTGTTTCCTGAAAAGTAACCCAGTTGTCATGTTTTCTCGTTCCTGTGCCCGCACGGATAGCAGCCTTGGAGTCAAAGGGGTAATATTTGGTAGGATTTTTTCTGCTACAGTTCCAGCCACCCTTCCTTTCCGCATATGGACGCCAGTTGAGGGAAAAGTCCACCCAGAGACAGCCCAGATGCTGAGCTTGCAGCAAGCTCCCGGTCCTGGGACCCGACACCTTGTCCCCCCCGGTGGAGCTGCTACAGAGTGGGCAGTGGCCGGGGAGACGGTCCAGCAGTGCCAACGTGAGCAGCATACCAGGGGCGAGGAGTTGAGGGTCGAGGCAGCTGCCCGGAGGATAGCTGGACTGGAGAGCCGGCTCATAGAAATCCACGAGCAGTTACGGAGGCGAGCTTCAGGAGACGCTCTCCCTGTAGGGTTGCAGGTTCACCCCAAGGCAGACAGGGATGACTTATCCCTCCCTGGGAGGGAGGAGAGAGGGACCACGGCAGGCAGCGGAGAGGGAGCGGACCAGAGGCAGCCAACCGTGCCAAAGGCTAGCAGCAAATCCTCCAGGCGGGCCCAACAGCGGAGGAGTTCGGCAAGGAGACAAGGAAAGAAGGCCCGTTCCAAGCCAGTAAAGGCTCAACTCGATCTGCCGGATAAGTGTGAGGAGAAGGGGCCCTGCATTTTGAGTAGAGTGGATCGCTTCAGCGCACATGTGGGAGATTTGGAGCAGTGGCTGAGAATCAGTGTGGAGCTGTGGAAAATCGTCGCCAGGTCGAGCGGCAGAGTGGCCCCGGAGGGGATTGCCAAGGCAGAAGGGGGGCTGGGAGAGGAGCTGATCCCGAGAGCCGCTCCTGAGATGGAAGAGATTGTGGAGGAGCTTTACCATCAGCCGAGACGAGGAGTTCCCGCTGAGTCCTTCCCTGCCGGCTTTGAGATCCAGCCGAGAGTCGAAGGGGTCGACTCCCTGAGAAGCCAGCCAGCGCTTGCAGTCGGGGCCCTTGCCCGGGATGGGAGAGAGGGAAAAAGCCTTGCATGCAAAGCGGAGCAGCAGGAGGCCAGCCTAGCCATCAGTGGCCCTGATCCAGCGGTGGAGGTGAGCAAGCCCCTGGGACGGAGTGAGTGTGTGTCCCTCGAGATTGAAGCAATTGTGGGAGGACCTCCCCAGCTGCCCGACTGTGCTGATGTGGAGGAAAAGGAGGATTCAGCCAAGGCAAGTAGATCCCAGCTGATTTCACTGTCTCTGGAAGATTCAGATGAGGTGAAGATGTGGGATGCCGTTGCAAAGGGACGGAACCCAGCTGATCCTTCCAGCGTAGCGGAGGGGGATCGAGAGGCAGATGCAGCGCCTGACGTGACTGGAGGAAAACATCCTCAGGATGTCTACTGAAGAGCCCCAGGCCCCTCTCTCACCAAAAGCGTCGGCCAAGCAGTCAGGCAGGAGTGCGGAGGAGGTGCTGCAGCTTCAAAATGTGGGTTCAGAGGCGGAGAGTAAGGTGCCACAGCTGCCCAAAGGCGACGGAGGTTCCTGCAGCGGCGGTGAGGCCCGCGCTGAAGAATCCCAGCCGCCTGAGGCCTTTCTAGTTTGCAGAGAGGGGGAACCTTTTGTGGAGCTTCACGGCGAAGGAAGCGGCGAGGGTGCCTTGCAGAGAGGTGTGGCTGAGAGTGAGAATTCCCAGCGAGAGATGGCTGGGGTGAATAAAGCCGAGCCTGAGCCCCCTGCGTCGAGGTCGCCACCCAAACGAAAGCAACTGAGGCTGAAGAAAAGTTTGCTGAGCTGGCCACTGTGGGGACTTTGATCTTATGGGGAGCGAGCCTCAAAGTTCGGATGACCGGCGGCATGGATGGCGAGGTGGAAATCCAGTCGATCGGTGGGGAAGAGATACCGGCTGATGCAGAGGAAGGAGAGAGAGGCCCCTCCGAGGCCCAATTTCCAAAGGGAGGCCAGGAGGCTGGAGATCGTGAAGGAAAGCTGCTGGATGTACCTTGGAGAAAGATGTCCCATTGGGCGAAATGATAGCCTGGGCTATAATTCTTTGCACTTGGGATCACCACAGGGCAGAGGCTGGAAATGAGCAGCCCCAGCTACGTGCTGTTGCCCAGGAGAAGAACGGTGCGGAGGTTGCAGAGCCCACCAGAAAACCACCCAAGCAGGCGGCAACAAAGACGGAGGCTGAGAGAGAAGTGCCACAAGGGAAGGAGTTCGCTCAGGAAGAAATCGTTCTGGAGCCCAGTCTGGGTTGCCAGGAGGATTCAGCCAAGTCCTTTTCAAAAGGAGTCCGGTGAGCGATGGGCGGCGGAACCAGGGCAGCCGGAGCATGCAGAAGCAGTTGCAGGTTTTTGGCTTAGAGCCTTACGGAGGTGGGGTACCGATGAGAAGCAACTGCGGGCCAGAGAGTATTCTGCAGTTTCAGAAGGAAAGAACTGGGGAGTGTATCGCATTGCAGACGGAGGAGAGTTCCCAGGACTGGACAACAGTGTTCAAACCCCAGGCAGCAATTTCCGAAGCCGAGCTACAAGAGACTATGGCAGCCGAAGTGCTCAAAGTTGTCTCCGTGAACATTATTCCTGTAAGATTCGTATATGTCCCTGCTGGGAAACATAGTTCTGAATGGTTGTGGGGATCTTGCCTGGGAGGGCGCACTATGTTAAGCATAGAGAAGCTGTTAAATGGTTTGTTCCTTGGAAAGGCCTTACATGTGGTCGGAGTAACATGAAGGGAGCCCACTGTTAGAAATGGGACGGATTGTGAGGGAAACCGAATGTAGGAAACGAAATGTACGGCGCTGGGTTTCAATACAGCTCATGTAATTGTGTTTATGCAAAATTGAGATTTATGTTTATGAATAAATTTATGTGCATGCTGAGATTAGCCAAGGTAGAAATGAGGGTAGGTGAAGGTGGTTTGAAAACACACAAGATGCCTTGTACTGTTTGGATGATTGAATTTGGCTATGTTCATGCGCTCAAGACTGTTAGTTACACGTACAGTATATTACTCATTTAAGAAGGTTAAGAATTGTTAGTATGTATAATCATCACGTATACATGTAAAAAGGATATATACTGCTTATTTACTATTATATTTACTGTGCGGTAATGTATAGAAACTATATGGGATGTGCTTTAAAATTGTTAAACGCTTTCATGCTTCCTTTCCCGCCAAACCTGGCCCTTAATGTTTTCTCTCCTCTCTCTCTCTTCTCTCCGTTTCGTTCTTCTCTTCCTGCGGGGCAGGTGTTCCAAGGGGGGGGGGCGTAATGTCAGGCCACAGCCAGAGCAGTTAGGCAGACAAACAGCTTGGCTTTGGCTGCCATAGCGACAAGGAGCCAGCAGAGGGGGATGGGCCTAAGTCTGGGAGGAGGGAGGGAGTTTACCAGAAGGGTTTTTCACTGAGCGTTTTGGCGGAAAAGCTCAGATTCCTCTTTGCTCTGCCTGGAGTGTGGATCTAAATAAACCGATTCCTGAGGAAAAATCCTTGGTGAGCGTGCTTTATTTAACAGTCCTATCCAGGACCTGACAGTTATAGTACAATGTGCTATGTAATATTGATGTTGTACTGTGTCAATAATATAGTTCATTGTATTTGCATTTGCTTGTGAGCCGCTCTGAGTCCCCTTCGGGGTTCAGAAGGGAGGCATATAAATATTGTGAAATAAAAATAAAATAAATAAATAAACTGCCTGTAAATATGTGTAAATATATAGTAATCTATCACTCTCCAATTATTTGTTGGTAAGGAAACTGAATCCTAAGTAAATGGGTGCCTCTGAAGAATCTCATTATTCTGCAGTGTGATTTATCCATGTAAGAGTAGGGTATCTCTGTTTTATATTTAACATAATTGCATTCAAATTAATAGACACAAATTTCAGAGAATCTAGGGGTTTTCCATACAGAGAGGTTCTAGTGGTTGGTAATTCTGGTAATTTCCTCCTTAATAGATTCTCTATTACAATGGTGGAGAGAGAAGAAGAATGGCTGCTAAGGACAGACAGTTTTTCTGTGCAATATACCTAAAGGTTATGAGATTAGCTCCTGATTGGCATTGGTTTGCTCTAACTGTGACAGAGAATCATGTTGCAGCTCCAGGCAAAGGCCTCATCTGGTTTTACGTCAATGCCAATTATATCCTCTAAGGAACTATTAAACGGAACAACTTACGGACATGCCATGGTAAAGCCACTCATATGTCAAGGATGGTATGTCAAAAATATCTACACACTGTTACGTTTCCCAAAACACAGAACCCCAAATTAATAATTAGTTCATAGAGAATATCCTTCCCTTTCAGTGCCCATGACTTACAGCAATTTAAACCCATAATAAGATCTAAAAGGATGTATTCAGTACAAATACACAGAAATAATAATGCAAATACGGATACTAAGAGTAAAATAAAAGTGTTATTATATTATTATATTTATATCTCACTTTTATCTCTTCATTGAGATGCAAAGTGGCTCACAACATTAAATCTACAATATACAAATATTAAAAGAAAATTAAATATATAGTTCAATTAAAATAACAGTCTGAGATGACATTTTAGTCATTGACCTGAATGTGTGTACTGCTTGCTGTGAATTTTCTTATAGACATAAAAGTACAGAGCTTGGAAGTAACAATTTTACTTTTGACAAATTAGATATTCAGTAATGTGATGTAATTAAAAAGTAATGTAACAATTGGTAATGTGGCTATATTTTTGTACAATAAGTAATATTTACAAGTGCTGAATGCAGCCTAAAATAAATTTTTGAAGAATTATTTTGGCAATATCTTTATTTTTAGATATTTTTTGAAAAAGAAACATTGACTTAAAAATCTGGCAATTTTCAAGAAGCTGTCCGATGTGCTGCATCTTTCCTGAATGTAAGCTTGGTGCCTTGGAAAGCTCCTTTATAGTTCAGACTGAAACTCAAGAGTATATTCACCTCCCATTTATATGGATGTGACCAGTCACAAATTATGTAACAAGCTGCTTTAATACAGCAAGTGACAAGTTGCTTTAATATAGGGAGTGTCAAAAAAGCATAATTTGTAGTATTTTTCAAGGAATGAGTATCTGGTTACTTTACAAAATTCTGAGCTTTGGAAGAATAATATGAGAAATTGAACCTAAAGGTTGACAAGATTTGTATTTTAAGTCTAGGGTGAGTAATTCATGTCCCACAGGGCACAGGCATCCCTAGCCATTTAGACACAGCAACACTGAAATTACCACTAGTCCCCCTGCTGCATGATCCTAGTGGAAAGAAACCATAGCTCACAGCGTGCATTTGCCAAGGAGAATTGTATGGCAAATGGTTTGCCCAAAATGCTATTCCAAAGAATAACGTATTGGCAACAGAAAGAGGACTGCATAGTGAAAGCAGCAGCAGAAGCATCTTTGGTGGCCATGGCAAAAAACGGTGACAAAAAGTAATGAAGCTCATTGCTGCCTGCCAATTACACAGACCTCTTGTAAACCCTCTAGTTGTCAACTGGGGAGAGCATATGGGATACAAAATATGGGATGTAAAATATGGGATGCAAAATAGTGAGCTGCCTATGCATCAGTTTGATAACATCCAGGAATATCTGAAGAATCTGTTCACCAAGATGCGGTCCTTCAGTTGACTCAGAAGAATTTTCCCAAATACTGTTTCAACAACTGCTTAAATTGTTGAAATGTTCATGAGATGTCTTAAACTCAGGTACATAGAATCATTTGAGACTCAGCTCAAGACATGATTGTTAGGTGTATTATCATGTCCAAAGCTAGTTGAACTCAAGGACTACATCAACAAAGTGCCAAGTCAGCTAAGAAGTAGAATAATGAGAGGAAGAAAAGAAATTCAATACTGTGTACCCATAAACATTAACAAGAATCATCAGCAGTAAAAAGCCCTTGAAGCAAGGTTGGCAGCATTTTTTCCAGACTGTCAAACACTGTAGGCAACAGAGCCTTATTTAATGGCACTAATAAAGTGAGCATGCTCCATTTTTCACTTTCTCCATGCAGATGTGATATATATGAAAATGAAAGCCAATTCTAACTGTAGAGATTATCTGTGTGAGCCAAAATATTGAAGAACCAGTACTTTGGTTTTTAGGGAATATTTCCATGAGTAGAATTTGTTAGCCATTGCTTTGCAAGAGGAGAGCAATGACAGATGCATCATTACCACCTAAGCAGTATTTAATGGAAATCCTCAATATGATATCTTGGGGTAGTGAGATCAACTTCATTTTTATCAGAATTTTTATTCAAATAGGAATCACAGCATGGGTGCATTTCTGCATCAAATAAGTAATCATAGAACTGCACTCATGCAAGTCTGTGTTCCTCCCTCCCTCACCTGTAGCAGTTTGAAAGTGCTGGGGCACACTATCATGGGCATTGACTAGCTGGTGTGTGTTTGTGTGTGTGAAGTGTGCAAGAAGTATCTGCTTCTAGCTCTGTAGCTGAAAGGGGGAGATGGAAATCTGGAAGAACATCAAGAGTCTTTTCCCAGCAAAACTGCAGCCAAATTTTGCCCAAATGCTATCTCCAGCAGTAAATGGCCATGGCACCATACTCTGGGCACTATTCAAAGTGTTGAATACCTCCTTTTACAAAGCCAATAAAAGTACAAGAAAGAATATTCTGGCCACAACCGAATTCCTGTCACTAAGTTGGAATGCCAATGGAATGCAGCTGGATGCAACAGTTTTTTTCTGATGAGTTCGCTCTTGCCAACTATAAACTATAGAACAGGGCTGCTCATTAGGTCGATCGCGAAGCTGGAACTGGTCGATCGGACCAACTGAGCAGCGTAGCCTGGAGGAGGGAGGAAGCAGGGAAGAGAAGGAGGATGGAGTGCAGAGGTAGAAGGGGGTGAGAGAAGGAGTGCCAGCCAGCCACACCCCTCTCGTTCCCACCAAGAGTAGGGAAAATGGTGTGCGTGATGTCACGCCGCCGCCGTGACATCACGCGCACCCATTTTTCATACCTTTTGGCGGAAACGAGAGGGGCATGGCTGGCTGGCACTCCTTCTCTCGCGTCGCCCCCTCCTTTCCTCTGCCCTTCTACTTCTCCCCTCGCCTGCTTCCATTGCTTGCAGGTGAGGGGATTGGGCCTGGGCTGCAAGCGGCTTTGCACTGCCCCTCATGCGAGGCAGGGAAGGGAGGCTGCGAAGCCCCTGCCTGGGTGAGGAGGCCCTGGAGTGCTTCCTGGCCGCCCTCCTCGCTGCCAGCCAGCACGGCATGACTCTGCTCCACAAGGTAAGTGAACTATACATCCCAGCAACTCCAACTCCCAAATGTCTTGGTCTATTTTCCCCAAATTTCCCCAGTGTTCACATGTGGGCATACTGAGGATTCCTGCCAAGTTTGGTCCAGATCCATCATTATTTGAGTCCACAGTGCTCTCTGGATGTAAGAGAACGACAACTCCCAAACTCAAGGTCAATGCCCAGCAAACCCTTTCAGTACTTTCTGTTGGTCTCATGAGAGTTCAGTGTGCCAAGTTTGGTTAAATTCCATCATTGGTGGAGTTCAGGATGCTCTTTGATTGTGGGTTAACTAGAAATCCCAGCAACTACAACTCCCAAATGACAAAATAATTTGCTTCAAACTACAAGAAAGGAGATTCCCCCTGAACATGAGGAAAAACTCCCTAACTGTGAGAGCTTTTCAGCAGTGGAACTCTCTGCCTCAGAGTGTGGTGGAGGCTCCTTCTTTCGAGGCTTTTAAACAGAGGCTGGGTGGCCATCTGTCTGAGGTGCTTTGATTGTGATTTTGCTGCATGAAGGCAGAAGGTCCTTGGACTAGAGATATTATTATTATTATTATTATGGTGGCTGGATGACCATACATACAAAGAATCCTTAATAAATTTGAAAATAGTTATATGTTTTACATTTTTGTAGTAACCATTTTGACTTGGTTGTTTTATAAGTAGCTCGCATGCTGAAAAAGTGTGAGCACCCCTGCTATAGAACAACCACCAAGTGATGCACTTTGATCAAATTCAAGGTTTATCATACAGCTTTTGTTTATTTTATTTTTTTCTGCTAGAAGTGGTGAAACTTACCAACATAAGAAGAGTATTTTATTTCATGACTAGCTATCCCTACATAGAAAGGAACAAATATCACTAAGGAGATATCATTTTATGGCATTTGCATGATCAACATGGTGTGAGCTAAACTTGGGATAACAGAGATTACCTAGTGCTTATGTATGGGGACAAGAAGCCAAGGAAGGGCAGATTGAAAATGTGACAAATCCAGATGTAAACCCTGACTAATGCGTCACAGGTGATATATTTATCCTATAATATGCTGCTGTTTTAAATCCTTTCCCCCCCATTGACTACTTGTATCTTAAATTGCACTTGTTCAAAAAGATAAGCCCCTCCTATGCCTTATTTGACTTCTCTATATGTATTTACCTCAGGAATTTAGAATGCTCTTTAGCTGTGTTGTAATTCTCTGTGAGAGCTAAAATATAACTTTTCATTTAAATATCTATCCTTTGGTGATATTTTATTATTTTGTCTCAGCAGAAACAATGTTCCTGCTCCAAAATGCTATCATATCAAATACCTTATACAACACAGAAGAAGAATCATTTGTATTTTACAGACAGATTTTTTTTTTAAAAAAAAACCTGTTATGAATGCATGCTTTGTTCAGTAAGCAGGTCATTCCTGACTTACATTAATCTCTAGGAATTCATAAACAGATAATATCAATGGTGGGCAGGGGAAGAATGATAAACAACTGGATTTTTGTTTCATTACAGATAACAAAAGGGTAAACTTTTGTTTTCACATATTTTATCTTTTGATGGAAATTACTTAAAGAGGGTCAGAAGTCCTATAGTCTCAATTTAAGCTAACTGGAGGGGACATTATTTCACAGTAAGAATGCAAAATATATTTGCTTTTCCTTTGGGAGAGATAAAGGAGGGTTTAAAACCTGCATACAAAATTTAAAAAAATATCCTTGTCTGCAGGGCAACTAAATTTTTTTTGGATATGGTTCTACTAAACTTTGCCTTTGCCCATGAAAACTGCACTATTGGGGCAGGCATGTAGCCGAGCTTCAGCTCCGCCCCCCCCCCCAAAATTCTCAGGGTGATATGAATATGTTTATCCTGATCTGATCACCATGCTCAATATATCCCATATGCATGGGGGTATTGGGATAATGATACAAAAGGTTTGCTAGGGTAGACCCTCTCTCACTCAGACTCCCCCCCCCCCCCCAATCAAAATCCTGGCTACGGGCCTGATTGGGAGTTTGGTAGGCTACATTTCACACTAGAATTACAATGATGTACTATCCCTGCCTATCTTTCTGAATCATAATGCCCCATAGAAATTGAGCATTGCTTTAGCTCTAAATCTTTTTGCTTCTGTACACAACAGATTAGAACAAAATAGAGTTTTTTTAAAAGCCCGGACAATATAAAAGTTTAAGATAATTAAATGTGCTATTAAATTAAACCACCATTTTTCTAAAGCAATTTAAAAGCATAACAGTAAGAATAAAATTACGCAATATGGGAACAGTCACCAGGACTGTACTACATTTGTCCTCAACAGAGAGGTCTATGAGGGCCTCTGTGAGAGAAAATTTTCATTACAAAATCTTAAAACTCACTTAGGCTTACAGAGGGAAATCTGTTATTTCAGACAGTCTACACTTAAACTGCATAGGCCTTATAAGTCAAGACCAACACTTTGAATTTTGCCCAGAAATGAATCACAGCCAGTAAAGCTGTGTAACGAGGGTGTGATTTATTTCCCATAAGCAGCCCCAGCAAGCATTTTAGACTGACTGAAGTCTCTGTACAGTTTCCAAAGTAGCTTAGCATAGAATGTAGTGCCGTAGTCCAATTTGGATGTTATCAAAACATATGTTTCCATACCAAGATCTTACATCTTTAGAAATACGTACAACGATTTGACTAGCTTTAACTGTATAAATGTAGTCTTTGCCACTGCTGAAATTTGGGCATCCACAATCAGAGCAGAGTCCAGGAGTATACCATATCAGGAATTTGAGTAGAATACCACTCTATTATAGCAAATGGTCTAATTTCAGAAAAATTCCGGAATTCCTTTAGGACTTACACAAATTGCTTCTGGAAATACAGTCTCCAGAATCCCTGGGGAATTGTTGTCCCAAACATTAACTCTGAAATAGAAAGAATGAGAGAAGGGTTAATTTATGAAAGATAAAACACATAGTCATAGGAGGTGACTGGAACATGCAGTTTAAAAAACCATCACCCTGTTCGTTCAGTGGGGAGAAATATGGCAAGGGAGCTTATTATATAGGGGGAAAGAAACATTATTATGCTCCCATCACCTCAAATAGTAATGTTCCCATTACTTTCATTGTTATAATACTTGGAACTAAGATTCTATCTCTTGATATAAGAAATCATAAAAGGGTGTTTTAAAAATATTAATATTTATAAATGTTTGATTTAAATAAAAATTAATGTATTGGATCATGCATTCAACTAAAAATGAACATTTTGAACTCCACATTAATACGAAACCAACGTTCAGCATTTTCGTGCTTGGCCTTCCAGCTGAAAATATTACTCTGTGACTGACTCAAAGGCAACTACCACAGGCCTGACAGCTGGTAAAGTATGTTTGATAGTTTCTGCTGTTTCTGGTACTTGGCATTTTTCCTGCCTTTTTTTCTGGGCAAAGGAAACAATATCCAGTTTCATCTGTCATGCTTTGCAATCATGTTGCAAAGGCATTCTATGTTTCTTTTATGATGTTGATGGCTGGACTATCCTTCTGTCAACATCTCTGAGTTATTTTGCAACAGTGGAAATGGAGAAATACCTTTTCAGTGTTGGAGACTGTTGTTTTCAGTGAATTTTTACACATCTAAACGATTAAACAAGCAATGACAGCAACATCTATCATGTTTGGAAACTATACCAGAGCACATCTGTTCATCTTTCTTTTGCAGCTGTAAATTCTCACTCAGAGATCTAGAGCAGGGCATCTTAAACCTTTTCCACTCGCAACCCCTTTTTGCCCATGACATTTTTACCTTACCACAGGTTTATAGGCATATAAAATAGGTATAAAAATCCATCATTTACTGATAGTAAATCAGTGTTTGCAGGGCTTGCAAAACAAGCTGATTTTCCCCCTCACCTCTGATTGGCTCAGAGGCAGAAGCGGACTCACATCTCCTCCAATAGGGCTTTGGATTTCAAGCAGCACCCTCCAGGACCAATGAGGATCTGGCATAATAATTTCCTGTTCTGTAGTGCTCTTCCTTTCTGTCAAATATAGTTTAAACAATGCATTCAGCGTTGTGAGTATGTCAGTTCTATGGAGTGCTGCTTCTGCTGACATCCTCCCTGATCACTGAGAATAAAACCTCAGAATTTGGCAAAATCTGCCTTCATCTGGACTTCTGGAAGCTTGACACTCCAGGACAGAGCTGAAATCACATAACATGTGCCACAAAAGAATCATATATATCTGAGACCAGATTTTTAGTTTATTTTCTCTCCTGTTGTTACATTTTTACTTTGCTTTGTCAAATCTTAAAGATTGTGTAAGGGCCACACAATATTTAATAGCGGCAGAAGTAAGGACACAAGTGTTCTAATCACACTTTTTCAGTTTGGCATGAAATGTATAAGAAAGGGTTAGCATGCGAACACAAACTTCCAAATGTGTGTTTGGTCTGGATGGATCTCAGTCTACTACTGCAGAGACAGAGATACACTTCCCCTGAAAGATCGGGTTCACATCTTGGGAGTGTTCCTGGATCCAGCTCTCCAAATGTCAGCCCAGGTAGATATTTACTACCAGCTTTGGCTGAAAAGACAGCTGTGCCCCTTCCTAGAGTTAGAGGACCTAAAGATAGTGGTGAACGCACTAGTAACCTCAGGGTTGGACTTCTGCAATGCACTTTACATTGGGCTAACTTTGTACCAATTTTCTGAAACTCCAGTTGATTCAAAATATGGGAGCCAGATTAATTTCAGGAACATCCAGGAATTAGCATATTACACCCATACTACCGTCACTCCATTAGCTGCTAATTATTTGCCAGACAAAGTGCAATGTTGTTTTTGACCTTAATGCCTACATGTTTGGGATCCAGGTTACCTACAGGATCGCCTTCTCCCGTACAACCCACCCCGCATACTTAGGTTCTCTGTGGGACGGCTACTCCAGCCTGCCAGAACCTGACCGGCAACCATCTCTCTGAGGACCTTTTTATCACTTTTATTATTAATTTAAAACTTGTGTCTTGTGTCCACTATATTTTAATCATTGTTCTGTGTGTGTGTGTGTGTGTGTGTGAGAGAGAGAGAGAGAGAGATGTTTGAATATGTGTATTTTATATAATGATTATCTGTTTTAGCTATGTTGTAACCTTCCTTGATCATATTATTATTTTCTGTATTGAATTTCTGATTTTTTCAATTTCCTAATACAACACAATTTCCTAATACAACACCTAGGGATTGTAGTTTTCATCTCAGCCAGTTTAAAGTTGGTTTAAAGCTTATTTATTTGGCAAAAACATCAAGTATAGTCAAATGAATGGACTGCCAGAAATTATGTATATCTAGTGCAAAAGTGGAAATGTAATAATGCATATGAAATGGCTAGAACTCTGCACTTGTCAAAAAGACAATGTGAATATGGGGCCAGTGGACGCTTCTCACTGAATAATGAGCAAATATTAACTCTTCCATCCATCGTAACTTTTGAAACATGATGGATGGATGCTCCGTGGAAAAGTACATGGATTTGCAGTCTCATTTTCCATTGCTTTGGAAAGCAGGGGTAAGCAGTAGCCCACATGGATGACTTGTCCCGTATGGTGGTATGTCCATGGTGGAAATGAATGATTTGCAATGGCTTCTTTATCACTATTGGTCTAGTAATGTTACCTATAGATGTTGGGAACTCCAGTTCCTAGAAGCCTTAGCCAGCTTGGCCAACTGTCAGGAATTGTGGGAGCTAAAATCCAAAACAGCCAAAGGCCCAAAGGTTTAAAACCACTGTACTAGATGGGATCCCTTTCTCGTTCTTCACAATAAGCAGCTGATCTGGATTTTTGGCTCTATGACTATTGAATCGACTGCTTATTCTCTATGATATCATATCCTGCTTCTAAATTCAAAAGTATTTAGGGTATTCTCAAAAGCTGTTCTAATAAATAACATGCCGTTAAGTATTTAAAACGAGAACACTAATGCTAATGTTTAGCTTTTATTTAGTGCCAGCAGGGGTGAAGTGCTGTACAAACCCTTCTGTTTAATTGCCTGCTTTCACATTGTGTTTCAACTATTCACATCTCTCATTAAGATCTGAAGTGTGGATGTGTGCATCTTCCCTGCAGGGCGAAACATATGGTATAACTACGTCTCCCATTGGGGAGATAACGCATGTTCCCACTTGGGCACTGATGAATGATTCGTGCCTCCTATGCATGCATACTATGCTAATATCCAACGCTTTTCTTAGACATTTCATGGTTAATTTTCATACATGAAATTGTTTCCACCGATCTGCTTCAGACACTTAAAACCTCATCTGAATTCCATCTCAAAATCCCCTTTGCTTCTTTTTTTTTTTGGCATTCTGTCCCTGGGGAGTCTAAATCATAACTAACTAGAATGAATACATCTGAAGTACTGTTTCTAGGAGCCATAAATAAGTAGGAATAGGAACTTTCTTAGAATCAATAGTAACATATTTATATTCTGAAAGTCTAATTGAGTCTGTATAGTCTGAGAGTCTAATGGCATCTGTTTTCTAAAATGGAGTCTCAAGTCTGAATAGTCCCAGATCTGATCACATGGTCTGCAGTCCCCTCCACAATCTCAAACAACATAGAATTAGGGAAAACTGCATATCAGTATACTACACACACACACACACACACACACACACACACACTATAGTAAGCAACCTGAATTACATACATAACAAATAGGAGGCTTATACAAGGTTGCTATTTTCAACAGTATCAGAGTGGCAATAACTCAGGCTGGATCTACATTGCCCTATATCCCAGGATCTGATCCCAGATTATCTGGTTTGAATTTGATTATATGAGTCTTCACTGCCGGTTAATCTGGGATAATCAGATAATCTGGAATCAGATCCTGGGATATAGGGCAGTGTAGATCCAGCCTCAGAAACAACTTGAATGCAGGCAATGCACATACACTTATGAGTTCTTCCTCAGATTTGCCTAATGAAAGCTGTTCTGTGTCCCTAGCTAGGCAAGACTTTTAAACATATCTTTCACATCTAACAGGTGTTGTGAGTACCCTTCTTCTGATACTTGGAATCTCATCACACAGTCAAACTCACATGTATTTTAATTTGGATGGCAGCTGCAGTCACAATGTGAAAATTTGATAAAGAGGTAATTCAGACAGGAAATTAAGAAGCTGAAGTAATAAGGGGATCAGGCTAATCTTGCTGCTAGATGCTTCACATTGATTCCTGGGAACAAATAATGATGGTATAAAGCAGAGGAAATCATGAAGTGGAAAATGTAAACGATGATAGCAAAACATGAGGAGAAAACAAATGATCGTTTTATAGTGGAGTCCAGTGCATCTAACATGAGAAACAAATGCATTGTCTAGAGAATACACAAATTCCTTTAGTGTCTACTTCTCTGATTTTTTCATTAATAATCGGACACTTTCATAAAATGATGCATTTGAAAAGCAGGCTCTTGCTTAGGAAAGCTGGGGCCATGATTCATTATTCTAGTGCCACAGGATTTTTAGTTGTATATAAAAAAATCTATTTTCATTGAGTTCTTGCTGCATTAACCTCAAATGCTCACTTTTTCCAGTATCAATGAGCACTAGAAAAGCAAATCTTTAATAAAAATTGTGACTGCATCATCAACAAGTTGGATAAATGTATTTTTAGAAGTTTATGTATAGGTAATTTCTCTGTATTTTTAGTCTACATCACTTCTCTAGAAATTGTTGTGTCTTTCAGCACAACTCTATGGACAACTTCTGACACAAGTTGATCATAGACTTCAACTGGAGAACCTAGAAATTCCTAGAGGTGTGTTATTTCTACAATCTCTAGATCAATGATTACCAACCTTTGGTCCTCCAGGTGTTTCGGACTTCAGTTCCCACAATTCCTAACAGTTGGTAAACTATCTGGGATTTTTGGGAGTTGAATTTCAAAACAGCTGGAGGACCAATGGTTGGGAATCACTGCTAGATATTCCAATTTGACTCCATGGTCAATGTTGGGCAGAAGTTAACCATAGAGTCACACAGAGTAATTTGTCCAAGCTTTCCTGGGGTAGGAATAGGAGTTTGAGGAGTTTTCAAAAGAAAAACTCAGGTTATTGGACAGCATCCTTGTGGCTTGATGACTTAACATGAGTTAATACAATATCTAATCCCTAAAATTGCTCCTTTGTTTCTTTTGATTCTGTTTCCTAGAGGGGAACCAAAAGTATAAATCAAGCAAGATGCTCTTAGTGAGCATCGAAAAGATAAACCACAGATATTTCCCATCATTTCCCACCACTAAGCAATGATGGTGTTTTGATATTCCATTCCCTGCTATAGCTCCTTCCTAAAGAATCCTGGATTGTAGGATGATGAAGAACTTTTTCTGGTCATGTAGTGCAGAAAAATAGGCTAGAGCTTTTGGTTAGAAAAATTTACATCCCTCTCCAAACTACAAATCCCAAGATTGTTTAGGAGGAAGCCCCACATGCAAATGTAGTATCAATTGTTACAACTATGCAGTGACCACTGCATTCTATTCTTTGAAATAATATTTGAGAAGGCCAGCTCACAATACCTTGGAGCCTAATGCTGCTATTCCATGAGCCACTTATCCAAGTTGTTTTCAGAAAGTTATATACAGAAAAGTTATGTACAAAAAAGGTATAAATCTCTCCCCCTGCCAAAATACAATAGTTATAATAAACACACATATCAATAGTAACAAATCAAATGGCATTTTCCCCTTCAGTGACACTCTCCATAACAATCAAGGGATGACTTTGATTGTTATGGAATGTTAAAAACAGGGATAGAACTATTTGAAGCATTTCATCAGCTGTCATTTAGCCAACCCCACTAGATGGCACTATGACTGTCTACATAACCTGACTCGTCACAATTAAGCAACAGCTATAATTAATGGTGAAGACTGCCAAGTGGTAAAAAGGAAACAGCAAAGCATGTGGGTGCTTGATTTTGCAGTATGTAGGCATAGATGGTTTGTATCATAATGCAAGACGGAAGACTCCAGCCATTTAACTCCAGCCGTTGACTTCTGCCATGGAATCTTAGATTCCTCTCTCCATTAGGACACTGACATATTGCACCATTTAACACAGATCTTATGAATTGAAAGCTTTTGTTTGAAAATGTGTAATTTTGTATTTGTCAAATTTTGGTCACATTTGATCAGAACGTTTGCTGACAATTCCTGTAAACGCATTAAATGGGTTTTCTTATGGATCAATAAACATTGCTTGCTAGCATTTCCAGGGGTGCTATGAAAGAAATAAAAAAGCTTAATGGCTGAGCTAACCAAAATATTTATTCTAAAAATCCATGTAATTAAACATTCTTGGTAGAATGAAACAAAAAAAGCAAACTGAATTTGCCATTTAATATGAGGAACACTATTTTACTTTCTTAATGGGACATGAGTACACACAGGTTTTGATATTCTTAGGAGGGTCATGGAACCAAACCCCAGTGGATACAAAGGGCTCACTATATACCATTAGTAGTGAAGGAGCAATAGGCATGTTTGATAGAAACTGAAGAATATTTCATTATAATATTGACTTAAGATAGTAATAGATCCTGCAGTCCTGCACCAGAAGATATGTGTGTGCATGCATGCGTGTGTGTGTAAAATGTAACATCTATGTCTCCCAATGCTATATCTCCCAATGCTACCAAAAACAGTTTGTAAGAGCACAATCCCCCAAAACTGACATTGCTGGGCTATTGGAGAGTGGGATTATCAGCAGGGATGCATCTATCAGTTTTCCTCTAGCAGGATACATTGTGGGAGGCATCTGCAAAGACTGCTTGCTTCCTTGGAGAGTCCCCACAACTATATCCTTAGGATGAGGTTGAGAGTTTGGAGACCTTTGGAGGGAAATGTTGGTCATTAAATGGTCAGAGCAGAATTCAAACTCCCACAATGATCAGAAAAGGAAATTATGATTGTGTAAGTCTGTTATATCATCATAATTTGCTACAGTATGTCTGACAATTATAGCATGTTTCAAAAAGATGGACCTTATTTGAAAGCACTATATCTCTGGAACCATGAACTTCCCATGAATGAAATTCTTACCACTTGAAAGAGTGGGGTCTGGAGTTTCAAATTATTCCCACTAGATGCCTCTCCCAGTGCACACACAGCCCTTAGCCTCAGCCATTCACAAAATGGAGACCGTGGAACATAAGACCCAAAGAGACATTCTCTATTCATAAAAAATAATACATAAATAACAATAAACTTTATTTATACCCCGCCACCATCTCCCCCAATGGGGACTCGGGCCGGCTTACATGAGGCCAAGCCCAAACAACAAGTTACTACAAAATAAAACCAAAAACACAAGCAACAACATAATTAAATAGAAACATATGAATACAGTAAGGAATATAACAATACAATATACACAATCACTAATGATATTGTTTAGATTTGTTTCTGGCTCAAAATAGTAAAACTTGATAACTTTATAACTCATTATACTATTTGTAACTTTTTGTAATTGTAATGTGTTGCCATCATGAAATATATACAGCTTTTTAATTTAAACAACCTGTATATATCAATCTATTGATAGTCAAGTCCACAGATATTTCTCTCCAGAATATAATGGGAAAGGACAATTCACTGAATGGAAATATATGGAATAAACCCCGCATAACATTACTTCAGATTTGATTCTCTTGCCATTCACACAGGGAGGATCCAAAAGTTATTTACCTGTGAGTAGAGCAACATTGAATGGCAGCAACAGCAAGGAACAGTGGGCAATTCCAGCCACTGCACTCACATTCTGCCACATGAGTGTTACCAAAATCTGACTAGGGGGGCTTCCCTTAGGGGGACAGAGCCCAGGCCACCCCTAAAAAGCGAGGATCGAGGCCCAAATCTGGATGATCTTCCCAGAACTACAAATCCCAAAATAACCCAGATCAATGCTCACCCTGACGGAAGAACGCCACTACCGAGAGAAGAATCTAATCCAGCTGAATAGGATGCAATGCCACACCAGGATTCCAAAGGCAAAACATAGTCTTTAATGGGAAAGCAGTCCAATATATAGAAAAGCAGTCATTTACATTTGAATCGGGCGCCCTCCCCTCCCACGTGTAGCTCCAGCTGATTGGCCGCGCTGTCAAAGTCAGCTGGGCCAGGAGGAGACCGGCGCGCTTTAACTAATAGGAGAAGGCGCGCCAGAATTCAAACGAACCTATCCTGGCCGGCTATGCAGGGCGGGAAAGGACACAAAGGAAAAACGGCTGGGTGGAGGAAGTAACTTGTGGCTGAATACCTCACGGCCGGAGGGCTCCCGATGTGGAAGCCCACCTTCCTGTTTTATTGTCTGTCTTGAATTCCTTAATGGCAGTCTTTTGTCCTGGCCGAAACTCCTTTGTCTGGGAGTTTCAGTCTAGCGGGGAGCATGGTTTCTCAGTTCAAAATGGCCAAATCATATGTTATTGCAGCCGGTAAGCGGGTTCCGAAGCCCACTTTGGTCCAGCTATGGGGTGGCTGAGTGACTTGGGTTTGCCAGAGCCCATGCGTCCCTTGGGGGTCAAGCTCCGAGGCCAAGGGGGGACACGAGCGGGAGGATCCAGGCTCATAATGGCGGAATCTATGTTCCACAGAACACCTGACCTCCCCCCAATTATTGGTGCAAAGCATCATATGGCCAGAAAATGTATTATTTGTTTACCAGGGGAACTCTCCGCGGATGGAGCCCTGGCTGAGTTTGGAAACATGGTTGCTTAGTTTAAAATGGTCCTGAGAGGTAGCTATTGGGGCTGGCTGCGAGGGTCCTAAGCTCGCATGAGACAACCATGTTTTGGGTCCTGTTTATATGACCATTACATATTCCCTATCATTGGCCAAGCTCCGAGAATGACAGGGACATATGTGGGGGAGTCTTGGGCATAAAGAGTGGGCCTCACCCCACGAAGAAACCCAACGACCCTCCCCCCAAGGTTATTATTTGTGCAAGGTAAAATGGGTAGAAAAGTGGATTATTGTGCACTGTTAATCCCTGGAACTCTCTGCTGAGGGCTTTAACTTAGAAGTTACATTGACACAAAAGGGAACACACAAGGGGTACAAAATAGACAAGGCAATACAGAGATCCCCAGCAATTATCCCAAATACATTCCCATACAGCTCCTGCTCCCAGGGATATGATCTTCAAAACAGGCAACACAATGCTGCCTTTCTTCTGGGAGTTGTAGTCCTCCACTGTCCTTGAGAACTGCAGAGCCCTTGGGGCTTGGGGTGCAGAGGAGTAGCAAAGTCACTGAGGGTCCATGATGTGAAGGGGGGGGGAGAGCAGGAAATGTCCAAGTGAAGAAACGTCCTTGGGGAAACTACAAAGTCCGTGATCAGGGGAGAGAGTCTGAGAGTGGGGACCCTGGTTGTGCCCGCTTGTATGGGGCTGAGGTCAAAGCAGTGAGAATAGCAGCAAGGTAGAGTCCATGATCAGTGTCCTTGGGTGAACTTCAGGTCCCAGCTGGCACAGACAAGGGTTAGGAGTTTGAGGCCTACCTACTCGCATAGATCCCTTCCCTTAACCCTCCTGAAGGCGATCCACCGAGGCAAAGGCATCTTCCCTCCCCCCATAGTCCATGGTTGTTCTTTTGGTCCCCTCTGGCAGTTTCCAGCCAGGGAAAGGGACCTTGAGTTCGTTCAAGAAAGAAGTGGTCAAAAAGCAGAGAGAAATGAGTACGGGTACTTGGGCTCCATGCCCCCCGTGTTGGCAGAAGGCTTGGGGTGCCATCCCCCCCCCCCCCTTCAGGATCCCTATAGTCCAAAATCGCTGACTGGCTGCCGGTTTTGGATTCACTATTGCTGTAGAGTCGATGGAACTTAATGCGAAAAAAGGTGGGGACCGATTGTCCTCAGATGAACTGAGCGCGCCAGCGGTAGAGTCAAACCGCTGATGGCGAGCGGCTGCTTTCCCGGGCTTCCCTCAGGCATGGGAGGGAAAACGGGGAGAAGAAAGAGCAGAGACAAGATAAGGGGAAGAGGCAGAGTGCTTTGGGACGACAACGGGGCAAATCGGGGAAACTTTCAAAACGGTGGATACGGAATCCATTGGTTCCTATGGAGATCTCGCTTATCTGCGGATCGCTCCGCTCCTGGCCCCCACCCTCGGCAAGGGCCCCCACTTTTCCAAGATGGCAGGGCGGGCGAGTCTGCAGAGGTGCGTCTCGCCCGCGCGGCCCCCCTAGCGGCCAGAAGAGTCGGACCAGTCTAGGAAGGATGGAAGAGAAGGTAGGAACGAAGGGGAAGGGTCTTATTTATTGTTTTGTTTGTTTTCTGAAGGGTTTGGTTTGTTTTGGGATTTTTCTTTTTAGCGGTAGAGGGAGGGACAGGCGTTTCGGCCCTAGTGGTGGGTGGTGGTATTGCAGCAGCTTTGCACAGGCCTGGGGGCAGATTAGCCAGACTGTTGTGGCTTGGCAGGAGGATTGAGAGTTTGTTATTTTCAGGCAGGAGTTTGCTTATGGGGTTGTGAGGGTTTTGACAATGTGTGGGACTGTGTGGGTGCTGGGAGAAATGTTCTTCTCTATTGTTTTGCAATGTTATGTGGAGTATTTCTAATGTATGTATTGGTGCTCTGGGGACTGAATGGGAGAAAAAATGTATTTGGCTTTTTGTCTTGCTGTGGGCTGTTTATGGGGTCCAATGGGTTGTTGCCTTGTGTGGGGTTCTGGTGGTGCTGGGGGAAATGTCCTTGTTTTATTGCTAATGTGCTGTTTGATGTTTGCTAAAATGTTTTCCATGTACTATTTGTTGTGTAAATGTTGTGCAGATGGGGTGAGGGGAAACAACGGTGGCTAGGCTTAGGAGGAGGGATGAAGTTGGTGTTGTGATGTATGGAACTGAGTGGGGCAGAAGGGAAAAAAATCTGGTACTGGTGCAACTTAGGCCATGGGCCAAGTGGGCTGGGAGACCTTCCGAGGTCAGAATCTCCAAATTCGACCTCATGAGGACAGGCAACTACATATCATGTGCCTTCTGATAAAGGCCAGCTGTCTCTATAGCGGCTTTTTTCCTCAGTGCCTCCATCTGTAGGGTCGAGAGAGTCAAGGTAAAACTGCCTGTCAAAAAGACTCAGGCAATTTAGCAAGCTCCTCCCCAGACACTGCCTTGGCTCTGGAAATGCAGGCATTGAGGCAAGAAGCACTTGGCCTCTGTTGGAAAATACAAATCAGGAGGTCTGGTGTATCAAAACCGGTGGAGCATTCCACTTTGTGAAATAGGAACTTAGCCGCGTCCTTCACAGTATGTATTATCAGTCAGCTGAAAATTTTAAGCAACTTTGTTCCATTCCTAGTCAACATGAAATTCAGTTACTGTACCATGAAAGAGCAGCAAATTCAGGTTGTTTTTTTCTTGTATTGTTTACTTCTTGGAAAACCTGCATATGAGATTTTCTGTTTCTGATGCCCTTCCACCTTTGCCAGGCATTAAATCTAAACAATTTCACATGTGGAAACTTTGTTGCTTTCCTTCAAACAACCAATGGTTGACATCCTGTTCAGAAATTAAATGCTATCATGATTTCCCTTTGCATAGGATTATTCCTGCAGTTAAAATCCACAGGGATTTGTAAGCAAACAGCTATGTTACCTTTATTATTTTACCCATTATTTTGACCTAAGTACCCTTTACTCCAGGAATGTGAATTGTGCAGCTCTCCAGTTATTACTGGATTGCAACTCCCATCAATAACAACAACAACAACTTTATTTTTATACCCCACCACCATCTCTCTGAAGGGACTTGGGGCAGCTTACATGGGGACCAAGCCCAGGATACAACAAAATTTACCAGCTAAAACACAGTTAAAAACATAATAACATATAATATAACATAAATAATCTAATTAAAACAATTAAAAACAGTAGAGTATAAAACATCGTAAAAGTGTATCAAACACCTCAACAACCAATAAGCAGGAATCTGGTGTGCATGATCAGATTAGAGAGGGCTGGGCATGGGCTTGTGCAAAAAGCAAACTATAGGGTCAAGGCTGGGGGTGAAGTGCTGAATACAACCTTATCAGTAAATTAGGGCTGAGCATTCATAAACAGTGACTAACCATCATTCAAATCCACACTGGAACATGCAGGCTTTCAAATTCCTGCAGAAGGCGGACAGAGTGGGGTCTAGTCTAATCACACTGGGGAGGAAGTTCCAGAGCTGGGGGGCCACCACCGAGAAGGCCCTCTCTTTCTTGTTCCCACCAGCCATGGTTGTGACAGTGGTGGGAGTGGGAGGAAGATCTCACCGGCAAATCTTAGGGCCCGCACTGGTTTATTGGGGAAGATGCGGTCACGAAGATAGGCAGAACCCAAACCATTTAGGTCTTTGTAGGTGGTAACCTGCACTTTAAATTGAGACTAGGAACTTATCAGCGGCCAGTGGAGCTGGCTACCAGCATAGCCAATGATGAGGAATGGTGGGAGTTACAGTTTAACATTTGGAGCACTTTCCAAAGAATGAAATATGTTATTCACAAGTACAAGAAAAACTACTTTTTCCATTACAATTTTCAGAATAACCTCTCATGGTACAAGTTATGTAATAGGAATAAGTCATTCCCTAACCCTAGGTCTCTTATGCCAGCAAATATTTCATTTGTTGATGTTCATCTGCTATGCAGCTCTATAAAGCACATCATTTCTCTCTATATATAATTATAGTTCTGTTGTATAAGATGCTGTCAGATCCCCTGCCATAAACAAACCTCAATCAATTTCATTATTTCATAGGTTAATTGTAGACATGGTTAGGTTCAGTCGGAGTCTTCGTAATTCTGAATAAATTCGGATCAAATTCCTTTTTGAAGCCATTTCAAGCGATTTGGGAATCCGGAAGTATCCTTGCCATGTCGAAGCTTTTTCCACCATTTCTCTTACAAATCAGTAAGTGAGTCGGAAATGATTCAGCATTTCAAACCAATGTGGATGGATTCCCTTCGTTTCCTTTCCCTCCCACATCAGTCCTGGGCGAGAGCTGCTGTGTAGCCCAGTTTGGATGGATTTCCTTTGGTTTCCTTTCTCTCCCGCATTAGTCCTGTGTGAGAGCTGCTGTTTAGCCCAGTTTGGATGGATTTCCTTCGGTTTCCTTTCTCTCCTGCGTTAGTCCTGGGCGAAAGCTGCTGTTTAATCCAGTTTTGATGGATTTCTTCCCTTTGCTTCCACCCCCCCCCCGTTCTGGAATAAAACAACTATTTTCAAAGTAAAGCACCCATCTAAACAGGAAATAACACTTTGAAACAATTAACAAAGGATTTGGAAGTCTCAGAAGTTTTGAAAAGTTTTGAACTTTTTTTCTGTGAAAATCGGAATTGACTTTAGATCTGAACCACCAGTGCCCCCTACATCCAAAACGAGTTTTGAATCTTTTTTGTGTGTGGATCAAACAAGCCTAGTTAATTGCTCTTTCTGGCTTTGAGGTGTTTGAATATGCAGACTCATGAAGCCACAAGGTGGCAGTGGTGATACATTTAGGCCACTTATAAGGCATAGGGTTATATATTCCTATTAAGTGCCCAGTGCATTTTCAAGAAATTCACCATTAGCAATCTTAATATAATAAACATGTTCACTCATCAGTTCAACTGACTTCAATGAAATCTCACATTCATTGTGCATCTTGAGTGTATATTGTTATAACTACACAATAGTTTCTAAAACATTTATCTTCTGGAGAGAAAGTGTATGATCTAATGTCACCACAGCAGTAACATTCCAAGCAAAATATACCACTGCAAATATACAAAATATACAAAACACAGCTGTGTATACTTGCTCAACAAATTTACTTGACATACACATGTGTTTTTATATCACATTCCTTTGGGGATTGTGAATAGTTTGATTATACTGGGAAGGTTTTCCCTTGGCCCTGCCACCATCAGAAGCTTGCTTTGTGGAAACTTTTTCAGTGTCAGCTTTTTCAGTGGATGTCCCTCCCTCTGGAACTCCCTGCTATGGAAGCCTAGGCTGGCCGCTGCCCTGCTTTTTGCTTGAGAAGGCTTTTAATGTGTAAGCATGAGAAGGAAAAAGAGAGAGGGAAGGCCAATTCATATTTTACTTATTTGTATTTTAGTATCTGAGGAAGCAGATTAATACTTGCAATGCTAAAATATGAATCAATTAGTCTAAAAGGAGTTGCTAGATCCCCTTTTGTTTCCCTCTCCCTTTTCCTTTACACTGCACAGACCAGCAGGAATACTTCTGTGAGTTGGGACAATTTCATTGTCTTACTCTATCTTCTCCTTCCTTTTCCACCTTCCTCAAGGAAATTCTGAGGAAGAGAAGAAAAAGAAATAGGTTTCAGCTCATGGATGCTTCCCTCACAATACAGGAGGCTTCCTGTGTTGTGCTGGCTCCAATGGAGCTGGCACAGATCCTCCCTATGTGTTTCCCACGTGTGATGGAGGAAGCATCACTGAGAGGGAGCTGGGGGGGGGGCAGATTTGCCCTGCTGCCACTCTCTTTTCTCTGGAAAGCCAGGTGAGATAAGGTTGTTGAATCACTCTTCTATAGAGGATACATGCTTTTTTGGAGGGACACACCCTGAATGTGATGCCGGACTACCTGTGGGATCCCTCAGGATGTAGCAGATCAAAAGTAGTAGGTGGGGGGAAACTCTCTATTTCCTACTGGAGGATCAGTGTGTAATCAGCCTCTGGCCACTCAAACCAGCTCCACTGGACATCTTTCTGCAGATGATGGTAGCATAGAATACTGACATCATAGAATAATTTCTTTGCTGCCTGCTCTGCCATGCAGCTGGCCTTCAAATACACTGTAGACCACTTTTAGTCAGACTTGGTCTGAGTTTTCCACTGATAGCACTCTAGTATATTATGAACATTATGACATTGCTATAGAATATCAGGACACTTCTGTGGTAGTGAGTTTTTGAGTTTTGGGTGTATCCAGATTATACAGTTATAGTGGTTTGATTTCATTTTTACTGCCATGGCTCCATCGCATGGAATCCTGAGATTTTTATTCTGCTCAAGGAGTTAGAATGCTCTGCTAGTGTGAAGTAGACTTGGAGTTAATCTACACTGGCCTAAAACATGGTTCCCACTGCAGATGGACTTCTGGCTGTAATGTGATGCATAGCAACTTCTGGTAAATATCACACATTTTTCAGCTTTAAATCAACTTCCCCACTTTTTGCAAAGTCAAGTGATACTTCAGAATTTGTTAGACATTACTTACTACCCCAGAGCTTTGGGACAGTCTGGACAGCCAGATCCAGTCCAATTTGGCCTGATACATTGCCTAGATCAGTGTTTCCCAACCAGTGTGCCGTGGCACACTAGTGTGCCGTGAGCGATGTTCAGGTGTGCCGTGGGAAATTGGAACCTACAATACCCTTTCTTCCTCCTTCTGAAGAACACTTTTTCTTCTCCACTCGGGCTCCCTTCTTCCCAGCCTCGCTCTGCTCGCTTTGCCTCGCTTTGCTCTGGGACGAGTCTGCGCAGTAGTGCCCGCACGGGTCACGTCTTCCTCCCTCCCCCCTCCCCTCCTGAACACACGCACGCTGCCCCCTCGGATCAAAATGGTGGAAGAAGCAGCAGTGTAGAAGAAAAAGTAAGTGTTGGGCAGGAGGGGGAAGAAAGGGCGTGAAGGGGAAGGGGGAGGAAGAGGTCTCTGTCGAAAGATGACATGGGCAAACTTGGACCTTCCAGGTGTTTTGGACAGATAGAGTTTGGGGAAAATAGACCTTGACATTTGGGAGTTACAGTTTCTGGGATTTATAGTTAACACACAATCAAAGAGCATCCTGAACTCTTGCAACAATGGAATTGAACCAAACTTGGCATATTGAACTCTCATTACCAACAGAAAGGTCCCTCACCACTTTAAGGTCCCTAAAACAGGCATGGGAAAACTTCGGCCCTCTGGGTGCTTTGGACTTCAACTCCCACCATTTCTAGCAGCCTCAGGCCCTTTTCCTTTCCCCCCTCAGCCACTTAAGCAGGAAAGGGCCTCAGGCTGTTAGGAATGGTGGGAGTTGAAGTCCAAAGCACCCAGAGGGCCGAAGTTTTCCCATGCCTGTTTTAGGGACCTTAAAGTGGTGAGCCTCCTTCCAACATTGTGATTCTGGATAGAAAACAACCAACAACATAACATAACATTGTTTGAGTCCACAGTGCTCTCTGGGTGTAGGTGAACTACAACTTCCAAACTCAAGGTCAATTCCCAAGCAAACCCTTTCAGTACTTTCTGTTGGTAATGAGAGTTCAATATGCCAAGTTTGGTTCAATTCCATTGTTGCAAGAGTTCAGGATGCTCTTTGATTGTGTGTTAACTATAAATCCCAGAAACTGTAACTCCCAAATGTCAAGGTCTATTTTCCCCAAACTCTATCTGTGTTCACATTTGGGCATTTGAGTATTCATGCCAAGTTTGGTCCTGATCCAACATTGTTTCAGTCCACAGTGCTCTCTGGATATAGGTAAACTACAACTCCAAAACCCAAGGTCAATGCCCACCAAACTCTTATAGTATTTTCTCTTGGTTATGGGAGTTCTGTTTGGGAAGTTTGTGTCTTTCTGCCATTCCTGCCAGGATATCTATGTTGTGTTCATCGAAACAGGCCCAGGTTTCACACTGAGTGTATAAATACATTTTAAAACATATTAACTATATGTATTACTGTGTTAGAGTGTCATTTTGGTTGGTGGTGTGCCCCAGGATTTTGTAAATGTAAAAAGTGTGCCGCGGCTCAAAAAAGGTTGAAAAACACTGGCCTAGATAGACACTGCCACCATCGCCCTTTCCTTATGCTAATCAGTAGAGGGAAAGGAGATGCCCCACCCTCTTCTTGCAGGCCATACAAGTGCTTGAATCTGATATCAGCAGAGGTGCTCATGGCAGCCAGAACTTGAATGGAGTCCCATGGCCAGATAGGAATAGCAGCGGCAGCAACATGCAGAAAGTGACAGTTCTGTGGGATGGATGCAGTTCTGGGCCATCTGGACAATAATAAACTTGATTTGTATCCCACCCTATCTCCTCAATGGGGACTGGTTAACAACATAAAGCGGCGAATATTCAGTGCCGTAAGGTGCAACCAACAAATAATAAGACTACCATAAATGAAATAATAACACAATAAACATTGACATCAAACAATAATAAAACATTGCAACAAATTAGACAGCACTCAACTAAAATTTGTATTTTTACTGAATTATTGAACAGCACCAGGACCAGATTCAGCACACACGATAAGAGCCAAATCCAGGGCTTTTACAATAAACCAATTCATCCACCTTGGTTCTCCTGACCAAAACACTCTAAATCTAGACTAAGAACTTTCTATTCTGCTGCATGACATGGAAATTTAATAGAACCATTTTTTTTATAAATCCATACAAATGCCTTAAGCCACATTTCAATGAGGAACAGCTTTCAAATACCGAGGCGATTCAATTTACTGAGAGACATATCAGTTTAACAAGACCTAAAATGTGAAGTACGGTTGCAATCGTAAATCTTAAAGGTCTCAAAATGAATCCCAGGAAAGTTGATTTTTAATATCCTAAGAACTTAATTTGAAGTTTGAAGAATTTGGCAATAATATTACATTACTTTGTATCAGGCTTCGTGTTTATGCACTCTGAGTAACAAATACATCAGGTTACTGTATGCATTGAGAGTTATGTTTCACATCAAACTTTCTACCAAAATATATGTGGCTAGGTTTTATGACCATATCAAAACTATCACATCATTTGATGATTGGTTTTGGAAAGCACAGCACAGAAGTCAACAAATAATAAGAATGAAAATTTGTTGTGGTCTGATTGTTTCTGACTTACTTTGATCCTATCATTGTGTTTTCATAGCAGAATTTCTCCTGAGAGGATTTGCCCTTGCCTTATTTTAAGTTTGAAATATTGTGATTTCAATGGCAGAGTGGGCATTTGAAACGGGTATTCTATGCCCCATTCTAATGCTCAGACCACACATCATGCTGGTTTTAATTCCCTAAATAATTACAACTTAGAAAACTTTGGAATCTACTTGCAAATAACACAATTTTCAAATTTGTACTGTTATTTGGAGGAAACTACATGATTTATTTCATACTAAACTTTATGACAAAAATATTAACATACTGTTGTGTATAGCTTGGAAAGCGACAACAAGGAGATGCTGGTGGAAGGCTAAGCAGTCCAGCTAGAGTCCAGCAAAGCCCAGAAGCTCCCTCAGCCAAGCTTTGAAGCAGGAGCCATGGAAGGAGCTACTACTCAGCATGCTGAACAATTGCAAGTGAATTCCTCTGAACAGGCTGAGGAAGTTAACTATTCCAGCTTTTGTGGACTTGTGAAGAGAGAGGTATATGCAGGTCCTTGAGATTAGCTGAAAGGAGAGCCAGAGACAGGTAGTAAAAGTAAAGATTTCCCCTTGACATTAACTCTAATCGTGTCTGATCTGGGGGGTGGTGCTCATCTCCATTTCTAAGCCGAAAAGCCAGCATTGTCTGTAGATGCCTCCAAGGTCATTTGGCTGGCATGACAGCATGGAGTGCCATTACCTTCCCACTAGAGCGGTACTTATTGATCTACTCAAATGTGCATATTTTTGAACTGTTAGGTTGGCAGAAGCTGGGGCTAACAATGGGAGCTCACACTGCTCTCTGAATTCGAATCACCAACCTTTCAGTCAGCAAGTTCAGTAGCTCAGCAGTTTAATCCACTGATTTACCCCTGTCCATCTGATAAGGTCCATAGTTTTGTTGCAGAGATACCCATTTGTTTTAGTTCAAGGAGGAGCTCCAGTGATCACTTGGAAGGGATGGAAAGTTCATGGAGGATGGGCAAGAACTGTGACAAAAATACATGTTTGGAGGGAAATAAGCAATATGCTGTCTTTAAAAGGAAAGCAATGCTGTGTGAACAGCAGCAGAGTGTATTGCACTACAAGAGTAAAGGAAAAAGGAATGATTTAATTCCTCAGAGAATATGGTTCCTTAACAATGTAATATCAGCCAAGACAAAGGGCTCTATGCACATTTGCAGCTAGCTCAGAAACAAGGCCACTGAAGCATAGCACAGCTCTTCTGCCTGGAAGCAGAGATTAGGAGCAGGCGCTCCCCGCTGTGCGAGCACAAGCAGTAATAGGTGGGCGTGATTGTCTGCCTCAGGGGATAGCGATGGCACTGCTGGCAAAGCCAGGGAAAGCCAAGGCATCAAGGATGATAAGAAAAACCTTGAGAAGACTGTACTCATCCCTGGGGGAAAAATCAACAAATAGCGAACCCAGGGGGCAAAATATACAAGTTCTATTGAAAGGAGTACCTGTCCCATATGCAAACAATGGTATCTCCTAAACAAAGGAGAAAAATAATTGTCATTCTATTTGAAACCGTGCTGATTTCCATTACTACAAGAGGTACTTTTTCCCAAGCCTAACTGTTGCACCTCAGAACCCAGGCAGTCCACCCCCCCCCCCCCCAGATCACACACACCTATTGGTATGTCGTATCAAATTGGGTGAAAACAAGAGTCCATAGTCCATTAAATGTGAATTATAGTGAACTCTAGTCAATACTGATTACCTTCAACCTTCTCATTGAACTGTAGATTCGCTGCTGGTTTTCCTCTATGGTCTGTAAATAAATCCAAAGTAGTGCTGAACAAGGTCGCTTCACCATTCCTGGTGAGTGCCATGCCGACGGCTTTCTGTATACATGGCGCCTCTCTTTTGGGCCGTTTCACGCAACACTGCACTTCCTCAGGGCTTCAGGAATGCTACTAGTCAATCGAGCAGAAGGGAGTTCCTCTTTGACCAATATGCAATACCACGGACATCACAAATATAATTCCAGCTGCCAGGTAAGCGTCTTCTGATTTCCTGGCTTCAGTCTGCGTCTGCAGTAATCTTTGCACCTAGAAATACAGTCTGTCACTGCCTCCACATTTCTCCTCTCTATTGGCTAGTTATCAATTAAATTCCCACTTAGCCATGTAATCCTACAGGCTCACTTTAGGTAAGTCACACTCTATCAACCTCAGAGGAAAGCAATGGAAAACCCATTCTGAACAAGAAACCCCTGTGATAGGTTTTGCTTTGGGTTAGGTAAAGGTAAAGGTTTTCATCTGAAATTAAGTCCAGACATGTCCAACTCTGGGGGTTGGTACTCATCTCCATTTCTAAGCTGAAGAGCTGGTATTGTCCATAGACACCTCCAATGTCATGTGGCCGGCATGATTGCATGGAGCGCTGTTACCTTCCCACTGAAGCAGTACCTATTGACCTACTCACATTTGCATGTTTTTGAACTGCTAGGTTGGCAGAAGCTGGGGCTAAAAGCGGGAGCTCACGCTACTCCCGAATTCCAACCTGTGACCTTTCAGTCAACAAATTCAGCAGCTCAGTGCTTTAACCCACTACACCACCGGAGGCTCCTTTGGGTTACTGTAAGTCAAAAACGGCTTGAAGATGCTTAACAGCAATAAGTTGTTCTCAACTTGGGCTACCCTTTATTAACAATTAGCAGAGTATGAAAAGTTACTCTTGAAAAGGAAGTGATTACCATTATAGTTCTGAGCCCTCTCAAAGTGGTTAGCTACCACTATGAGTTTTAAGTTACTCTTTGCATTATCACTATACAAAAGTAGCTAAAATCAGTATTTTAAAAAAAATAAGTACACGTGGTGTTGTAACTCAAGACCATAATACAGAAAATGAAAGCATACATGAAAACACGTTTTGAACTGTTAAATCAGGAGTACCTAACAGTAGCTACAAGATCAGTTAAAATGGCCCAAATGCTAAGGCCATCCCTAATCTGCAATGTATCTGAATGTTTCGCTGATAAATTCTCCCTTCAAATTTAAAAGTTAAAATAAAAATGTCCAGATGATACCTGACAGAAGGAAGGGGCTCTGACAGCAAAAGATTAACAATGTATATTTTTGAGATGGAAAGTCATCAATGATCTGACCCAACATTCTTTCTCTCTTAATATTTTATTAACAGACCAGTGTATTGTTTGGACATCTGGCCTAATATAGAGACGGAGAATTAAATGTAGCACTATGAAACAGGGAATTATGCATGTTCAGAAAAAGAAAAGAATGCACATTTTCTTTTACAATGATGTTTTTTTCTATGCACATTAGGGAAAGAGAATGTTGAAATTAATGGTCTTTGCATCGCTCATTTGGAAGGTCTGTGAAATGTAATAACTTTAGATGACACATGATCATGTCAGCTGGAGGTAAATATAATTATATGGCTTAAGAACTACTTCAGCTTACATGCTCATAGATTACTGAATCACTGTGAAATGTTTTCAAAAGAATGTTATTAGGATAAATTTGAATATGTCTCCATCTACCAGATTCAGAAAGGTAACAATAAGTTGTATAACTGCCACATGGATTGTTTTGTTTAGTTATTTTGTTTTTCTTGTTATCAATCACCTTCTGAAAGAACTGGCTGTGTCAATACAGGAAAACCATAGCCAAGGGCAGATCATGGCTTCCATGTTCATTGGTAAATGGTTCAACTCTAGGTTTTAGTTCAGCTTTTACTCAAACCATCCCAGGTTTCAGTTCATAATGTCAAAATAGGTTTAGTTGGCATCTTGAAGAAAACCTTTAAAGTTCTTACTAAAACCTGGGGCACACTGACAATCGCTTCAACTGATGGCCACATGTGGACATTTTCAAGTTTCATTGCAGCTACATTGGGATGGGATGGGTGGCAGTTGGCATGGGATCTGGACCTGGGATTTAGAGCAACTTGCCCATTGTTAGAGGTATGGGTTGCAGGAATAGGAAGTGTTCAGGTAGAGCAGACACTTCCATGGCACTCTCCCGCTCTTCAAGATGTGTGCATGGAGGTCAACAGATAGCATTAGGTAGAGGTGTGTATAACGCCAAAAATCCACTTTGCTTGTATTTACAAAATTTGGGTGCCCCCTCCCCCATTTTGTTTCTAAAGTGTTTTGAAAAATTTGTAAGAGGTCCATATCATAGCTAATATGAAGTTCGGAAAACTTAGTTGATTTTTTGTTTGGTTATTTGTCTATTTGTGCCAATGGGGACACTTCCAGAGTTCCTTTCTCTGTCATTTTTGCAGCTGAGGGGGTGAAACTTGCTAAAATTGTAGCACACATTTACCACTTTGCCCCCCCCCCCCAATTTTAGCTCATCCACTGATTTTAAGGAAATGTTTGAAGTTTTTATGAACAAGATTTTTTAAAAATATAACTACAAGGTCTATGCCCTTGAATTTCTCTACAATGACACACCATAACCAGGCCATCACTCCTCTGAAGTTTCAAAAAGATTTGCACATCTACTAATTTTTAGGAAATTTTTAATGTTTCGCCCAAAATGTATGTTTGTTGTTTGTATTAATATTGGCACTGCATCCCCTGGCAACTTGGGATTTTTGAAAATAAAGCACACACTGCACTTTGCAGAATTGAAATATATATATATATATATATATATATATAGAGAGAGAGAGAGAGAGAGAGAGAGAGAGAGAGAGAGAGAGAGAGAGGATACATCTGAATTTTTGCACAGCCCTAGCATTTGCCTTCGACATTGCTCCTCCTCCCCCCCCACACCAATCATCCTGTGCAGAACCAGCAGTTGCCGTACATTAGTTCATCACTCAATATTCATAGAGGTTGATATCCAGATCTAGACCCATGCATGGCACCAACTGTCTCTGCAATTATAACTAACAAAAGCTGTGCCCTTTTTCATTCTACAATTTATCTTCATCAGTCCAATATCATTTTCTGCTATGTTGCATTATTTTATGGTTTCTCTTATATATCTTGTATTATTCATTTGCTTGATGGCTTAGAACCTGCATGTCTAGATGTAACTCCTAATACGTGTCTTTTCTCTGGCTTGTGAACTTGTGCATTTTCCTTCCCTCTCCTTCTCAGGTATGTTCCCACAAAGGGGAAAGCATTAGTGGCATTACAGCACTAATAGATCATCCTGAGCCCATGACGCCTAGCACACAATTGGCTACATTGCTGAGGAGTCCAACACATGTACACTGATGTATATTTTATTCCATTCTAAAAAGGCATATTCAAAATAGAGTCTTGACTGTTTTAAATTTTTAAATAGAATAAAAGGGAAAATAGGGTTTAAAGTACCTATTACAATACATTTACTCAAGCTACAAGTCCACGTTTTAATTAAAAATTGTAATAGGCAATATAGAAGATGACAAGTGTTCTTCCTGGCTATCGTTTCACAAGGTTTCATCTCGGTGTCTGGCTAAATATTAAAGCAGTGGTTTTTTTCTTCTCTTGTTTGGGATTGAAGCTAATTTCAGTTGCTTTAATACCCTCCAAATCCTCCAGGTGTAAGTTACACCTGACTTTGTATAAAAGGGCAACGTGAGGCTTCCCTCTCTGGACAATTAATTCCAGCACAGCTCCTCTGATACAGGTAACCTTTTTTCAAATTCTTAATTAATACTTTTTTCAAAATGGCAAAATATTTTAAATACTTTAAATACATAAGTTACATTTAAAAACTGAGCCTAGAGAGGAGGCCTTTTGCTTTTTTTTCTTTTAATGTGTTTATTCTATTTTCCTTTCACCCTTAGAACACAAAGGAGTTTATTTATAGGAGTAATAGAAACCTCATTTACCCCATAGAAATATTTTGATGATTTCAATATTTTTCGTGCTAGTGTAACTGGCTTCACATACACATTCAATGAACAAATCTCTAATCTTCTAGCAATAAACCTGGAGCTCTATTTGTTTGTGTATGAGTGTGTGCACAGCCATCATTTCTGTTCAAATGTGAATCTTTATATCAGTATACAAAGAATACTAATGTCTGCTTCTTTCTTGAGATATGTAGAACTTTAAACCACTTGGGCATCTCTGAATCCCCTTGTTTGCACTATAGGATGAAGACACTTACTTTGTGCACCCTGTTACTTTGTTGGAAGACTATTTGTTGTAATCACTGTGAACTCTCTAATATCACAATTGTGTTGGAGAAAGAAGAGTGTGGCTTCTGCATCCGCGTGAATGCGACTTGGTGTTCCGGCTATTGTTTGACAACGGTGAGATTCCAACACAATAAGAACGATAGAGAATTCTTAAGTCATCTTGGGTCCAACACCTGAGATCCAGCCAAATACAAAATTAACACTTGAGTTTGTCAGTGGTGCCAACTGAAAAGAATACTTCTAGTGCTCTCCTTGGTCCTTAAGAATATGCAACAATTTTCTTCTCCTTAATGAGAAAGTGTACCTCAACATATTAAGACATGTCAAAAAATTATCACTCCCTATGAGATTTTTCACTCTTATTCAAGAGTGAAAATACCAGCACTTTTTATTAGCAGGACTAATAGCAAACAAATTAAAACAAAATACATTGGAAAGATTGCACTGTGTTTTCACAGAAAATAATGCAAGGGACAGAGGTTGTTTCATTGCAACATATTGTTTCATTGCAATTATAGATTTATAATGCAGACTTACAGATATGTAACTGCTGTTATTCCATTGTGTTGTATATTCATAGTCATGGTACTCATAAATGCCACAGAAAATCACGGTACTCATAATGCCATCTTAAATTCATTCCAGTTCCTGCAGCTACCTTTTTTTGCTATAGATAAATGTGTGATGCAATGTCATAGAATACAGACCTGGAACAACTTGTCTTGTAACAAATGCTTTGGATATGCTCAGCTGTAATATGGGAATTGATTATCACTTAACCAATTGTTCAAAGTTCACAGGAGTCATGAGAGAATATGACAAAACAACTTTATTTAGATTTCGATCCATTTTTTAAAAAAATATCAGAAAAGTTATTATAAAAATAGTGTTCTAATACACCTGCTGGAAAATTGATTCAATGTTTTTCCCCTCCCCCCCCCCCTCTCTCTTTCTTTCTTTTGCTGTTCTTATTAGGATATCAATGACAAGCACCCCTTAATAAAAAATGTCCAGAAAGTCTGCACATTCAAGGCAATTGTGTATGAGACTATAAAGATCCCAGGATGTGCTGGTCATGCAGAATCCCTTTATTCCTACCCAGTGGCTACCGGATGCCATTGCGACACCTGCAATACAGACATCACTGACTGTACCAGTAGAGGCTTGGAGCCAAGTTATTGTTCCTATGGTCAAAATCAAATCAGGGAGTGAAGATGTATTTTTCCTAATATTTCTGGTCTTGTAAAAGCCATAATGGAGGTAAGCACCTGGAGCTCATGTCAGTGATGTATACACATGTTGCATTCATCTTCAATAGCTTCATTGTGCCATTTGAAACAAAAAGGTTTATCTGATGTTCAACAGCTTAATGCCTTTTAAAGCTCATCTGCTGTAAGCTCCCATTCTCCTCCATCCCTCTTCCTCTGTTTCCTGTTTTGGACGTCTTTATGGGACTTCAGTATCTCTTTATAATGTGTTTGCTGAAGGAGTGGAGTGTGAGTACCACATTAAATGTGAGCACACCACATTGGTACTAGAATAGAATGCCCTGCTGGTGTGCATCCCATTGAAAAGCTAACCCAGATGCAAAACATTCCACAGAGGGGGAGAGACAAAGGGGTTATTTATATGCACAGATACCCATCCTAATCCCATACCTATACTGAATGTAAGCAGACAAGAGTGAGAAAGTGGCAATTCTGATATACAGATATATTGACTAGATCCCATATTTTAAATAAAAACTGATTGTAAGTACAATATCTAAGTGTGTCTGTATGTGAGTTTGACAGCCATGGCTCCATTCCATGAGAAACTGGGTTTATTGGTTTGGTATTCTATGGTACAGAATATTAATCCTTTCCTACAAAGTACCTCACTAAACTACATGTCCCAGGATTCCTTAGGATGGAACCATGTTAGCAAAATGGTATCAAACTGCTCTATATAGTGCAGCTAAACTGCTAAGAGTTAGTGCAGCTACATTCACACTTCTCCTTTTCCAATGAGGCAAGTGGAACATCCAGCACCGCCATTTCAAGTGCCTTGAAATATTGGTTCCCAACTGTGCCTTCACCCCATGACTTTTTCCTTGAGAAAGGTGACACCAAGCAACTACATCAAAACCTATCTCTGTAGTTGTCTGGTGCCATTGAGAGAAACATGGTGTCATGTACAGCCACTACATCCTCTGAAGGTCACAATCAGAGGTCACTTTTAGTTTTGATTTCCAAGAGCGGTGGCAGATTTGAAGTGCTTTATGAGAAGGCTGTAAGGGGTGGATTGTAAAAGTAAATCTACTACTCTAAAAAGCCTCCATAATCAGCAGCATGCATTTGTGAGCACAAAGGGACAAAATACATCTTTAAAATGTGAGATGTATTGGGGGTTCAGTGGCCTGTGAGGAGACAAGAAAAGCTTGGCAATCACAAGAAGGTCCTGAAAATGTTGGCAGCCCACTATACCTCCAATGTGAATACGATTGTTTTCTAGCTTCTGAACACATATCCTGCTGTATTTCTGGTATAGTATATATTTAATAGAAGCCAGCTTTCCCAGCATGTTCAAAAACAGATTTACAAGCTTGGCCATCCATATGGAAATCATAAGAAAAGGGTTTCTTACCATTTATCTCTGGATCTTCAAGCACAGTTGGCCCTTCATATCCACAGACTCAACCATCCACAGCTTGAAAATGTTCCAAATTGTGATTTTGCCATTTTATATAAGGAACACACATTTTACTACATTATTGAATAGGACTTGACAGGCATGTAGCCAGGGGGGGGGGGGCTAAGGGGGCTTCAGCCCCCCGCCGAAATTCTCAGGGTGGTCTGCGAAAAGGCGTTACTGGTACATTATTTAAACTGTTATGTTTATTCATATCATGATCTGATCACCATGCTCATTATATCCCACATTAATGGGGTTATTGGGATAACAATACAAAAGGTTTGCTAGGGTAGACCCTCTTCCACCCAGTCTCAGCCCCCCCACCCACCCCCCCGGAACCAAAATCCTGGCTACGGCCCTGGGACTTGAGCATCCATTGATTTTAGTATCCACATGAGGTCCGATCCCCAGTGTAGTCTCTTGAAGGCTTGAAATGTATTGGTTTATTTATGCATGGTTTACTTTGTCTGGATAGTTAGGTTTAAATGTGTATATCATTAGTTTTGGATAAAACCTTTGTTGAAATATTGGGAAATGCTGCTCTTTTTTATGATGCAGGAACCTATCCCTGTTCTTTCCATGTTATTTGTGTCTCTGGTGCCAAATGTTCTATTAAAGAGGTAATGCTTAAGAATACATCTACTTTGTTAACTAAGGTATACATGTATATTGAGAAGTCTTTCTGTATATAAATGCATAAATATGATAGAAATAAATGTCCTGTAAATAAACATTTTCTTTGAAATCATTTTTAAAACATTTATTTTGTTGTAATTTGACTAGTGATATTTTTAAACCAAGAACTAGCATGGTTCATATCATGAGAGTCAACCAGAAAACTGAGATGAGGGATTGGAAACTGGGTTCCTGGAGAATGGCATGAGTGTTTGGCTGGAAGGCAGAAAGTGGAGCCCCTGGGTTCAACTGACTGATTCCAAACACTCAATATTTTCCTCTTTGCCCCCTCCTTCTCACTCTGCTGGGAGTGTCCCTTGCTAAGCTGGTGGGAGAGAAAAGAAGGGAGAGGTGGAATTATTTCATGGTGAGCTGTTAGGCAGGGAGAAAAAAGATGGATGAAAGTTAAGTCTAAGGAGAATGGGAGACCATAAGCTCAATTTTTCTCCCTTTTCTTCCTCTTCAGTAAGAAGTTGGAGTGGGTTGGGGCTAGAATACAGCAAAAAGTATTAGCAAACCACAAAAGAAATATGCACATTCAATCTTCTCTGAGTGGATACATTCACATGAATACTACTCAGTGGCAATAATCAATACAATGAGTGATAAAAAGGCATGGATCAATCACAATTATGTGTATATATTATGTGAATAAATGATTCAGTAATGGCAAACAATCACTTCAAACATTTACATACATCATAGAAATAGCCTTTATATGCAATATTATGGTTCTATAAATCGACATACATAAGACAAAGCATATACATAGATAAAGTGCGAAAAATCACATCACTCAATGCATGTACATTCAAACCGAAGAAGCAGTGTCTACAGATGCAGGGAGACAATGCCGCGGTATCTTCACAACCAGTTACATGTAGTCTGGCGTGATGTAGAACAACGTAGTGCAAATGCACTCACAGTGTCCGTGACAGAGTTCATAAGTCCACAGTATTTTTAGAGGTTACTCACTCAGAGTCCGTAGGGTGTGGGACAGCCGTGGTGGTCCATGATTAACAGGAAAATACACAGGGCGAATATGAGCCGTAAAGTGAACGTCGCTAACTGCTGCAAATGGAGTTTCATTGCAAAAGGGCGAAAGGTCTTCCCGCAATGGATAGAAGCCTCGCCAAGTTCCGTAGCAAAGCAAGGGGGGCAAAGGCGCTTCCCACAACTGGTGGAAGCCTTGCCTACGGCTTCAAGTAAAAGGCACCATGATATTTTGCCGTTTTGCGTGTATTCACGCTTCCTCGGGGCTTTGTTTTTGTTGCTACTAAAGCGTCAAGCAGCGGAGCGTTCCGTGGTAAGTATACATCAGGGCTTCACAGATAGAAGATCCTGTATGGCTGGGATCAGAATACAGCAATTCAGACACCTCATTTAAAGTTCATACTGAAATTTGAACCAAATTTACCACCACATTGCCATGAAAGACATCTACTGCTAGTACTCTCCAGAGAACAATAAACTCCGCAAAAGCAAGGGAGAAACACACATAAGTGACAGTGAAGAGAATAAACTCATTGTCATGATCTCTTGCTGGCCCATGATTAAAACAGGTATTACTTATGACAGAGAAGAAATAGGAGTGGAAACTCACTGTAGAAATCAGTTGAGAAGTCCAAAGATCTTATCCCACCCTAATTTCCCCCCATTTCCTGACTGTCTTCTCATGCTGGCGTAACAGAGTCCCACAGAGGTCTTCCTATGTATTGAAATCCATCTCACCAGCATGCGAGTCAGTGCTCTCCCAACTCCTGATAGACTACAGCAGCAGGAAATGGAGGAAAACAAGGATACTTTGTGGGATGACTGGCCATCCTTGAAGATTGATCTTGCCGGGCTAGATTGCATCCACACTATTAAGGGCACCCCCCCCCCCCTTCCCTCCTGCCCATGTGATATGGTCACAAGTTCTTAGTATAGCTGGGACTGTGGGCCAATACACCTGGTGCAGGCTTGAACCCAGTAGAAGCTCCAGTCCTGTAAAGGTACTATCCAAGGTGCTAATTCAAAGTGGGATTTGGCTCAGCTCCCTGAATAGCCCCTTTAAAGCTTTGACTAAAATTCAGAGTAGATGTATTGTGACTAAATCCTATATCACCACCACACCCAAAGAAACAGGAAACCATTGATAAAAGACAAAGTTATCTGTGCTCTTAGTCATGATGCCTATATGACTACACATTAATCTGACCTCAGAGATAATGTGCCTCCCATATCAGCTGCTGAGGAACAAATCAATTTGCTGTTGCATTCACCCTCCTATCTGCTTCCCCACTCATTTGCTTCTATATTACAATCATTTCTCATCCACCTTCGGAGATGAAGCTTCCCCAAGGCAGTTCACCAAGTAGGAAGTTAAATGGTAAATTATAAAATAAGGTAACATAAAGTATTATACATAATCACAATAGTAAAAGGAAAACCCAAAGACATGGTATAAAATATGAGCCAAGGTTTAATTAAAAGTAGACCATCCTAGTCTCTAGGGCTTATTTCAGAACCGTCTCAGAGGAAGTCATGAATATGTCTTAGTGCAGTGTTTCTCAACCTTTTTTGAGCCGAGGCACACTTTTCACATTTAAAAAATCCTGGGGCACACCACCAACCAAAATGACACAAAATGACACTCTAACACAGTATTTATACACTCAGTGTGAAACCTGGGCCTGTTTCGATGAACACAACATGGATATCTTGGCAGGAATGGTAGAAAGACACACACGGAGGTCTTGCTCAACAGCTGTCAGACTTACTCTGTGTTTAGTTTTTATTGCAGTCACCCTTTCCTCATGGAAAACGTACCTGGTCCTCAGGGAAGCTGGCTGGAAAGAGAGCAGCCAGACGGAAACACATTCTGCGGCAGAGAGTTCCACTGCTGAACAACATGACTCAAAAACCACTGGACAAATTGCTGCCAAATTTGGCCACAAAACATACTAATACTAACCCAAGGAGGGACCATCAGTCAAAAAATTGATTTTGTCATTTGGGAGTTGTAGTTCACTCGCAAAGAGCATTCTGTCCTCCACCAATGATGGAACTAAACCAAACATGGCACACAGGACTTCCATGACCAACAAAAACACTAGAAGGGTTTGGTGGGCATAGACTTTCAGTTTGGGATTTGTAGTTCACCTATATCCAGAGAGCACTGTGGACTCAAACAAGTTTGGATTTGGACCAAACTTGGCATGAATATTCCATATGCCCAAATATGAACACAGATGGAGTTTGGGGAAAATAGACCTTGTCTATATATGTGAGTATAATAAGCCTCTGAATTTATTCTTTTAAATAATGTTGTAATAATACTCACAATAATAATAATAACAACAACAACAACTTTATTTTTATACCTCGCAACCATCTCCCCATTAGGACTTGGGGTGGCTTACAAGGACAAGCCCAAAGACAATTAAAACAAAAGAAAATGCTTACAATTAAAATATCAGCTAAAAACAATGCAACTTTACTTTTTGAAAAATAAGAATTATATGTCATGGGGTGGGGGTGGGGGTCAGGATTTTGGAGATGCTTAGGTGTGGCATGGCCAAAAAAAGGTTGGGAACCACTGCTCTAGAGGGGGAAATTTTAAAGCGGAAAACGTGGGGTTTTGAAGTGGATTATCTGGCAGTGTGGATTGAGATAATCCAGTTCAAAGCAGATAATGTGGATGACCTGCCTTGATATTCTGGGTTATATGGCTGTGTGGAAGGGCCCTGTGTGTACACAGCTGCATAAAATCCACATTGAAGTGGATTGTCTGGCAGTGTGGATTCAGATAATCCAGTTCAAAGCAGAATTGGGAATTGTAGTTCACCTACATCCAGACAGCACTGTGGACTCTAACAATGATGGATCTGGATCAAAGTTGGCATGAATACTCAGTTTGCCCAAATGTGAACACAGATGGAGTTTGGGGGAAATAGACCTTGACGTTTGGGAGTTGTAGTTGCTGGGATTTATAGTTCACCTACAATCAAAGAGCATTCTGAATCCCACCAACAACAGAATTGGGGCAAACTTACCACACAGAAACCCCACAAGGAACAGCAAATAAAAATCCAGCAATGCTGAAGAGGGAGGGAGGGAGGGAAGCTAGCCCTGCTCCGTTCGTGCGCTGAAGCCAGAAAGGAAAGGGAAGTGAGGAGACGAAGGGAGGGATGGATGGAAGGAAGGAAGGAAGGAAGGAAAGAGGGAGGGGAAAAGGAAGAAGGGGGAGTGAGGGAGGGGAAAAAGGAAGAATGGAAGGAAGGAAAGGGAGGGAGGGGGAAGGAAGAACGGAAGGAAGGCAAGGCAAGGCAGGCAGGAAGGAGGGGAGAAAGGAGATTAGGAAGCAAGGGAGGGAGGGAGAGAGGAAGGAAGAAGAGAAGGAGGGGAGGGAAAGAAGGGAAGGGAAAAAAGATGGGAAGTAGGGAAGGAAGGAAAGAGGGAAGGAAGAAAGGGATGAAGCAAAGAGAGAGAGGGGATGGATAGGGAGGGGGAGAAAAGCGTGTCCATGCTGGTACAGCAGCCGCAGTTGGAGCTGCCTCTGGCCACGCCCCTCCCCACTCCCTGCTCCTTGCTTCTCTTGCTCTCGCCAGCTGGAGAAGCGGCAAGGAAGCTCAGGGAGGCTTATCGCGCCTCCAGGCCTGGCGCAAGGAGGGCACGCACACACCGCTGCCTTCCTCCTCCAATCACGAGCGCTCCTGATTGGAGGAGGAAGGGAGCTACGCGCGTGCTTGCTGCCGGGGGGGGAGGCATGCTCGGGGGAAAGAGGCGTGGCCTCCCTCCCTGGCCTCCTCCTCCTCTTCTCCTCCCTCCCTTCTCCTCGGTTGGCCACTGGGCATGATCCTGGCGGCCGCAGCATATGTGCCCTTGGCCTCGTGGCACCCTGAGGAGGAGGGGGGAAGAGAGGAGGGGGGAAGAGGCTTTCCAACGGCACACCTGATGATGCCCTACGGCACACTGGTGTGCCGAGTCACACCGGTTGATAATGACTGTCTTAGTGTGTGTAATCCATAAGATGGAGCCACCACAGATTATACAGGTAGGCAGGTTAGCAAGACTTTTGTGTAGACAGGACTTCAAATAGCTTGGTTCAATCATTTTATTGTTTTAAAATATAAACTAGCACTTTAAAAATGGGCTTCAAAACACATTTAAAATGCAGCTGGTACAGAATCAATTAATTATTCTCAGCATCCAGAAGGAAGTGGGCACCCACTTTCTGTATCAGTTGATGCCTCCAAACAATCTTCAAATGCAGTCCCACATAGAGCATGTTGCAGTAAACTACACAGGATATGACCAAGGCATGGATGACTATAGCATGACTTAGTCATAGGTACAGTTCCTCATAGGTGAAATTAGACTGATGAAATGCACCCCTGATAACTGGATATTTATCACCTATACTACTATAGATCACATCAAACTCAGAAGAACACCAGCTACATATTTGGTCCTTACAGTGAGTGTATGCCAGGCAAAATCAGACTCGTTTCTCTATCCAGATCACCAAATTTTGTGCACTGGACTTCAATATATGGCTGGCCTTACTATGAAACAACAAGGAAGCATCTGGTGTGGGCATGCACCAGTGCAATGGATTGTGAGTGGATTTCTTGTAGGTAAACTCATGATCTGATGATCATATATCATGTTTCCCATTGTGAAAAAAAGAAGTGACACAAAAGATGGAGGTGAGTTGGCCCTCTAGCCCCACCCTCCCTATGTGACCTACATTGGTATACAGGTCACACAGTACTTTAACCCTCATCTCTATCCAAAGAGGCCAACAAAGGAGCTCCTTTGCACACAGAAGGCATGGATGCAAGTTGTCTGTGGTTTTTCACTTTCACGGGAGTCCTGTGCCCCTAACACAGCAAATGTGGATGGCTGAGAAGACCCCAAGTTCTATCTCTACTGTGTTCTTGAAGAGATGGGAAAAACCCCACTAATTATCACTAGCAATACTAAGCTAAAGGAAGCAGTGGTCTGATTAGAAGTGGCTGGTGACTCCCATGAGATCCACCCAGTTCTCATTTTATAAAGGGTTATTTAAAGTACTGAATCTATTTGGGGCTAGGTTTTTGCACCTTGCATAGTACTTTAATCTTCAAACTAAAACCCAGAGCAAGTTCACCATGTAACATCTAACTGACACAGAATCGACAGGCCATTCTTGGGTCTGATCATATACAAGGTAGCTTTGTATGGTTCAAAGTTATTTCAAAAGTAGGTACATCACTTTGATGGCTAAAAATGAAGAGGAGCTGAGGAGCCTTAATACCAAGGTGAAAAAAGAAAGTGCAAAAGCTGAGTTGCAATTAACCATTTTTAAAAACCAAGATTATGACAACCAGACTGATTGATAATTGGCAAATAAAGGAAGAAAACATGGAGGAAGTGACAGTCTTCGTATTTCTAGGTGCAAAGATTACTGCAGATGCAAACTGCAGCCAGGAGATCAGAAGACGTTTACTTCTTGGGAGGAGAGCAATGACCAATCTCAATTAGAGTAGAGACATCACACTGGCAATGAAGATCTGCATTGTTAAAGAAGTTGTATTCCCTGTAGCAACCTATGAATGTAAGAGCAGGAACATAAGGAGGGCCAAGTGAAGGAAGATAGATGCTTTTGAACTGTGGTGTTGGAGGAAAATTCTGAGAGTGCCTTGGACCGCAAGAAGATCAAACCAGTCCATACTCCAGGAAATAAAGCCCGACTGCTCACTGGAGGGAAAAGTTTAAAGGATTTTAGAGGCAAAGATTAAGTACTTTGGCTACATAATGAGAAGACAGGAAAGTTTGGAGAAGACAATGATGCTGGGGGAAATGGAAGGGAAAAGGAAGAGGGGGAATCTAAGGACAAGATGGATGGATGGTATCCTTGAAGTGACTGACTTGACTTTGAAGGAGCTGGGAGTGGTGACGGCCGATAGAGAGCTCTGGCATGGGCTGGTTCAGGAGGCCACGAAGAGTTGGAAGCGACTGAACAAATAAACAACAACAACAGCCACACATTGGACAAAGCTGTCTCAGCTGTTAAAGTATCTAATAATCTAAAGACTACACCTTATGGGCTAGTTTAAAATATTAATTGTTTAAATATTACAAGGAAAAAGTCCCCCATAAAAGAGGAGCACATTCATGAAGGAAATAAATAAAGCTCATAATGCTTTTGCCTATAACACAAACATTTTAAGGATGTGAGCACTTAAAAATATATATATAAAACCTGAAGAGATGCTATAGAATCCCATAATTCTTCAGCAAATCTTTATCCCTGGAGGCATAAAGATCATTACAAAAATAAATATATGCATTATGTTTGGGAATGGCTAACATGCAATATTAATTTTAAAACTGCGCAGAAACCCAAAAGGGCCAAGAGGAAAAGATGGGGAGATGATACTTAAATATTTAAATATGTTTATTATAGGGAGGATGGGGAACGAAGTCCCAATAGCCAACAGTAGGTTGGATAGCATTTTTCTAGAAACTAACTATGCGTTTCCAAAGATTCAACAAAGCAGCCCCCTTCACCCCAACTACTGGCCCTTTCAGTCCCTTATTCTACCTCCCAGCTACTTTGCAGAATATCTGTCTAACTCTGTCCAATGGTAGGACCAAACTACAACTTACTAGCAGGACTTCTAAGCAATACAATAAATTCACTGGAATAGTATCAAAAATATCAAATATGTTATTTCATTATGAACACATTAGTCATACAATATCTAATACATATTATCAATTACTCTATGAAATTAAATGGTAGGACCAGTCTTGACTACTTGTAGCATACAGCAGTGTTTCCCAAACTTTTTTGAGCCATGGCACACTTTTTACATTTACAAAATCCTGGGGCACACCACCAATCAAAATGACACAAAATGACACTCTAACACAGTAATACATATAGTTAATATGTTTTTAAATGTATTTATACACTCAGTGTGAAACCTGGACCTGTTTCGATGAACACAACATAGATAACCTGGCAGGATTGGCAGAAAGACACACACGAAGGTCTTGCTCAACAGCTGTCAGTCTCTCTCTCTGTGTTTAGAAAAAATGTATCCATATAGCTTCAAAGCAGTCCACTAGTACAGTTCTTATGCATCAATACACCTCATGGAACAATAATGAGGCTTCCACCTTCAATATATATGCTCCTGTATCATTCCAGGTGGGCATTAGACGAGTCCCTCGTGTATAACTGGTGAACAGGAGAGCTGTTACACAGTCACTAGAAAGGCTATCACATCCAGCCAATGCCAAATGTAGTAATAGTTGGTACACATAAACACGAAAACGGCCGAAGGAGGCAGAGCCCCAGCCCCTTCTTTTTTGCCGCCGCCCAGCCCTTCCTCCTCCTCTTCCCCCCGCAAGCAGCAGCAGCAGGAGTTCGGCAGGAGGGGGAAGAAAGGGGGGAAGAGAGGTTTACCCGCGGCACACCAGGTGATTGGGAAACACTGGCATACAGTATGTGCATATTTATTGTAAAAATTAGAATAATATTCAATTCAGTGCAGAAGATAGAGATCAAGTGATTTCTGCCCCTCCTCTGTCTGCTCTCCATTATGACCTGCTTATCAGGCATGGTTTAGAACCCAAAAATAGGGAATCGAAAATCTAATGGAGGGTGGGGATTTTTTTTTTATTAGTAATAGAAAGACTTACAAAAAAAATTCCAAAAATTTCTAAAATGTAACGTAATTACTAACGAAATTCGTTAGTAGTTCTAAAGTAGGCAAAGCAGGGAAACAGGGCTGACACTGTTTTAAGCACAGGCAAATCAAGGGGCAACATTTCCCTTGGTTTCCTTGCAGGGAGATATAATGCATTAATATATTATTATTATTAATATTATTATTAATATTATTAAATGACAGGGTTTCTTTGCAGGGACATATAATGCATTAATATATTATTATTAATATTATTAAATAAAATAGTTGCCAATGCCCACCTCTGGTACAGGCCTTGCTAATCTGTAGAGTTCTCCTCACTCCAGCTTTTTCCCATTCAGTTTTACCATAGCAGTCTAGGACCTCCGTTTGAACTCTATGGCTTTTCTTGATTCTGAACTCTTCCTTCTCCTCTCTGTGCTCTTTTCGCCCCTGCTGCCCTTCTCTCAGCAGTTCTTATGTCCTTCTACTCTGTCCTTCTATCTAAACCCCCTTCCTGGGTGTTTAAATAGCTTTTTTCGTCAGTCCTCCAGCCCCTCTAGGAGTCCCGATCTGGATCTCTCTATCGTTTCTGGCTCCTTTTTCACTTCCTGGAGGAGGCCTTTCACTCTAATGGAAAGGCCCCGATTTGACTGTGAGTTATGTCTGCAAAGCTATTTTGGAGGGGGGAAATTTTCCTGTTGGGTGGGCATCCGAAATAGTTACTAATCTAACGAAAATTTGGGCCCAGGGGGTGCGGAAAAGAAAGTCCACTTCCAGGATTGGCCCTGCGATGCGTATAAACTTGAAAGTCCCATACATACGAATCCCTTCCGATTTCTTTTCATTTTCATAACTTTTTTCTCATGCCTACTGCTTATCTATGGATTAATTCCTGGCTTCATTTGACCATGCTCTAAAAATATGTTCAACTGGAAGTGTTTATGTTTCTTTCTATGTCCACTGGTGCTGTTCTATTATATGCTTCCAGCCTTAATGTATTTAAATTATAGAGTTTGTTATCTGCAGTTGCAGGCCTCCAAAGGGGGCCTTGGAACATCTATGTATCCCTCACAAATACAGGGATCATATTGTATTTCATTACTAATGAACAATATTGAAGCCTCTGCTGTCTCTTCTAATAATTGTTTATCTTTAAAGCAGCCGTTTTACAAACAGGGTGCTGTTGCTTGTAAAGTAGGCCACACAGTTAACCTAGATGGCGGGGAAGCTGGAATCAGGGCTGTTCAGGGGGAAAGGGAGTACTCCTGTTTGAATTCTCTATGGTCAATATTGAGGTAGGAACAATTTGCTGTGATCAGGCTCCCCTGCCAGCATGATTTTGTTTGTAACCTCATTTCTTCCTTTGTTTAATAACTTATTCCCATCACAAAGAAAAGAAAGTCCATGTCTTGGCAACTAGAATTAGGGCAATAGCCGGCAAGCAACTGGCTGCATGAAATCTTGTGGTTTGTGGGAACCTGAGCCCTGTCTGACTAAGAATTCTAAAAGCCCCTTCCTCAGAGGAAAATCCCAGGATTTCACAAAATGCTCCCTCAGCAATTAATGTGACATATAGCACTATAATTGTGTGGTGTGAATGGGCCTAGCATCATTTACTTATTATTTATTTATATACCACCTTTCTCACCCCTGGGGGGACTCAAAGTGGTTTACACATAAAATGGCAAAATTCAATGCCTTACATTGGGCACCGATACGATGCCAATACAAGCAATTACAATAGTAAAACCACAATAAAACAGAAAACATAATTAAAACAACACGTCAACAAGCATTAAAACATTAAACAGTTTTGTCAGCTGTTCAAGTTAATCTGAACTGCTACATACATCTACTGTCCGAAGGCCTGGTCCCAGAATCATGATTTCATTTTTTTTCCCTAAAAGCCAGGAGGGAGGGAGGGAGCGGATCTTACATCATTTGGGAGTGTGTTCCATAGGCAGGGGGCCACAACGGAGAAGTCCTTGTCTCTCGTCCCCGCCAGACGCATTTGTGCTGTTGACGGGAGCGAGAGCAGGGCATCCCCAGAAGATCTTAGATTATGAGGTGGATGCGTTTGGACAAGTAAGCTGGGCCAGAACCATATAGAGCTTTATAGGTCAAAACTAGCACTTTGAATTGGGCTTGGAGATGGACCAGCAGCTAGTGGAGCTGGCATAGCAGAGGGGTGGTATGCTCCCTGTAATCTAGCTGCCGCTTGTTGGACTAGCTGAAGTTTCCGAACCATCTCCAAAGGCAGCCTCACGTAGAGCGTGTTGTAGTAATCTATTTGGGATGTAACCAGAGCATGGACCACCATGACCAGATCAGACTTCCCAAGGCACGGGCGCAGCTGGTGCATGAGTTTTAACTGTGCAAAAGCTCCCCTGGCCACTGCCAAAACCTGGGATTCCAGGCTCAGCGATGAATCCTGGATCACTCCCAAGTTGCGAATCTGCATCTTCAGGAGGAGTGTACACTGGCTGTAACCCTATGCCCTTTTCGGCCTTTCGACTGACCAGGAAGACCTCTGTCTTGTCGGGATTCAATTTCAATTTGTTAGCCCTCATCCAGTCTAACACAGCAGCCAAGCACCACTCTGACACAGCAGTCTGACACAGCAGCCAAGCAGTCTCCTTAGTAACAAGTGGGAAGGAGTGACAGATTTGGATGTCATCTGCATACAGATAACACCTTAGCCCAAAACTCCAGATGATCTTCCCCAACGGCTTCATGTAGATGTTAAATAACATCAGGGACAGTACTGAACCTTGAGGGACTCCACAAGGCAATGGTTGTGGAGTCAAACAGGTGTCACCCAGTAACACCTTCTGCAACCGACCCTCCAGGAAGGGCTGGAGCCACTGCAGAGCAGTACCTCCAAGTCCCATTTCTGTGAGGCGTTCCAGAAGGATATCTTGGTCAATGGTATCGAAGATCACTGAGAAGTCCAGCAAAACCCACAGGGACACACTCCCCCTGTCTAGCTCTCGGCGTAGATCATCTACTAAGGCGACCAAGGCTGTTTCAGTGCCATGACCCGGCCTAAAGCCAGACTGTGCCGTATTTAGATAATCAGTGTCTACCAAGAACCCCTAGAGTTGTGAGGGGTTCCATGACCATATGTTCCATGACTTTGCCCAAAAAGGGAAGATTGGAAACTGGCCGAAAATTTACAAATTGAGTGGGGTCCAGTGATAGTTTTTTCAACAGCGGTTTTATAACAGCCTGTTTTAGGCTGGCTGGAATCTTGCCCTCCTGTAAGGAGGCATTAACCACCACCTTAACCCACTCTGCCAAACCCCCTCTGGCTTCTTTGATCAGCTAGGATGGGCAGGGGTCTAGGATGCAAGTGGTAGGCCTCGCCTCTCCAAGGATCCTGTCCACATCCTCGAGCTGAACCAATTGAAATGAATCCATCAAAACCGGACAAGCGGATGTTCGTGTTACATCCTCAGAGACTGCTGTTAACATGGCGTCGAAGTCGGAATGGATCAGTGCAACTTTGTCTGCAAAGAAATGAGCAAATGCTTCACAGCGATCTGCCGAAATGTCAGGGATCTTGTTCTGAGGCAGATTTAATAGTCCTCCGACAACTCGGACAGCTCAGCCGGACGGTTCTTAGCAGGTGTAATATTGGCTGCAAGAGATTTTTTTTTGCACCCTTTATTGCCACATCATAAAAGGAAATTAGACGTGCTTGGACTGACTTGCTATGCTTCCATCGCCACATGAGCTCTAGCCACCTCTTCTTTCACTTCATCGCTGCCAGCTCCTCAGTGAACCAAGTAGCTGGTTTAGCTCGGTTACTCGAGAGGGGGCATTCTGGAGCGATCGTGTCTATAGCCCTGGTCATCTCCCTATCCCAGAGAGAGACCAGGGCCTTGACAGGGTCACTTACCGAGGAGGCAGGAAAATCCCCAAGAGCCGCCAGGAAACCATTTGGATCCATAATTCTCCTGGGGTGGACCATTTTAATGGGTCCACCATCCCTGTGGAGGTAGGAAGGCGCAATAAGTCTAAACCTGATCAGGTGATGGTCGATCCATGGCAATGGAGCGATGGTCAGTTCCTCTACCCTGCCACCTTCTTCCCATCCCATCATGTCATAAAGTGGCTCCCTTATCAGTTCCATCTTAATAAATATCTGGGCTTTTGTCTCAACTGTAAAGGAGCTATCCCAAGGTGATGAACCTATTATGAAGATAGGAGCCAATCCCTTAGATCAGTGCTTCCCAACTTTTGGTCCTCCAGTTGTCTTGGACTTTAACTCCCACAAATCCCAGCCATCTTAACAATTTTAGGAATTATGGGAGGTGAAGTTCAAATCACCAGGAGGACCAAACATTGGGAAGCACTGCCTTAGATAATTCCACTAGAGTTGCTTCACTTCCACACTTATATGAAAGCCACCCACCTCCTCTTCTCCCATGTGAAAGATGCCCTCAACTGCCAACAATGCCCTTCTGCTGCCTTCAATATAGATTTGACTTCTATCACACTGTAGTCCCTGTGCATGATGGGTGTGCAGAATGCTGACTGCCATAGGAAACACATGTTGTCTTTGAGAGTCTGGCTGTCATTCAGACCATACAGTTCAGTCTGTATATGTGTAGGTGTTAGGTCTTCCCCTTTTTTCATTTCTTGTTCAAATAACGCAGCCTTGATCTTATAACTCACTTTGCCAATGGTGATTAATGCTGTCCAGACAACTGGATAAGAACTTGATACAACCATCATAGCATCCCTAATTAAATGGTTGGCTTAATCCTAACCTTCTTGAATACAGAAAAAGCAGGTGCTAAGCAACCTTGACCGGATTCACCTTCCTACTACAAGAAAAATGAGATCAATCTTCTCAAGTAAGACCTAGGACTCTATCCTATGTGGGGGGGGGGGTCATATTACCATGGTGTTCTGTCTCATAGCGTTATAAAGGACATCTTTCTGTTTCTCATTCCTCTTCACACATTGTTTTTTGGGTTTTTTGGTTTTTTGCTCAGTTTTCAGATTTATCCCACAAGCCAATGTAGTCCCTGCGCACTCTTTTTTAAAAGAAAAAACCTTGGAAAAAAGCTTATTGGATACTTGATATTCCCCTCCTGCTATTCCAGAGTACACACAAGCACCTGATTTTATGACAGGCATCACTTGAGGGAAAACCTAGCTTTCCCCATCGATCCTGCTATTCTATAATAGACCCAAGCAGCTGCTCTTAAATATGACACCACTTGAGGGGAAACCTGGCTTTCACCTCAATCCCGCTGCACTACAGTACACCCAAGCAGCTGATTTTACACCAGACCCCTCTTGGGGGAAACTTAACTTTCCTATCTGATTCAGCAACTCTACAGTAGACCAAAGAAGCTGATTTTACATCAGATACCACTTGAGAGGAAACTTGGATTTCTTTTAAAAAATACAATTCGAGACTCACAAAGCAGGATTTTAGGAGCAAAATGTCAATGCTTGGTAGCACACTTCCCATAGGAACACCCCTTACTCAACACCATATTCTGTCAACAGTAGTATAAACAACTTGCTATAAAAGGGTTGGAAAGCATCATAGAATACAAAGGAAAAAACAACTCTATCTCTCACAGATATGGCTTCTGATAGTCTTCATTTCTGCCTTCTTTCCCCACATTCTGCTATAGTTTCCTAAACATACTCCCAAGTGTCCCAAGATGTCACAAATCATCACTCTGGTCTCATTTTTAAAAAAAGATATTTCTCATTACTTTTGAAAGTCCTTTCATTTTTAGCCTGTTATGGGTTCTTGTGGATTTCCATACAGTGCAGCTCATTAAACTAATGGTAAAGTAGATTTAACACAGAGCTGCTTTGTGCCCCCATATGCATCAAAATCCACATTCTTGAAAAGAACTTCACTCCATTCAGAACTTTAAAAATGCCCTTTGTTCTTAATGCCTTATTACTTCATATCTCCACAGTTTAATTGAATGATTATAGAGGAAAATAACCCAGGGTTGGCAAATGTCGAGACCTCCAGATTTGGTGCCATCACACCTAGCCAATATAGTCAGTGTTGAGAAATGGCAGTACCTACTGTATATTGGGAGAAAGGTGGAATAAAAATTAAGTAAAGAAACTTTTAAAAATCTGTAGAATTCTCATAATTAATTCTGGCAAATATAAGATAATCTTCACGGGCATTTTTAAAAATATGCTATTATTTAGCAAACCAGGGATCCTTTGTGCTCATCTGCGAATGCATCTCATTGTGAATACACACATATCAGACCTATTTTTTTCCCAAATGATCCTAGAAAACCATAATGCCATCTATGCCAAAACTCCATTCAGTAGACAGTGCCATTAAAGTTTGAAATAAAACCCAGAGTAGATTCATAACCTCATTGACAAGAAAGCCAATAGCCACCACTGAAAACTGGTGTGTGATCAGGGGTCAACAGAGCCAGCTCAATAGTTCAACTTTCTGTTGCCTCTGAAAGCCTCATCACATTTAATTTTTTTCTGTGCCCTAGGACATTGCCATCCTGAGTCCCCCTTCGGGGGTTGAAAAGTGACAGGATATAAATGCGGGAAATAAATAAATTTCCAGGATGCTGGGAGGACGGAGTCTGCCAAATGCCATCAGATGATGCACATCTACTTTGGGTGGCCTCTGTTCTCCCAGCATCCTCCTGGCAGTGTCCTCTCCTTCTGACAGCATCTTACAACGGAGCCTTGAGAACACAGGAGGTTTCCCTTATTCTCATAGGACAAGCTAGGGAAAGAGTGGGGGAAGCCCTGTGGCAACGCTTCTTCTCATGGTATGGGGAAGGAGGCAATGAGGTGATATGGGACTCTGAGTGACGGTTTCTTCTGCTACCCACCAGACCTGCCCCACTGCCCCACAGATGCCCCTGCTTTCCCCAGCTTGAGGACTTCCATCTGATGAGTTTCCTAATCATAGACCCACATCCTTTTTCAGTGGTGGGTTTCAGCTTCCATTGCAATAGATTTATGAATCCACTCTAGGTTTTGTTCCAGACTTCAATGCCTTTGTTCAAAGTGCAGAATAGATTTGGAGCACAGCCAATTTGTATATGTGTTTTATGAAGTGGGGAGGGAGGCCTAGAGTAGGGCTGTAGTTTGTAATATTTGGGGGGGGGGTGGAGTTTATTATGATTGTGTTTGTGTTTTGAATGGCCTTTCTCTCTTTTTTCTTTCTTTCTTTTTACTTAGCTGTTTATATACCAGAAAAGATTTATTTTTGAAATTATAGAGCTGGCTCTGGAAAAATAATTTTAGAACTCAATCCTTAGCTAATATAGTGAATGCCTCAATTTCTAAGCCCCCGTGCAATCATTTTCAAAAATGAATTCATTATTTCAAAATGCTACATTGTAAGAATTTCTAAGTATAGATAAAATGAACTATGGAAGAGAGAAATCTTAAACAAATTATCCTAATTTGCATTAGCTTGCAAACAAATTCTAAATAAGATTTTTTGCCCTAATTTGAATTTTGTCTAACACTGTTAATTAGAATTCCATGCCTGGAGCGGAGGAACAGGGTATTAAAACATGGAAGTTAGCAAGTTTATAGGCAGTGCTGTTTTCTTAACATTCATCAGTGGGCATTAAGATTTATGTATGTCTATTAGCTAAAATTCAAAGGCAACATTTAAATAATTTGCAATTCTAAAAGCAGAATTCCTGATCTACAATAGCGTTTCACAGTGTGCTTTAACTCTCACCCTGACAGTCATTCCATTTATCATTATTAAATGCAGCATTACTTCATCACAGCAGGCTCATTTGCTGTTCTTATAATCTATCACTTGAATTCTCACTTTCTCCATCTTTCCTTAGAATAATATACAGTGACATGGCTAGGTAATTTCAAATACTGAACTCGATTCTTACTTAGGGATCAGCTTTAGACCAGTAGTTCTCAACCTGTGGGTTCCCAGGTGTTTTAGCCTACAGCTCCCAGAAATCCCAGCCAGTTTATCAGCTGTTAGGATTTCTGGGAGTTGAAGGTCAAAACACCTGGGGACCCACAGGTTGAGAACCACTGCTTTAGACAGCTGTGTGTGTTTATATCGGTAGTGAAGCACACAGCTAATATTTCCCTTCTCAGAACATTTACTGTACCAATTTTATGTTTTAAATTTTCTATATTTGAGTTGAGGTGAGTTGAGGAGGGGAACCCCTGTAAAAATACATCAGGTATGTGCAGTTATGCATTTTAAACAAATTAAAATTTTAGCATTATCATTACTATGGGAACATAAGAACATAAGAAGAGCCATGCTGAATCGGGCCTCAGCCCATCTAGTCCAGCATTCTGTGTCACACAGTGGCCCACTAGTTGTACACAGGGATCTCTAGCAGAAAGGAGGGCAAAACCCTCACCTGCTCCCGACCCCCACAACCAGTACCGGGGAAATCCTGCCTGCCTCCATCAACACAGAGGTGGCACTTGGATGTCCATTTCAGTAACTACTGATTCCCTTGGTATCCATGAATCTGTCTAATCCTGCCTTGAAGCTGTCCAGGCTGACAGCTGTCACAACCTCCTCTGGAAGTGAGTTCCATAACCCAATGACCCTCTGGGTGAAGAAATATTTCCCTTTATTAGTCCTAACTTTCCTACCTTGGAGCTTTAGGGAGTGCCCCCTAGTCCTAGTGTTGGGTGACAGAGAAAATATTTTTTCTTTATTCACCTTTTCTATCCCATGCATGATTTTATACACTTCGATCAAGTCACCTCTTAAACGCCGTCTTTCAAGGCTGAAAAGACCAAGGCGTTGCAACCTGATTTCATAAGGGAGCTGCTCCATCCCTTGGATCATTTTTGTTGCCCTTCTTTGTACCTTTTCCAGTTCCGTTATATCCTTCTTGAGGTGCGGTGACCAGAATTGTACACAGTACTCAGATGTGGCCTCACCATAGATTTGTAGAGAGGCAATACAACATTTGCCGACCTATTTTCAATTCCCTTCCTGATCATGCCAAGCATAGAATTTGCTTTTTCACTGCTGCAGCGCACTGGGTTGACATCTTCATTGAGCTGTCCACCAAAACCCCAAGATCCCTTTCCTGGTTTGTCTCAGAAAGCTTTGATCCCATCAGTTGATAAGTGTATTTGGGGTTCTTTGCCCCGATGTGCATGACTTTACACTTGTTTAGGTTAAAATGCATTTGCCACTTTGTTGCCCATTCACTCAATTTCAAGAGATCTTTCTGGAGCTCTTTACAGTCAGTTTAATTTTTAACTACCCTGAACAGTTTAGTGTCATCTGCAAACTTTGCTACCTCACAATTTACTTCTACATCCAGATCATTTATTAATAAATTAAAAAGTAACGGTCCTAAAACTGAACCTTGGGGTACGCCACTTCTCACCTCTTTCCATCCAGAGAAGTGTCCATTTTTTACCACCCTTTGTTTCCTACAGTTTAGCCAGGTTCCAATCCAGGACAAGATCTGTCCCCTGATTCCATGGCTGAAGAGCTTATTTAGGAGCCTTTGGTGAGGGACTTTGTCAAAAGCCTTTTGAAAGTCAAGGTAAACAATATCGACTGGGTCCCCTTTATCTATGTGTTTATTTACACCCTCAAAGAATTCTATCAAGTTAGTAAGACATGATTTGCCTCCATACTTGGCGTTTCACCCTCTCGAACCGGAAGCTGCCCAGCTCCTGTCGACTTTCCCCTAGGAATTAGTATTCCCCTGGGAATAACACCGAGTTCTCTTCTGAAGACCTGAGTCATCATACATGTCTATCAGAAGTCTTAAATTTATTGTTTTGCCTATTAGTTTTCCATCCAAAAGCACTGGTGGCCATGATATTAAAAACAAGGGCAAGTCTCGTGGACCGACCACAGAGCAGAGCCCGCGAGGGTTCAGTTAACCTGGCGAGCCAGGAGCGGTTAGGCCCTCGTAATCTACCCGCCTCCCTTGGACCCAATTATGCTCACCAATCTGTTAGGTAGATGCCACGAAATTGTTTATTCTGCTCAGCTGAGTAGGATGCGACCGCAAATTCCCTGATCCCGCAAAGACGCATGCATATACATTCAAAACATTGGTTTTTAAAGGTTACAGAACTGTCAAAACAATTGAAATTCCCGCCTGCCCCCTTCTGGGCCGGCTCCGTCGGTGATTGGTCGGAGCGTCGAGATCAGCTGATGGGCGGGATGTTGATCGGCTCTGGGGAGCCTATCGGCGCTTACTCCCATTCGCCATCCCAGCCAATCAGGGGTCTGTGGCCATATATGGAGTTCCAGGAAGGGAAGCTCAGACGGAAATGGCTGTCAATATTGGCATATGAGTAAAACAAAAGAGTCCCAACTAGGTAAACGACCTTAAATGACACCTGGGAGTGATAGGATTAGTGGACTTGAGGATGAATGGGAAAGGAGGAAGAGACTTGACGACAGAAACTCACTCAAGCCTTTGTGTGACCGAGGGTCTATTTTGGGACACAATCTGGGTTCCGAGGCCAGCTGTGGCTCCCTTTGTGTGAGCAAATACTTCATGTCCAGGTCCCAGAGGATGAATTAATTGGACTAAACTCCGATGATTAATACTTCCTTCAGGCTGATGGAATGTGGGCCCAAGACAAGGGCCTGGGTAATCCAAAACAAGATTTCCATCAGAAATACTCATGCAATGAGAACAATGATGATCCATAAAAGGGTTAGGATGGGAATCCAGTTACTTCCTCTCAGCTGACACAATAGCGAAAATACAGGCAATCTTTCTTTACATGGGAAAGAGGGGAAGGGAAGGGGTTACAGGGAATCAGTGGGAACGGGGGACAATATTGTACATACACATAGACATAGGGTGCAAACATATGGTTATGATTTCAGGTTTCCCACTGTGAGTTCAACATAAGCAGAACCCCATTGCTTCAGGCCAATTCCATTCTCTGTGCTTACCCTGCTGGGCACAGGGGTTCCCCAAGATGAGGGGAAAGAAGGAAAAGAAAAATGGAAAAAGGATAAAAGCAAAAATGAGTTCTCTTCCCTCCTCCCTTGGGGGCTCGAACCCGGGGCCTCCGTTCCGAACGGCCTTAGCTCTACGGTGTGAGCCATCGCACCTTTCCCTCCGGTGCAGCTTCTCTTCGCAGTCTTAAGGCGCCCGGGGAGTGGGAATAGAGAAAAAAATATAAAATTCAGGAAAAATACAAGAAAGGGTCGGAGAGGGGCAAGAACCTTGGCGGCAGGATTCTACAGCCCTAGAGGGAGAGAGTGTGAGTTTTCACCCGGGAACAGGCGTGTGTGCGAAAGTTGGGACTTGTTCACTCGCGGAACGGCCTGCAGCTTGAAACTGCCGATTCTCGGTAACACTACCACAGGCATACAGCCTACAGTTAAGAGCACCTCCAATAAGTTGCAACAACATTTGTACATAAAGGAAAAATCTAGACTTGCTATGATGATTTCTTGAGCTGGCCTTGTTCACAGTTTCATTCCTCCCTTCCTTCTTCTTATTTTTTTTACCTGAGACTTTTGATATAGGCAAGAGCCAGGATTTTTTTCTCTGCCATGCCATCATTGGAATGGAAAAACTTTCTTAGGAAAACGGAAGTTTGATGTTGATTGTTTTCTCCTCAATTTAAACATAATTCAAATATGGAAATATGTAGCACTGTCAAATCCGAGTTCTGAGATTTTTGTCGTGGGTTTATTTATCATGGTTTACTGGTTGAGCATCCCTTATCCAGAGTTTCAAAATCTGAAAAAGATACCATTATTTTACACAGAGAGAGAAAGAGAGAGAAATTATCCCTCATTCAGCTGCCATTATAATGTATTGCAGATGCACCTTTGTTACTGGAAAAAGAAAATTACCCCAGGCTTTGCTGTTGTACTCTTGCAAAATGTCTTAAAATTGAAGTGGGAAGGGAAGGCAAGTAAGCATTGAGAAATCCGCTGAGGAATGTGTGGTTTTTTGAGGAACAAAATGTAATATGATGGAACTGTGCCATGTGTGGTGGTATCATTTGTTGCTGATACCCAGTGCAATTTACAGACTGTTGCATGGCAACACATAGCTCATGTTTTCTAGACAATTGTGAAACTGAATGAGAAGAATCACTTGTGATAGTATGCTGAAGGAAGGTTGATGTCAAAATCAGTCACCGAAGCAGGAGAACCAGGCCATAGCATAAAGATGAGACTACACTTGTCCCAGGTTTCATAAATGATACTACACAAGTAAACCCACTAGCAGATAACCAAGCTTGACTGTAATCTTTAAACCTGTTTTAAATGGAGTTTGGTTCAAAATTTGCAGTTCCATTAAGGTAGGATCTAGCTACATAACAGAGGGCAGGTTCATGCTCTAATATCTGCATTTTTAAAATTAAAAAATCATTTCCAAGGACTGATATACACTAGACCCTCAAGCTGAATCTATACTGTCATGAATTATATAGGTCTACACTGACCTGACCATATAATGCAGCTCAAACTGCATTATATGGTAGTGTAGATCCAACTTCAGCCACAGAACTCCAGCAACTGGAACTCTCAAGCAACTGGCCAAAAATCAAAGAAATAATACAGTAAAACTTAAAACTATGGTGCATTAAGTTAAGTTTGTATTTATTTGCCATAATTTTCTCTTAAGTACTATATTTCAATATTAATATCAGATCAATACAGAGTTTATGGTATGGTATAGTATGTGGCGGGCCTGTCCAACAGGCGGGCTGCGGGCCGTACACGGCCCCCAGCCCCTTTCCATCGACCCCCCCAAGCTTTTAAATTAAAAATAAAAATAGAAAATAAAATAAAATAATAATAATAATAATAAAAATTACCCACTTCCGGGTTCCGGAGCAAGTCTCGCGAGACTACGCCAGCCACACGGGATTTCGCTCACAACGCAGGCGTGATCTCGCGTTGTGAGCGAAATCCCGTGTGGCTGGCGTAGTCTCGCGAGACTTGCTCCGGTTGCTGAAATCTCAGCTACAGAATCCCTGCGGCCCACACAGACACGATTAGACCTTCGGCTCCTGGCTCGGTCGGTCGTCACGTCTCTCGTGGTATCTCGTGGTCCGGCTACTGGAAGGTAGGCTGAAGCAGGGGGCTGTTTGCTGGGGTGGGCTCCTTTCTTCCTTTCTTCCTTGCTTTAATTCTTGCTTTTATGTTATTTATTTATATTTATTTCCCTCCCATATATATTCTCTTCCTCCATCCATCTCTCTTTGTGTGTTTCTGTTATTTATTAATATTTATTTCCCTCCCAAATATATTTCCTTCCTCAATCCATATTTCTTTGTGTGTTTCTATTATTTATTAATATTTATTTCCCTCCCATATATATTCTCTTCCTCAATCCATATTTCTTTGTGTGTTTCTGTTATTTATTAATATTTATTTCCCTCCCATATATATTTCCTTCCTCCATCCATATTTCTTTGGAGGAGGGGGCGAAGCCGGGGAGGGGGCGGAGCTGGGGGAGGGGCAGGGGCGGGGGCGGAGCAGGAGGGGAGGCAGACCCTTGGGCCCCCCAGGTGATCAGTGACCGGAATTCCGGCCACTGGTCCGGTAGAAGTTGGACAGCCCTGGTATGGGGTATAGTATTAAGCCTGCTTTAATAATAACTCTCAATCAACCAGAAACTACCTTTATCCAGCATCTACCAATCTGCATTGGTGCCAGTTAACAGAGAGCCTCCTGTTTGTTTATTCCACGACCATATTATAGGTTATATTGGAACTCCGTGTTTAATACTTCAAATGCATTTTGGGGTGGGGAGTTCTTGGTATAAACACCCACTGTCTCACCCTATTTACACCAGAGTACAGACACTTCATGAACCAAAGGGACACCATCCCCCACCAGTTTGGGCTAGTATTCCTCTGCTCAGTCTATGAGCTACCACTGCATTGAGGTTACAGAGCACATGAAGGAAGTACCGAAACATTGTTTCCAGAGTAGAGCTTCTTCTATCTGAGCTGGGAAATACTATAATTATAAGATTTACCTTTCTATGTCCAATAGTAATTTCAGGAAAATGGGCTGTGCCACATTAATGAAAAAGCTAGGATCCCTCTCCATTTTGCATCATATCACCAATTCAAGTAATGGCAACTCCCAGTACTCATGTTCTCATCTAGATAGCATTGTCATAAAACAGTTTAAAGTCAAGCACAATAAAAGATTCTATGATGTAGGGACCTTATGTTTCCCCATGATGAAGTGACTATGAAACCCTTAACATTGTGGGGCTGCAAGCAAAACATACATGAGAATGAGCTTCTGAAGTCTATGGTGCTATGTAAATACAAGACAACTAAGCATAAAATATTGAAAACAAGCAGTGAATAATTTGAAGTGAATGCTCTGCCTTGTAAAACTTCTAGAGTTAAAATATGTAAATGGATTTCCAATTATTTCTATATCTTAGCTCAGTTGTTAATTAGAATGAGGAAGGCCGTCAAGAAACCAGAAGATTTAAACTTTGAAATGCAACTATGAAAAAACTAGACAAGATCCATAAGTGTAAAATTTGATAATAGAATACTAAAATTAGGATTGTCCGTGTATCATATTTCCCATTTCTATGTATGACTGTAAATGCTGAGTTTGAAGAAAGCAAATAGGAAGAAATCACCCCATTTGAAATGTGGTGATGAAGACTGCTAAAACGACAAATGAATGAGTCTCAGAGCCAACTGTCCCTTAAAAGCCAAAAACTGAGACTTTGTACATAGCATGAGAAGACATGACTCAATAGAAAAGAGAATGGTAAATTAAAACTAGTAGAAAAAGAGGAAGACAGCACTGCAGATGGATAGATTCAAGTAAGATACTGCCCTGAATACCTGAGTAGGGCTTCTGATGATAAGATGACTTGGAGGTCTCTCATTCATAGGCTCACCTTAAGTTGAAGTCAACTTGATGGCAAATAACAATAATATTCTACCTTCAGGCAAGGAGAGACATGCAATAATACATTTGATAATAAAAGAAGTGAGGGGAATTTTACAAATGCATCTCTAGTCAATCATCATAAGCACTAGAGGGATTTTTCACATCCTAAATAATGGAATCTGTCAGAAGGAAATATCTTGAAGATGAGACAAAATCCCTGAGCATCTGTTAATTTTCATTGTAGATATGGATAAGAAAAATGGGACCAAAGTGGCGATAGTGATTGTCCCACAACTGGAAGTTAATTAATAATAATAATAATAGAAGGGAGTACGCTGCCAAAGAGAGATTGCCTATTAAAGACTACCTTTTAATAGCTTTTAGTCTGATACCAGACAAACTATGGGCTTCAGAAGTTTCTCAACCTTGTTTTAAAAGATTGGATTAAATCTGCCAAAAATAAAAAGCCCTGTTGGTAGTCGGGAAAAGGATGCAACAGTTTTAATAAATTATACACCTGTGAACAAAGAATGAGTATGGATGGATCTGCAGCATTTATGTGTGTGCCAATTGTTTATTATACAGTTATTGCTCCCCCACGGGGGCTTATTTTGTATCTGTACTATGTACCTGTTTGCCTTCACCTGCAAGGCCTTTGTCCTATTTTTCAGCCATGTGGACTGTGATGGGAGGAGTTGCGTTTGGTGCCAACCTGGCATCACCACCCTGAACTCCTCCCCTTCCTGAGTTTACCTGGGAGACTGGATTTCCTTTCTGCCTCCATTCCAGGAGAACACACGGACAAAGCAGGCGGAAATCTGGAGCCAACGCTCAGACAAAGCACCTTCATTCACGTATAGCCAACCTACGCTCTCAAACCAAGAAGTTCAGTAATAGAAAGGGCCAGCCCTTCAACAGAGACTGCATTTCTTTGGGGACCAAAGGACTTTGTGAGCCAGAGGACCATTTGAGGAGCAACAGGAAACCTGGAACCTAAGAGAGGCACCTTCACTCTGCAAAAGGCAAGTGAACGCAATCCCTTTTCTAGCAACCAACAACAAGCCTTTGGGCCACCAGCAATTTTTCTGGTTGTTAAATAAATAAATTTGTTTTGAGTTCACCCTTTTGAGTCCTGAACTCATTGCTTAGAGAACCCCCAGGGCCTATAGAGCTCATCCATCTTTTAAAGCCCCCCTTTTGGCCCTGGCGGGACGCCACAACAATTTTAAAAAATACACATAAATCACATGAAGCGTAAACACTTTTACTAAAAGAAAAGAGAAGCATTATACCAATAACACAAATGTTCTTAATAAAATGGGATTATTATAAAGATGCTCATTCCTCAGTTCTAAATTCCAAGTTTACACAATTTAAGAGAATAAAATGCCTCTTCCTATCTTCTGAAGGCAAAAAGAGACCTTGCCAGAGGTCAAGGTGTCTCTGATGACAGTTTGCATAAGGGAATTGCCACATCAGAATGATCCTGTTTATAGTACGTAAATTCAAACTCGAGCTTGGAAGTTATCTCTTTGAACTGCAGCTCACCGAATCCTCTTCGTCCTACAATCTTTCAGCTTTCCAAGCTCCAGTGCAAACCACAGGGGATGGCGAATAGTTGGATCAGAGCTGAAAAAGACGGTAGTGACAGACATAAAAGAAAACAAAAATATCTTTGCTGGTCCATGGGGATGCTGGGATCCAAATTCCACAATGGTTGAAAAAGAGAATAGGGAAAGAAACCCCAAAGAAAGGACCAAAACTAGGCCGGGTGCTGTGGCCATGGCTCTTCTGCTTAGATCCATTCCTTTCACATTGCTCAATTAAAGCACTATGATTCTGACTAGCATGGCAACATCCTGTGGAAGTTTGGCATTTGTACTTTTTTGTGAGGCACTAGAACTCTCTTGTAAAGAATCCGAAGTACCTAAATATCTAACCTGCACAATCTTAGGATTCCTGGAAGGCTGGGCTGGGGTACATGTGTGACAAAACCTTTTTAGGTAAGAAAGCAGGAATAACAATACATTCAAGTTTGAACTGGCATAGCTGAAAACATACACACACGCACACACACACACACACACACACACACTACTGCTCCCCCCACAAGTGCCAAAATGTATTTTTTAATGTAAATACAGTCAGGCTATTTCTACATGGCCAAAATAAAATGTACTCAACACTCAGTTGCTGCAGGGAGTCTATGTAATGCACAGCTGGATTCATAAAAGAACCACTGTATCCAGTCAAATCTAAGTCAAAAGAATATGAAATTTACTTCAGAGCTTCCAGTTGATAAGGGTTTTATAACTTTATATATGATATTGTTTTATACTCATGTACCATTTATGTTATATTGCACTTGGAGTGCCTTGTAAGCCCCCCCCCCCCCAAAGTCCTTTTTGGGAGATGGTAGTGGGATATAAATAAAGTTTATTATTATATAAATAAAGTTTAAGATCTGGAGTGATCGCACTGTTTTGGAAGTATGAAAAACTAGACTGGGCTAGACCTGAGCTGATCCACTGTCCACATCACCAATGAACCTACCTTTGTGTTGTCACCAACAAGCAGCTCCCTCCCAGAGGCTTGCTGGTTATGGTGCATTTTTGGTGATTTTGGGGTTTTGCGCCGATAGCGTAGACAGACTACTGTGCCTACACGAAAACAATATACCTATCTTGTGTAACAGTACACTGTAAACGCAAGCTAAAGAATATGATTGCCTATTTAGCAAAATATATACGTTTATATGATCAAGCAACAGTAAGGAGTCATACCACAGCATAACACAATATAGGCATCATACACAGTATCAATCCCAGCATAACACAATAATAAACCGTGGCATACAGTGTAAGTAATATACAGTCAGCAATATGATTTTAATATCATCAGCTAAATGCTGGGTCCGTATATCCAAGTCCCACTACCACTGTCCTGTTGTCCAATATAAAACAAATGGATCAAATGAGCGATGTATTCCAAGCCGTCAGGCAAGATGCAGCCTAACTACCGCCAAACCAAAACAATGCCGTCTTCCCAGGAAAACTTTTGCGACCGTCTCCCAGGAAAACTTTTTGCGCTTGTGTTTGTGTTTGCGGCAATTCAAACCACAGTGGTAGCGAGTAAGCAAGACAGAAGTGCAGGAAAACGATGAGGAAGATGATCAATGATGGGAAACATGGGAAAGCAGTTCAGGAGTGAGACCATGGGGGGATCCGAGAAGACAAGGAGGGGTCTCCGATTGCTTTGCGGCGCGCCCCAGCAACGGCTTGGAATACGGCCGGGCGTAATTTGTTTTGGTTTGGCCGCGGGAGTTAGGCTGCATCTTGCCTGAAAGTGCGGCGACGCCTCTCCCATACATCGTTCATTTGATCCATTTGGTTATATACGGACACCAGGACAGTGAGTAAGACCATCTGGGACTTGTTAGCATATACGGACCCAGCATTTAGCTGATGATATTAAAAGCTACATATTGTTTGACTGTATATTAGCTTACACTGCACCCACAGGAGCGGTTTATTATTTCATTGTTTGTTATACATGGGATTACGATACTGTGTATCATACTGCTACTACCTGTATGCCACTATATTGTGTTATGCTGTGAGTATGATGCCATGAGGGGAACTCCTTACTGTTGCTTGATCATATAAACGTATATATTTTGCTAAATAGGCAGTCATATTCTTTAGCTTGCGTTTACAGTGTAGACTACTGTGCCTGTCAATAGCTGTATAAACTTGAATTTTGATATAATTGAGATAAACGTATTTATTAATGGTTTTCACCTTTTTATTAGCATAATTCCTTGCTTTGTCTACGTGTGTTGTAGTTTCAAGGTACTACAGCTTAACACATTACTGTCTATAGCAGGGGTGGGCAATTACCGGCCCTCCAGGTGTTTTGGACTTCAACTCCCAGAAATCCTGACAGCTGGTAAACTGGCTGGGATTTCTGGGAGTTGAAGTCCAAAACACCTGGAGGGCCGGTAATTGCCCACCCCTGGTGTATAGCATTTTTGGTGATGTCATGCCAGAAATACAACATCCTCAACAAGTGTCTTTGAGAGCAGCTACTTGCTGCTGGAAGCCACCCTGATGTGCTCAGCCAGCCATGTGGACAGCCAAAGGGCTCAAGGGATGCTCCCAGGCTGGATCAGAGTGAGTCTTAGAAACTTTCATCTGCACTAATCCAGTCGATGTAGACACAGCCTCACTCACCCAAAAAAAACTAGATTAAAAGGTAATGGTGTAGCATAATGATCCAATACTTTATAAAGAACTTAATGAATATAGTAAATGTTGATCCACTTTCTTTGACTAGTTTCCACTTAAAGCTCTCAGCTAATTAGAAGCAGTAGACATTCCTGTGCATTAAAGGCAGGCATAGAATAGCTCTGTGTGTCAAGCATTTTATTCTAATTGATTTGTTTTGCATAGCCTGCTGGAATGGATCTTTATGGAAAAGCAGGTTCATTAATCCTTTTTTATCTCAGCAAGCATAAGAGCAAAACCCTTCCTTTTGAAAAAAGAAAATAAATACAGTATTTATATCAGCAAGCAGTTAGCTGGGCTGCAGCTGTTGGCTCATGCAATTAGAGGGAAGAGAAATTACTTGTTACATTTCACTATATTGCATCCCTAGCCAAATGTACAATCCATCCTGTCATGTTCACTCAGGATCCAGTAAGCCAACAACTAATAATTAAGATACAGTATTTGTGGAACTCATCAGTACAACCAACCCTTGAAGAATGAAAATAGTTTTGGGCAGTTCTTGAGTTATGAGGTCTTAAGGATAAGTAAATGTATCACACGGTTTTATTGACAAGATGTTTTCCAAGGGGAATGTGACTTGCTCAAGGTCATCCAATGATTTCTATGGCTAATAGGGGATTCAAATCTTGGTCTTGATAGTAGTAGTCCAATGCTTCAACCACTACACTATGCTCCTACATAGATCAGTGCTGTTAGAAAAGTCCAATCAAGGAACAGCTGAGTGGAGAGAAGCCAATATTGTAGGCAAGACAAATTATTCCTACATGTTTCCTAGACCAACTAAATCTTTATATTCTTACTGACACGACTCCCTCTCCAGGCCCGTCTCTGTTTCTTTGGGAAAATCTTAACAAGGTAGTTGAATGGATGAAGGAGATTTCAGCTGTTTTTCTGGGTGGCCTTTCTACTTCAAATAGACTGATGTCCCTCCTGCTCTAGTTTCTCCTTTCAAGGGCTGGACCAAGCCCTGGTGGCAGATAGACTGTCACTAGATACTTTGAGTTTATATGTAACAGGTATAGCAAAAAAAAAAACAAACCCTATATTTATCAATAATGGTCCAAATACAGTGGGATTGCTTCATTCAGCAGTAGATTAGCTGCTATGGCTACTATACAGGATGCCGGCAACCACTAGCACTATATTTGGAGGCAGAGGAGAGATTGTGTTCTTGTTTCCAAAAATGAATTATTTGTTTGTTCACAGTGAATGTCCACCTTAGATGGTTTGACCGCAATTTTCTCCCCACAACAGGTACGTAGCCTACTGAGATGAACACAGACTGGTTAGCCAGAATGGTGGTTCCTTCTAAGGAATCCAGATCCTGTGCATTTTGGCTGTGTTTTCAGAATAAAGAAGATTTACATATACCAGATTTTGAGCTTCCCTTAAATAATTCAATCTAGCCCTCTCAGCAGACAGATGATCTATTAAATATTCACTAATGCTTTCAAGGTTGGGATAGGTGTCAGATCTCAAATTAGAACAAAAAAAAGCCCACACTCCTTTTTATGTCACTAATTTCTACCATAGTATTTCAGGTTATTTACAGCACATCAAACCAGGATATTCATAGCACATGGGAAATGGTGTTTTTATTTGCAAGCTGAACAATTATGCAAACCAAGAATGAAGGGAAAAAACAGGTCTGTCCCTGGTCAGAGATGGATTATCCTGAAATGAGACATAAAGGGGTCAAATGACTTGCTTAAGGCTGGGTGGTAAATCCAAAGATTAGAGTTCAGCTGCATGTGGATTTTTAGCAGTGACATGTTTGTATGAAAAGAGAACAGTTTGACCACTTAATTTCTTTGGCACTGATCTCTTTGGCTTACAGAGGGGCTCCTTATAAAGAAATAATATTATGCTTCAGCTTTTTCTGATGAAAATTCCCAGTGTGAATTCTGGTAAAATTTTGCAGAGCAAAAGAAAATTGGCTAAAATAGTAGGAAGGCAGACATGACTCTCCCCAATTCTGAATTCAATGGCCATAATCTTTGCAGTCCAATTCCATTAGTGATTTTTTTCTTCCTTCACTACTGTCAATGGTAGTCTGCATAACTGGTGAAGCACTAGAACAGTGTTTCTCAACCTGGGGGTCAAGACCCCTGGGGGGTCATGAAGGGGGTTTCAGAGGGTTATTGTCTGTTGGTCATGGGAGTTCTGTGTGGGAAGTTTGGCTCAATCCGATTGTTCGTGGGGTTCAGAATGCTATTTGATTGTAGATAAACTATAAATCCCAGCAACTACAACTCCTAAATGTCAAAATCTGTTTTCCCCAAACTAAACCAGTGTTCACATTTGGATATATTAAGTATTTGTGCCAAATTTGGTCCAGATCCATCATTGTTTGAGTCCACGATGCTCTCTGGATGTAGGTGAACTACATCTCCAAAACTCAAGGTCAATGCCCACCAGACCCTTCCAATATTTTCTGTTTGTCATAGGAGTTCTGTGTGCTAAGTTTGGTTCAATTCCATCGTTGGTTGAATTCAGAGTGCTCTTTGATTGTAGGTGAACTATAAATTCCAGCAACTACAACTTCCAAATGACAAAATAACCCACCCCACGCCACCACCCCCCAAAAAAACCTCTGCCAGTATTCAAATTTGTGCCAAATTTGGTCCAGTGAATGAAAATACATCCTGCATATCAGATATTTTCATTATCATCATCATCATCGTTTATTATTTGATTAGTCACCCTCCACCAAGGTGCTCTGGGTGACTTACATAGTATAAAATAAGCAATGCAACAATAAAATCTAAAACTTATACAGAAACAAAGACATCAGCTTAGTTACAGATTAAATGTTCTGCTGAAGAGCCATGTCTTGAGAGCTTGCGCAAAAGATCGTAAGTAACACATAGCTCTCATATAGGGTGGCAACGAGTTCCACAACACTGGAGCTGAGGCCCAAAAGGCCCTACACCTTGTAGCTTCTAGACACACCTCCTTAGGACCTGTTAGGTGCAGAAGGTTTTTTTGAGACAATTGCGGCACCCACTGATGCTGACAGGGGGACAGGCGGTCCCTGAGGTATGTCGGCCCTTGACCATATAAGACTTTAAAGGTCAGGATCAGTATTTTATAAGAGATCCGGTATTCGATTGGCAGCCAGTGTAGATGCTGTAAAATCAGTGTTATACGGCATCTCATAGATGTTCTCGTCAATAACCTGGCAGCCGCATTTTGAACAAGATGAATTATTTGGGTCGCTGATAACGGGAGGCCGACATAAAGTGTTTTACAACAATCTAACCTCAAGGTGACCGTGGCATGGATCACTGTTGCCAAGGCCTCTTCCGAAAGATAAGGCATTAGCTGCTTCACCTGACGTAGATGGAAAAAGGCTTGTTTACTGACAGCAGCAACCTGGGCTTCCATTGTCAACAATGGATCCAGTACCATGCCAAGACTCTTGACCGTCGTGGATGGAGATAGAGTTTTACCATCAAAAAGTGGGTAGCGGACGCATCACCTCTGTCGGGCGACCTGGCCAAAGGATTTCAGTCTTTTCTGGGTTCACCTTCAGTCTACTCACGCGTAACCATCCTGTCAAGGCCTCAAGGCACAGAGTGAAATTGTCAGATACTGAGGTTGCCCCAGGTTCAAGGCAAAGAAGGAGCTGGGTATCATCGGCATATTGATAACATTCTAAGCCAAAACTCCACACCAGTCTAGCAAGTGGTTGAACGTAGATATTAAACAACAGGGGGGAAAGAATAGCCCCCTGGGGCACCCCACAATGGAGAGGGGATCTCTCTGCGGCATGGCCCATCCACTCAACATGTTGACCACAATTTTGAAGGAATGAGCTGAACCATTTGAGGGTAAGTCCTCATACTCCGGATACTGCGAGACAGTGGATCAACAGATCATGGGCTATGGTGTCGAATGCTGCTGTAAGATCCGGAAGCACTAAATAGTGCCGATCCACCCCGATCAAGCTGGTGACGGATTTAGTCGGTGATGACAACTAGGACAGTCTCAGTCTCATGACCAGGACGGAAGCCAGATTGAATAGGTCGGCTGTCTGATCCACGAACTGCTGTAGTTGGCCTGCTACGGCACGCTCAATCACCTTACCTAGGAAAGGGAGATTTGAAACTGGGCGGTAGTTTACAGAGGACGTGGGATCTAGACATGGCTTCTTCAGAAGCATATGAACTATGGCCTCTTTCATTCCGGGTATGATTAATCACAGTAGCAAAATTAGAGATATGAAGTAGCAACAAAAATAATATTATGGTTGGAGGTCACCACAACATGAAGAACTGTATTAAGGGGTCACAGCATTAGGAAGGTTGAAAACCACTGCACTTGAACTCCCTGGCAAAGAGTTCTAAATAGTACAAAAAACTACAAATCCCAAGATTCCATCAGATGCAATCACTACATGTAAAGTGCCAAAAACTAAGACTTTCTTCCCCCCAGCTCTCTTATTCTCTCTCCAAACTGCACCAATCAGTACAACCTCTTCCTAAGGACTTCTTTGCCCACTGACTTTCTCCTACTGCTTCTTTTCATTCCATCTGTTAGTATAATTCACCTTTTCCCTGATGGGTAAAATTTTTGCCTCTCCAGATGTTGATGAATGCTTACCCTCCCTCATGTTTCACCCAAGCTGCCCTAGCCCTGGTTTACTGCTTCCAAGTGTCTTTCATACTATATAGTTTCAGTAAACTGTGTGGCTGAACTAGGTCTTTTTTACACTACACAATTTATGGCATTTGGCTCTATTGCTTTACCAACCTCAAATCCCAGGATCCCTAGGCTAAGGTCATGGCAGTTAAAGTGGTATAAAAATGATATAACTGTACAGTGTGAAAGAGTTCAGTCATAAAATCATAACTCTTCTCTGAATGTTATGATGTTGATCTTTGCATCTATGTTGTTGCTATTCTCTGCAAAGGCTCATTCCCACATGCCAGTCGACAACTGAGATTGCAATGAAGTGATGATTACACATGTCCAAAAACCTTTAAATTCCAGCAACCCCATTCTATCCCCCATTCTGATTGACCTATGCACAATGCTCTTTATGCATTTATTGTTGCCACGCCATTCCCTCTGTTTTCTTCTTCATCTCTTTCATTGAGCCACATTTGGGGTGCTGTTTCATATTTCCATTTCAAGTACTTCGAGAAACTTCACAGATGATGTGGCAGCACATACACACAAATCATCCTGTTCCCTGACTGTGTTCCTTGCTCTTGGGCTGAGGGGAACGTGCGTTGCAGCAGGGACGTGTGTGCTAGCTTTGGCATTCTGTACAGATCCCGTCTGCTTGCTCTACCCCATTCCAATTCTTAAAGCCTCCATTCAAAAGAAAGCAGAAAAAAAGGAAAACATCACAGCAGTATACAATCTCTGTGTTAATATGTGCATCAGATTGCATTGATTTTCACACTAGCTTTATGCCCCTAAATTGTTTTGCACATGCTAAACACAAGAGCCAACGGAATCCATTGATCTTGTCTCTGTTAAAAAAATTTATTGCCTTCTTTCATTGCTTTTATTAATTTGCCTATGATCTGAACGATTGTCGGATGAACTAATTTCTGTTAAGCAAGTGGTTCATTTTGATAGCACAATTGAACACTGTATTGTCAATTGTCCCCCACTGAGAGGACTCTAACAAGCCAAAATAAGCAAAAGCTACTGAACTTCCTCTGCTGATATTCTTAACAAGAAATGTAAACTTAAAACCGGAAAGCTAAATCCTGACTGCATTTTTAGGGATAACTAGGGGTTTTGTGTAATATTTTATTTATTAACAGAAAACTGCTGCGGCCCAGCTGTCCAAACATGTGTCCCCCCGATGAACCATCAAGGACCTTAAGATCATCTGGGGAGGCCCTGCTCTCAGTCCTGCGACCATCACAGTTGCATTTGGTGGGGACGAGAGGCAGGACCTTCTCCGTGGTTGCCCCCCCCCCCCAGGCTATGGAACACCTTCCCTAAGGAGGTTAGATTTGCCCCCTCCATCCTGACTTTTCGCAAGAAGCTTAAATCCTGACTGTGGGAGAAAGCGTTCGTAGAATAGATGGATTTTATTGGTGAAGTTGAGATTTTCTCAACTGTACTTTGAACTGATTTGGAGGATGTTTTAAACCTGGCAAACAGTTTTGAATGTATATTTATAAGCATTTTATGTAGTTGTGTATTTTATTGCTGTTTTTATATTGTATTGGCTGCCTGCTGGTAGTTGCCCTGAGTCCCTCTTCAAAGGTTGAGAATAAGACAGGATATAAATGTTCTAAATAAATAAATAAATCTGTACCAAATAGGTTTGATGGCTATTCATTCTGAAATGGATACAGACAATAACAAATGGGAGTCCCATTTACTCCATTTGGGACTGTAAGAAATGTTCTCCAATGCCAATAAGTTGTCTTAAATGGCCATTCCCAATAGCTGCTATTTGGATTTCACAAAAACATCAGCTTTGCAAGCTTCATCATAATGAGAGGAAAACAGTTGTAAGACCCAATAGGGATTGACTTTGTGGTGCCCAGAGGTAAAATCACGAGGGTTGATGCTTTAGCAATAATCCAATTGAAACATTCACACATATCTCCGACAGGAGTTCTTTCTCACACCCTAGACATTCCACAGATATATAAACTCAATTTTCCTAGTTTCCAACAGACCTCACAACCTCTGAGTATGTCTGCCATATATACAGGTGAAACACCAAGAGAGAATGCTTCTGGAACATGGCAATACAGCTCAGAAAACTCACAGCCACCCAGTGATTCTGGCCCTGAAAGCCATTGAAAATACATTAAAACCCTGCTGTTCTGTTACGGTTTACTATACACTTGTTATGTTCGGGTCATTTTTGACCCGGATGTTATTTTGAGCCACTGAAAAGTTCTTTTTGAATACCTGTTGCATTATTATATGGTATGTGATCATAGTTGTTCATTATCAAAGAAAAATTGAATAAAAATACTTTATTTTTTAAAATTTTGTGTCGATTAATGTAAAACAGCCTAATTTGCATGTTACACCAAAGTAACAAACTTGTGCGTGAATAATCAGCTATATCTTTTACAACAACATCAACAACAACTTCAGGTAACTATTAGTACAACTAACTTAAAACTAAAATAAATTTTAACAGTATAAAAGCATTTTGAAAAAAAATAGTAAAAAATAATCAGAAAAAAATAAAAAAAATCAGTTTTTTCCCCAAAAAGGTTTCTGCTAATCTATTTATTCAAAGGCAAAGAAAGAAAAGCACTTTTTCCACACCCCTTTCCCACCTAAATTTTCCCCCTTCTCCAGTTTCCCCCTTCCCACCCCAATCTGTCTTTCTTCTCCAGAAACCTCCTTTCCACCTCATAGCTGCCTCATTTCCCACCCTCAGCCTATACTCAAGTCAGTAAGTTTTCCCAATTTTTGTCGTAAAATTAGGTGCCTTATATTATATAGGTGTCAGCTTATACTAAAGTATATACTCAAGTTTATATGATATGTGCTTTCTCCCCTGTGTGCGTCCTTTGATGTATATGCAGACTCTCACTCTGACTGAATCTCTTTCCACATTCCGTGCATGTATGTGGCTTCTCCCCTGTGTGGGTCCTTTGATGGATACGCAGTTTGTCACTCTGACTGAATCTCTTTCCACATTCCGTGCATGTATGTGACTCCTCCCTGTGTGGGTCCTTTGATGGATACGCAGTTTGTCACTCTGACTGAATCTCTTTCCACATTCCGTGCATGTTGTCTTCTCCCCTGTGTGGGTCCTTTGATGGATACGCAGTTTGTCACTCTGACTGAATCTCTTTCCACATTCCGTGCATGTATGTGGCTTCTCCCCTGTTACTGTTTTGGATAACAAAGGTACTATTCTGAGGGCAGGGAGGACTCACACCTGGTAATGCAGCCAGGCAGGCTATGAAAACACACAACAGTAAACATTCACATTACCTAGTCTGTTCACAAGGAAAATAAACTTATCATTTATGCAAAAATACATCAGTACAACATACCACAGGTACAATGAATTCAAGGCTTTGAGGTAAACTCTCTCAGCTGCTTCAGAAAACAGCTCCTATCTTCATCAGCTTAGCAATTTCTGACTGAGGAAATGGGAGAGGCTAGTACTGTGTTACTGTTTTGCATAACAAAGGTACTATTCTGAGGGCAGGGAGGACTCACACCAGGTAATGCAGCCAGGATAAGAAAAAAATTGGTACTGAAAGAAAATGCATATGGTTTGTTCTGAAATCATTTGCATAAATGTATCCATCCATTTATGTCCATCTGTGCACCTAAAGCAAGTAGATAACTTGATAAACAATAGTACATGCAATAAGTAGTCTCAAAATAAACTAAAAATCCTTTGTTTTACTCAAAATATGGTATTAGATTAGTATAAAAGGCTAACAGGTCATTTTTGACCCGAACATAACAAGTGTATAAAACACAATATCTCAAAAAGTAAAGCACCGAAACAAAAAAATTAAGTACCCTTAGTATGAACCCCATACATTAGGAAAATAGAAGGAACCACAAGTTTCAAAATCAAAAAATGAATGAATAAAATAATATCTAATTTCCAAAACGGGTCATTTTTGACCCGAACAGAACAGCAGGGTAAATTAAATCCACAAACACTGCAATAATCCATGACTTCCCTTGGTTTCAGCTATAGAAAGCTTGGTCTAAATAGAATTAGATTTAGGCAGGTCTGTAGCCAAACGGGAGTGGGGGGGGGGGTTAGGGGTTCACACACAACCCCCCCCCCCCATTTATTCAGGTAAAAAAACCTGGTTTACTCATGAATTTTAATTGGTTAGCCAAATCCTTATGCTAAGTCTATGGGAAGCAAAAATTAAATGAGTCCCTCCAGAACTGCAATCATTATCCGAAGCATATTTTGACAATTTATTCACACTGCCATTACTTGCAGCAATAGCCAATATAGTGGAAGCAACCAAGTTGGCCCACCCATAACTAGTAGGCAAAGCCTAAATCACAGTGGGGCGAGGGGGAGTTGAAGGCCCTCATGAAGGAAACCAGACTTGGTGAGGGCAGTTGAGAGGTGGAGCTGCAGGTTATTTAAGACTGCTCCCCCCGCCCCCACATGTCTCTTTGCTTCAGCTCGAGGTCGGAGGCAGGTTCCTAATGGGGAATTAGGCCTTTTCCCTCTTGCTACCTCCCCTCCTCTTTTCCAGAGGAAAGTAGTGTTCCCATTGCTATGCTTTTGCCCCAGAGATTCACCATACAATTTGGGCAGTTTCTGCCCTTGGCATTTATTGGCAGGGATTTCCCAGCACAGCATAAAGCAGTGATGGGTAACCTTTTGAGCTTGGTGTGTCAAAACTCCTCCAAAAACCGAGCATAACTCAGGTGGGATGTCACTTCAAGAAAAATCCCATAATTTCATGATATTTATAATTTAAATAGCAAAAGTGTATGATTGTAATATATAACTGTATTTAATAAATTTAATAAATTATTTAACTTACCTGCTTAGTGACTTCTTTGTTCATCTGTCAGTCGGCACCCATAGCACAGGCCTTCACCTCTCCCAGCCTCCCCCTCACTTATCTCAGTAATGATGGTCAATTAGAAATCTACAACATCCTAGAACAGTAGATTGGATGATGGTTGCTGTGGTTATGTGGTTGCTGGTAATGGTGCTCACAGGGCCCCCAGAGATGTGTCCCCCATGGCATTGTGTCCCCCACTGCTCCCTGTTCTGCCGGCCAGATATAAGGTAAAATATCACCTAACGGTCTAACCAGAAGTCCCAGAACTAAACGCTCTGTGCTGGAGTTCTGTTGTTTTGGCCTACAGACCTCCAGCGCAGAGTGTCTACACCACACTACAGCAAATGTTTCATCCTCAACTAGTGCATCTGGCTAGGCAGGAGCCGAGGATGAAAAGTCCTTCTCGGCATATGGCCCCATACTTCTCTGTATCCGGCCACATGCAGCTGTATGTCATTATAAAATGGCTATGCATGTCAGTGCTGATATGCGTGTCATAGGTTTGTCATCACAGGCATAAGGGCTGAAGATTTGGATGGCTGCATCAAGCAGAGTTTCCCTTCTGCATTGCTCAAGGGAGGCACATTCTGTATTAGCAGAGGTGCCCCCCCCCCTTTAGAATAGAGTCTTAATAAGTTGTTGCTTGGGTGAGTCTCATTCTCTCGACCTCAAGTCATGATTGCTGGGCCACATTGGAAGGTTGCAGACAACTCCTTCCTTTAAAATAATGCTTAATGAATTGTTGTCTGGAGGGAGTCACACTCCCTCAGCCCCAGGAAGGCATTTCATTTCAATTGGTGAAACCCGAGGATGTGAACAAGATACTTGGAGGAATGAGGGCGACCACATGCATTCTAGACCCCTGCCCATCCTGGCTTCTAAAGGAGGCCAGAGGGGGATTGGCCGAGTGGGTGAAGGTAGCGGTTAATACCTCCCTTTGGGAAGGCAATATTCCAGCCAACTTAAAATAAGCTGTAATTAAAAACCACTGTTGAAAAAACCATCACTGGACTCCACTCAATTGGACAACTATCGGCCTGTTTCCAATCTTCCCTTTTGGGGCAAAGTCCTGGAACGTGTAGTGGCTTCTCAGTTCCAAGTATTCTTGGAATACACGGACTATCTGGATCCGGCACAGTCTGGTTTTAGGCCGGGACATGGTACTGAGACAGCCTTGGTCGCCTTAGTGGATGATCTGCGCTGGGAGCTAGACAGGGGGTCTGTGTTCCTGTTGGTTCTGCTGGACCTCTCAGTGGCCTTCGATCAACCATGGTATCCTTCTGGGATGCCTCGCAGGAATGGGCCTTGGAGGCAGTGTTTTGCAGTGGCTCTGGTCCTTCCTAGAGGGCTGATCTCAGAAGGTGTTGTTGGGGGACTCCTGCTCGACCCCACAATCATTGTAGTGTGGGGTTCCACAGGATTCAATACTGTCTCCCGTGTTGTTTAATATCTACATGAAGCTGTTGGGGGAGATCATCCAGATTTTCGTTGTGCGATGTCATCTGTACACAGATGATGTCCAACTCTGTTACTCCTTCCCACCTCCTACTAAGGAGGCTGTTCAGGTCCTGAACTGGTGCTTGACTGCTGTGACGGTCTGGATGAGGGCGAACAAATTGAAATTGAATCCAGACAAGACAGAGGTACTCCTGGTCAGTCGAAAGGCCAAACAGGACATAGGGTTACAGCCTGTGCTGGATGGAGTTACACTCCCCCTGAAGGCACAGGTTCACAGCTTGGGTGTGATCCTGGACTCATCGCTGAGCCTGGAACCCCAGGTCTCGGCGATGACTGAGAGAACATTTGCACAATTAAAACTTGTGCACCAACTGAGCCCGTACCTTGGGAAGTCTGACTTGGCCACAGTAGTACATGCTCTGGTTACATCCCGTATAGACTCTCTCTACATGGGGTTGCCTTTGAAGACTGTTCGGAAGCTCCAAATGGTACAACGGGCAGCAGCCAGATTGCTAACAGGAGCAGCGCACAGGGAGCATACAACTCCTCTGTTGCGACAGCTCTACTCTGCAAATATAACACAAAAAGAAAAACATAGGGGGAAGCTGGCAAATGATAAAAATGAGTCAATAATAAATACAATCCAGTTGTTTCCCTTACATATTTAATGTTGTAACAAGTGACTCACAATATCTTGGATTTCTTTCCACAGACATCTCATGACAGAAATGCTAGATTTTTATAACTGGAAGGAAAGACTGAACTGATTTCCAGATTTCAATCAAGTAATGCAACATTATAGTCTGCCAAATTTCACTTTATTATGCCCCTTTAATTTTTGCAACAAATTAAATATTTCCATCTATTGAATATCGGGTGCATGTGACAATCTTCTCTGGATGTAATTAGAGGAGAAAGAAAATACTGTTCTGGTTTTCAGAGGAAGTCGTATTTAACTGGCCAGCACTTTGTCCCATCACGAATCTGTCAACTTTCTCAGAAACCAGCCCCACATATGCTGTTATTGAGTCAATGCTGAAGCTACTTCCAATGCCTTTCAGAACACTTTAGCTCCTCTGAAGCATGGGAAGGTGAGGGCAGAAAAGGTCATTTTGAATTCAATTTGCAGCTTTATTTGTCTCCTTAGAAGAGTAAAGGTGAGAAGAAACAGTCTTCACAGTGAACAATAAGGAGGTATCCTATCCTAACACACATCGTTCAGAGCAGCACTTTGTTACAGCTACAATAATGTGATGCTACTTGCCATAAATTTTATGGATCATTGTGGCATCTGGAGTAACAACCTCACATCGCTTTGTCTTGAAAGAAAAGTGTTCTGACTTCAACTACTGAAAATAACCTTTTACAAGTTATTGAATTTCTGCCTTTTATACAGACTAATAGAGTTGCACCTTTCATATAGTATTCTACTGTGTGGTGTCTTGAAGGAAAAATGCTCCCACATCAAGAGATAGCAGGCTGACTTTTCACATTGTGCAATCCTTTGTCCTACTGAAAGCTAAAATGACAATATATGTGATAAATCAAAACTCAAAATGACAACTCACATTCTGAAACGGCTTTTAAAAAGTGTGGTGTGGAATATCAATCTAAAAGAGCTTGACTGATTTACTGTAAATTGGCTCCTTCTTGCATAATAACTAGCAGTTCAGGCTTTGATGACAATACTCGAGTTAATTAGCCTTAAAAAATAGGAATGTCACAAAGTCTTTGTAGCACACTGCTGCAGAGGCTTGTAAAAAAAGCACTTTTTGGAGTGATGTGAAACAATAACAGAATTCAATGTTAGCAGGGGGAAAATAAGAATTAAATATTCAGCTGAATGCTGAGCCTGGTCAACTCCATCCTGACAATAGCTGACATCTCTCCATGGCCTGTATTGTTTGCTAAGCTCTGTTAATTGTGCTATGCTAAAAATGCTCTAACGACAATATTATGTACCCAGAGCCAATAATTAAAGGTTATGGTTACATAAAGTGCCAGAACTTTAAAACATCCTCAGCTTTAGCTACACACTGTGCTATTCACATCTACTTCTGATAAGGGTAACCATTAGACATGGTTAGGTTCTGTCGGAATCTTCGTAATTCAGAATAAATTCAGAAAGATTTGCTTTTTGAAGCAATTTCAAAGTTTTTAAGGAAACTGGAAGTCACTTTGCCCTTCCAAAGCTTTTCCCGCCATTTCTGTTACGAAGCAGTGAGTCGGAAATTATTCAGCGTTTCCCCGCTTCTGATCTCTGGCCTCAGCTCAAGCCTGGGAAGCCATTTTAAAGCAGAGTGGATGAATATCCTCCCTCTCCTCTCCCCTCGCTTCTGTCTGGATCCTGGGAAGCGTTTTAAAGCAGAGTGGATGAATTTCCTCCCTCTCCTCTCCCCTCGCTTCTGTCTGGAGCCTGGGAAGCATTTTAAAACAGAGGGAATTTCCTTTTGGACCCTTGTTAGCCATTGTGTCAAAGTTCGCAGCGTTGTGATGTAACGATCTGAATTTATTGTTGTTCCACATTCAAGGAAATCAACATGGATAACCATCTGCATCCCAGAACACTGTTGTCATGATTTTTTCAGCTTAGGGGCTGCGTCTTGAATTTCTTTTTCTGGGGTGAGTCTTTGTGTCGATATTCCATAGACTGACGTTTGACTCTAGGTCATAAAGGTGAACCCACGTTTTGTCTCCTGTCACAATTAAATGGAGAAAGGCATCACCTTCATTCTCATAATGCGAGAGGAGTTCCCGGCAAATTTTAAGTCTGTGCTCTTTCATTTTACACATCAGCAAAGCAATAATGTGATCCACACATTCTTCTGAAATGCCAATTATGCTTGGAATTTCTCTCTGAGTGATTCGACGATCATCCTGAATCAATCTGTCAACCTTTTGCTTGTGAAACCCAGTGGTTGCTGTCACAGGACGTCCAACTCTTTGTTTGTCATGCAAGTCAGATGTTCCCACCTCAACATCTTTAAACTTACTCGCCCAATGACGTACAGTACTCACATCAACACAATCACCATAAACAGCTTACATTCTCTGAGGAATCTCCTTTGGGGTGACACTTTCTGCTGTCAAGAATTCAATGACTGTATGTTGCTTAAGTTGCATTGACCAACCATCTGTGCAGGGTTCCATACTTTGCACTTTAACAACACAACCGTTCAATGCTAAGGCTTCCTGCCAAAATGGAACTGTAGAGGAGAGTCTACTGAACAAGCTAGTACCTGCCACAAACCAGCACTGCTATCTGTTGAGGAGTTATGGAGGTGGAGGCATTACTTTCCATTCAACCCTCGTACCTTACCTATATATGTAGGATCATGTAAACATTTTCCCAGGTAGAAAGGGGTCATGAATGGGAAAAGTTTAAGAAGCCCTGCTTTAGACTATCACCAATTATTCCAAGCAACTGTCTCATCCCCACAAACATTTCAGCTAAAACTGTATTATCCAGCTTCCTCAGATGCATTCCTTGATGCAGTAAAAAGTTTAAGTGTGTCAGAGAGGCTGAGAGGAATACTGTCAAAAAACTTGGTGATTCCGATAGCACATGTGAGAAGGTCCCTCTAGTCTCTACCAAGAGTCTAGACTTTGGGGGAGAGTAGGAGTCAAAGCAAAATGCTAAAAGTGGAGACAGCAGAGCAAGGATCTCTTCACATACACCCCTGAGGTTGTGCTGTTTCGCCAGCCCGGTTTCTGTCTCCATCAGATGGAAAAGGGGGGGGGGGGATGAATCGCTCCATTGGAGCTTCCCAAAACATACTTACCTCTCCATTGTGGCAGATGAAGCATCTTGTGACACTTCCCCTCCACTTTGGGAGGAATGGGGTGGGGCCAAGCCAATGTCATTTTATGGCTCTTGGCAGGAAAAAGAGGCCAAAACCCCCAATGTAATGAGGTGGCAAGATGCAATGGGAAAACTCACTTTGAGATAAGATCACAGGATGAATTAAACTCTTCACTCAGGGTATCAGTGCATCTCGCCACTCAATTGTAGGGCAGTTGCCCTAAGAGTTGCAGCTGAAAGGCAGTTTGTGTCTTTTCTGTTCCTGTTTTTGATTCCACTGCCAAAGGGCAGTAACAGACAAGTGATGAATAACAGTTGGCTGTTGTGTGTGCTTTGAAAAATCATCTGTTTCATTACAAAAATCATTGGCAAGGAAGCTCCTCTGAAGAAAGCAAGAAAAACAGACGATAACGCCTACCCTAGCAGAAACATTTCTGGATCACAGAAAATACACTTCAGGATTCACAAAGGAACATAAAATCCATAGTAAAACAGATGAAAAAATATACTAAAAGTTAATCAGGGAATAAGAATAAAACATACTACATTTAGACATGTTTGAAGCTACATAAATACTTGTAGTTGTTGTGAGCCTTTCAGTTATTAGCGGATGGGTTAAGCCTTTGAGAGATTTGAACCCAGGGTCTCCTGACTCATACATAGCTTACACTTCTTAGTTAGTGTAGCTCATATATCTGGAGGATACCATCTGTATCACCTTTCATTTTTCCAAACACTGCTATGTCTCAGCAAGCTCTAATAAAATCCCAAGGTCTCATAAACTAATCCTTATAAATCATTTATTTTGACTCTGACTAGGTAGAAAATTTCCACTGCTGAAATAAATGTCAAGGTATTTCCCTGGCTAGTTTTGACAGAAATTCAAGAATCAGTTCATGTGCATTCAAAAGGCCACAGGAATAACAATTCTGGACAAACTGGACAACAGATATTTGAAAACAAATATACAATTAAGCATTATAATTATTATGTGCCTGGCAAAGTGGTTCTAAGTATCTTATTTAATATTATTATAATATTTTCCTATTATTGGAAAACAAGGCAGAATTTGCTAGTTCTCCCTCTTATTGATTACATCAAAGAAACTTAGGAAAGCTCTAGCATGTCTCTGGGAAAACCTTCAAGAATTATATTTATGTGAAAGTCTACAATTATTCTATGGAAAAGAGTTACTGTGTGTGTGTGTCTAAGTGACTTTAAGTCACCTTATAGTAACTCCATAAATTTCATGGGGTCCTCTTAGATAAGGAATAGCCAGAGGTAGTTATTTCCTCTGAAATATAGTCCAAAGGACCTGCTACCCTTTGGTAGTCTCCCTACCAGGTACTATCCAAGCTCCACTGGCTCCCATCCAAGCTACAGTGGCTCCCAATAAGTTTCCAGTCCCAATTCAAGGTGCAGGTCATCTATATATATAAAGGAACAGTGGTCATGTGAAGACTACCTCAAACAGAGAAACCTTACAAACCAGAAACACAAAACTTGCCAACAGAAATAGGCCTCAAGCAAGGTACGTTTGTAGCAAAGAAACTCCCCCCCCCAAAAAACCTAAAAGGCCCCCAAAACAACGATTAAAAAATAAACTACATTTCCCAGCATCCTCCGTGGCTGCCAGCAAATGCCATTGGCCGACATCGGCCCACACAAAATGCAGAGAGGAAGAGTAACCATAGCAACGCTGGCAGGAGCCATCCAAGGCTAGGATAGAATGCTGAGAGATTTCAGTTGTCAGTTGGTGTTTGAGGGTTAACTGTCAAAACCAAACTCTATGAGGGAGCAATTCTCCAGCAATTCCTACCCACACAACACAACACAACTTCCAATCACAACCCATCCCACCAACCTTACGGGACCCCGTACACACAACACCTACCACCACCACAAACAAAAACCATTCCTTCCTTCCACACAGACAGAAACTGACCCAAAAGACAAGCCATGCCTTCTAAAAATAACAGGATTGGACGACACACTCACAACGCTACATACATCAAACAAAAAAGGGCAGAACAAACGCCAGAACAGAAACACACTGCGCAGCAGAGACACAGACAACAGGTCACTGCACGACACACAGCTGAGAACCAAATGCAAAGAACTACACGACAAGAAGAAGCGCGCAGCCAGGAACAACAAAGACACAGAAATGCAACACAACAGCAGCGCGCAAGGAGCGCAGAAACATGACGTCGCAACACAGAAAACAAACTTCAAAAACACCACAACCAATTCCACCACCTAGCCTTCAGATACAATGCTGCAGAAGACTACAGCATGGTGCCAGAGGCCGACATTGGCACCCTAACGCACATCTGCACACACTGCAAAGCCCTGAAATACCCAGCAGAAACAACAGGAATGTGCTGCCTAGCCGGTAAAGTCTCTCTACCACCACTTGCCACTCCTCCACAACCACTACAGACTTTGCTGAGTGGAGACACTCCAGAATCAAAACACTTCCTCTGCTATATAAGACAATACAACTTATGCTTCCAGATGACATCATTTGGAGCACACATAGAAAGTGCGCAATTCATGCCTACATGGCCCCACCAAGACCGTAAGTAACATCATTTCCAACCCTTACATACTCAGACTTTCTCGCATCTCCTAAATAGGGCACAGCAATGCGTGCCGGGTACAGCTAGTCACCTATAAAGCCCTAAACGGTTTGGGACCTGCTTATCTTCGCAATCGCCTCTTCCATTATGAACCAGTGCGTACCTTGAGATCGTCTGGGGAGGCACTGCTCTCTCTCCCCCCACCATCGCAAGCGCGGTTGGTGGGGACGAGGGAGAGAGCCTTCTCGGTGGTGGCCCCTCGGCTCTGGAACTCCCTCCCTAGGGAGATCAGACAGGCTCCCACTTTGTCCCCTTTCCGGACTCAACTGAAAACCTGGATGTTCCAGTGTGCTTTCGATTAAGCAGCTCACTAGTAATTACTCCTGTCCTCACTGAGTATAGCACTTTATTCTGGCCCTCATTTCACCCACCTCAACATGTTTTATAATAGTCTTGTCTGCCCAATCTACTGGTTGTCGCACTTTTCTGGTGCTCCTGTAAAATGTATTGCACTCATTGTATTTGTACCCCAGCTAATTTTCTTTCCAGCCATATTGTTCTTATGTTGTGTATAACTATGTTGTGTTTTAGCTGATGTTTAAATTGGTAATGTGTTATTTTCTGTGTGTTTAACTGTCTTTTGGGCTTGTCCCTTGTAAGCTGCTCCGAGTCCACAAGGGGAGATGGTTGGCGGGGTATAAAAATAAAGTTGTTATTATTAACCAGAGTAATTTGCTTAGCTTCTATGATCAAACAGGATCTGATGCCCTTAAGCTGTACTAAATACCTTTATATATACATTTGGGAACTTTTAATGTATCAAGCTGACTGTCCCCTATATTCCATTCATTTTCCACATCAGATTTATAGATTATTGAAAAGCCTTTGGTTATAGATCATTCTTTAAAAGGAGAGTTACACAATATGCATAACCTATAGTGAAGTCAAGATGCCACTCTAAGGAGAGCACACGGAAAACAAAAATAGTTCTAATTGGCAAGGGTGTCAGACAAGGCTAGTCTGTATGGCTGCATTAGCTTAAATGATATCACAAACATATCATAAGAAAAGATGGATTAGACTTAGAGGAAGAAGAAATGAAAATTGGAAGAAGGAACATCAACAATTTAAGATATGCAAATGACACCACACTACTAGTTGAAAAGAGACCTAGAATGACCATTTACAAAAGGCAGGGGGGAAATGTGCAAAAACTGGGTTGCAGTACACTACTGGTAGATAGATGAAATCAAGGCAGCTAAAGCCTTGGGTTTGCAGGACCTGAATATCATTGGGTCATTTCATTTCAGGAGAGCCCTAAGGAATGTTGGGAGGGGAAGGACAGTATGCGAGTCAGCAGAATGCTGTGAAAGGCAAGCTGTTGCTCAGCAAGGAACCACCAGAACCACCTCTTTGTGCTTTGAAGTTAAACCAGAAAGCATGGCCATAGTGGTAGGGAAATCCTCAGTGAGTTTCTGAGGGAGACTATTCAGCGAAGAGCTTTTTTCCCCAAAAAATATTAAGCAATGGCTTTCGTTGCCCAATTTTATAATAGTCGCACTCCCCTTTTTGGTGAAAAAAAGGGATACAAATGTGACCATTATACGATGAAATACAGCAAGTCTCAGTATCCGAGAATAATACACAGGGTTCATTTACCCTAATGTGGGAGATGTCCTGGAATTTCCCTAAGCTTTATCGGAGCTTGTCTGCACCTTGTTGCACTGCAAATAATTGGGCTGCTTCCTATTTGGCCATCCCTCTTTCCCCAGGCTTGGGTAGCCAACGGACAGAGGGTGGAATTTACCTTCCCCTGTTATCTTAGACTTAGTGGTGACCACCTGGCATGAAACTGGCAGTGGTTGTTGCTTGTTACATGTTGCACTAGCAATTGAAGAAAGAAGAGGGGAACAAAGGAGTCATTCCTCCTTTCCCCTCTCCTCCCCACCTCCCTCTGTCATGTTGTTTCATTACTCCAGCTAGAATCACTACATGCAACAAGCAATAGCTACCAGTTTCATGCTCGGTGGCAGCTGCTAAGTCCAGTGCAAAAGAGGGAAGGGAAAAGTAGTAGTCTAGTGCCCTCCCCAAAAAGGTACCCAAGGTGCCCAAGTCTTTCATAAAGTAAAAGAAATTTCTATTTTGAACTAGTATAAGTATTCCAGCTTGGGTAGACATTTGCATCCCAATTCATCCATGAAACATTGGGAGTCCTTGACCAAGTCCTATATATATCTCAGGCTAACAAGATTGTTGTAAAGATAAAGGAAATGAAATGACCCAATATATGAGTTCCTTGCAAGAATGCAATTTCAATAAATAAAAAAACCTAAGTTCTCCCTTTCCTCATGCAATGCTTTGGCAATTGATTTTTTTAAAAAAAGGAAATAGCAACCAATCTACATAAATGTGCTCAGCATGCACATTTATTTCTTGGCCAGATAATATCTCCAGACCCCAAATCCTCTTGAACCAAGGAATGAATAAACACTTCAATGCCTTTAATCCTTTAGAGGAAATATCTTCCAGAGAAGTATGGCCATTGAACTAAAGCTTGTTAATATTATTAGGACTGTGGAAGAATTATAATGCCCAAATATTTCAGTTGTGTCAAATAATAAAAAAGGCACATCCAGTGATGCTGTATTTTAAAAGACACTTAGAGCCACAGGATGACCAGAAAGCCAAGAATGGTTATTCATTCAGTAGACAAATTAGTTAATATTAATTATGGTAAATCCTAAAAATGGGAAAGTAAGGCCTATGAAACGTGCAGTTAAAGATTTTGAGCTTAATTGCTAACCTAGGCTGCTTGAAGCTATAAATACACCAGCTCAGTTCCCGAAAGTCTACAGTAGAAATTCATTAATTTCTTCCACCTTAATCGTTTGGGTTTTTTTGCTTCCCTCCAGAAAATTTACCTGCTTTTATCACCATGCCATTTTCTCTATTTAATCTACTTGCTTTCTACCGGCAATATTTTCTAAATAAAGCTGTTCTCCTCATACTGATAAAGCTTTAAGAGTGCAAACTTGCTTCTAGCATATGGGGACATACACGTGTTGTAAATAAGTACAGTTATCCATGTCAAAGCACTGGCCCATCTAGTCTAGGATAATTTGATCCTATTCAAATTAACTTTCCAAGGCAGGCTCATCTCAAGACATTCTGCTCTTGAGGCAACAGACAAGATGATGCTCCCTTAGGTTCCATGTACAGATGTTGATGGGACTAGGAATTGACTCCAACGGCATCATCATATTTACCAAAATGAGTGTCCTAGGACGCTTTGAGCCTTATTTGGGGATGGAGACCCAAGCCAGTCATTCAACTAGGGTGGAAGCATTTTTGGACACTTCCACCCAAACATGGGAGCCTTCTCATGTTATGCTGGCTCCAATGGGGCCAGCGCGCTTCTGTCCTGTTTGAGTAATGCTCCACCCATATAATGACGTGCTTGCTGATGAAATGGCATGAGGGGAGGGCCCCCAAGTTGTTACTCCAACATTGAGGAATGGAACAGCATCTTCCAAATAACCTGAAAGGAGCAGAGTTGGGTTTGTGGTGCACACACACAATTCTGCCCTCCAATACAGGGAACTAACCAGAGATCTCTGAAAGAATAGCTGCTACCACTTCCTATCAGCATCTCATCAGTATTTATTTACCCAAGACAGTTTGGACTCATTCTGGTCTCAAGCTGGCTAGCTGTTCCAAGGCTCTAGGCAAGATCTTTCCCAGCCCTGTTAGCCAAAAGACTTTTTACTGGAGAAACCAGCAACTGTACATATGGCTCTTCTGCATATAAAGATTGTGCCCATTCCAGAAAATGTCTGACCTCCCACAGTGATGCATATTTAATTATATTCCATTTCGGTTGTTCTAATGTGTTCAGTTTGGGGAAGCCTTTGAAAAGGGCTTAGCCCAAGGCACTGTGACCAAACTATTGACTGGGAAGGATTACAGAGAATATGTGATTCCCTTATGTTAATGGATTCATTGCCTACTGATCTGTTTATTTACTGAAATAATGTAAATGGAGTAAATATAAGTGTTCTAGGTTGGAACAATAACTCACTCTCTGCAATTCTGAACATTTGGGTACAAATGGAAAATTTCATTGGGGGGGCAGGATTCTTACTGGGGATAGTCTTCTTATTTTGCCTCCCCATAGCTGCATCCCTGGGAATTGGCTATTAATGTAGCAAGGAGTAAAATCTTCAGGGTGCATGCCATTCTAGGTGGCAGCAGTCAAATGGCAGTCAAATTAGTCTCCCTCTTCCCTTCTGTTTCTCTCAATATTTATGCATATAAACTAAAAAATGTGACCACATCATGAAATTTAATTTCACTGCCCACCCACATATATCTATATTTTCAAGACAGCTTGAGACATAACTGTCTTAAGCTATTCATTTTCCTATTACTTGTTTTGGGTGAACAGATGATTGAAAGGTTATCATGATTCAGTCTTTGAAAAATGCATATACTTTCATGTGTAAGAATGGATTTGGATAAAACCCAAGGCAGGAAACAACCAGTCATTATGAATGAGTTCACATATGTACATCTTGATCACAGGAAAATCATATTCAAAGAATTTCCATAGCAACCCAAGTAGACCGCCTCCATGGATCTTCCTCTAAGGGACCACACGTGTTCATAAATTGTACAGGAATCATGGCAATAATACCATGTTTTAATGGAATCTGAGCTCTATAATCAGAATGCCAGAACATTTTCATTAGAAGAAAAAAAAGGAATTTGTTATCCTTAGATTTCCCTCTTTGGGTTGATCTCCAGTCATCATAGTAGATTGCAGGCTAGGGGCTGGGGGAAGCCACAGATTTTCCCAGCCATCATATACACCTGTGAACTATCACTTCCTTAATGCAAAGCATTTTAGGATAATTGGGAGTAGGCAATTAAAACTCATTAACATTGCCAGTGTTTTGAATTCTAGTGGAGGTTGTTGATAATGTTGGTATCATGACTAGGCTAGAAACAGAAGAAAGGTCCTCTCTCCATCCCAACTGCCATTGTCATGGCCATGGAGGGAAAAGGCAACAAGAATGGTATAGCTTCATTATGTCCAGGATAAAAGTAGACAAAGGCCCAAACCCCCCTCCCTTTCCACCTCCATTGCTTTGGTCTCAGAATGAGAGATTAAGAGGCATTACATCTGCTGGATTTAGTCTCCTCCTCCATGGCCATCTTTTTTTCCTGGTGTTTCTTATTTTCAAATTGTAGGTCTGAGGGCAGGAAATTGTTTTGTTGTTCTTTTATTTGTAAAGCACCATGTATAGTGAATGAGATATATAACAGGAGGAGGACAAACAACAACCACCACCACCATAGAGTTTGGTCGCATACCTACTGGATAGGTTCGTCGGAATGCTCTTAAAATCAGAATTAATTCTGATTAAATTCACTTTTGAGGCGATGTAAGCAACACGGAAGTGAATTTGCCTTTTTGAAGCCGCCGCTGCCATTTTCGGAAAGGAATCGGCAGGTTAAACATCCGGTTTGGATGCGGCTTTCTTTCCCTCTGAGAGGGGAAGGAAGGCCTCCTCCAAACTGGGTCAAACACCGGGTGTGGATGCGGCTTTCTTTCCCCCCGCAGGGTGGGGTGGGGGGAGAGAAAAGCCGCATCCAAATGAAACAAGAAATAACACTTTGAAACCTCTAGAAATCTCTATGATTTAAATTTTGTGTTTTACAACACATGAAAGATATACAAATGGTTTCTCAAATTTTCCTTCTTTTCTTTCTTTGTGATTCCACACACCCCTTATTTTTATTAAATGTCCCTCAACTGCATCCCAGGCTACTCCCACCCTTATATCATTCCAGTGTCTTCTAGGGGGCAATACCACCCACTTTGGAAAGCATTAATCTAGACCCAAAGGTAATACCAAGATCAGCATTTATGGCTTCCATTCTTTTCTGTATTATCTGCATAACCTTTACCTTCTTGCACCCAACTCTCCTCCTCAACCACCACTCCCATAAATGCTACCAATTTCCCATTCTGCTCTGTTTCCATCTCTGAGCTAAATGGGGGAGTGTATAAATTGAGAAATGTCCACTGAAATTTTCATTCTGGCATTGAGGCAAAGATGGGTAGAATATCTAAACAGGAAAGACAGCAGGTCACTTCTATTGATAAGCAAGAGGACAATTCAAAGGCTACAGCTCATTTCTCTTCAATCAGTGTGGGGATGGGTAGTGCTCAAACAGTTAATCTCTTTCTGTCACTCAAATAAGATATGACTCAAAGGCGCATGGGGGCAGATAGATTGAGTGGGAAGGTGACATTTTTATCTAGTCACTTCTCTGACAGTAACAACACTTTGGGATTATTTTGATGTTAATTATTTCATCTTGGGAACATTCTTCCCCTAGAGATAAGGTTAAAAGTTGCTTTGCAGATTTTTCTCACATGTCCATTGTTTCTCTTGCACTCCTTCAGCATAAAGATTTAGGATTGTTTATGCTGTTTAGCAGGAAGGCTTAGTTGATGCCCCCGATTCAATCTTCAATGCTCCACTAGACCAAGTCTCTTTATGTTAAAAAATAAAAGGAAGAGGAGAAAACAACAAAGCAGTGGCTGTACCGTGAAATGAAAAAGGAAGAAATGTTGACATTTCTTGTTTGCTACATACTAAGCCAACAACAGTAGTGTGTGAACAGCCAAATGCCCTGTTGCTAAAGAACATGTCAATTCATGCAGGATCAGACCGGCCAGATGCCTTTGAAAGCCCTTAATAGGGCACAAGTGGACCAGCATGCTTTTTTAAAAAACAAAACAAAACAAAAACCACTGCCTCTTCTTCTGAGGAAAATACATATCAATCAGGATTACTAGCCATATTTATAATCCCATCTCCCTTTAGTTTCCCCACTTCGATTTCAAAGCTGTCTCTGTAAGCCATTCGTACAGTATTTCTCAACCTGGGGGTTGGGACACCTGGGAGGGAGGGTTGTAAGGGGTGCCTGTGGGGTCACCAAAGACCATCAGAAAACACAATATTTTCTGTTGATCATGGGGGCTGTGTGTGGGAAGTTTGGCCCAATGCTATTGTTGGTGGGGTTCAGAATGCTCTTTGATTGTAGGGGAACTATACATCCCAGCAACTACAACTGCCAAATGTCAAGGTCTATTTTCCCCAAACTCCACCAGTGTTCACATTTGAGCATATTGAATATCCATGCCAAGTTTGGTCCCGATCCATCATTGTTTGAGTCCACAGTGCTCTCTGGATGTAGATGAACTACAACTCCAACACTCAAGGTCAATGCCCACCGAACTCTTCCAGTATTTTCTGTTGGTCATGGGAGTTCTTTGTGCCAAGTTTGGTTCAATTCCATTGTGGGTGGAGTTCAGAGTGCTCTTTGATTGTAGGTGAATTATAAATCCCAGCAATTGCAACTCCCAAATGACAAAATCAATCAACCCCCCCCCCCCCAACTCCGCAAGTATTCAAATTTGGGCTTATTGGGTATTTATGCAAAATTTGGTCCAGTGAATGAAAATACATCCTGCATATCAGATATTTACATTACGATTCATAACAGTAGCAAAATTACGTTTATGAAGTAGCAACAAAAATAATTTTATGGTGGGGGAGGTCACCACAACATGAGGAACTGTATTAAAGTGTCGCGGCATTAGGAAGGTTGAGAAACACTACACTAGAACATTTAATCTTTTAACTATATACTGTGTGAAAATGTGCTTCCTTTCATCTGTCCTGAACTGCTCCCCATCCAACTTCAGAGTATGAACCCATGTTCTAGTCTTACAAATCACTTTTCTCCACACAATGCTTACTCTTATACACTCTCCCTTGGTGTTTTTTCTTTTTACTGAGCTGAATAGTCCCAAATATTGTGGCACTTCCTCACAGAATTCCTCCAGTCCTTTTTTTTTGTACTTTCCCTAGTTCCAAAATATCCTTTCTCTGATGTTTTAACTGCCTACAGAAAGTGGTATGGTTATAGTTTTGTAAGAGGGTGCAATAATTTTAGCAGTTCATCAGTTTTAAGGATCAGGGCTGTTTTACAAATTAAGAAGCTAATTGGCCACTATCTTACGTGCAAACAATTAATTTCTAAATCTCTTGACACTCTTTTGTTATTTACTCCCCAAGCACTGAAAAATCCCACTGCTAAGTTTTATTTAGGGGAGAATCATGGGAGAATTCTTGAATCTTCAATATCAGCTTCAGGAGTAGGAAGTTCTTGCACAAGGTGCCTTCAGTGGAGACCGTTCCTCATCATCATTGTGACTTTCATTGCCCTATTCTTCAGGAAGAAACTAGCCCCTTTATGAACCACCCTGGCTCTTGATATCCTGAAAAGAGGTATTCATCCTGCTCTCTTTCCACTGGTGCTAGTAGAGACAACGGGTACACCTACTGTAGAATTATTTGATACACAGCAAGATTACTACACAGCAAACAAGATCACTATACTGGCTGTTATATTGGATCATATGTCGGACATATAGTCCAAGTATCTAGGACTATGTGATGTATTGCAAATAATGCAGGGAGATCTGAATAGAGTGGCCTTTTGCAGCTCACAGAGGATAATTTTGTCAACGCCGATTGTTTTCTAGTGCTGGCCAAGGTCTTTAGGCACTGCAATCAGTGTGCTGATAACCACTGGGACCACCTTTAATGGGTTGTGCCAGTCTCTTTACCTCATTATTTTACTGACACAAAAACAGAGTTGTTGTTGTTGTTATCATCATCCACTTTATCTCCCCAAAGGAGACTCAAAGCAGCTAGTTTGACACCGGTTTAACTGCCATCGTTCAATTCTATTGAATCATGGGAACTGAAGCTTAATGGGGCACCTGCACAATTTGGCAGAGACGGCTAAATATCTTGAAAAGCTACCATTCTAAAGATTGGGGCAAGGGCTGGGTAAATGATCTTGGAGGGCCGTATCCAGCCCACAGACCTTAGTTTGGGGAACCCTGGTATAGAACTTTAATTGGTAACAAGCAGGGCCGTAGCCAGGATTTTGTTTCGGAGGGGGCTGAGTTTGGTTCTGAGACTGGGTGGAAGAGGATCTACCCTAGCAAACCTTTTGTATTGTTATCCCAATAACCCCATTAATGTGGGATATAATGAGCATTGAATAGATCATGATATGAATAAACATAACAGTTTAAATAATGTACTAAGGCCTTTCGCCACCCTAATTTTGTATTTTGCCTGGTAACAAGCCATTGTTTTTTAAAGCTCTTTGTTTTGCTAATTTTGTATTTTACATTGTTTTAGCTCTGTTTTGTTTGAAATTGTACCACAAGCCACTTTCAGGAGAAAGGTGGAATATAAATTAGACAAATAAATTATAAATAAATGAAATGCACAACCACAAAATAGGATAGCATAAGCTGTTCTGAAAAAGCATGGTTCTCCGCCCCCAGCAAGCCTGTCTCTATATGCTAGACTGAAAACAGTTTACTAAATCTTTTTTTAAATGAGTAACCATGCATGGCCTCGGTCCAGTTTAGGGCCATAATGTATTATTTTTTCAGTTTATTCCTGGCCAAGTTGTATTTCAAAACCTTTCTTCCCCACCTCAGTCCATAAATACTAGGGCTACAAGAAAAACTGCTACTGGCATTACATTGTCTGTTTTAATGTTGTTTGCAATTCAGTCCATGAGCTTTCTTCAGCAGATTTCCAGCTTCTCCGGATTTATTTTAGAGCTATTTCTAACTAAATTTAAGGTCCTCTCTTTGCTGTCAGGATGATCCAATGTCTGTCAAGGTGGTCACTTCTATGTTTTCTGGTTCCTCCACCCATTCAGAATGTCTTACCAAACCTCATCTTGAAATACCCCCACCTTCACATTGCTACCTGTGTACTACAGACAGGCATGTAAAATTTCTCTCATCTTTTACTACCTTACAGACAAGGACACAACCCTAATCAATCCACTCATCACATCTATGCCTCTATGCAATCCCTTCATCAGCGGGAAAAGTTTCAACTTCATCTCAGAGTAGAAATTGTTTCTCACTTGCCACCCAGAACTTCACTTCTACCGCTTGCTGAGAAAAGGTATAGAGGAGGCCGGATATAATGATCACAGAAAATAATTTCTAGCAAATGTTAATTGTAGCTGGGATTCTTTACTGAATGACTTGAGAATGGTTTGCCATTATGCATGTCAAGAGTAACAGCAAATGATAATGTTAATTCCCCACAGAGAAAGTGCAGAGACAGCTGGTGGCACTGCACGGCGTGTGTGGTTTTTTAAAAAAATTCTCCAGAAGGTTCAGGAAGTAGAAATTTAATTGGTAGGACTGGGACATCTCTTCCCACCATCCAGCTGGATCAAGTAAGGCCTTCAAGGTTTGCTTATTCTGAAACTGGCAAAGCAGGAGTGCCCTCTCATGTGCTTAACATGTCTAGTTCAGTAGTAATGCATTTTGAGGTCCAATGCAATGGAAGCATTGTACACATAAACATGAGACACTCTTTCTAATTAGAACAGCCTGTGTTTTCCTTTATCCAAGAGCTTCTTATTCAGCTTTGAAAACTGTTGGAGGATATTCACAAACTAGGTCCTTCTATAAAAGTGATATTAATATATGTGGACATGGCACTGATTTAGGAACATGTTTTTCCAGAACCAACTCTGCTTTGTTCAATAACAAGAAGACTGACTCTGAAACTGGTTCAGGAAACTCACACGGTTTAGATTGCTTTTTATAGTACTTCACTGGCCCCTTGTGGAATTGTGTTGGGTACCTTAATTTTCAAACAAGCAACATAACTTGTAGAGGACTCTACTCTTCCTAAACCCTGCCTGAATTCTTCCTTCTGCACTCAGCCTAGTTGTAATTCATATGTGATAATAGTCATGTTCACTGAGATATAGCAGACAGGAAGAAGAAAATCAGTATATCAGTTGCTACAAATGGCAATAACTGGAGAGACTGGGTATAGTAGAATGTTATTTGGGTAGAAATATTCAGATTGTATTAACAAAATTATTGCAATGTAAACAATACAGTAAACTAAAGCAAATAGTTTTATGTAAATTAATATCAACATTGTAACTTATCATAAAATTAATAAAAGGGTTTAATGAACTCAAATCCATTTTGACAACTCCATTATTCTCCACAGCCTTAATCCAATCACTAGCTGCAAACTAGTGACTACTGAATGAATCATCAATACATTTGTTAATTAATTAAATTGGTCTAATTTTGTTTAAGATTAACTATAAGCTTTGTGATTGTGTTGTACTTTTTCAGTTTTTCTTAATGTGGAAGGATTATCACTTTGTCATTTGCTGGCAGCATATAATTGATGCAGCTAGCGCAAGAATGTGGGATGTAATGATACCATATGATCACATTTTCTACATTTGACCTTGGGTGAATCACACACTCCTAGCCCCAGAGAACCCCATGACAGCATAATCTTAGAGTCACCATAGGTCAGAAATTATTTAACGGCACACAACAACAAAAACAGCAGCAATAAAATGCTTCAACAATGAAAGCAAATCCTTAATGCATCCAATTGCCTGAGTATGGAACTATGGATCATTTGTAGAAGAGTAATTCTAGTATTTCATTTGATCCTGGAAGATGTTAATTATTACACTAGTGACCTTGCCTCATTTTATAATTTTGTGTATCACTTGAAATGTTTGACAGGAACCAACTAAGCATAATGGGATACATCGTTTTAGTTATGGAAAATATGTGCACAGATTAAATAAATATTGAGAAGTACATTTAAAAATATTTTCTATCTTATAAAATAATGAGTCATTTCAAATCTTTAATTTAGATAAATAAGTAGGCACCAGTGATAATAACGCTCAGGACTATAGATTCATATCTTTTGTCCATATGTATGGACAACAGAAATGTAACATATAAATTAATTCATACTGAAGCAGACATTATAGCTAGACACAAAAAATGCTTCCACAACTCCTGTCTCTTTGCAACAAAGGTAGAAAAAACTTCAAAACAAGATCACTATTATCCTTCTTTGGATACAATAGGCAGTTCCACACACATTGAAAATGCAGGGCCATCCTGAATGCCAGACTCACCCTGCATAGCAGCCAGATTAGGACTTTCTGGGCCACCTCAGAGGCAGCAGTGAGTCCTGACTGCCCAGACACGCCGAACATAGTTTGGAGCCCCCGGGAAGCTATCCTACATGAAATGGCAGTCAAGCCAACAGTGTAGATATGTCCAAGGAGAGGATGGGTTCACCAACTTGAGTCCCTATATCGAGAGAAAGGTGGGATAAAAATATAAAAATAGAGTAAATTGTTTTCATTTCATGTTTCCATGGTTAGCATATAACTTTTGAAATGGTCGTGTAATGCATGATACTGCAGAAAAATATGGACTATTGACATGTAATCAGGATATTTTAGCACACTTACTACAGAGGTCCTATTCAAAGCACACATAGAAGTGTGTAGATCAGGGGTGAGCAATTGTTTTTTCCAAGGGGCCACACGAGAGCCAAAAAATATTATGGAGGGCTGCACCTAAAGGCTGAACTACATTCTACATAATATCAATTGCATTTCTTTAACAATAATAAAAATGCATTTTTGATATATTAATAAGACTGATAAGTGTATATGTTATGAGCAATGAAAAAGAGAGGTTGTCATAGGAAAAATGACATTTATTCACTAAAATTTTACAAAACAATGGTTAACAAAATGTGAACATTTGTATCATTTGTGATTCATTATATCAGGGGTCAGGAACCAGTTTGACTCAGAGAGCCATAAAAGCAAAATATTTGGAAATTTATTTCAGTGAGAGCATTATAATAATGATGATGATGATGATGATATTCATTCAGCCTCTCCTAATAATAATAATAATAATAATAATAATAATAATATTAATAACAGCAGCAGCAGGTTCCTAGAATAGGAGACCTCCAAGGGCCATCCAGTCCAACCTCCTTCTGCCATAAGGGAAAAACACAATCAGAGCATTCCTCACAGATGGCCATTCAGCCATTTTGAACCAAACCTGGCACACTGAACTCTCATGAGACCAACAGGAAGTACTGAAAGGGTTTGCTGGGCAGGCATTTACCTTGAGTTTGGGAGTTGTAGTTCTCCTACATCCAGAGAGCATGAATCCTCAATTTGCACTCAAATTGAGTGTGCACTCAAATAATGATGGATCAGGACCAAACTTGGCATGAATCCTCGATTTGCCCAAAGTGGCAGAAGAGGAGGGGATGGAAGCCCCCCCCCGCGCACGCGCTTGCTCCAACCTCAGCCTTGCCCCTTTCTTGGTCTGGCCATGCCCCTTTCTTGGTCTGGCCCCGCCCCCTCTCCATCGCTGTAGTCTCGCTCCTTCCTTCTTCCGTTCAGGTGGTGGAAGGGGGAAGGAATTAAAGAGGGAAAGAGGGAGGGAGGGAAGGAAACAGGAAACAGAAGAAGGGAAAGAGCTCCGAGGCAAGAGGAACGTGCGAGGAGGAAGTGAAGGGAGGAGGAAGAGGGCGAAGGCGAAGGCATACTCTTGCTCCTGGGCGCCTCCCCTTCTTCCCCCTCCCTTCCCTTCCCCTACACTTGCCTGCCTGCCTGCTTCTTCGTGTTTGCAGCTGCCCCAATGGGAGTTCGTCTCCCTCTCTTCACAATGAAGCCTTGAGGGAGCCAAGGGCCAGACAGCATCAGCTGCCGGGCCGGATGGGCCCGTAGTTTGCCCATCCCTGGTGTAGATACAAAGAATACAAAGAGGCAACTAATAGGTTTGATGTAAGCTGTCTTCATTCCTGCTAACTGCTATCAGATTGTTTTAAATTTATGATAACCTTGTGAATGTATGACCTCAATGACATCCTGTTATTAACAGGCCTGTTTAGCTTTTGGAAATTGTGAACCATAGCTTCCTTGAAGTGATTCAACCAACTTGTGTTGTGGTCTTATTCTTTTGCTAATGTTGATTGAAAACTATATAAGTAAAAGTAAAGGTTTCCCCTTTGACATTAAGTCTAGTCATGTCTGACTCGGTTGTGATGCTCATCTCCATTTCTAATCCAAAAAAAGTCAGCACTGTCCGTAGACACCTCCAAGGTCATGTGGCCAGCATGACTGCATGAAGCACCGTTACCTTCCCACAGAAGGAGTGCCTATTGATTTACTCACATTTGCATGTTTTTGAACTGCTAGGTTGGCAGAAGCTGGGGCTAACACTGGGAGCTCACCCTGCTCCCTGGATTCAAACCACCAACCTTTCAGTCAGCAAGCTCAGCAGCTCAGCGGTTTACCAGCTATGCCACCAAGTGGCCTAAACAGCTGTACACTGTTTATTAATTATAGCAATGTGACATTGGGGAAAGGGTGATCTCACATTGTCAGTTTAACCTTTTTTTGTAATGATAGATCAAAATTTCATGTCAAGACAATTGACATCTGACACACACACACACACACACACAGACCAACATCTACTCTTATCTTGCATGATATTTCCTCCCTCCCCTCTGCCCTAACATTTTCTATTTGAGTTTCCTCCTGAAAGCATACAGCTTTCAGGATAATTCCTGGGTATATAACACAATATGGTCTTCTAACCTGCAATGTTTTGCCACATTTTTCTTTCCATTATGGAAGAGTCACCTTTTCTGACTGCAATCCACCTAGAAGTAAATATTCTTGAACTCAGTGGGGTACATTTCTGAGTAGACACGTATAAGACTCCAATGTAAATTATGTCCCTCACCAGAATTTTATTCTGGATTGCTGTCAATACAATGAAATAGGGATTTGTTGCTTAAAGCTTGTTGAATGAGTGACACTAGTAAAATACAATCTGTAACCATTTCCTCTGTTGTTTAATATAAATTGATGTCACAGCCTGCTTTGACAAAACCATACCTCATTCATAATTCATTAGTTTCACCACAGATGGTATCTCTCCGTAAGGGAAGCCTCGCTGCCTTCCTTGAGTGATCACACTTTACATCTTCTCTGTCGGACCTGGGCCAATGTATGATGAAGGCATTATAAATGGACTTCAGAATGACATTCTATTAATAGTTAGATGAAGACATAGCAAACAAGATTTCATGACTCCAGTGAAGTAGCATATTGAAAACTCTGGGGGTGGGGGGTTTCCAGCAAGCCCCATTTAAAATCTTCCTGCAGCAAAAACAGTACTCACTTTATAAACATTATTGTTTTCTACAGGCATCTAGCTTCCTCCCTGACTCCCATGCACATCACTTTTTAAAAAATATCTGACACTGGGCACATCGACACTGTAAAATTAAAGCAGTATGACACCATTCTAACTGCCAATGCCTCGGAATCATGGAAATTGTAGTTTTGCATGGTCTTTAGCCTTCTCCCCAATATAATGCTGGTGTCTCACCAATATACAACTCCAATTATTCCATAGTATTGAGCCAATGCAGTTAAAGTGCCATTGAACTGCACTAATTCTGATCTACATTTAAATATTCTAACACAAATTTTAAATTTTACTCTAATAATAAAAATGGCTTGTGGATTACTTTTAATTTGTTCTTCCACCTTTCTTCCAAGGGACTCAAGGATAGTTCAATTCAGCCTCTTCCCTTGGGTTTTGTGTACTCACAAGAAGTGATATAGATTAGGGAAGAAGTGCCAGACCAAAGTATAATATGTATTAATGGGACACTAATGGGGCGTCAATGTTTTTAATTCTAACAGACAGGATGAGTTTCAATCACAGCCTTTTTCCTGCTCTGACTTGAGCCTTTACAGAGCCTTTGTCATGTGATTCCAGGTGACACTGTTAATTTATTGACAACAAGTAAATGATGTCATCTACTATCTTATTCCATATCAGCTTTGTTGTACTGGAGGCAATAAGCACACTGTTATTCACTAGCCTGATAGTAATTTCAGTTCATTAAAATGATTTCTTAGATTTATACTGTAGCTTGTTAGATTTGTTGTGACACAAATTCCTCTCCAAAAAAATAGCAATCTTAATATATTTAGGGTCTGACAAACACATGATTAGAGAATTGAAACTAAACAATTCAAGGTTTAACTAATCACTGTAGAGGGCTGAGAATGTCACTGCTTCAGTCTTGCAAATATTTGGTCCCCCCCTCTCTTCCTTTGTAACTGCTTCCATGCTCTCTCAAAAGGAAAGCATTCAATAGTACATGTGCCCAGACCTAGCACAGGGAAAGCAAACTCATTGTAGAAATGAGCTGAGCACCACACAGAGGCTCAGTATAGGAAATGCACTGCATGTGACTGCAGAGGAATGACACAACATACTGAAAATTATGCAGTTCTGCTTAAGAAATAAATAAATAATACATTTTATTTGTTTTGTTACCCGCCTCTCCTCACGACTCAAGATGAGACACAACATCATTAAATACATAGATGAAACATAGAACTGTACAATGCATATAAACACAGAACAAATATTAAAATGGCATATAAATAAATTCCAAACCAATCTATGACAATTAATTTGATATAATATTGCACTTAAAATATATTTAAAGTACTTTATAAAGTACTTTGAAGTTTAAATATAAAGGATGAGGCACTTTGGCATGAAATCACAAAGAGAGATAAGGTTGTAATAGTGTCACAAAGAGAGATAAGACTGTGATACAGTCAGAGAGATAAGAGTGTGTTGGAATGCTGGGCTTCTAAACCACAGGAGGCGAAAACAATCAGCAGCCACCAGCTGTATTCCACAGCCAATTAAACCCCTCTAACGGAATAGGCTGCTCGCATTGATTCCAGGTCTTAGGTGATCAATAAACATCACCTCTGTGAGATAGATAGATAAATAGATAGATAGGGAGGCTGTTTTACAGAAAATTTTGCTGCAGCCATTTTGTCCACATATGGTCGAGCAAATATTATGTCATACTATGTGGCAGCCAAATGCCGCTTCCATCTTATCAAATACAAAACAAAAGACCCAAAACAACTGCAAAATATGGCAAGCGGTTTATGGGTTGTTCTTTATTTACAGCGATACAACTATTTCTTACCATGGTTCCCTCTATATTGACCATTTAATGCAGTTCAAAGCTAGCTTCAAATTGCAGCTACTAGGCAATTAATGCCCACAAAAATCATGAAAGAAAGACCTGAAAATCCATTCATGCTCTGTTAATTGTGTAATCACCATTTGGGCCTCAGACTGCTTCCAGGATTTCCTATGCAATCATCTGTACAACGAAACCACTTTCTTCAATACTGGTTTGAAACTGATTTAAGTGCTCAGAGTCGACGTGACAAATGTGAAGCACAATAATTACTTAAACATTTGACACACAATTGTGCTTTCCCCCCCTTCTTTACCAAGTGCAGGTCACCTCCCTAATTCCAAAATGAAGAATTCACCTACACACATTGGTAGAGCCTTTCCACATTGAACAACAAGAAACAAGTCAATGGAAACAAAAAACGTTACCTGCAAACACAGAGCTCTTTGATCTCAAAATAGGTTGATTTCCCTTTCACTGAGCAGGTAAATGGTGAAATTATTTTGCCTGCTATTGGAAAGCAGCTTGGGACAGATCTGTTTTACAGAACTGAGATCCAAGTCTGTAAAACAAAGGAGTATAATCTGAAAGAATTGAGATAAAAATATTCAGCTTTCAGAACTTTACGCAAACTTTCAAAACTAGGACTTGGTATGCCCTCTGCTGGTCTTTGAACAGTACTAAAATATATTTGCAGAAAGATATTATGCTCCAAAACTAGGGAGAATGTATAAACATTTTAATGTATTCGTGAGCGCCAGTGAGCTTGCATATTTAATCTGCTCATATCAGAAGAGGCTTAAGCCATTAAATACCATTATATTCAGTACCTGTGATAGCGTTAGAACTCATGGGCTTGAGAAAGAAAATAACATAATATTTTAACTATTGTAGTGCTGCCATTACACAGTGCAAGTTATCCAACTTTTACATACAATCCTGTCCCGTATGACCATCTATCCCCGCAGAAGATTGTTGGATATCTTTTAGATGACAAGTGCCACAGGGTGACTCTCATAGTGGCAAAATTCCTCACAGTGGCAACAAGGAGGAGGAAGCAACCAAACTCTGATAAGGTTATTACTTGAAACCTTGTAGATGTACAATGAACTTCACCTAAGATGGGAGAATTTATAATGACTGTTCGTTTATTGGTGGGTCTATGGACCGAAATTAATATTGTTGTTTCTTTGTTGTTATTATAATATTTTAACAACATTTCCACTGTGGTCAGCCACTGCTTGCTGATTGTTGATTATGATGGTTATGTTTCTATGATGTTATATGTATTTTATTGTTTTACTGTTCCATGTTCTAATTGTGTTTGACTGGGCTTGGTCCCCCATGTAAGCCACCCTGAGTCCCTTTGGGGAGATGGTGGCAGGATACAAAAATAAAGTTGTTGTTGTTATTATTATTATTATATTAAAAATTTGTTGATGGCTTTTGGAAATGTAAGTTGTCTTCTATCAGTTGTAGCTTTTGAAATGCATACAATTTCCACTCCTTTGTTGCATATCTTCTCTTCATTCTCCCCCTCTCTCTCTCTCCTCCCTCCTCTCTCTCCCTCCCTCTCTCTCTCTCTCTCTCTCTCTCTCTCTCTCTTACACACACACACACACACACACACACACACACAGCCTGGGCAACCCATAAACTGTTCACTCACTCTTTAAACACTATGGATCATAAGGATATGTTCAGAAGCTTACTGGTCAAAATGCTTCTAAACAACACATACTGTTTGAAACTCTTTTACAAAGTTATTAAAAACCATGCTTGGTATCAAAGCAACCAACTTCATAACCAGAGTACTTTCAAAGGGTAGTTTTGCTCCCATTTACAAAGTTATTAAAAACAATGGTTTGTTGTGTCAAAAAGTAACAATCCTCAAGTCATGTTTCCTTCAAAATATAGCTTTGTCCCACCTTCCTGACTAATCTTGATCCCACACATAACTCATTCTTCTAAGTGTATCTTTGTTCAGAAAAAGTCACAGACAAAATGTACCGTATTTTTGCCACCATAAGGCGCACCTGATAAGACGCACCTAGATTTTAGAAGAGGAAATTTGGGAAACAAAAAAAATGGGGGCTGGCTACTATTTGAGACACTAATATGGAGGGCGGGGAGGCGCTGGAGCAGAGGGGGCGGCGATATACTCACGCTATATTCGCGGGGGCCCGGCGGCTCCGGCTGCGCCAGCGATGCCCAGACTCCCGCCGCCGTGTCCCGCAGCCAGCCGGCGGCGTGGAGGAACGGGGCGGAAGAGGGACTCACGGGCGGGCTCGCCACTCACGGACCCGAGGAGGGGGAGGCCACGAGGGCGGCCCCCATGGCGACGCAGCGGCAGCAGCAGCAGCGGACTTCCTCCTCGCCAGAAGCGCATCATCGTGGCGTCACTCGGTCGCGCCTCTGCCAAGGAGGAAGGGGAGGAAGGCCTCGCCGGCCACGCACTGTAAGGACGGCCGGAAGAGAGGCCCGAGGGGAGGGAGGGAGGAGGAAGAGTTCCCTCCCTCGGGCCTCTCTTCCGGCTGTCGTTACAGCGCGCTGGCGAGGCCTTCCTCCTTTTCCTCCTGGGCAGAGGCGCGACCGAGTGACGTCCACGAAGATGCGCCTCTGGCCTGGGCCCTTCCGGAGACGCAGCAGTAGCAGCAGCAGCAGCAGCAGCGCTCTGACGTCACGAAGATGCGCCTCTGGCGAGGAGGAAGTCCGCTGCTGCTGCTGCTGCCGCTGCGTCGCCGTGGGGGCCGCCCTCGTGGCCTCCCCCCTCCTCGGGTCCGTGAGCGGCGAGCCCGCCCCGTGAGTCCCCTCTTCCGCCCCGTTCTCCACGCCGCCGGCTGGCTGCGGCGACACGGCGGCGGGAGTCTGGGCATGCGCGGCGCAGCCGGGAGCCGCCGGGGCCCGCGAATATAGCGTGAGTATATCGCCGCCGCCCCTCTGCTCCAGCACCTCCCCCTGCATCTTCGCTCCATAAGACGCAGCTGATTTTTCTTCCTACTTTGGGAGGAAAAAACTGCGTCTTATGGTGCGAAAATACGGTATATAGTGGCATGCAGACCTGCCCAACTTTTGATCCTATCTTTCTCCTGGCTCAGGACCCAGGGGGCTTGCAAGATTAAAACAAGATACAGCTAAAACCTGATGACATAAAAGCTTTTTTAAAATAACTTAGGCATTATGTAAAAACAAAGATAATTTTATAAAATCATTTGAGAGCTAGCATGGTGGTATAGTGATATAGGAAAAGAGAGCAGGCTTGTTTTCTGCTGCCCTGGAAACTAGGAATCGGAGCAATGAATGAAAATTACAGAAAAGGAGATTCCACCTGAACATTGGGAAGAATTTTCTGACTGTAGGAACTTCTTCCTTGGAAGCTTTTAAACAGAGGATGGATGATCATCTGTTGGGGTTGCTTCATGCTCTTCCTGCATGGCAGAGGGTTGGACTAGATGGCCCATGTGATCTCTTCCAACTCTATTATTCTATCCTTCAAGGATCTTGAGTTTTGGATTAAGACTATGGAGTCCCTGATCAAAAATGGAAACTCACTGGGTGACCTTTTAAAAGATTGTTAACAACATCCTCTAAAAGATAAAACAACAAAGATAAAAACATCCTGCAAATACGCACTGTTGAAAACGCTTTTTGTGCAACCTATTAATCATAAAACACCTACTTAAATAAAGTAATTTTACCTTCTGGTGAAAGCAGAACAGAGAGGGCTCCAGCATAGCCCTCATAATGAAAACTACCGATGAAGTGTCCAGAATGACTGTCATACTTGCAGGGCAATGTGAGCAGTTTTCCATTCTGCAGATGTAATACTGGATCAATTACTTGCATCAATTACTTACTTACTACAGGCTTTATCAAATTTGGGGATAGCATGAAGCTGGAAGAAATAGCTAAAACCACATTAGCCAAAATCAAAATTCAAATTTATTTACACAGGCTGGAGGACTGAACCTAAACCAGCTGAATGAGATTGAACAGAGATAAGTGTAATATTTAGAGCTGCTTCCAGATTGTTTCTAAAAGGTACCAAATCCATCTGAACAAATTTTACAGGAATTGAAAACATGTGCTGAGGATATGCATTATTTTGCTTTAAAATGCAGTTTTCCAAGCCCTGTACCAAAGTGATGTGATACATCTTTATAGTTTTGATCCATTCATAATAGTCTACTCCTAACTAACCATCTGCTACTACCTATACTCATTGTTCAATTTTTCTGGACTGGTACCTTTTGGAAACTTAGTAGTTGGTTTACTGACAAGTTTCATTGTTTGTTTCATTTCTCCTGTTCTTTCAGCTATTAAAATTACCATCATAAATAGGTATTTACCTTTTTAGATTTACTTTTGTTTTGTTGCCTTCTCTTTCAACATCTCTCTCTGCTTTAGCCCCCATTCTTTCTTTTTCAAGAGACTGGCTTCAATTTTCACTTCGAGTTCAGTCAGGATACATTTTGTATAAACTTTGTCCATAATTACGTAAACTTTAAAAAAAACTTCTCAGAGACTATCGCTTTAATTAGGCCTTAATTAGACATTTACTCTCTGAACTGAATTCTGTTTTGACTCTTAACTGCTTTCAGTTTGTGTCCTGTTGGCCTATGCAACTCTTTTGTATAAACTTAACGGGAGAATTTTTTTAAAAAATGAAATCCCTTTAAGATTGTCATCCTAATTGGGTGATTTTTTTTAAAAAAAACGTATCTTCGTTATCTGGGAGGGTTTTTTTTCAGTTTCAGAGTTTTTGCTCAGTCAGATTTCAGAGGTGCATATATAATATACAGGGCAAAAGTGAAATGAAGGTGTATCCACCAAGTACTCCTCACACAACACAGCTCCCCTGTGAAGAATCCAAAAAGCATAGCTGACTGCAATGTGCAGCAGATGTTTACTATGCTACAAGTATGGCTGCCCAACTTAATACGTTGAAACCACTTATACTAACTTGTTGCACTGTAGACCTGACAGAACCCTCAGTAAACCCACTTGACACCAACGATGGTTAAATGCTTTATTTAGAATAAATGAAGAGAGTAAAGTAGATAGAAATATAGTCCAAAGATGCTTCCAAGCATCAAGGTATTGCAAAGCAATAGTCCATAGGCAAAAACAGAATCAAAAAGTAAAAAGAGTCTTAATGCCCCAACGGGCTAAATCCAGGGTTAAGTTCTTGGTAGATAGATTTGGTAAACAGAGTCCAAAGGCAGGGAGGCCCACTGGCCTGGCAAGGCTCCGTGTAGACTTAGCTTGAATCTGAACGTTCGCGAGAGATGGCACGGATCTCTAGGACCTAACTTAAATAGGTCTCACAGGCTTTGATCCTTACGACGCCACGGTGCGTCGTAAGTGATTCTCATGGATAGAACCACAGCTGGGCTTTCTCATGACTTCCACATCAGAATGGTATGTTACCTCATTAGGGCCTGCACCTGGGTGGACGGGAGTTAACCCGTCTCCACTTTTCCAGCGCCTCTTATCGGCCCGGGATGGATCGAAGCTCCTCTTGTCCTTGAACGTGGCTTGAACTAGAGGCCTCTGCAGAGGCTTGCTTTCCAGAGGCTTGTTTCCTGGCCTGGCTGGAATCTCTGAAACAACATGGCTTTGGGCTGGTTTGACCAAGGAATCAGGCTGGGGTCTGACATAACTAGAGTGACAGCCTTTGGTTACTCCTGTTAAGGAAATTCAAGATGAGGTGTATTCAGGCCCGGATTAGCTGCTTTTAGCGCCCTAGGCCAATAGAAACACCGCTGCCCCCAGGTCGGGGGAAGTCCCCGCGGTGTGCTGCGCATGCGCAGCAGTAGCCCCGAGGGTCCTCCTTCCTTCCTTGAGTGAAGGAAGGAAGGAAGGAGGGGAGCAAGGAGGAGCAAGAGGCGGAGCAAAGGGGCACCGCGTCAGAGGCCCTTTGCTCCGCCTCTTGGTCCTCGCTCGCCAAAAAAAATCAACCTTTTTTTATATAAAAAAATTCGAGGGGTCCGGATCTGCTGCCCCCCCATTTGTGCTGCCCTAGGCCTTGGCCTAGGGTGGCCTTATGGGTAATCCGGGCCTGGGTGTATTGGTAACCATTATGCAGAGCATTGAATCAAAGACAAGGGGTCTGGAAGTCAGCTCATGAAATGCCTATCAGGGGTTTTTAGCTAGATTCTCTCACTTAGCATGCTAACCAATAGATCACTATCTGAGAGATTTGAGAGCTGGTGTTCACCAGCATAATATTTGAATACAATTTGCTTCCTCATTTTCACCTTGCTCTCTGTTGCTCCAGGTGCAAGAATTCAACCAATGCGTGAAAATTGGCAGTTAGCAAAATTGGATTTAATGTGAGCATCTATGCATAAGTTTGTATCTTCCACGTCTTCCTGGGAAGTCCACTGATAAATAGTGAAGAGTAGAGACATCACACTGGCAACAAAGATCCACATAGGTCAAGCAATGTTATTCCCTGTAGTAACCTATGGATGTGAGAGCTGGACCATAAGGAAGGCTGAGCGAAGGAAGAGAGATGGTTTTGAACTGTGGTGTTGGAGGAAAGTTCTGAGAGTTCCTTGAGAAAATCCAACTAGTCTATACTTCAGAAAACAAAGCCCGACAGCTCATTGAAAGGAAGGATAGTAGAAGCAAAGATGAAGTGCTTTGGCCACATAATGAGAAGACAGGAAAGCTTAGAGAAGACAACGATGCTGGGGGAAATGGAAGGAAAAAGGAAGAGGAGCCGATCAAGGGCAAGATGGATGGATGGCATCCTTGAAGTGACTGGCTTGACTCTGAAGGAGCTGCGGGTGGTGACGGCCGACAGGGAGCTCTGGCGTGGGCTGGTCCATGAGGTCACGAAGAGTCTGAAGTGACTGAACGAACAAACAGCAAAGTCAACTGAATAAAATGGGGTTTGAGGCCGAATCAGGAGCCCCCAGACCCAAACTCCTGCAGCAGGGAGTCCCCAACATTCCCCTTGGCCAGAAGGCCAAGTTGCACCACACACAAATCCCTAAAAAGACATTTTTCCCCAGCGCCCCACCTTGTCCCATTCATTGCTCTACCGCATGAGCAGACCACCCTGCACATCCATCCTCCCATCACCGCCCCAGAGCCAAAACACAAACATAGAAAAATACAACAATAGACTTCCCCTCTTCACCACCCCACCTAGTCGCATTCACTACCACACAGGCTTCACAGGCCCGTGTAGGTCTCGTCACACTTCCCCTTTTCCAAACCGCCAAAACTTTTTAAAAGTATACAAAACATTACCAAAACAATAGAAAGACCACCCACTTCCTCCTTACCTTATCTTCCATCCTTCTATGGCCGGTCCGAGTCTTCTGGGCCACAAGGGGGGCCCCGCGAGGCAACCGCACGTCACAGCCACCTCGCCCCATCCGCATTTTTGGAATGGTAGGGAACGCGCTCCCGAAGGTGGGGGCCAGCCGGAGATCCGCGGTTGAGGAGATCCCATTGGGATCAATGTATTTATTATCCACAACTTGAAAGTTTCACCGATTCGCCCCGTTTTTGTTTCATAAGCACCCTGTCACTCTCCCCGCTTTCTTCCCTATCTTATTTTCTCTGCTCTAACCCTCTCTGGCCTGGAGGTGGGCAAGCCGCACCGGGCTCGCTCTCTGAAGTTCCCCACGTTTTGGGTTCATCTGAGGACGGCTGTGAGGATGGGGGCCAGAGCGATCGCCCCACCAAGTTCCATCTAACATAGCAGCAAACAAGTGCCCAAATGTGGCAGCAGTTTGACAAAGTTGGCCCAGAGGAATTCTGGTAGGGGGGATGCAGGGCATCATTGGACTGCTATTTGGGAAACATAGTGCCCAAGTACCCAGGACTATCTTCCCCATTTCTGATCACTTTTCCCCTTTGAACCAACTCAAACCTTTTCTCTGGCTGATTGCAGCCAAAAAGCCTTGCTACATCTATGGACTTTGGAAGCGGGAACGACCTCTGTCTCGGTGGATCGCCTATGAAGAGAAACACCATAGGGATCGATGCGTGTAGGGAGGCTTGAACCGGCTACCGGGCCCTTTTGGGCTGGGATGAGTGGTTCGCCCAAGGACACAAATCTGGAACTCATTACCGCTGTTTGCCCCAAATCGCCCTGTACAAGCGGGCTGATTGGGGGCCGTTGCTCATGGACCCTTTCCTGTTGCTCAGGGATTTGTAGTTCGCTAAAGATCCCTTTCCCCCGCAAAAGCAGCCTCTCGCCAGGGAAGCAGCTATGGACATGAACTCTCTCCAAGAGGCCAGGGCTCTGGCTGTTCAACACCCCCCGGGAGCCTTGGAGAACTATGGCTCCCAGAAGAGATGTGGCAACTTCCTTGCTTGCAAAGTGTGGTCTTTTTTCCTCTTTGAAGGGGGGCCGTTTTGGGGGACGTATTGTGAAGGTTATGGGAATCCCTGATATCCATAGAGCTTTTTGTCTTAAAGTTTTCCTTTTGTGTTTCTCCCTTATGTTCCCTTATGTTAAGAAAATACCCCAGCAGGGGGTTCCAACGGTTAACACTGATTACATTTTTCCGTAGCCAATTTCCCTTGCACAAATAATATTTTAGGTGGATGCCAGGTTTTCTGTGGGGGCTATCCTACAACTATGCGCCTGGATCTGTCTGCCCATGGTTTTATTAACGTCGGAGCTGGCCCATTAATGAAACCATGCGCTTGGACATACATACACATCTCAAAAATATGGTTGATTCATGCAAGATTCGTAACCTTGCAGCCAACTAAAAATAGACATTTTTAGGTCATTTTTAATCAGAGAAATCATGTTTCCTGCTTAGCCGAAACCCCACGGACAAAGGGTTTCGGCCGTTTATCCCCTTAGGGAAAACAATAGGTCAGGTAGGCTTAAGAGCCCCTGGGAGTTCTCACCTATGTTTGAATTTCCTCCAAATCTCACAAGATTTTTCCCTCACAAACAGCCCTCTTTTGTGCCCCGCTGCAACGCTTATCCCTGGTATCGATTGGTTAATTCATAAGTAAGTGCTAGCTTGTGATTCGCCGAGAATGCCGGCCGGTTTCCCGCTCAGCTGTTTTTGACATCTTCAGCCTATCAGCTGTTAGCGCACGTAGGCAGCGGGCGCGTAATTCAAATGCAAATAGATTTTCTTGCTATATATGTGACTGTAATTCACCCAATAAAGGATGTTAGCCATTTTGGACCTCGGGATTCTGGCTTCATCCTTTCATCAGCTGGTAAAAGACTTTTCTCTCGGTTGACGCTCTTCTGGATCTGGGTGAGATAATTGATTGTGGGGTTTTACTGAGATTCTAGTGCTTAAAAAGGGATCACCTGGATTTGGCTGAAATCCTCGCGGTTAGAGGTGCCCTGGGCTCTCTCCCCATCTGGGCAGGGCCCCCTAAATTTCGGTAACAGGTTCATATTCACAGCAAGTATTTTCCTAAGCAATAGTCTTATGTAGCTAAGGTCCAAAACATCTGGAGGAGCAGTTTGAGAAACTCTAATATGATGAGGTCCACTGTAACATTTGGAAAGCTGCAGTTTTTTCTGCTTAGTCAGAAGAGGTTTGACTTTAGATACAAGGATCGTGGATCTGAACTCTGTCTCTAAAATGTTCTTTATGCTGTCCTCAACCACAGAGTCACAAGTGTTGTTGGCTTGTAATTCTCATTATCCCCAGTCTGCATGGCAGATAATCAAGGAAGTTTGGCCATAGAAGTTGTCATTCAGTAACATCTGGGGACACAAACTGGGTTTTGGTTTTTTTTTTTTTTCGTGTGAAAAGCAAATTTAGAATACAGTTATAATGTACAAAAAATCGCAAAGTTTTAAAAACTTGGCATTATACTAAATTTCCTTTAATCATAAGTTGGCCGGTGTGCCTCTGGTGTCGCTGTGAGAAGGTCCTCCATTGTGCATGTGGCAGGACTCAGACTGCATTGTAGTAGGTGGTCTGTGATTTGCTCTTCTCCACACTCACATGTTGTGGACTCCACTTTGTAGCCCAATTTCTGAAGGTTAGCTCTGCATCTTGTGGTGCCAGAGCGCAGCCTGTTCAGCGCCTTCCAAGTCGCGCAGTCTTCTGTGTGCCCAGGAGCCAGTCTCATCCGGTAAACTGGGTAAAAACCAAAGAGTAGCAACGACTATGAAAAAAAATATATAGTTGGCCCTAAGGCTGATGTGGCCCTTAATGGAAATGGGTTTGACAGCCTTGTTTTAAGGTCAACAGAAAACTGAGGTTAAAATCCGTAAACAGAGTGTCAGGCTTGTAGATTAGTTTTTTTACTTATGTATGTGTAGTATGTATCTAGTGGGGGGATAGTAAAGCGGTTTTGGTACTTTCCAACAGGCGTACAGTCAGAGAGTGATGCTGCACACGTGTAGAGCTTAGAAAAGTGGGTTTCTGTGCCAAGAATCAGGCAGGCACAAGCTCCATGAATGTAACACTGTGATTGGTGCTTCAAATCAATGTTGTGATTTGCCAAAGTACATCCCGTGCCTAGCGTAAGATAACGTAGGCTTAGATTGGTCTAGCAGTGCAAAGCATGGGGTTTGTTTACCTTAATGCCAAATGGGTAAGAACTGCGCATGAGCAGAGAGTTTGGCCCCCTCCGTTGCTGGCAAGGAGTCTGCAGAAGCCAAATGTTGCAAACTGGGAACACAAGAGTCCCAGCCACTGATAGTTGCACTGTGAGAAAGACTAACATAGAAATGTTCATTGTTCTAACACATAGGAGGGGATTAAGATGTGATGCAAATGGAAATGTTATGTTTTATTGGATTAATGAAATGTTCTGTAACACCAGCCAATGATGTTTGTGAAATGATCATGAAGGAGGGCGGGCTTTTCTGGATGCTGCCATGAGGGGTATATATGCTTTGTGTTAAGGATGACCGGGGCCGTTTGCCCTGATAGCAGCTTGTTCTGTGGGCAACCCCACCAGCTGGTGTTAATCAATAAATCTCTTTGATTTCACGTTGAGCAGTGAAGTTGTTGCGTGATTTCCTCATCCCTGCGCCCGCACGTCCATGCCGCCGATTTGGTAAGAGGTAAAACTTGCCACTTGGAGTTCCATAACTCCCAATTTGCTGCTACAATAGTGTAGGGTTGTTGTGGTTAGGGTGATTATTTTAGGTTGCGTTCTGTTAGTTGTTGTCCTTTAGTTCATTAAGAAAAATGTTTGTTTAGTTTTTATTGAGAGGGACGTGATTTTAAAATGTGATTTTCTAATGACTACACGTCCCAGATGTTCTGTTTGCAGTGAAACTGCTGATGCCTAGAGAAAGCTGATACAGGGAGAGTGATTGTTTCCTGTTGTTCTTTGTTTGGTCAAGGATACAAGATGCAAGATAGTAATGCACCCTCTCACTCCCTAATTTCTCACAAGCATGTAGAGAAACACAACTAGCTAAGACCGACCTGTGGCTCCATAGCTCAGGGTCAGACATTTGAATGGAACCATTGTTATACGCTTCTGCTGTTGAAAAAGATGTAAGAGCCAATGAGATTCCATGTATGCGAGTTAAAACCCAATGAAATGATTGATTTCACCAATCAAACTCTGCCTTCTGCTTTTAATGGAAGTCATAAATATCAATGTAATCTAACTTTAGGTGTGGCAAACCTCTTTGATTGCATCTTGCTTTTGGCCAAGCAATAAAATAACACTTGCAGTTTGAAGATTCAGTTTTTATGGTGTCCTTCCTCGCCCTCCCCATTGAAAATACTCTGTACCCGATTGTTTCCAACAATGCCTTGAAGCCGTAACTGGTTGGCTACGAGCCAGTTGGCTGAGAGTGAACCCATCTAAGATGGACATCCTCTGGCTGGGTCATCCAGGTGGGTGTGAGCTCCAGCTGCCTACTCTGGACAGCGAGGCATTACGCCCGTCGTACTTAGTAAAGAGTCTGGGGGTCCAGTTGGACCCGCTGCTGACAATGGAGGCTCAGGTCTCTGCTGTCAGCAGATCTGCTTTTTTCCATCTGTGGCAGGCTGGCGGCTGGCGCCTCTACCTCACCGGAAATGACCTAGCCACAGTGATCCAAGTGACAGTCATCTCGAGGCTAGACTACTGTAATGCCCTTTACATTGGTCTTCCTTTGTCGGTCATCCGGAGGCTTAAACTGGTGCAGAATGCAGCAGCGAGACTCCTGGCCGGGGTGCCGGCCAGGGCTCATATCACTCCAACTCTGCAGCGACTGTGCTGGTTGCCAATTGAGCACCGGATTATCTTCAAAGTGTTGGTTCTGACCTTTAAGGCCTTGCATGGTCTGGGGCCGGTGTACTTGAGTGACCGCCTATTCCCATATGTTCCCCAGAGATCTCTTCGCTCTGAAAACCTCAATCTTTTGCAGATCCCTTCCCTGCGAACCATTCACCTGTCGACAACTAGACCGAGAGCTTTCTCTGTGGAACAGTATGCCGCCTAAAGTTCGAGCAGTTAATGAGCTACCGGCTTTCCGGAAAGCTTGCAAAACAGCACTGTTCCGGCGAGCATTCAGTCTCTGACCACTCTTGGTTACAGTGGAATATTGTTTAACCTGTTTTTATTGTATTTTTTACGCTTCCTTGTGGTTGCTTGAGATGTTTTTTGATGTAGTTCTGAAGCAGAATACTCGGAGTCCCAAAACTCCCAAATGTTTACCTTTTTACCTCAGGCGGCGTAAACGTGCGGGCACAGGAATGAGGAAAGACGTAACAACCGGCTGCGGCAATGAAGTCAAAGGTTTATTGATTACATCAGCTGACGGGGTCTGCCTAGCATAAGGCTGCAAATGGCAGAGAGCCCCGAACAAGACCCAGCATTCAAGTTTTATACATTCAATGGCTGCAAACCCCTGGCCCTGCCCATCTTCATAACTTGCAATAGGCTGGCATTCATGAAACCACATTTCATTACCCAATTAAACAAAGCACTGTTCAGCATTACATTTCTATTTGCTAAGAGCTGTGTCGCAGCATTAATTCTTTAGTCCCATTGTTCTATGTTATTGCCTTATGAGCCTTGAATTGCAACATTTCTATGCCGTGCCTCTTACTCTCGTCTCTGGCTGCTAGCATGATTTCTGGCAAGCTATCTAGCTATACTAAGGCCAGTTATTCTAAAACCTTTGCTGTGCATCACTCTCCTGACATCACTTCTGCTAAAAGCATCAATTCTGCTTTAACACGTGTGCAGCATCACTCTCTGACTGTACTTCTTTGGAAAGTACCAAAACCGCTTTAGTTTTACGCTTCCTTGTGGTTGCTTGAGATGTTTTTTGATGTAGTTCGATATGCTGTAAACCGTCCTGAGCCAGTTGGAAAGGACGGTATACAAATCGAAATAATAAATAAGTAAGTAAATAAAAGGGGGCTCCTGTGCTTTGGATTTGGATTGAAGGAGTATTTTGGTTCTTTGCCCCTACATTTCAGGGAGGCTGGGATTGTTGTTTCGCTTTGTGTAATTGACCCCTCTATCTATGTTTGTTTTCTTGATGGAATCCAAAAGAAGTTTGGATATCTGGCGTTGAAGCAGAATCGAGGAGTTATGGAACTCCAAGTACCAATCAAACCTTACCAAGCTGCTTGTACGCGCGGGCTCTAGGATGAGGGAGAACACACGACAACTGTGAAATAGGTGAAAATCAAAAAGGAATTTATTCCTGGCACCAGCTGGTGGGCTTTGCCAGCAGAACACAGCTGCAGATAGGGGCAAAAGACCCCGTCACTTCTCATACAAAGACATTTATACCCCAATGGAGTCATTTCAGTAAAGCCCACCCCTTCTTCATGGATAAAACAATCATAATTGGCTGGTGATTACAGTTGCTTACATGACATTTCATTAATCCAATAAACTCTGCATCTTTCATTAGCATCACATCTTTGTCATACCTAAGAATGAGAACAATAGCCATCTATAAGTTATTTCTTTCACACAGTGCAGTTATCAATGCTGAGTCTCTCTGTTCCTGACTTGAAACATTATTTCCGGGCTCCTGCCAGCAGCGGAGAAGGTCAGACTCTTTGCCATGCGCAGTGGTGTTTCCATTCCATTAACTTTTCCATAGCTCAAACTGTACTGCTTCCACCCATCTAGCCTATATTATCTCAAATTGGGCACAGGGTGTATTAAAATGCATTTAATCACAGTGTTAGTCTTTCATTGCAAGTGCCTGTCTGATTTCTGGCACCAAAACCCTCTTTTTCAGAGTTGACACGTAAGTAGCATCACTCTCTGACTGTACTTTTTATGCTCGGAAAAGTACCAAACCTGCTTTATTCAGAATTTCTCTTTTGTGGGAAACTCATCGCAAGGAGTTTCCTACACTTACGTCTGGAACACCTTAAGAGGACCAATTTACTCTCAGTCCCGTGGGACCCCAGGTTTTAAATTAACAGCATCATCATAAAAGCATTCTCATTTGTCAATACCATTTGCATTAAGAAGCATCCTTTTTCTACAGCTGCTTCTGTCTCATTTGGAAAGCTGCAGTTTTTCTGCTTAGTCAGAAGAGGTTTGACTTTAGATACAAGGATCGTGGATCTGAACTCTGTCTCTAAAATGTTCTTTATGCTGTCCTCAACCACAGAGTCACAAGTGTTGTTGGCTTGTAATTCTCATTATCCCCAGTCTGCATGGCAGATAATCAAGAAGTTTGGCCATAGAAGTTGTCATTCAGTAACATCTGGGGACACAAACTGGGTTTTGGTTTTTTTTTTTTCGTGTGAAAAGCAAATTTAGAATACAGTTATAATGTACAAAAAAATCACAAAGTTTTAAAAACTTGGAATTATAATAAATTTCCTTTAATCATAAGTTGGCAGGTGTGCTCTGGTGTCGCTGTGAGAAGGTCCTCCATTGTGCATGTGGCAGGACTCAGACTGCATTGTAGCATGTGGTCTGTGATTTGCTCTTCTCCACACTCATATGTTGTGGACTCTGCTTTGTAACCCCATTTCTTAAGGTTAGCTCTGCATCTCGTGGTCCCAGAGCGCAGCCTGTTCAGCGCCTTCCAAGTCGCGCAGTCTTCTGTGTGCCCAGGAGCCAGTCTCATCTGGTAAACTGGGTAAAAACCAAAGAGTAGCAACGACTATGAAAAAAATATATATAGTTGGCCCTAAGGCTGATGTGGCCCTTAATGGAAATGGGTTTGACAGCCTTGTTTTAAGGTCAACAGAAAACTGAGGTTAAAATCCGTAAACAGAGTGTCAGGCTTGTAGATTAGTTTTTTTACTTATGTATGTGTAGTATGTATTTAGTGGGGGGATAGTGTAGGGTTGTTGTGGTTAGGGTGATTATTTTAGGTTGCGTTCTGTTAGTTGTTGTCCTTTAGTTCATTAAGAAAAATGTTTGTTTAGTTTTTATTGAGAGGGACGTGATTTTAAAATGTGATTTTCTAATGACTACACGTCCCAGATGTCCTGTTTGCAATGAAACTGCTGATGCCTAGAGAAAGCTGATACAGGGAGAGTGATTGTTTCCTGTTGTTCTTTGTTTGGTCAAGGATACAAGATGCAAGATAGTAATGCACCCTCTCACTCCCTAATTTCTCACAAGCATGTAGAGAACAACATACAACTAGCTAAGACCGACCTGTGGCTCCATAGCTCAGGGTCAGACATTTGAATGGAACCATTGTTATACGCTTCTGCTGTTGAAAAAGATGTTGAAGCATCCAGTCCCAGGTTCAGATCCCGGACGAGCCCCCAAGTATTTGCCTGGGAATTATGGGACTCCAGATATCCGCTACAATGTAAGAGCCAATGAGATTCCATGTATGCGAGTTAAAACCCAATGAAATGATTGATTTCACCAATCAAACTCTGCCTTCTGCTTTTAATGGAAGTCATAAATATCAATGTAATCTAACTTTAGGTGCGGCAAACCTCTTTGATTGCATCTTGCTTTTGGCCAAGCAATAAAATAACACTTGCAGTTTGAAGATTCAGTTTTTATGGTGTCCTTCCTCGCCCTCCCCATTGAAAATACTCTGTACCCGATTGTTTCCAACAATGCCTTGAAGTCCGTAACTGGTTGGCTACTGAGCCAGTCGGCTGAGAGTGAACCCATCTTAGATGGGCATCCTCTGGCTGGGTCATCCAGGTGGGTGTGAGCTCCAGCTGCCTACTCTGGACAGCGAGGCATTACGCCCGTCGTACTTAGTAAAGAGTCTGGGGGTCCAGTTGGACCCGCTGCTGACAATGGAGGCTCAGGTCTCTGCTGTCAGCAGATCTGCTTTTTTCCATCTGTGGCAGGCTAGGTGGCTGGCGCCCTACCTCACCGGAAATGACCTAGCCACAGTGATCCAAGTGACAGTCATCTCGAGGCTAGACTACTGTAATGCCCTTTACATTGGTCTTCCTTTGTCGGTCATCCGGAGGCTTAAACTGGTGCAGAACGCAGCTGCGAGACTCCTGGCCGGGGTGCCGGCCAGGGCTCATATCACTCCAACTCTGCAGCGACTGTGCTGGTTGCCAATTGAGCACCGGATTATCTTCAAAGTGTTGGTTCTGACCTTTAAGGCCTTGCATGGTCTGGGGCCGGTGTACTTGAGTGACCGCCTACTCCCATATGTTCCCCAAAGATCTCTTCGCTCTGAAAACCTCAATCTTTTGCAGATCCCTTCCCTGCGAACCATTCACCTGCCGACAACTAGACCGAGAGCTTTCTCTGTGGAACAGTATGCCGCCTAAAGTTCGAGCAGTTAATGAGCTACCGGCTTTCGGAGCTTGCAAAACAGCACTGTTCCGGCGAGCATTCAGTCTCTGACCACTCTTGGTTACAGTGGAATATTGTTTAACCTGTTTTTATTGTATTTTTTTACGCTTCCTTGTGGTTGCTTGAGATGTTTTTTTGATGTAGTTCGATATGCTGTTAAAGCAGAATTGGTACTTTTAGAAGAAGTACAGTCAGAGGAGAGTGATGCACAAGCATAAGCCTTAGTATAGCGAGATAGTTTGCCAGAAATCATGCTGGCAGCCAAGACGAGAATAATGCACTCTGATTGGTATGTAAGGCACACACAGTGATTTGCCAAGGAACATCATGTGCCTTTCCTGATAACACTAGCCGTGATTGGCCTAGCTAGTACCCAGCGTGTATTTGTTTACATTGTTACTGATTGGTAGAAACCGCGCATGGGCAAATGAAACCGTTCCTCCCTGCTGGCACAGAGGGGACGGCTTAAATGTTGCAAATTCAGTACATGATGCCCGTATGGCAAGATAACATACTGTGAGAATGAAGAATTAATACTGCGCAATGCTGTTTAACAAATAAGAATGCAAGTAGGGTGTGATGCTTTATAATATGATGTTTAATTGGATAATAGAGATGTGTTGATGCTGTGAACCAATGATAATGATGAAGAAAGGAGGGACACGGGACCTGCCGCCATAGAGTGTATATAAGGGATAGTTAGAGATTGCTCGGGGTTCTTGCCCTGAGGCAGCTAGTTCTGTGGGCAGGTCCCGTCAGCTGACGTTGTGCAAATAAACTTTGGCTTCATTGTACCTGCAGTACGATTGTTGCGTTTTCTCTAGTTCCTGTGCTCGCACGTTTGCGCAACCTGTAAGTAAAAAGGTAACACCTGGGAGTTTTGGGACTCCAGATTTGCTGCTACACTGTAAACCGTCCTGAGCCAGTTGGGAAGGACGGTATACAAATCGAAATAATAAATAAGTAAATAAAAGGGGGCTCCTGTGCTTTGGATTTGGATTGAAGGAGTATTTTGGTTCTTTGCCCCTACATTTCAGGGTGGCTGGGATTGTTGTTTCGCTTTGTGTAATTTACCCCTCTATCTATGTTTGTTTTCTTGATGGAATCCAAAAGAAGTTTGGATATCTGGCGTTAACTCTTTTTGTAATTTTGGAATGCCTATGCAGTGTTCCCTCGCTACCTTCTCTGTGGTGGCCCCTGGGCTATGCAACTCCCTCCCAAGTGAGATCAGATCTGGCCCCTCCCTCCTGTGCTTTAGGAGGCTAGTGGAATCCTGGCTTTGGAAGGAAGCATTCCCAGGATAAGGACAAAAAAGACTTGGGTTTCATCTCCAACATACTTAATTATGTATGGACTACACGCGTGTTCAGATATTCCAAAAACAAGAAACCAATCCACATGCAGCAAAGCCGCCTTTGTCTTCTATGGGCTACTGATTTCTGGGACTTCCGGTTCTCCAACTCAAGAAGGAGAACCCAGCTCGCGAGGCCAGCCTTGAGCGGAAGTCGTTGAAGAGCGGCTATAACTCTAACGCAGACAGGAGAGACTTTTCTGCGCATGCGCCCGAACTAGAGCGCTCGCAGAGCTTCCTATCCATTCCTCCCTCGAAGTCAAAGAGGTATAAAACCAGCAGCAGTTCTTCGCAACTCTCACTTCGGGTTCCGATTCGACACTGTTTTTAGAATGACATCACACTCAAGAGAAGGATAAAGAGCTTCTCAAACAGGCATGGGCAAACTTGGGCCCTCCAGGTGTTTTGGACTTCAACTCCCACAATTCCTAACAGCCTCAGGCCCCTTCCTTTTGCCCCTCCGCCGCTAAGCGGCTGAGGGGCAAAAGGAAGGGGCCTGAGGCTGTTAGGAATTGTGGGAGTTGAAGTCCAAAACACCTGGAGGGCCCAAGTTTGTCCATACCTTGTTCTATCTATCTATCTATCTATCTATCTATCTATAACAACAACAGGGCTGAGACCTTGGCAGTTACAGTGGTGCCAAGCGGCATTCATTCTACAGTGCGTTAGAGATGACTTTGCGTTGGGGCTTAATGTTCTTTGGTTTGGGTCCTACCCCGCAGATGGAGGTCTCCAGCAGCTGCGCTTGGGAACCGGAAGTGTTGATTGACGACGCGCTTGCTTGGCCCCTTTTCCCTCCCCCACTGTGGAAGGAGAAGCAGAAGGCAGCGAGCGCGCGAGCGAGCGCGCGGCGTCATGGCGGCAGTCGGGGAGGCGGCTTCGGCGTTCGCGGCGGGACTCAGCCGGAAGAAAGCCTATAGCAAGGTCAGGGCCGGCGGGGAGGAAGCGCGCGCGCGCTCAGGGAAGAGGAGGAGGAGGAGAGAGAGCTCCCGAGCCAGCCGGCTCCCAGGAACTCGAAGGCCCGGCTGCGGCTTGGCTTGGCTTGGCTTGAGAGAGGAGGGCGGTTTCCTCCGCGGGAAGGGAAGAGGCACACTCTCTCACAAGTGCCACCCAGCATTGAGGAAGCGGATCCACTTTCCTCAGTGTCGCTTTCAGACTTGCCTTAAACCATCAATGTAAATGAGGCCTACAGTGGAGCCCCTGGGCCGGCAGGACTGAAGACCGAATGGTCAAAGGTTCGAATCCGGGGGAGAGAGCGCGGGTGAGCTCCCTATGTCAGCTCCAGCTCTCCATGCGGGAACATGAGGGAATTATTATTATTTATTATTATTATTATCCATGAGGGAATTATTTATTTATTATTATTATTATTATTTATGGTATTTGTACCCTTTAGCTTCTCGAATCCAAAGGTACAATTTACACCATCTGCCCAAAGGCCTGGTCCCAGAACCACGACTTTTTTTTCTCCTAAAAGCGAGGAGAGGAGATCTTATTTCGTTTGTTTCATAGGTGAGGGGCCACCGCCGAGAAGGCCCTGTCTCTCGTCCCCACCAGCCGCATTTGCGATGCTGGCGGGAGTGAGAGCAAGGCCTCCCAAGATGATCTTAGACTGTAAGATGGGACACAGAGGCAGATACGAGATGGGACATAGAGGGAAGCTTCCCACAAGGGTGGTAAAACAAAAACCATCCAGGCGTCCCATGGCAACGGTCCTTGCAGACGGCCCATTTTCTCACACCAGGAGTGACTTGCAGTTTCTCAAGTCGCTCCTGACCCGACCAAAAATAAAGGCCTACAGTGCCATGTACTCCATAGGCCAGGGGTGCTCACACTTTTCCAGCATGCGAGCTACTTATAAAACAACCAAGTCAAAATGATCTACCTACCCACTTCAAAAATGTGAAACATATAACACAATATCTGTTTTGACTTAATTATACTGTCACCCAGTGGTCATTATAACAAACTGCACAATTCTTCTGTTTACAAAAGTAAACATTCAGGTCAACATCACTTTAAAGCTGGGGTGCTCACACTTTTCCAGCATGCGAGCTACTTATAAAACAACCAAGTCCCAAAGAGCTACCTACCCACTACTCAGAGAGCCATAAAAGCAAAATATTTGGAAATTTATTTCAGCGAGAGCCATATAATATATTTTAAGACTGAATTCAACTAAATGTGAGTATAATAAGCCCCTGAATTTATTCATAATAATGATGATGATATTCATTCAGTCTCTGCTAATAATAATAATAACAACAACAACCATAGGTTCCTAAAGTAGAAGGAGATCTCCAAGAGTCATCCACTCCAACCTCCTTCTGCCATAAGGGAAAAACACAATCAAAGCATTCCTCACAGATGGCCATTCAGCCTCTGATAACAATAATGGGTTCCTAGAATAGGAGGAGACCTCCAAGGGCCATCCAGTCAAACCTCCTTCTGCACCCTGGCGGCGTCGGGAGCCTGCGGGGCGGGACTGAGCCTTCCTCCCGCCCTGCCTGCGATCTACCAGGACGCCCTACGCGATCTACCTAATGAGCACCCCTGCCATAGGCCAACAGGACACAGACTGAAAGCAGCAAAAAGTCAAAACAGAATTCAGCTCCGAGAGTAAATGTCTAATTAAGGCCTAATTAAACTGAAAATCTTTGAGATTTTTTTTCAAAAAAATCCCTCAGTTATGGACAAAATTGCTGAATCCAGATTGTCTCCTTTAACCTGGATTATAGGGCAGTGTAGACTCATATAATCCAGTTCAAATCAGATAATCTGGATCCAGAAACTGGGATTATATAACAGTGTTATATAACACTGTTATATAACAGTGTAGATCAGTGGTTCTCAACCTGTGAGTCCCCAGGTGTTTTGGCCTGCAACTCCCAGAAATCCCATCCAGTTTACCAGCTGTTAGGATTTCTGGGAGTTGAAGGCCAAAAATATCTGGGGACCCACAGGTTGAGAACCACTGATCTAAATAGTACCCCTCTAGACAGCTCCCAGGATCTGATCCCAGGTTTTGTGTTTATCTCAGATTATCTGGCAGTGTGGACTCACAATCCAGTTTAAAGCAGAAACCCAGGGATATAAAGTCAGCCTGGAAGGGCCCATAGTTTGTGTGGAGGACCATAGGGCAGAAAATCCCGCATTTTTCTTGTTTTGGAAGGAATGGAAAACAGAGGAGGCTTCCACACAGCCATTTATTTATTTAAAACTCTTGTACCTCTCACCTCTATAGAGGGACTCAGACCAGCATTACAGCAAAAATTCAATGCTATACAATTTAAAAACAACTACAACAACATATTAAAATACATAAAAACCCAGCATAAAACCACATCGCCATTATAACAATTCCACTCAATCTGTAAACGTGGTCATACATTCAGACAATAGCCAATCTCAGCCTATTCTGGGAAGGCTTGGTTCCACATCCAGGTCTTCACCAGCCTCCTAAAGGACAAAAGAGAGGGGGCAGATCTAGCATCACCTGGTAGGGAGTTCCACCGTCGAGGGGCGACCACAGAGAAGGCCCTGTCTCTCGTCCCCACCAGCCGCGCTTGCAAAGCTGGCGGGACCGAGAGCAGGGTCTCTCCGGAGGATCTTAATGTTCTTGATGGTTCGTAGGGGAGAATCCGTTCGGACTGGTAAACTGGGCCAGAACCATATACGGTTTTGTAGGTTAAAACCAGCACTTTGAATTGTGCCAGGAAGCTAATTGGCAGCCAGTGGAGCTGGCGCAGCAAGGGAGTTGTATGCTCCCTGCGTCCCGCTCCTGTTAGTAACCTGGCTGCCGAACATTGGACTAATTGCAGCTTCTGAGCAGTCTTCAGAGGCAATCCCACATAGAGAGCGTTGCAGTAGTCTAGCCATATAACCCAGAATATCAAGGCAAAAAAATCCAGAAATATCTGCTTTGAACTGGGATATCTATGTCCACACTGCCATATATTCCAGTTCATATCAGATAATCTGGGATTTTATTCATCTGTTTGAAAGGAGCCAGAGAGAGAGAGAGAGAGAGAGAGAGAGAGAGAGAGAGAGAGAATAAGTTGTGACCTGAAGTTTTAAAGTAGTTATTAAGGATTATAATATTCATTATAAAAAGGCAGACAATCCTGCATTGCCTTCAGAGAGAGTTTTCAGCTGTTTATTTAGGATTATATCATCAATGACAAAAGAAAGAAAATACTAGATTTTGTGAGAGGAAAATAATTTGGGGCCTACAAGTTTTTAAGATTTTTAAGACTGCAACACTTATGATAAAAAGGCATTTCCCTGTATTCCCTGTTTTTAGGATGAGGGGAGGAGCAAGAGAGAAAATAATTTGGGATCTGGAGTTTTTAAAATGTGCACTATAATACTCAGAATAAAAAGGCAGAAAATGTGTTTTTAAGGAATGCACGGAATAGATAAAAGTGTCGAGGATTCTTGTTTGTAATGCTGTTACAATGCTGTTTTCCAATTAGGTGATTTTAAGCTAGAGAGGTTTTTATTTGGCAACCTAAGTAAATAGGTCTAGCAGAGAGAATCATATTTACTACTTTTTCCAGAAAGCTCAAGGTCCTGCCTCTCCCCCATGGTTTATTATTACAGCAATCGTGTCAGGTATTCGAAATATGCAAACATTGCGGCACATACACTGTTGAATAATATGATTTACTTGGTGTGCTTTGGGGATAGGAAACATTTGGGTCCCTGGGCCTTATTTGTATGCAAGACCCACCTGCCCTAGTCAGTGTGGTAAATGGTGGGGGATAAAGGAAGTTGCAGTCTTCTGGGAGGGAGTAGGCGTTATATCTTAACTCCTGATGTACTCAGCTGCAAGAGTGTCCCCTGTAAGTATTTCCTGTCATTAAATCATAATTGGGAAATAATTCCGATTTGATGATAGGGTGAATATGGATATGTAAAATAGCCTTATTGGCTTGAAAATCAGTAAGTAGTAGTTTTTCAGAAACTCCACAAAGTAGTTTTCTTGAGTTGTTAACACATACAGTTGCTGTGAAACTTTTTTTTCAGATGCACACCTAAAGCCTTTCTTAGCTATGTGACTGTCATGCACCATACTTACTGGATGTGAGTCTAAATGTTATGAGTAGAACCATAAAATGTGTTGCAATTCAGAGCCATGACTGGGGGTTATTGTGTGTCCCCTTTTTTCTTTTCTGTCCCCTTCTCTTCTCAAATGAGTGCTTGACTCAGAACAGTTAGTGGCTTTGTTTGTTCTACTTCTAAATACAGTTCCATTTGCCCCTTCAAAAGTATTGTTGTAAATTGACAGGGCTGTAGCAGGACATGAAAGAAGAAGAGAAGTGGCAAAATTGTTATTGAATGACTCATAGATTAAGGAGGTTGCCTGAAGCACATGAGGAAAGGAAGAGGATTATGTGAGTGAAAGATTTTTTAAATAATTCATTGGTGACAAATATGCACCAATGGAACACAGTTGTGAGAGTTAGTGGAGAAAATATATATTGAGTGCGGAATGAGTGAAAGAAAAAAAATCTGACATATAGTTTAAGATTAATATATTTTTAGAACATGATAAAGTATAACCATATATATTACAAAAATAAAGTTCAGCTACTAATTACTATGTTAAACCTGGGTCTACCTAGTACTGGAATAATCAGAGGGTATCCAAATCTAATGAAAATATCTAGGCCTATTTGGTATTCAAAATAATAGATATTTACCTGTATTTCAAGGTTGTGGTGGAGTACCCATACATCTTTCCTATTCAAGATAAAATTGCAATGTAAATCAGTATAGACCACGTCTCTAGAAGCTATAAAAATAGTAAGATTTTAAAGCATAGAAGGATGCAAATTGGGATATGGGGGAGTAACATGTCTGTTCTCAATAACAGAAAGTATGGTCTAGGAATGTCGTGTCCCCCCCTTTCCCCCTTCTGCTCTGTTTTCTATTGCTGCCAGTATAGTAGCTTCTTCTCTTTTATTCTTTCCAGAAACAGCAGCAGTTGTTCCTTACTTTATCATCAACACCACTGGCCATATTTATATTGGAACATCAATCGTTTATCTTGCTTTACACCTACATGAAATGAATGTGGCATCATTAACATTTCTTATTCTTAGTCAAACTTACCCACTATCATACTTAATTTTAAATATGTTTTATCATATTCAACAAGCTTCAGATTCTACAACATTCATTGTTGTAAAATATTACCAGTGATATCAGTTTCAATTTTCCTTTCATTTTAAAATGGGTCTTGGAATAGATACATTTTTGTACAGCTGTTTTCTATTCCAGCTAGATTTAGATTGCTAATAGTTCTTGAAACTAGAAAGCTCTTTGCTAAATTTTGCTAACAGTTGACATGACTGCCTTCTGCTTGTCTTGATCCTGCTGTTCTTTGTGACAGAATAGTGAATGAAAAATACAGTGTCAGATGAGAAATTTATTTATTTATTTACTACATGTCTTTCCCGCCTTTCTCAATCTCAGAGGGGACTCAAGCCGGCTTTACACATAGGTGACTATTCAATGCTTTAAAACAATGTACAATTAAACTAAACATTTAAAAATAGAATTATGAAATACATTACAACTTATAAGAACACCATTAGCCATGCTATCTACAATCTTAATCCAGGCAATAATAAATAAATATGGCAGATTTACTATGTTTCCTCAAAATCCATTTTAAAAACCAAAGTAAATGAAATAGGTTTTATTTAAGATTTTGAGGAGCCCTATATCCCTTGAATTTAAAGCTCTTCTAGACATATAAGAAGCTTTAAATGCAATTCAAGAAGCTGTAGCTGAAAAGGAAATTTGGTACAGACCTACAGGAGCGAGCACTGATGTGTGCTCATTCTTCCTTTGGTTTCTGATTTCTTAAAAAATTTGAAATGCCCATTAATAGTTGTTATAGAACTAGTTTTTTCACGAACTCCACTATTATAACTATTGTAAAACTTTGGCCTTTTTAAAAAAACATATATGGGTGCGTACAATTCTTGTTTGTGGGGGGAAAGGCTATAGGTTTAGATACCTAATTTTGCTTAATGGCTTGTTGCAAATGGCTGGCTTCATCAACTCATGCTTGGATAGTAACGTTCTGTGGATTGCTTTTTAAGAATTGCTAATTAAAATAGGCTTAAGGCTTACTGCTCCTGTCCTGTTTGTGATATAAAATGAAAATTGTCTGAAAATTCATGCCTAACACTCAGAATACTCCTTTGCATTTTCTACTGGCATATTCAGCAAAGCATTTTGAGATGTCTGTTCCCACTAACAGTTACAGTTGCTGCCATAAACACCTGTTGGACTATAAATTGGATACTGAGAGGCGGAGCTTGGAATCCTGTCCCTTGGATATCTATCAGTTTACATTTCAGATTATTACAATACTCTCATGTTTTGTCTTACATGTAAGTACAAGACTGATTTTGTAACAATTAAAATTATTCAGGACTTGGTAACAGCTCCACCTCATAAGGTTAAACAACTAAGATTTCCTTTGTCAGAGGAAATCCCTAGATTCTTAATGCCAAGAACCAGTCTAGCAAAAATATCCACCAGTGCCTTAACAATTTTTATAAGTAAACATTATGAAGTATTCAAGGAAGTGGAAGGTTTGTGTCATTATAGCCACTAAAATAAGCCTGTACAACCTGTGGTCCTCCAGGTGTTTTGAACCTCAGCTTCCAGAATTCCTGAACACTGGACAAGCTTGCTGGGGCTTCTGATAGTTAGAGCCCCAAACATCTGGAGGGCCACAGGTTGTGAAGGTCTGCACTAAAACAACAGTGAGCAGGGTTAATTCTAATCACTTCTTGGCCTTAGTGCAAAATTCTATCAGCCTTAGGCTTCATATACCCTGTCGGAAATGCCAGTCACACCCCAAACCATGGAAGGATCACAAAGGGCCCTTCCACACAGCTATGTATCCCAGAATATCAAGACAGATAATCCAAGATATCTATTTTCAACTGGATTATCTGTGTCCACACTGCTATATAATCCAGTTCAGTGTGGATTTGATACAACTGTGTGAAAGGGGCCAAAAGTCTATTATTTAAAACGTGAATTGCTATTCATGAAGGTTTCTAGGAAAAGCAGTTTACCTTTTGGGGGAGATGGGGGACAGAAAAGGAAATGTGAGGCTGACCCAATAAAGTTGTGGGTCACATTCAGCTCCAGATCAGTTCTTTCTCCATTATGAGATAAAGACGAAAGTTGCCAGCAAAAAATAATGTTCATTGTATTTCAGCAGCATCCCTGAAAAATTAATCAATTTAGGGAGCATATTTCTTAAAACTTAATGTGAGCATTAATTTTTGTTTTGAATCTGGTTGAAAAAAAGGTATACAGCATGAATCTCACTTCCTTCACTGCTTTCTCCAGGATAATCCTCGTAACTGCTGCTAAAGACGACAGAGACAAAACGTAGACAAATAAATTTTACTGGTCAAGTAAAATGGATCCGTGTTCAATTGGAAATCAGCTGCAAGCTAGCAGTGATTGCCATAAAACATTCTTTACCTCTCAAACTGGCTTCAAGACTAAACAAGATTTTTCATCAACTGATCTATTACTCCTTCAGCATAGAACTGGGATAACCTTTACAGAGAACAACACGATCTGTTTCCATCATGCTAAAGTTTACCTTGATAGATATGAAGACTTGCAAAAGTCATGTTGTGATCCCTTTAATATACACAAAAAAGTCTCAAGGAAAAACTTGCATGCAATTGACATAAATGATGCTACTTTTCTAAGTGCCAAGTTTGGACGGCAGTTTATACCTGGCTGGAAGCTTTGTCCAAAATGTACACAAATAATAAATGGAAATGCAGAGGTTGATTCTGAAGACCGCCAGCGAAGAAGACATGATTCAGACGTATGTATATGGGACCTTTTTTCACCTATCTGAATATTGGTCTAAGAGCACCAAATCTGTGCATACTTACTTGAGAATAAGCTCATTTGACAAAGCGGATACTTTTAAGTAAGTGTGCTTATGGCTTGGGCTGCAAAAAAGTAGAGCATCACTAAAGCATTATGTTGAAATTTTTAAAAATGTTAAGTAGTAATAACATATACATATGTTCATCTCTCTAAGACAAAGGACATGAAGAATATGTATGTTTAAAACAGCCATCAAAGATGAAATCCTACAAATGAGCCTTTCACTTAACTTTACAATTTCTCAAAAGCAATAACTGCCAATGAAGAATTAATATATTTAGTGGCAAACGTCTTACAATATATTACGCATGTCTGAATCAGCCTTAAGCAAGACTAATGGGGGTTTTTTTAATGGAAGACAGACAAGGACTTGACATGAGACTAAGGAGACTATCCATGTTCAGACAGTTATATCTCAGTTTAATAATCCATGATATGCACAGTTTTGCCTGTGCATGCTACTCCTTTGCTTGAGCTTGCAACCAAATCAGGAAGTCCACTTAACTGCAGTTTTATCTTTTGACAAAACCAAGAAGCTGGTTGATTTTAAATTAGCTTTTTTACTATCTTAGTTTGTTCCAACTATTCACTACAGTTTCCACGTTTAGATGAAATAGAAAAGAATGACATGCTGTTTTCAGGAATGTTCAGCTGCTCATTGTATGCATATCTCGACTCCTTTAAACAGATATGATCAACCAAACACTATGGGTAGAAACAATCCATAGCAGTGCAGATAACTGCATAGCACTATGGACAATTTCACCTTGCCTTGCTTTGTGAAAAAAAAATGATACTTAATATGCACATTTAGAAGTTTGAAGTTGATAAAACATACTAGTTCAAACTGTAGAGGCAGGAACACTTTAAAAAATCCCATGTGTCAAATACTCTCTGCAAGTATAAAGAACATCAGAAAGAAGATATCAAGCCTAGCAGCACCTTGGTGTCTTAGTGTTCTGTTGCAGGGTATATTTCAGAAATGTGAGCATTTAGAAACACAATCTACCACTTAAGAGTTTGAAGTGGCTCATCATCATTGTTACCAGATTTGAAAGTTGGGGGGGGGACCTCTTACAAGCAATAAGGAACACCATGGCAGAAGACTTACACCTTTGAGTCTGATGTTATTTTCCAGTGTTGCAGTGTTTCAAATTTATTGAAAATATACAACACTTATTAGAGGAAAAGGAAGTAAAGAGCACTGATGAAGTACTGTATTTTACTTATTAGTGGTTCTGAATTACTTTTTCAAATTAACGAGTACATAGGATATAATCATTTCCCCAAAATAATCAGTTCTATTTTTTTAAAAAACTCATGGGGGAGCATTCTTTGCCAGCACTACTCCTTTGAACTCTTTTATGAACCACTTAGAGGCATAAATTAATAATCTTCTGAACAGAAAAATAGGAGCGTGCATGAAAGAGGAAGTGCTATCTAGTTGCATATTTGTACCACATTACTGTATGTAGGGACTGTTTATTCAAGTTTTTATAGAGCCCAATATTAGTGTACCTTGATCTAGTATTTCATGACAGATCCCCAATTTATGTCACTTCACATATTGTGTGCTCTGCAGCTGAAAGTAATTTCATTTAGTAAGAGTTAGAACAACCTGGGCTAAGCTTTGGTCTTCCCTTTTTTGTGTTATGTCACAACTTGATTAGCAATGGTTGGCATAGTAAGCATTGTTTCTGGTTTAAATTTATTTGTGTCTATATTTGTTCAGGGGCGTACAGTTAAAGCCTTGAAATCCTTACATATTACTAATCCAGGACGACATACTGGATTTGCTCCAGAAGTAAACAAAAGAGAAAAAAGAAGACTCCAAACAAAAAGCACATCTGTTAATTCAGATAGGTACGTTGGATTTTTTTATTGCAGACATTTGCCCTTGCTTTCACATATTCCAGATTTGCTTGAAGACTCAAAATCCTTCCTTTTTCATTCGAGTGCATGGAAAAACTGATGAAAACAAAATGGCATTGTATCGCCACTTACAGCCTCAAAACATTTTACATATATTGTTTCAAAACATATTTCACAGAACAGCTACAATATACCTAATTTAACTTTTCTATCTTAAAATGGATACTGAATAAATCAGTTTTTCAATTTGGATTAATTACACAATTTATGGTAGCTTCACACAGGTTATAACAATGAAATAGATACTAGTTGATTGCAGTTCATTATTCTCCTTATTTTCATGTTTTTAAACTAAGTGTACAATTCTGCCTCTTGCAAGTTTTCCCCCCAGAGATTAAAGAATAAACCTTATGTCAACCTCTGGAAATTTTATTGAAATGAATTGCTTAGTCACAATCTACTATAAGGGAAAAAATACTGCCTTTCTACTTGAATAACTAAATGAATTTAATAATACATTTGCTTGGTGGTCTTTCTGTATTAGCTGAACTGAATTTTAAACGTGTTCAGGATTACAGCCAAAAGACCTTTGTTTTGATTTTAGCTTTTTAGATTTAACAGGAAGACAGACAGTTGATTTGAATTGTTTTATACTCAACAAACACAGAATATGTATTTAATTTCTTTATATTTATTTGCATTACTCCTGATATTTGCATATGGATATATGTGGAGGAAGAAACATGGGTTTCATCATGCAGTGCAAAATATAAGTTTTATTAAATTTGGAATATAGCAGTGGTTCTTAACCTTTGGGTCCCCAGGAATTTTAACAGCTGGTAAACTGGCTGGGATTTCTGGGAGTTGTAGGCCAAACACCTGGGGACTCACAGGTTGAGAACCACTGTATATATTATATTGATCCATATAATGAAACACAATTCCCTATACTACGGAAGCCACATGAAAGTTGTCAAGAAAATCAGGTGTATTCATTGGAGAGACTTCATAGTATTGGTGCAAAAATAGCTTATATGAACATTAACTTGTATTTAGACTCACATCTTGGAGACATTTATAAGAAAGGTATATATGGCTATATTGCAGTTTTTATCCCCTATTTTGATATAGGACAACTAAACAAAGTGAAGTAACGTCTCAGAAGTTTTAAGTAGATTATCATTGAGGAAAATAAAGAGTCAGTTCCCTCAGATTGCTTTTAATTGTACCATCTTTCTTCTTCAGGCAGGTAATACCCACAAAGAGCAAAGTGTATGATAGCCAAGGATTCCTGATTTATAGTGGAATAGACCTCTGTGACTGTCTCGACGAAGATTGCCTAGGATGTTTTTATGCCTGTCCAAAGTGTGGCTCCAGCAAGTGTGGACCTGAATGCCGCTGCGATCGGAAATGGCTATATGAACAAATTGAGATTGAAGGAGGAGAAATTATACGGAATAAGAAAATGGGATAGCTTGCAAATGTAATCTGAGTTTCATGGAACAATGTTACATAGGTTTTTGCATATAAAAATACACCGAATTAGTTCAGAGTTCCAGTTAGTGCTTGACTCATTTTATTCAACACTCAGGGCCAGAATTACCTATCTATGGAGAAATAAACTAAAATATTATTCATAGGCAAGTAGATTGATAAGAGTAGCACAGTATTAGCTGTTTTTGACCTAGGTTCTGTACACACATCTCCCTTCCTTTGTAGGAAAAATCTGGGAGTGCCATAGTCAAAAATGTAATGGCTACTTTAGCAGCCATGAACAGTGTTGCAAATTGTAGACTGGTAATTTGGTCATGCTGTTGCTTTGTGGGCAGAAGATAGGAATATCAAATCGTTCAGATAAGGTTTTTTTCAGGAAGAAATACAATTGGCCTCATTTGGAAGCAAAGTATTTGCATGCGTTAATCTGCAAGGGGATGAACTCTGTCCTGTGTTTTCAACAGTATGTTATTATTTGCTGTGAGCTGGGGAGTGAGGGGGGTGTAAGTGCCAAAGATAGCATTGTTTGGGGAAATTACAGTTGAGTCTAAGTAACCAGGCAGATGATGTTTGGGCTGAAATATTAATCTCTACTTTTGAGATATACGTGTGTTACTTACATGTTAAAGCACATTTTAGAAGGGGGGGTCTTCTAAATTTTCTATAATAACTAGCTTTTCACAAGGGCAAAAACAATGTAACTTTCCATATAGTTTATTCAATGGCTATTAAGTTGCCTCTTCCTTGCTAGATACCCACATTCAATGGTTAAGAGTATCAAAAATAGCAGAGGTACATTGAATTTGTTTGTATGGTTGCTGTCTGCCATTTGAAATTATTGTTGGCATAAATAATATATAGTTTGCTTTAAATATTATTCTGGTGCTTGATGTGACTTTGCCTATGACTGTGGCTCCAACCCAAGAATGTCTCCAGTTACTATTGCACACCTATAAAAACAAAGCATCATACATAACAAACAAGTATTAAAGCTAGTGGTGTTTTACCTCTGAAAAGAAAGGGCAGTGAGATTGGATCCCTTGCCTATATCATACAATTCCATATGTGTTCTGATGCGCACATGGCAAGGTATACCTTGTTTGTCATGGAAATGTTTTCTTCATGTGCTTGAATTCTAAACACTGGAGGATATGTATGGGTCCGCTGGACTGCAGCAAACATACACTTGCTTTATGTAGAAACTACTTCTCTCAACTATAACAAAATGTGATCAATCAGTACTAAAATTCATTTGCTCTTGGATGTATTTTAAATGAATAAAGTATTACAACTCCTTGGCTCGAATTATTTCATATCTATCTGAAGCAGGCCACAGCCACTGCAGATTCTCTCATAAAAGTTCACAGTATGCATGCTTATTAAATTTTTAAGCAGCTCAGCTTGGCATCTCATTTTAATAAAGAGAACATTTTGCTTCCTATCTAAATTGATCCAAAAGCCATAATACGGTAATACTGTTACTGGAACCAACTAAAATGTCACATATTTATTACTGCCATCACAGCTTTTGGATTTTTCCCCAATAGACCATCACAGCTACCTGCAATTTATGTACAATCCAGATCACTGCAGACTTCGTTTTTCCAGATGTTTAAATGAATTTAGACCATTGTTTCTCAAACTGCTCCTCCAGATGTTTTGGAGCTCTCACAATTCCTAATAGCTGGTAAGGTGGCTGGGATGTCTGGGAGCTTAAGTCCAAAACACCTGGAGGAGCAGCGTTTGTGCAACACTGGTTTAGAATGCTTTCAGAAAACTTGGCTTGTGTTCATGAGTTTCAAATGTTGTGCAACAGAGGTCTAATAGCTATGTACAAAAATGCCCATCATAGAAACCTCAAAGGCTGCTTAATAGTTGGCAAGATAGTTGAACAGATGGAATTTTACTCTCCCTGGGAAGAAGCAAAAGTGTGATAAAGTATTTAAAGGAATAATTTTAGCAACAATTGTTATTTGAAAATTGTTAAAACACTTAATATTACCAAATGTCTATGTGCAAGTTATACTTTGTGATACATTAGAAAGTCCTCTTGAGCCGATTTCTTTGTGTTTACGTTGACATCTATGGTTGTTAGTGATTGAAAATTAATTCAAATATATTGTGATTCTTCATAAATTTGTTGCATAAATTTACTTTAAATGCTGTATTTCTGCCAGCAATTATTAATTTACTATTTGTTTATTTACTATACTTGTACCCCGCCTTTCTCAGCCTATCGGCAACCCAATTATTACATATTCAAAGGAATGATTGACAAGTCTTCATATTTGACTCATTAGATCTTTCTGATGCTGAGCACTGCATTTTGAGAAATGTAGTTTAGGGCAGAGCATTTTGAATTGTCTGCCACGGGGTCCTCGCCTTTCCTTTCCAAACTATGAGAGCTGCAGCAGCCAGCCTTTTAAATGAGTCTAATAATAAATAAAATTAGTGGATCTGCAAAGAGGACTAAAGTAATAGTGTAAATCTGTGTTAAATTGAAGTTATGTGGTCATATAGATACACTAAGACAGAAATTCAAGGGGATTGCTATTGTGGCTTTTTAGCGGGGATGTTTTTGTCTAAACTTAAAAATCCTCCAAATGTTTTGGACTTCAGCTTTCACAGTTCCTAATAGCTGGTAAGGTGGCTGGGATTTCTGGGAGCTGAAGTCCAAAACACCTGGAGGAGCATGTTTGTATTATCGATTTTTTTAATGCACAAATTTAACAGATTTGATACGACTTAGAAGGAGTAACGATAATTTTGTGCATCCCTAATTTAATGCCATATTAATTTAGTGGATGAGAGCTATTGCATCCTTGTGCATGATATGGTTTACTTCTGAACAAACAAACATGAATAGGATTTTACTGTTAAGATGCCTTCAGCTGGACTAATTTCAGTGGGTAAAAGAGCAAATTTCAGTAGAAATTCTACAAATGCTACAGCTAATTATAATTGATTAAATTTTACTGTAAATACCAAGTTTGTTAACTCAAATACTTTAGTTAATGGACTGAAAACTGACAAAACAGTTTCTGGGATGTTAATTGAGGCATTGCAGTTTCCATATTAATATTTTCAGGGGAGAATAAAATGGAGTCACATTGCAGGTCTCCTTAGCCTTAGATTTGTGCAATTAATATCAGATGATACTCCCATATGTAACTCTTAATATCCATTGGGGGGTTGCGTGTGCAAAGAATTGTGTTTTACAAATAACTGCTAATGGTTTCTTATACCTTTCCCACTTCTCCCCTAATCTGATTCTTGATGGCAGTGCTTAATCTTCTCGGACTTCTGGCTTTTCGGATTCATAAAATGCAATTATTGCTAACACAACCAAAAGAGCAAAGGCTGGAGATTGAGTCAGCTTTTATCTCTACATTTCAAATGTCTCTCCAGACTGACATTCAACCTCTCTCACCACGGAAACCTGGAACTGAGAGAACAAAGACTCCCTGTTTCAGTGAAGTTCATGGCTTTTTTAATCATGTGGATATATTTTTACATGGGAGCAAGCTGGAGGTCATGATTCTCATTTTGCTTATGCCCTTGGTACAATTTGAATCCCGTTTCCCAAGGTGAAAGGTTAAGCAGTGTGCACACAAAGCACTGTGACGCACAAACCCTGGCACTATAGCTGCCTAGCGGTGGGCTATTCAGTGCCTACAGAATTGTTGGCAGCATAGATTATCAAAGGTCTTATGTATCCATTTAGCCGAAACAAGGACGGTAGTACAAAGTTTTTGACGAGCAACATCTAGAAAGAAAGCTATTTTTAGAAAATTTAAGTCTATTAAGGAATTTTCTGCTTTTTAGAAAATTAAGGAAGTTAATACTTCAAACATCTTGCCTGGTCTTCATAGTTTCCTGCTGAAGAAAGGAGTTACTACTGCAGCCATATTATTAGTCCCTTCCCTCATCCATTTATTGAGTTATTTTTCCTGATAACTACCGTAGCACCAGAGCCTTGCTCCTAATTGGCCAGAGCACAAATAACAGACACATTGTTATTTATACTAATAATGTATACTAACATTTAGTCTGTTAATATAATAATATATAAAAATATATTTTCAAATACAGTGGATTACTGGTATCTTCTGGAATTTGGTTCTAGGACTCCGCCTCAATGGATACCAAAATTCATGGATACTCAAGTCCCAGTATATATAGTAAGGTAAAATCAAGATTTGCATCTTACATTCTCAAGCTGTAGATAGTTGAATCTGTGGTAAGGGAGGGTTAGCTGTATGTTGCAATCTTCCAAGGAGTTGAGAGCTGCAAATGTATTCTCTCCCATGACTTAAAACTTAAGAGTTTGCCAGCCCTCGGCTGCCTGAGATGTTTGAACCAGCTAGAAGATGACATTTCTTCTGCCCATCACCACCTTTCTGGAAGAAAAGAGAAAGCAATATTTCCTGGAATAACTTTACTCTGTGCCAGCCAGGGAAGGAAGAACAGAGGAGGATCGAAGAAGAAAGATTTGTATTCAAGTACTGGTACCTCTGTATTTTACTCGTAAGTGTACTATAGATTATTATTAGGATTTCTACCTGGAATCAAGGTATTCAATTTCAATCTGACCCAAATTTCAAGGTTCCTTTTTTTTTAAAAAAAAAAAGTGAATCTCCAGTCTTCATAGGAGCAAAGCTATGGGGCAAAATGTTGAGCCCTTCTTTTGCGAAATTGTTCTGCAAGGAGCAGCTCAGCCCCTGAAGGTCATGCTCAAAGAAAAGGAGAGTAAATGGCTAATAATGGAGGGATGTATTGTGACGGCCCAAGGTAAAGGGATAACAGGAGGGGAGGAAAAGTGTGGTTCAAGTGCTGGAGTTCAAGAAAGAAGGGAATTGTGCACAGCAAGGGCACTAGGTGGGGAGAAGGAGGGGGAAAGGGAGAATAAGTGAGCAACAGGGTGCATGAAGTAAGGGACGGGGGCCCAGATGGGCATAAGGTGCAACACGGGAAGGTGTAGAAGAAAAGAAAGGGTGAACAGCACAAGAAGCAAGAGAAGGAAGCTTTGCAAGGATGTAAAGAGACCAAATGAATAGCCACAGTGATATAAATTACAAGGCTGTGAAATAAAGGGAGCAATGCAAGCATGAAAATCCACTGCATGACCTTGGGAAGTGGCACAGTGTCAGTCTCGGCACACCCTGTGATGAGGTTGTAGAGTCGCTATAGGTTAGAAACAATTTTAAGCATGGAACAACAGCAACAATTGCAAAATAAATAAATTCTATTGGTTGTCTCAAATCAGTGGTTACTGTTAATGCTGGAATGGAGTGGAATTAAAAATGTGCTTAACTGAAATATTTAGAATGCAAATTAGAGAATTTTCATGCTTAGAATCTGAGAAAGTGGAAATGAGAACCCTGATTCTTGCAGAACCTATCCATTCCTTTGCCTTGAATCACGATATGCTAAACTTATGGCTGCTTTGCCAAGGCCAGGTGTCACTTGCTGCTCATTCAGAGGTATGTCTAAAAAGCTACATTATGAATATGAAGTGAAAAGTATCAAATGCATCTTGAAAGTAGCTGCATCTATGATGTGGAAAATTTTTCAAGGCCTGCCTAAGTACACATTTTTTGAATGACACTAAATTGTAAACACAGATGGGTCTCTGGGAAGGGAATTTCATAGCTGTCCTACCCACAAGAAGACTGACATACTGTATATCCTGACATGTTCATGTCAAAGGCAGAAGAAATCCTAAGTAAAAATGCCCTCCTAGACTTTTATAGCATCTGATGGTTTTCTTGTATGACAAGCTATTTATTTATTTATTATTTCAACTTGTATACCACTTTCTCAAGCAGGGGTAGTAGATCTGGATCAACTAATAAAGTTCTGAATGATTTGCAGCAGATCAGCAAGGGTTTCGGTGGCGCAGTGCGTTAAACCCTTGTGCCGGCAGGACTGAAGACCGACAGGTTGGAGGTGGAATCCTGGGAGAGCATAGATGAGCTCCCCTGTCAGCTCCAGCTCCGCATGCGGGACATGAGAGAAGCCTCCCACAAGGATGATAAAACATCAAAATCTCTGGGCATCCCTTGCATATGGCCAATTCTCTCACACCAGAAGCAAGTTGCAGTTTCTCAAGTCACTCCTGCACAAAAAAGCAAGAGTTTCACACTTCCAATCTTTCCACAGTAGCAGCAATACAATGTCTAAACCCAGCACACCTACCAAAATTAAATGACTGAAAACAAAATCTTTGGCAGGACGGAAACTATTGTATATGTGGACTTTACACAGAAGCACAGCAAGCCCCACACTGTCTTGATACATAAAGCCAACATCACACCAAACTTCTGAGCTCATAATTCTTTATTTGCATCTATATTTGGTTGATTGCTTGCAATTGAGTAAACATCAATGTAAATTCCACAAAGTTGAAATATTCACATTTATGGGCACCAGCTCTATGCAACAGATATGTAACATTAATTTTATAGTATTTTGAATCGTACCCTTACGAAGTAGTGTGGTCTGACTAACCCATTAAAATCATTTGCATCAGATGCCTGTGTAGCCTAAAGCCTTCAAACAAGTGAGATCCCACAGCCTCTTCCAGAGAGAGCATCCTAAATTATTACTACAGTGAGGCCTTTCTCTGGTACTGTTCTCTTCTCTGGACAGAGGCCACAAGGGGATTCTAGAGAGAGAAGAATAGTCCATTGGGGGGAGTTGAAGGAGGAAAACAATTTCACTTGATTTTGCTAGTTATTCCCCTTCCCAGGTCATAAGTGAGGGTTGTTTCCATGATGGGGACATGGGTGGGGGAAATAACAGGAAAACAATATCCTTCCTCAAAGTTTCATATGTTCAATACAACATCCAGTCATTTGTTTATAGCTGATCAACACACATGATCTCTTCTCCCTCTTCTTCTCTCTTGGCACAGGCATTCCCACCACTCTTTCAATTTGAAACTTTATAATTGTTTATGTACACCATAAATAGTCCAAACCATAGTTTGTAGTCCTGCTTATAACTGTTGTTACAAAAAAAACAACCTTTGACATTCATTGTGGTTAGCATTAAATGAATGCAAACACTTGTGAAATTCCATTAAGCTCTTGGTGGTGACAAGGGGAGAAGCTACTCCCTCTTGCTAGATGCAAATACGAAAAATAACGGATTTCAAAGTATTTTAAACCGGAGATATCCACCCCTAATGTATACATATGTGAGTGGAAGTCATAGGGAGGAGGGAGCAAGCTTGTTTTCTGCTGCTCTGGAGACTAGGACACAGAACAATGGCTTCAAATTACAGGACAGGAGATTCCACCTGAATGTTAAGAAGAACTTCCTCACTGTGAGAGGTGTTCAGCAGTGGAACTCTCTGCCCCTGAGTGAGGTGGAGGCTCCTTCTTTAGAGGTTTTTGAACAGAGGCTGGATGGCCATCTGTCAGGGGTGCTTTGAATGCAATTTTCCTGCTTCTTGGCAGGGAGTTGGACTGGATAGCCCACGAGGTCTCTTCCAACTCAATGATTCACTGATTCTAAGATTCTAATATATTTCCCTACTGCATTCAATAACCCTATCCTTGTTGTTTTAAATGTTTGACTGTTAAGCCTTAAATGAAACCAGGTCACATATATATATTTATAAAACTGTAACTACACAACTACAGGAATTTTGGAGCTGGCCAGAGTAAAGGGATCTCTCAGAGAGACCATTCAAATCTGTGGGTTGTTCCCATTCATCTACCCTAGGTTACTGGAAACAACATGTCTCTAGCATGTCCTAATTTCCTTCCCTATAAAGATTCTGGCCATTGCTCTTAAGATGGCCCATATAATCAACTGTTGCCTTCCTCACATTCAATAGAAGCTTTACAACAGAATCATAGATGTCTATTAATTACCAAGTACCATTGAGTTCATTCAGGCTAATTTGCTGATAAATTGATATAGGGTTGCATCTTCAATTACTTTTGCAAAGTGTCTTTTTTTACAACTTATTTATTATGGAATGCATGGTTATATTGTATATACGATGCCTCTTTCACCTTGTAAAAATAGCTTTCTCTTAATTCAAGTGGGTGAACAGCCTAATGGTTTGTTTATATCAAACTGTTTTAAAAGTTTTCTCTCTCTCTATAAACTGAACAATCTTGTTGGAAAATTACTTTATTGATTAAGGTTATTTAAATGGTGTAACTTTATTCCTACACCTGCATATAACTAGATCAAAGGTTAAAAGCATCTATAATTAAAAGTATTGTATTAACATTAAAAGGATGCAGTCATTTTTAAAATTATATGGCAGTTAAATTTTCTTTACCTCCTATCATTGAGACACAATACCTATAGGGTACTTGGATTTCAAAACACTCAAGAGTTCAAAAGACAAGAAAAAGTTTCTTTTTAGCTACGCTTTTGCATTTATCTGGAATGGTAAAGATTCTTTGCAGACAGCAAATTATGAATTTTTGTTGATTAATAGCTTTCACTTAGACATTCTAGTGGAAATATAAGTTATTCATTGGTCCAGAAGCAGGTAAAGCTGTAATCTTAAATAGACTTGTTATTGTATGCTTTCAAACTGTTTCCCATTTATGGCATATCCAGCCTAAGACAAATTTAGTACAGGGTTTTATGGGACTGAGAATGTATGATTTGCCTAAGATCACCCAATGGCTGTGCTGGGAATTGAAGTCATAGTCCAATGTTTAAATCACTACATCTTGCTGGCTCTAATAAATAGTCTTACTAGAGAGTAAATCCATTCAATTCAGTAGGCTTCAGAAACAGCATGCACAATGTTCCAGAGTATGGCATTTAAATATTAATAGATCAAATCTGACCGATTTCACCTTCATTGGATTCCCACTAATTCAGAGTTGTGCAGTTTATGCGCCACATGAAGCCACCTCCAAGTATGCTTTGTGTCCCTCATGTCCCCCTCGCTGCTCCATTGCATTGTGCCCACTGGTTAGCTTACTTTTTCTGTACTGCTACTGGGTGCCCCAAATAGTAAACTCAATGGGATTATTGGGGAGGTCACCTCTTCCTTCCATAGTGATCCCAAAGCAGCTGGTATCACTACTGGCAAAGCAATGATGCCAGAAAGGATTGCCAGCAGGGAAGAAGGTTACAATTACCATTGTCTCACATTCCAACTTCAGACATAAATGTAGCAATGAGTTTAAAAGATATTAGCCTCCCTACAGATTTCATGATGTATCTGCATGTGTGGGTGCATAGTTCCCTCTCTTCCAACTCCCTGGATATATAAGGGGTTGGATGCAACCTTCAGACCTGAAAAGGTTTTGTAACCTCCCCATTTGTGACCCAATTAACAATGGATGAAATAGAATAAATAGTAAAATGTAGGTAATATACTACATCAGGGTAGGCAAAGTTTAGACTTAAAAGTAAATGGGACTACAAAACTCAACTCCTTGATACCCATACCCAGAACTGGCAATATGCTGATGACACTCATCTACAAAGCTCCTAATTACAATCACTCACAACCTATACAAATATTAAATAGTAGGAAAGGTAAGTATGCCAGTATGCCAACGACACCCAGCTCCTCTTAAAGTTGGAACCCGGAGTAACCTCGGTGCCGGAAAATTTCACCCAATGCCTAGAAGCAGTGACGAGATGGCTCCGGGCCCATAAACGGAAAATAAACCCAGCAAAGACGGAGATCTTATGGCCGGGCCGTCCATTAGAACCAGTCTACTCATTGTCCCCCTTCAAAGGGGAACCGCTGACCCCATCCCCCTGGGTGAAGAGCCTCGGTGTCATCCTGGACTCTAAGATGTCGATGGAGGCCCAGATTGCCTCCACGAGCAAAAGGGCCTTCTTCCACCTACGCCAAGCTAGGCAACTGGCGCCCTACCTTCCAACGGAGGCGTTAGCTACAGTAATCCACGCCACGGTTACATCAAGGCTGGATTACTGCAACGCCTTATATGTGGGTCTGCCTCGGTCAGTAACCCGCAAGATCCAGATTGAGGAGAATGCTGCCGCCAGGCTCCTCACAAAAACACCAATGAGATGCCACATCACACCATCCCTGCAGCGTTTGCACTGGCTGCCGGTCAAATACAGAGTCCTTTATAAGACCCTGACCTTGACTCTCAAGGACCTGTGGGGCCGGGGCCCTTCATACTTAAAAGACTGCTTGATCCTACCTGCCCACCCAAAAGCACCACGGCCAGCAAACGAGAACCTCCTCTGTGTCCCGGGTCCGAGAGAGGCTCATTTGGAGTCCACGAGACAGAGATCCTTCTCTGTTGCGGCCCCCGTCCTGTGGAACTCTCTGCCACCAGACCAAAGAGGCTCCCTCGACCTGCCCCAGTTCTTGGCGGCACTTAAGACATGGCTATTCAGGAAAGCCTACACATAACACGGAACCAGCGACTCGGAATTCACCGAGTCTGATATTTTAGTATTTTAACCATTTAATATTTTAATATTTTTAATATTTTAATCGCTAGTTGTGTAAGTCACCCGGAGCACAAACGTGGAGGGCGACTCATAAATAATAAAGTTCAGTTCAGTAAGCACTTAATAGCTTAAAAGCCATGAACTCCGATCTTCAAGAAAGGATCCAGGGGTGATCCAGGAAATTATAGGCCAGTTAGTCTAACCTCAGTTCCAAGCAAAGTGATGGAAACCATTATTAAAGAAAAAATTACTTAAGCACATAGAAGAACAGGCATTGCTGAAGGAAAATCAACATGGTTTCTGCAAAGGCAAATCATGTCTTACTAACTTGTTAGAATTCTTTGAGGGTGTAAATAAACACATAGATAAAGGGGACCCAGTCGATATTGTTTACCTTGACTTTCAAAAGGCTTTTGACAAAGTCCCTCACCAAAGGCTCCTAAATAAGCTCTTCAGCCATGGAATCAGGGGACAGGTCTTGTCCTGGATTGGAACCTGGCTAAACTGTAGGAAACAAAGGGTGGTAATAAACGGACATTTCTCTGGGTGGAAAGAGGTGAGAAGTGGCGTACCCCAAGGTTCAGTTTTGGGTCCGTTACTTTTTAATTTATTCATTAATGACCTGGATGTAGGAGTAAATTCTGAGGTAGCAAAGTTTGCAGACGACACTAAATTGTTCAGGGTAGTTAAAAATGAAACTGATTGTAAAGAGCTCCAGAAAGATCTCTCGAAATTGAGTGAATGGGCAACAAAGTGGCAAATGCATTTTAACCTAAACAAGTGTAAAGTCATGCACATCGGGGGCAAAGAACCCCAACTACACCTACCAATTGATGGGGTCAAAGCTTTCCGAGACAAACCAGGAAAGGGATCTTGGGGTTTTGGTGGACAGCTCAATGAAGATGTCAACCCAGTGCGCAGCAGCAGTAAAAAAAAAGCAAATTCTATGCTTGGCATGATCAGGAAGGGAATCGAAAATAGCTCGTCAAATGTTGTATTGCCTCTCTACAAATCTATGGTGAGGCCACATCTGGAGTACTGTGTACAATTCTGGTCACCGCACCTCAAGAAGGATATAACGGAACTGGAAAAGGTACAGAAAAGGGCAACAAGAATGATCCAAGGGATGGAGCAGCTCCCTTATGAAATCAGGTCTTTGGTCTTTTCAGCCTTGAAAGACGGCGTTTAAGAGGTGACTTGATCGAAGTGTATAAAATCATGCATGGGATAGACAGGGTGAATAGAGAAAAAATATTTTCTCTGTCACACAACACTAGGACTAGGGGCACTCCCTAAAGCTCCAAGGTAGGAAAGTTAGGACAAATAAAGGGAAATATTTCTTCACCCAGAGGGTCATTGGGTTATGGAACTCACTTCCAGAGGAGGTTGTGACAGCGGTCAGCCTGGACAGCTTCAAGGCAGGATTAGACAGATTCATGGACACCAAGGGAATCAGTAGCTACTGAAATGGACATCCAAGTGCCACCTCTGTGTTGATGGAGGCAGGCAGGATTTCCTCGGGTACTGGTTGTGGGGGGTCGGGAGCAGGTGAGGGTTTTGCCCTCCTTTCTGCTAGAGATCCCTGTGTACAACTAGTGGGCCACTGTGTGACACAGAATGCTGGACTAGATGGGCTGAGGCCCAATTCAGCATGGCTCTTCTTATGTTCTTATGTTCTTATGTTCTTATGAAAGTGAACAGAAATCCCCCAGCACTACTGCCTGGCACTGGGTTAGTAGATAGAAGTTAAATCAGACTAATAGGTAACTCCTACTACAGTCATGTAATGTTATTACAGTTACAGTAAGATGTCAATAAAATTAAAAACTATTACTGGGATATTTAAACACAAGCAGTCCAACAAATTCATGATATGCTTGAAAGATAATTTCATTTTTTAAAGGTATTTAGATTTTACCAAACCATTTGATAAGGTTCCTATAATATTTTGACTATCACACTGATCAAATGTGTAATAGATGGGAACACTATCAAATGAATCCATAATTGGTTGCTCTGAGTTGTCATCAGTGACTATGCTCCAAGCCACAAGGTCTCGACTTAGTCTATGGGCCATATTACCTCAACATTTTATGTTATCAATGACTTAGATGGTGCAGGGAATCTTTATTGCAGATGAGAAAAAAATTGAGAAGTGTGGAGAAGGCTAGTCCAAGGCAAATTCAATTCAAAGAAGGATTTCAGAGGGAAAAGACAAAAGGGGAAGATGGATTGAGGGACTATAGAAAAATAGTCAGGTGAGCATTGCTAGGATACATTTCCCATATTAATTTAAAATAATTGACCACATACATCAGCTCAAATAATAAATGGAGCAATCTAGAATATGTTGGGCAGTTCAATCTAGACTTTTTTGAAAGACATATTAAACATTTTCTGAAAATTACAGTATTACAACCACCAGAGGGCATCATATCACTGCAAACCTGGTCTACAGTTTAAAGCCACATCCTAAACTGCTGCTTTTCATTTTCTTTCTCTCCCACAATTGAGCTTCATATGGATGCAGAGATTCACACTAGGAGTTCACAATGTTGAACCGAGTAATAAATCAGAGAATGAGATTAAATTCATACAACCAAAGCTATAAGGTCAGGAACATTTTAAGTAAATGTTAAGGATAAAGTCAATATTCTAATCATAAAAGAAGTAAATCATTTCTATCTGCTTACCCAGTTGCTCCATGGACTCGGGGTGCATGCCATTATATTAAAATATACATTTTTACCCTTTCCCAACATTTGCTGGGAACATTCCATTGTTCTGTTTACTAATGAGATCAAGTGACAGAATTAACAATTGGATTTTATATGTATGAAAACGTGGGAGGGGGGTTGCTCGTAGTGTTCAAACATCTCTGAATGCTTGCAATCTGCCTTTTGCTTTGTACAATGTTGGGTAGTAGTAGTAATAATATGAATAAAGAACACAATTTATTTGTTTCCTACCTCAAGGCATAACTCCAACTCCCTGATATATTAAGTCTGGTTTAAAGTGTGGTATTTGAGCCAATAATCTCCCCAGCCATTTGTACTGCCACCACAAATTAATATTTGGTTAACAGCCAACTGAATATGAAGAAGCAGGACAGCTTGAAAGTAGGGATGCGCAGCTTTCAGTTTGGAGCATGGTTCCATGATTTGTTTCTGATCCAGTCTGCACTAGATTGGTCCCCAAATCCAAACCAAGTCCAGTATCAAGAATCTGGATCACCAGTCCTCTGGCATTCAGAGATTAAAACAAGATTATTTGGTCCTCTATATACACAGATTCAACTATCCATAGCTTGAAAATACTCCTCCCCCACCCCAAATAAAAAACAAATTTTGGTTTTGTATTATTATTATTATTATTTCTCTTTAAACCCTGCTTTTTGTCTTCACAAAAGAAACTAAACATGACTTTACTATGGCATTCTAGCATCCAGTGATCTTGGTATCCACAGGAAATTCTGGAGGGAGAGGGGCATACTAATTCAATTCCATTCACAGAACTATGGGAGAAGTGGAACACTGGGACTCTGTATAGCTTGCTGTTTTACAGTTACAAAAACAGTATTTAAAAGCTGAAATTGTTGACCAACTACTTAATCACACTAGAGAATGAATCCACTTTAAATCTGGTTTCTGCCTCTTGCCGAATTCTGGGGTTCATAGCTTAGAGAGGCTGTTAAAGGCTCCTCCCACAAACCCCAGAATTCTGCAGGAGGCAACAACCGGATTTAAAGTGGATTCATTCTCTAGTGTGATGAGGTTACTAATCAATGCTTTTTTTGGCTATAGTTTCCTATATCCAAAAGTTTAGGCCCCATGTACACTGCAGATCAAACTGTATTAAATGGTCTGTGTGGGTGGGGACTCAAATACCAATAATGAAACATACTTGAAAATAGTATTTTTGCTTCCCTCTGCTAGCATATCAGATTCAGTGCCACAGCACAAGAAATTAGAAAGGGGATGAGATGATGCTTTATTAATTATTATAAGAACATAAGAACATAAGAAGAGCCATGCTGAATCGGGCCTCAGCCCATCTAGTCCAGCATTCTGTGTCACACAATGGCCCACTAGTTGTACACAGGGATCTCTAGCAGAAAGGAGGGCAAAATCCTCACCTGCTCCCGACCCCCCACAACCAGTACCCGGGGAAATCCTGCCTGCCTCCATCAACACAGAGGTGGCACTTGGATGTCCATTTCAGTAGCTACTGATTCCCTTGGTATCCATGAATCTGTCTAATCCTGCCTTGAAGCTGTCCAGGCTGACCGCTGTCACAACCTCCTCTGGAAGTGAGTTCCATAACCCAATGACCCTCTGGGTGAAGAAATATTTCCCTTTATTAGTCCTAACTTTCCTACCTTGGAGCTTTAGGGAGTGCCCCCTAGTCCTAGTGTTGTGTGACAGAGAAAATATTTTTTCTCTATTCACCCTTTCTATCCCATGCATGATTTTATACACTTCAATCAAGTCACCTCTTAAACGCCGTCTTTCAAGGCTGAAAAGACCTGATTTCATAAGGGAGCTGCTCCATCCCTTGGATCATTCTTGTTGCCCTTTTCTGTACCTTTTCCAGTTCCGTTATATCCTTCTTAAGGTGCGGAGACCAGAATTGTACACAGTACTCAGATGTGGCCTCACCATAGATTTGTAGAGAGGCAATACAACATTTGACGAGCTATTTTCGATTCCCTTCCTGATCATGCCAAGCATAGAATTTGCTTTTTTACTGCTGCTGCGCACTGGGTTGACATCTTCATTGAGCTGTCCACCAAAACCCCAAGATCCCTTTCCTGGTTTGTCTCGGAAAGCTTTGACCCCATCAATTGGTAGGTGTAGTTGGGGTTCTTTGCCCCGATGTGCATGACTTTACACTTGTTTAGGTTAAAATGCATTTGCCACTTTGTTGCCCATTCACTCAATTTCGAGAGATCTTTCTGGAGCTCTTTACAATCAGTTTCATTTTTAACTACCCTGAACAATTTAGTGTCGTCTGCAAACTTTGCTACCTCAGAATTTACTCCTACATCCAGGTCATTAATGAATAAATTAAAAAGTAACGGACCCAAAACTGAACCTTGGGGTACGCCACTTCTCACCTCTTTCCACCCAGAGAAATGTCCGTTTATTACCACCCTTTGTTTCCTACAGTTTAGCCAGGTTCCAATCCAGGACAAGACCTGTCCCCTGATTCCATGGCTGAAGAGCTTATTTAGGAGCCTTTGGTGAGGGACTTTGTCAAAAGCCTTTTGAAAGTCAAGGTAAACAATATCGACTGGGTCCCCTTTATCTATGTGTTTATTTACACCCTCAAAGAATTCTAACAAGTTAGTAAGACATGATTTGCCTTTGCAGAAACCATGTTGATTTTCCTTCAGCAATGCCTGTTCTTCTATGTGCTTAGTAATTTTTCTTTAATAATGGTTTCCATCACTTTGCCTGGAACTGAGGTTAGACTAACTGGCCTATAATTTCCTGGATCACCCCTGGATCCTTTCTTGAAGATCGGAGTTACATTTGCCTCCCTCCAGTCCTCGGGTACAGTGCCTGATCTTAGAGAAAGGTTATATATTTTGGCTAGAATTTCAGCAATTTCACACTTGAGTTCCTTAAGAACTCTGGGGTGGATGCCATCTGGCCCTGGTGATTTGTTGACATTTAGTTTAGTAAGGCATGTGAGAACATCTTCCTTGTTTATCTCTATCTGGCTTAATTCATTTAATTCCCTCCCTGAAAAAACTGACTCAGCTGCAGGCATATGTTGTCTGTCCTCCTGTGTGAAAAACGGAGGCAAAGAAGTCGTTTAGCCGCTCGGCAATCTCCTTGTCTTCACTTATTGTCCCTTTCTTACCATTTTCGTCAAGTGGCCCAACTGCTTTTCTAGTTGGGTTTCTGCTTCTGATGTACTTAAAGAAGTTTTTGTTATTTTTTTAATGTTCTTAGCTATATGTGCCTCAAAATCTCTCTTGGCTTTCCTGACGGTTGCTTTGCATTTAGTTTGCCAGAGCTTGTGTTCCTTTCTGTTCTCCTCAGTAGGAAGAGCCTTCCATTTCTTAAATGAGTTTTTCTTCTTTCCAATCACATCTTTTACTTCATTTGTAAGCCATGCCGATGTCCTCTTGGACTTTCCCGGCCTCTTTCTTATTTTAGGAATGCATTTTAGTTCGGCTTGTTTTAAAGTATTTTTAAACAGTTTCCAAGCATTTTGGAGGGATTTGATTTTTGTTACTGTTCCTTTTAGTTTGTTCTTTACTATTTTTCTCATTTTGGTGAAATTCCCTTTTTGAAAATTTAAGGTCTCTGTGTTAGTTTTCACTGACAGTTTGCTATCCAAACTTAAGTTGAAGGTTATTGTGTTGTGGTCACTGGTACCTATGGGCTCAGTTACAAGGACATCTTGAACGAGATCTTGTTCAGTAGTTAGCACCAAGTCCAGGATCCCCTTTCCCCTGGTTGGTTCTAGTCGGATTATCAACAATCCGACTAGTGAGATTCCCTGACGAACTCCCCTCTTCCCCCTTAATGCATTTGGGGATCTGGGCTGGTACTGGGAACTTTCTTCTCAAAGCCTAAACACTCTAAAGCCCAACTCTTCCACCGTCACCTGCTAAAGCCAGTTTACCAGAGGAAGCAAGGAAGATTGAGAGTCTCATCTGCCATCACCCTTTGTTCGTGCCCCATGGGTCTTGCTTATAAATCAGTTCAAATTAGCTCAATTTACTTCAGGATTAGGCTGAAGCATTTGCATAGCCCTACTTGAAAGCTTATTCGTGACTTTGTGACATTTTGTGAATCCTAATTAAATTATTATTCTATTGTGAGTGGTGAGTTCTCATTGCAGTCCATCTTATGAGACAATTCTAACATGAAGCAGATTGAGGCAGCCGCCTCAACTGAGAGAGCAAAAGTGGTCCAGAAGACACTGCTGTGCTCCAAATTCATGATTATATTTTTTCTTTTGAAGATTTGTATTGACGTTAGTGACATAGCACTTCCAAACAGAAGCAATCTGAAGTAAGTTTATTTATTTATTGTGTCAGAAGCTAATTGAGGATAAAATTATAATGTATTTAAAACACAAAAAAGTTAAATACTTGGCATTATATTAGATTTCCTTTGACCAGAAGCTGGTCACTTGGAGTGCTTCTAGTGTCACTGTGAGAAGGTCCTCCATTGTACATGTGGCAGGGCTCAGATTGCATTGCATTGCATTGCATTGCATTGCATTTATTTATTTATTTAATTATTTGAAGTATTTATATTCCGCCCTTCTCACCCCATAGGGGACTCAGGGCAGATTACAATGCACATATACATGGCAAACATTCAATGCCATTTAGACATACAACATATATAGACAGACACAGAGGCAATTTAACATTCCAGCTTTTTCCAGCTTCATGAGGGTATGTTTGGTTCCAGCCACAGGGGGAGCTGCTGCTTCACTGTCCACTTGTGACGGATGTCAGGTGGTGCAATACTGGCTAAACAGTATGAAGTGAGCTGAGAAAGTGGATAACAAACTTTGCAAGCGTGATAGTTTTTCCCTACAGCCATGATCCGAAAAAGAAGTACTCATAACTAATTCTAATGGGATCATTCGTGTATAGAGTAGTTAATTCTGACTGACAAGTTTTACTAATTTCATCAGGGCTTAGTTATGGCTCACCTTTTCTGAATTGAAGTTTAAATGACATTCCTTCCAATAGAGTTTTTTAAAAAAAAATACTGTTTACCTTTTTATAGTAAAGAACAGATTGCTTTCCTCATTTACAGAATAGATTGACAACAGGCAAACAAAAACTTCTCTTCATGTTTTATAACATGCGACATGCATAAAATAAAACATTTCTTAGTGGGAAAACAGATCGGTTGCTTCTATACATCTCTAATCTTTTCTTGTCTGAAAATTGATGACAGTAAAATACATTTCTTCTAAATATGCAAAGTAGAATTATCCATTCAACTTGAAAAAAGCTTGTGACTATGTCTGAACCTTTATTAAGGAAGATTTCAATTATTTATATATATATATATATATAGATATATATATATATATATATATAGATATATACAATTTACAGTATTTACGGTATATACCGCCTTTCTCACCCCTGGGGGACTCAAAGCGGTTATATATAGTTTATAACATCTTTCTGTATAAACACTTTTTACAATAAATTGTTATCTATAATAATAATAATAGTGTGTGCATGTTGTTGAAGTAGCTCCAAGACTGTATAGTCTTGATCTCTGAAACTTGGCATGCATACTAAGATGACCATCATGAAATTATCTTGCTTTTCAAATTAATTAATTTTAATGAATTAAAACTATTTAGTAGCCTCCAATTCCATAGAGGAAAGAGAGCTCTTAAAGGATAGCAATGTAAACCGGTTGCTTAGTGAACTCTCTCTCCCTCCTCCTTGTTTGTGTGTCAGAAAAGTTACTTTTTTAAAATAACATAAAAACAAAGTCATACATCAATGTATGATCAAATAAAAAGGACAACACATAATTATATAATAATACCCTAAATAAAAGATCCCAACACATTTTAATGTTTGTATACGGCTTAAAGCCTATACAGATCAATATGAAATCTAACTGAAGATTTCTTTTCAATCGGCAAATAGAATAAAATTTCAGCTCCAGAAATGTCCACATATTTTATATAATTAGATGTTGTCCTTCTGATCTTTAATTTTACCTTTATTTTTATATATTTTAATGTAGACCCTGAAGGCCATTCAAATACTCTATATGCATAGACCAAAATGTGTGTTTTTTTCTAAGATAAAAATAAATAAAACCATCAATTGAGCAGTTAGACATGTACCCCCCCCACTTTTTGTAGGTGTCGGTATAATGACTTGTTTTCTAGTAGGTTGTTATACTAAGAAAGCCTGGAGGTATTCAGGATTTCAATAATTGGTATTCTGGTCACACCTTTTGGTGACAGATACCATGCCATGGTAACTCCATAGAGTTACCTTCTTTCAAAAATAGGAGTTGGCTATAGGATTTCATTAGAGGGTTTTTGGCTTAACCCTGCTGTCTTCTTAATCAGACTAAAAGATCAATTTTATAATATACTAGCTGAGGACCCGGCGGTGCCCGAGTTATTTGAGGAAGGCATTGTGTGCCAAGGTTGGTTCCTATTAGATGTGTATGTGGCTTGCAGTGGTCTCAGGAAGTTAGTGAAGGTACTGCAAGTCCCATTGGCCATGGTCCATCCCCCTCCCAACAGCACCAGGATGTAGAGTGGGTCATGGGGGCTCTTAGTGCCACGTTTGGTGTTGATCATTCATTGGATGAGGGTCGCAGTAGTCTCAGAAGGTGAGTGAAGGTACTTCAAGTCCCATCATCCATGGTCCATCCCCCTCCAAACAGCACCAGGATGTAGAGTGGGTCTTGAGGGCTTTGTGTGCCAAGTTTGGTCTTGATTAGTCATTGAATGAGGGTCACAGCAGTCTTGGGAAGTGAGTGGAGGTACTTCAAGTCCCATCATTCGTGGTCCATCCTCCTCAATACTGCACCAGAATGTAGAATGAGTCATGGGGGCTCTGTGTGCCAAGTTTGGTCTTGATCAGTGTTTGGATGAGGTTGGCAATGGTCTGGTGAAATGAGTGGAGGTACTTCAAGTCCCATCATCTGTGGTCCGGCCTCCGAACTGCTTCAGGACGTCCATTGGGTCATGGGGGCTTTTTGTGCCAAGTGTGGTCATGATTATGCACTGGATGAGGGTCGCAGCAGGCTTGGGAAGTGAATGGAGGTACTTGAAATCCCATCCTTCATGGTCCATCCTCCTCTGCAGTAGGATGGAGTGTGGGTCATGGGGGTACTGTGTGCCAAGTTTGGTCTTGTGGTTCAGGGCCGCCTTGGTCTGTGGGGAATGAAGAGTTTGAAAGTACTACAAATCTCATAACCTGTGATGGTACATCAAGTCCCATCATCCATGGTCCTCCCTACTCCAAACTGCAGTAGAATGAACCATGGGCCATAGGGGCTCAGTGTGGCAAGGTTGGTTACTGTTCATTCAGGCCATACACAATGTCCCATTAACTGAGGCCTAGTCAGGGAAATCAAGTTAATGAAGCCGTAGTGTAAATTTTGGGCCTGGTTTGTGATTTGTAGGGGCTACAGTGTTTTCTGGGAAGTTAATTGGGTGAAGGTAGTGCAAATCCCATCATTTGTGGCGCATCCTGTCCTAAACTCTCTTTTGGGGCCTGGCCATACACAATGTCCCATTAACTGAGGCCTAGTCAGGAAAATCAAGTTAATGAAGCCTTACTGTAAATTTTGGGCCTCGTTTGTGATTTGTAGGGGCTACAGTGTTTCCTGGGAAGTGAATTGGGTGAAGGTAGTGCAAATCCCATCATTCGTGGCCCATCCTGTCCTAAACTCTCTTTTGGGCCTGTAATGTTCTGGCCTGCTCTGCTGGTAATTGTTAAGTTTAAATGGCCGAATGGCAGGCAGCCGTTTTCTAAAAGCTGAGGGGGAGGAGAAAACAGGAATCCATTTTGTTTTCACAGAGCCAAGTGGGGAGGGAATGTTGATGGTGCATTTTTCCCCTCAGTGGGAAGAAATCCTGTTGTTTGAATGTAGAGGCCTGGATTCTGGGATGCTGGCTAATCAGTGGCAATCAATGCCCTCTGTCTGGTGCCTTAGAATTTTGGAGTGGCGAGGCTGGCCAATCAAAGGACTTTATGCAAATAGCTGCCACATATCCGCCCTTCCGCCCTCCGCACACATACATACATACAAACATTCCACTTTATTAAGGTATACAGATGTACACATGTATACATACATATATTATCTTGGCAGATACAGATAGTGTTCAACACCCAACCTTTCCCTTTCTCAGTATACAAAATTTTTGAAAAGACTACAGATGTAGCTGCATTGCAGAATTAATGTAGCTTTACACCATTTTAACTGCCCTTGCTCACTGCTATGGAATCCTGGGAATTGGAGTTTGGTGAGAAGACTCAGCTCCTATGGTTTCATAACATGGAGACATAGCAGTTAAAGTGGTGTCAAATTGCATTAATTCTACAGTGTAGATGCACCTTATGTCTGAATGAGAAATTAAGAGTGTGTGGCTGACCCTTTCATAACTCAACATACAGTATAATTGCCTGTATTTTGAGAAATAGACTATGACAATAGAGAGAGAAAGATCTTAGTGGTGGTTGTTTAGAGTGGAGATGAGAGTTAGGAAATGGAAAGGCTGAATGAGAGCTGGAGTGGAGGGGGAGAAAAATACAATAAATTGCCAGAATCATTGGGGGGGGGGGGGACTGCAGGAAGGTAAGACGAACAAAGCTATTTCTATCTTAGGCGAACTGGCTGCAGGTAAAAAAAAGTATAGTATAACAGCAAAGCGAGAGGGAACATCAGGGATGAAAAAAAATAGTTGCAGGAAGGAGGAAAGGAGATGAGAGAGTACATTGGGGTGAAAGTATTATTAACCCTCACCCTGGTGTATTGATCCTGCATGAAACCAAAGACTTTTGTGAGTGGAGAATAAAATAACACTTAGATTTTCTTTCTTTTTTCCTCAAACTTTCTAAATAAATAGGGAAGTCATGTGTTTGCATTTAATTTTATTCTGCAGAAGTCCTTCTTTTGTTCTCTATGATGGATTGAGAAGGTGGAGGATAAAAAATAACTGGAGCTTTTTATTTTATTATCGGGCTATAGCCAATGACCATAACAAAACTTTGAAAGACAACAGATGTGTATAGGTACTCTTGTTGATTGGATGATATACTGATGCTATTGCTTATTCTGACCAATCCACTTCATTGGGTCCCACTGCTGCCCATCTTGTGATTACTGGAAAAAAGGGCACAGTGCATATCCTGTTTAAATTATATCAGAAACTGGACATTAAAGTAAAATTGCAAGCCTAAGCAAACTAGTATGTATATTAATCCTGTTAAAAGCAATAGGAATTTGTTTGAAGAACATGGGTTGGATCTAAAGTTTCTGGTAATGCTTTGGACATGCCAATAAGCAAGAAGGCAATTTCCATTCTGCAGGTCTTTCTATCATCAGAAAATCTCTGGGAGAGTTGGAAGCCCTTCAACATTTGTGTGTGTAGGATTAACATCAGGTCAGGAGGGATCGGTTTTCTGCTCTTTGCTCATAGGGGTGTCAAACTCATTTTCACCAAGGGCCATATCAGCCTTATGGCTGCTTTCAAAGGGCCATTTATAATTGTATGACTGAATAAACGTAACTATGTTGCTATGGCACTGAAAGCCTTGTGGGCCACATAAAATGACATGGTGGGCCGGATTCATCTCACAGGCTTTGCTTTTGATACATGAGTAAGCAGTGGCAGCTAATGGTTGGTGACTGGTGGCTTCTACAGCAGTGAGATGGTAAATCCACTCTGAGGTTTCATCCAGACTTTAAAGAAACTGTATCGGGCCTAGAGCTATTTGAGGAATAAAGTTCAGTAGCTAGGGAAGCGCTTTAAGGGCTCTTCCACACAAGGGAATACAAGGAGGGGGGGTGCTTAACAGCAGCAGGAAAACAAGGGGTGTATCAGACAGAATGAACAAGCTCGTAGAAATATATGCCCCAAAGAATAAATGACCCAAGGCGTGACAGTGGTAATCACTGTATTAATACATGTGGTATTGTGCTGGATGCATATAGGCATTAACAAAGTACATACAGTGAAGGCGGGAGCGCTCCTCGTCTCTCATATAAACAAAGTTCAATAATATAGTATTTCACTACAAAATAAAGCATATGTTGGCGATACAATTAGCAAACCTCCAAAGAATAATGGAGGCAGTCCCAGAGAGGCGAGAATCCAGGAGGGGTCCGCCGTGGAGCCGGGCGGAAAGGAAAAAAGCCGCGGCGAGGAACTCAGGCAAAGACTGGAGCTGGGATCCGGGGGGGGGGCGCTGTTCAGGCAATCGCCGTAAGTGAAGCCAAAAGCCAAAAGGCAAGATGAGGTATTGCGACAGCGACTGTCGTGCTAAGGGGCGCTGTGATTAGCAGCGGGACCCAAAATAGAGGGGAGAGCCGGGACAGTGCCAAACGGCCGGATTTTCTCCTTGGCGCCGAGGCTTTTTGCCGTTTTTGCGTCTTAAAGACGCTTCTTCAGGGCGCGTCGCTGTGTTTAACCGTCTAAAACAACATAATCACAATAACAACATGTTGAAATTGGCTAGAACAATGATACAAAGAAAAGCACAATGGTGATAGAACCATTTACAGTAGTATACATACCAGGCAATGTGAAACAAGGAGCATCACAGGTAAATCAGTCTGATGGCTGAATGCAGCAAGAACCAATACAAACAATTGACATATATAGAGAGCAATACAGGTGTGGATTGTTACATTAACAATTGTTGCAAAGAAAGGGAGTCATTGAGGCCACAGGGCGTTTCACTTGATAGAAGGAGGGCCCATTTCTTCTCAGCCTTAAGCAATGATTGAGTGATGTTACAATGTGGAGGTGGGTTAACCCTTTGCAGCCCATACACTTTGAAACTGTCAGGAGTGTATTTCATTTGAAAAAATGACTATAGAGAGTGGAATCCTGAGATAGACATCTAATCCTAGACTTGTGTTCAAAAATTCTGGTCCTGAGAGTTCTAGAGCTTTGGCCCACGTAGTGAAGTCCACAACAGCATTCGAGACAATATACGATTCCAGCATGGCCACAGGTTATTTCATCTCTCAGTTTCAACACTCTGCCACTGGTTCTATTTGTAATACTAGTGGATGTGTTGATCTGGGCACAAATGCCACAGTGTGCACAAGGTTTAGTACCTGGATTGTTGGTCACGGTCATGGTTCTGATGGAATGATTAGTGTGCACAAGTAGATCTTTGATATTGGCTGAGCGTTTATTCGCAACCATGGGTGGGAGCTCGAGGCCTGATATGTCTGAAATCATAGGCCAGAACTTTCTTACTATTTTGGTAATCTGGTTGGAGTGTGGGCTCAGGGTCATGGGCCAGATGAGACGAGTAGTGGGTGTCTTAGGAGATGGGGCAAGAAGTTGGGATCTATCTTTGAGGTCAGACTTGCGTTTAGCAGTGTCGAGGGACATTGGGGGATAACCCCTAGCCTGCAGTTTGGCAGTGAGATGGAGGGCATCTTGTTCATATTGTTGTGTGTGAGAGGAGTTCCTTTTGATGCGAATGTACTGGGAGTAAGGTAAACTGTGTTTCAGGGAGTAGGAATGAAAGCTGTCATAGTGTAGGAGGTTATTTCGATCTGTGGGTTTGTGGTATGTTCTTGTCTGTAATTTATTGTTTTCTTTAAAAATGGTCAAATCAAGAAAATTGACTGTTTTGTTGCTGGTAGTTACAGTGAACTTGATGTGTGGATGCCATGAATTGAGCCATGTTTTAAGAATCTGGATGTTGGTAGTGGGTTGGGCCAAAATCAGCACATCATCTATGTACCTCAGTATTTCATAATTTTGGGTCGTATGCTATGAGTGTCAGTGGAATATAGATGGATATTCTCTAAGTGGTTCATGAAAATATTTGCTAACGAGGAGCTGCTGTGGCTCCCATAGAAATTCCTCCGCATTGCAAGAAGAAGCTCTGATCAAACTGAAAATAATTGTAATCAACGATACAATCGTAGATTTCTGCCAAGAAATGTGTGGGGGGCTGACGTGGAGTGGGTCTGGTGTCTAATAGATCTATAATCACTTGTCTGGCCTCTGTGGTAGGCACATTCGTATATAACGACTCTACATCAGCAGTAATGAGTATGTCGTTGGGTCCAATTTGAAGGTTCGAGATCTTGTTTAATAAGTCTGTTGTATCTTTGATAAAAGAAGGGGATTTTGAGACAAAAACTTACGAGACAGGGACAATAGGGGCAGGGGCTCCAGGGGCTCCAGAGGCTCAAGAAATGTAAATTTTTGGGGGGCCGGGAGAAACCCCAAGAAAACCTAGTGGTGAACTTATCTGATTACATTTTTGATGACTTTGAAATTAAAACTATAAACAAAGGTCTTTCTTTTGTTGGGACCCCTTATTGTTCAGACACCGCCATCCGACATGATCTAGCACATTTATTTAGGAGCATAAGATTAAAGGAACATTTCTCTTCACCAACGGATACACCCAACCAGAGACCCCAAAACTCATTTTACATCAAGAGTTCATTCACACCACCACCCACCTCCACAACTCGCACATTTGAGCAAACTATATTGCGCGAGGTGGGGAAGCTAGACCATGCTCATGATCGCAGACATCCCAATCTGTCCAACAAAGAAATTCAGACCTTGCGACGCCTAGGCAATCACCCAGACATCCTCTTTAAACCAGCAGATAAGGGAGGGGCCATTGTGGCTCTCAACCGCCTTGATTACACGACAGAGGCCCACTCCCAACTCAATAACACTAGGTACTACAGGGCCATTCCAGCTGACCCCACCACCAGATTTTCTAAGATCATCTCCAATGTAATCCATGATGCCGAAGCCATGGGCTACATAGACCCCAAAACAGCTAGCTTCCTCACAAAATCCAATCCCAGAATCCCCCGTCTATACTTACTCCCGAAGATTCACAAGTCCAGAAGACCCCCGCCAGGACGCCCCATTGTCTCTGGCAGCGGTGGCATCCTGGAACCCCTGTCTCAATTCCTCGATTTCTACCTCCAACCCTTTGTCTCAAAATCCCCTTCTTTTATCAAAGATACAACAGACTTATTAAACAAGATCTCGAACCTTCAAATTGGACCCAACGACATACTCATTACTGCTGATGTAGAGTCGTTATATAAAATTGTGCCTACCACAGAGGCCAGACAAGTGATTATAGATCTATTAGACACCAGACCCACTCCACGTCAGCCCCCCACACATTTCTTGGCAGAAATCTACGATTGTATCGTTGATTACAATTATTTTCAGTTTGATCAGAGCTTCTTCTTGCAATGCGGAGGAATTTCTATGGGAGCCACAGTAGCTCCCTCGTTAGCAAATATTTTCATGAACCACTTAGAGAATATCCATCTATATTCCACTGACACTCATAGCATACGACCCAACATTCTGAAATACTGGAGGTACATAGATGATGTGCTGATTTTGGCCCAACCCACTACCAACATCCAGATTCTTAAAACATGGCTCAATTCATGGCATCCAAACATCAAGTTCACTGTAACTACCAGCAGCAAAACAGTCAATTTTCTTGATTTGACCATTTTTAAAGAAAACAATAAATTACAGACAAGAACATACCACAAACCCACAGATCGAAATCACCTCCTACACTATGACAGCTTTCATTCCTACTCCCTGAAACACAGTTTACCTTACTCCCAGTACATTCGCATCAAAAGGAACTCCTCTCACACACAACAATATGAACAAGATGCCCTCCATCTCACTGCCAAACTGCAGGCTAGGGGTTATCCCCCAATGTCCTCGACACTGCTAAACGCAAGTCTGACCTCAAAGATAGATCCCAACTTCTTGCCCCATCTCCTAAGACACCCACTACTCGTCTCATCTGGCCCATGACCCTGAGCCCACACTCCAACCAGATTACCAAAATAGTAAGAAAGTTCTGGCCTATGATTTCAGACATATCAGGCCTCGAGCTCCCACCCATGGTTGCGAATAAACGCTCAGCCAATATCAAAGATCTACTTGTGCACACTAATCATTCCATCAGAACCATGACCGTGACCAACAATCCAGGTACTAAACCTTGTGCACACTGTGGCATTTGTGCCCAGATCAACACATCCACTAGTATTACAAATAGAACCAGTGGCAGAGTGTTGAAACTGAGAGATGAAATAACCTGTGGCCATGCTGGAATCGTATATTGTCTCGAATGCTGTTGTGGACTTCACTACGTGGGCCAAAGCTCTAGAACTCTCAGGACCAGAATTTTTGAACACAAGTCTAGGATTAGATGTCTATCTCAGGATTCCACTCTCTATAGTCATTTTTTTAAAATGAAACACACTCCTGACAGTTTCAAAGTGTATGGGCTGCAAAGGGTTAACCCACCTCCACATTGTAACATCACTCAATCATTGCTTAAGGCTGAGAAGAAATGGGCCCTCCTTCTATCAAGTGAAACGCCCTGTGGCCTCAATGACTCCCTTTCTTTCAACAATTGTTAATGTAACAATCCACACCTGTATTGCTCTCTATATATGTCAATTGTTTGTATTGGTTCTTGCTGCATTCAGCCATCAGACTGATTTACCTGTGATGCTCCTTGTTTCACATTGCCTGGTATGTATACTACTGTAAATGGTTCTATCACCATTGTGCTTTTCTTTGTATCATTGTTCTAGCCAATTTCAACATGTTGTTATTATGATTATGTTGTTTTAGACGGTTAAACACAGCGACGCGCCCTGATGAAGCGTCTTTAAGACGCAAAACGGCAAAAGCCTCGGCGCCAAGGAGAAAATCCGGCCGTTTGGCACTGTCCCGGCTCTCCCTCTATTTTGGGTCCCGCTGCTAATCACAGCGCCCCTTAGCACGACAGTCGCTGTCGCAATACCTCATCTTGCCTTTTGGCTTTTGGCTTCACTTACGGCGATTGCCTGAACAGCTCGCCCCCCCCCCGCCCGGAACCCAGCTCCAGTCTTTGCCTGAGTTCCTCGCGCGGCTTTTTCCTTTCCGCCCGGCTCCACGGCGGACCCCTCCTGGATTCTCGCCTCTCTGGGACTGCCTCCATTATTCTTTGGAGGTTTGCTAATTGTATCGCCAACATATGCTTTATTTTGTAGTGAAATACTATATTATTGAACTTTGTTTATATGAGAGACGAGGGAGCGCTCCCGCCTTCACTGTATGTACTTTGTTAATGCCTATATGCATCCAGCACAATACCACATGTATTAATACAGTGATTACCACTGTCACGCCTTGCGGGGTCATTTATTCTTTGGGGCATATATTTCTCTGAGCTTGTTCATTCTGTCTGATACACCCCTTGTTTTCCCTCTTCCACACAAGGCCCATAATGCAGGAGCTCCCACGTTTTTCTGGAGGCGGCCAAACAACGTCTCCGATAAAACCAAATTAATTCAGGACAAAGCAGAAAACCCTGCTATGTCCTGAATTAATGTGATACTGCAATTAGACCTGGATCTTCCGGAAAGATCTGGGTCTAATGCAGTATGGGGCCCTTGGTAGTCCTGGGAATATGGAGGAGTCAGTCCTCACAACTCTGAAATCAGCCCTAAAAACCCAGAAGTCACCAATTCCCCCCAACCCCACTAAATACGTTAAAAAGTAAAATTACTTATCTGGCTGTCATTAACCTGCTGGCGGAGCTCTCCTGGTGCATAGAAATGATGTGCCAGGAGAAGGGAGGGTGAGGAGCAACTTTCCTCCTCACCTCCTCTCTCCTGGCACATCATTTCTACATGCCAGGAGAGCTTGGCAGCAGTTTAATGGCGGCCAGGTAAGTAATTTTATTTTTAGAAATCTTTGCAGGGGATGTGTGTCTGGGTGTTATCCCAAAAGGTACCAGGAGGACAGAAAGAACCGGCTTTTGGGGCTGGTGTGCAGACTAAACCCGGTTCGGCGTGGACTTTTCTGCTGTGTGGAACCAGCCTAAGAGATCAGACTAAATCCCAGTGAATAGGCAGATGGTGATGATGGTAATAATAATAATCCTTTTATTACCTACCTCTCCTTGCAGCTTGAGGCAAAATACAATACCATTAAAGCATGAGATAAAACACTATTAAAAGACATAACACAAGATACACAGAGTTAAAATACAAGTTAAACTAGAAGATACATAATATACTTAACAAGTAAATGTCAATGGGATATCAGCATGGTGTGGTTTGAGAGGCTTCCAGGGAACCAGGGTCTGAACTCCCGCTTAGCCATGGAAACCCATTGGGCAAGTCATATTTTCTCAGCCTCAGGGCAAGGTAATGGCAAACCTTCCTCTAAATAAATTTTGTCAAGAAAACCTCACAACAGTGTGACAGTGTTGCTTTTGGGCAACTTAAGGCAAAACAAAGGGTTGTTAGAATAAAGATTATTATTTCTCAAATCACACCTGAGAAAAATCATCTTCCAACTCAGTGATACATTTTTTTCCTTTGCCTCATATTTATGTAGTTAGATCAGTGTTTCCCAACCTTTTTTGAGCCGCGGCACACTTTTAACATTAAAAAAATCCGGGGGCACACCACCAACCAAAATGACACTCTAACACAGTAAAGAACGGCTGGGGGATGGTGACCTGCTGGGAGCAACTTATGGGAGTGCTGAAGCTGGGGGAGGAGCCAGGCCGTGCCATGCCCCGCCCCCTCCCTCCCAGCTTCAGTTCTACCACAGCTTCACCAGCCTTGAGGGGGCAGTGCCAAGCCAGCATTGTGCTGGCTCTGCCACCGCTGGCTTGGCACTGCCCCCTCAAGGCTGGCAAAGCTGTGGGAGCGCTAAAGCCGGGGGAGGGGGAGGAGCCAGGCCGCACCATGCCCCTCCCCCTCCCCCCCGGCTTCAGCTCTGCCACAGAGGAGGAGCATGAGCGGTGGACAGGCTTCAGTGGGTGGGGCTCCTCCGCGCGGCTTCAGCGAGCGAGGGGGAAGAGTCATGGCGGGCGTCACGGCGGATTGGAGGCTGGCTGGGGAAATGGCCGAAGGAGGCAGCGCCCCAGCCCCTTCTTTTTCTGCGCCACCACCCGTCCCTTCCTCCTCCTCCCACAAGCAGCAGGAGTTCGGCAGGAGGGGGGGAAGGAAGGGGGGCAGAGAGCTTTCCTCGCGGCACACCTGATGATCGCTCACGGCACACTAGTGTGCCACGGCACACTGGTTGAGATACACTGAGTTAGATGAATGAACAGATGCATATTGCAATTATTTTACTATTCAGATATTCAGGAATGGCCAGTAGCAAAGGGGGGGGGGAGGGAAAGAGTTATACTCTAACACAGGGGTAGGGAACCAGATGTGGCTGTTTTCATGATTGCATATGGCTCTCGGGAGCAGCCCGGGCCTGGTTTTCCCAGCATGAAGCGGGGAGGAGTGATGCAAATGTGCCGCAACTGCCGCTTTCGCACTGCTATCGCCGCCTCTTCCTCATCCCCTGCTGATCTTGGGGCCCTGCACCCTCTTCGCTGGGGATGGCAGAGCCCGGCAGCAGCACCTCATCTTCCTCTTTGTACTCCACCACAGGCCTCAGGGAGGCGGCGGAGGCGGGCCTGGCCCTGGCGCCACGGACCCGGCCTCGATGCCCCCGGGGGACGCCCAGCTCATTGCCCTCATTGTCGGCCAGCTCAAGAGCCACGGCCTCTTTGATGCCTTCCGGAAGGACTGTCTCCCTGACATCAACACCAAGGTCTGCCTTGGCCCCGCGCCCTCCTCCCCCTTCCTTCCTTTCTCTTCCTTTCTTTTTCCCTGTCTTTTTATTTCATTCTTTTTCCTCCCTCTCTCCCTACATTCTTTCCTCCCTCTCTTCGTTCCTTCATCCCTGAATTTTTTTAGTGACCATTCCAGTATATGTTCCTCTCATGCGTGTGTATTTTGCTTGCGGTTGTTGCAAAAGTGGGTATTCACGTTCTTCTTCTTCAGCAGTGGTTCCCAACCTTTTTTTGACAAGGGACTACTTCATCAGGGACCACTCTCCAACATTAGCACCAAAAGGGTTATAAGTCAGGTTTTGGTCAACTTTAGATTCGGTTTAGTTATTTAGGGTGCTGATTCAGAAAATTGCATTGGATAGACCACATCAGCTCTAGTTTCTGATACAGAACATATGCCATCCAGTAATCGCCATCTACTCACCCTCAGAAAACCATATTTAATAATCTAGAGCTGATGTGGTAGTAATACTCTTTTGTGGATAGTTAGTCTCTCCCCTCCTGACATCCTCGTTACCTAATAGGGTTTTGTGATACTAGTTGCTCTCGTTGCTGTGTGGTTTTGAGGCAACAGTGTAGTAATGGTGAGGCCACAGACTATATTTTTGTTCTTGCGGACTACTGGTGGTCCATGGACCACAGGTTGGGAACCATTGTTGTACAGTGTCCAAAGCCTCCACTTTCACTGTGATATTCTCCATCCACATAACCATTTCATTGTTGGTGGACAGCAGGGGAGAAGCTGTCTGGCCATGTTCTTATAGGCAGATGCAGACTGATATCATCATCTGGAGAATCTTGTTGTAAGATTTTCTTAGGCTATTGGGATAGAACCAGATGCTTCTCAGATCTTCCTTTTCTCCACCACCAATGGCATGGTTTTTGGGGAGTGCTATCGGAGAAAGTTTTTAAAAAGATGACAGAAGAATCATAGTGGAGTTCCACATTTTTTTTAAAAAAAAAAAAACCCTCTTACGCTGTGTTCAGTAATGTAGCATTTCAGCCAGCAAGTGCTTTCATATGAAATAGGAAACTTGTAATCATGAATATCAGATCAGTTAAACAACTGACCATCCATGGGTTCTTCCAAATTATGAACAAAGTATAGAAAAGGATGATTCAATCATTGAATAAATGTCCTTATTTATTTATTTATTTCAGGATTTTACCCCGCTCTTCTCAACCCCCAAGGGGGGACTCAGAGCGGCTTACAGTACGGCACAATTCGATGCCCACATAATAACAATATAAACCCCAAAACACTTCAACAATTAAAATACATTAAAAATACATTAAAATACAACTACATTAGCACCATACACATTCACTCTGGATTAAAACAATGTTCAGTCCATAAAAACATTGGCCATAATCACCCACTTTCATTAAAAACCAATCTAAAATGCTGCCTTGTGCTGGTGTACGAATGCCTGGTCCCACAGCCAGGATTTTACTTTTTCCTGAAGGCCAGGAGGGATGTGGTGGATCGTACATCAATAGGAAGCGCATTCCACAGGCGGGAGCCACCACCGAGAAGGCCCTATCCTCGTCCCCACCAGCCTCATCTGAGATGTAGGCGGGAGCGAGAGCAGGGCCTCCCGGATTATCTTAGATTACGAGGTGGGACATAGCGGCTGATGCGTTCGACAAGTAAGCTGGGCCAGAACCGTATAGAGCTTTAAAGGTCAAAACCAGCACTTTGAATTGAGCCCGGAATTGGACAGGCAGCCAGTGGAGCTGACACAACAGGGGGGTGGTATGCTCCCTGTATGTAGCTCCCGTTAGCAATCTGGCTGCCGCCCGCTGGACTAATTGCAATTTCCGAACTGTCTTCAAAGGCAGTCCCACGTAGAGTGCGTTGCAGTAATCTATTCGGGATGTGACCAGAGCGTGGACGACCGTAGCCAGATCAGACTTCCCAAGGTACGGGCGCAGCTGGCGCACAAGTCTTAACTGTGCAAAAGCTCCCCCGGCCACCGCTGAGACCTGGGGTTCCTTGTGAAGAAAAATTACAATGCTTGGGACTGTTTAGCTTAGTAAAAGGCGAGTAAGAGGAAACCTGATAAAGGAATACCATATTGTACAATGTGTGGATAGGCTTTTCTCTTTTTTTTAATTATACTAAAACAGAGGCGCAGTCAATGAGTCTGACTGATGGGAGATTCAAAAAAGATTTTTAAAGAAGTATTTCCTCAACAAACACAGTTAAAATGTGGTATTCATTATTACAAGAAATACTGACAGCTGGCAATCTGGACAGCTTTTAAATAAAATCAAATGAATTTATGGAGTGGTTTGTTATCTCTAGCTATTGGTTACAGGTGCTTTGGATATCAGTTTCCAGACGACATGATGCCATTGCAGTCTTGTCTTGCTGATGGGCTTCTTCTGGGCAAGTGGTCGCCCAATGTATGCTGGACAAGACTGGCTTTTGCTGCGATATAGCAGGACTCTTCATGGATTCCCTTGTATGTAGTTACCTTATACTGAAAGTGAGTCAACACAGGCAGCAGTGAGGCAACATATCCCTTCTGTTTGGTTTGTGGGTTTATTTTGAAGACTATTATGGATCCCACAGATTTGCTTTTTCATCTATATGGTATATATATTATGGGGGAAAACACAAATATGAATATGGCACTCTAATCTTAAACACTCTCCACTGGAATCAATGGGACTCAAACATATATCATGTGATGCTGGCCTGTTGCCAAAACATGGACATCAATATAGTTTTCAGTGGAACATCTTTCTGTATAGCAATGTTTTATAGGCTGAAGATTTTGGCTAACCCTTTTACCGCCTCCCTAAAAGAAATTCAGCGTGACTGATGAAACCAAAGGGAACAGAATTCACAAAAGAAGATGGAAACTTTCTCTTGTTAATCTCTGTGGGCTTTAGCTAGAAGAACTGCAAAGAAACTAGATACGAACACATCTGCAGCTGAAAATTCTTGATGTGTGATATGGGAAACAAATGGGCAACCTGTCCTGAGAACACAATTGTCTCTGGGGTAGATTTCTCCTCTTCTTTCAACACAAGGAGATAATGTTAAACCCTGAAATCTGAATTACAAAAGAGAAATGGGTCCAACAAGAATACTCTCAATGCACTCTTTAATAGATATTCTCGTGTCATGGGTAAGTGGCTCCATTCAGTGCATAACTGAGGGATTTTTAATTGACTAAATTATTTATTAAAATCTTTATCACATCCTTCAAAGAGGTCCAAGGCAACTAATAAACACATTTTAAGTCAAAAAATGACCTAAAAGCTACCAAACCAAATAAAAAGGCAAATAATTACCAGTATTATTTAGAAGTTAGTCTCCTGTCATCCTTGACTGATACCCAAATTCTCAGACTCTGAAAGATCTTGGAGTTAAAATCAAGCTCACAACAATGAAACGCTGGAGATAAGTGTTTATTTCCTTCTTTCTACAATCCCTAAAAAGACAGTTCTAAGGTTTCCTGCTCAAACCTGCTACGGCAGGGGTGCTCAGAATGGTGATCGGGATCACCAGGGTGATCTTCAGGCCTCATCCTGGTGATCTTCAGACCCCTGACCAGGTTTTTTGCTGTTGGTCCTCTTCATGCGCCCCTGCACGCTGCAAAGAAGTCCTCCGTCATTGCTCCTCCCCGCTCCCTTCTCGTGCACCACCTCCAAAAGCTCCAGAGTCCAAGAGGCAGAATGGGCCCCCTCTTTTGGATTCCTCCTCCTCCCTCCGTCCTTCTCCAGCCACTCAGAGTCGTAGGAGACCAAAGGGGGCGGGCCTGGATGACGCGATGCATGGCTGGCCCTGCGCTCATGCGCAGAAGCGCCCATTCTGCCCCCTTGGACTTCTCTTGGAGGCGGCACGCATGCTGGCGGCGTGGAAATAGGAGCAACGACGGAGGAGGAGGAGAAGGACGCTTTGGGGTCATTTCCTTACCGCATCTCAAAGGTCGGTCTTTTTACTTTGGGGTGGGTGCTTGATTGTTCTGTGGCATGTCTCTTTGTTTATTTTTAATGTTTAAAAATGGCCTTTTAGCTCCAAAGCCTCTCTGCTTGCTTTGTTCCTTGAGAAATATATGTTGGGGAATATGGAAATGTGGGAGAAATGGGGTGGTTGGATGTATTTTTGCATGCCCCTTTGTTTACCTTGCTGAGTATTAACTGGCCTTGCAGTTCAAAAACCTCTCTTCTTACTTTCTGGCTGATACTATGTGTGGTAATATGGCAGTGTGGGAGAAATGGGGTGGTTGGATGTATTTTTATGCTCTGTTTTATATTGTTGTTATTAAATTGAAATGTTGATGTTTTATAACTTCATTTTATGTAAACTGCCCCGAGCCTGCTGGAAGGAGCGGTACATAAAAATAAATAATAAATATAAATAAATAAATAAGAAAATAGTTATACGTTTTACATTTCTGGGTAGGTGATCTTTGGGACTTGGTTTTTTAACCAGTAGCTCCCATGCTGAAAAAGTGTGAGCACCCCTGTGCTACGGTATATATCTCAGCCCCAACTCCCATCTGCCCCCTAGTGGGCAAACACTGTGGCCACAGTATGTTAACTGGCTTTTCAATTTCCCTCCAAAAATAGATGTCTTATTTACACTACCTTCACCAACTGTTCCCAGCCTCCCTTCCCTCACTTTCCTTCTTTATGTCAGAGAACTGAAGCAGCCAGTCCCAGGCTGATACGGCAAACCTGACATAAATGTTGAGAAAGTAAGAGCTGAATCAAGAATCATTCAGAGGTTCACATAGCCGCCCCAAAGCCCACCCAAGAAAAGATCCAAAGGGATTCAGTCCCAGTGTTGGCATATATCCCAGACACAGTGATACCACTTCAATTGCCACAGCTCAATTCTATGGAATCATAGGAATTATGTTTTACAGGGTCTTTAGCCTTCTCTGTTAAAAAGTGCTGGTGCCTCACCAAATTCAACATCCATGATTTGAGCCATGGCAGTTAAAGTGGTGTCAAACTGCATTAATTCTACATGTAAGTAAACGTTTTCCCCTGACATTAAGTCCAGTCGTGTCTGACTCTGGGGGTTGGTGCTTATCTCCATTTCTAAGCCAAAGAGTCGGCATTGTCTGTAGATGCCTCCAAGGTCATGTGGCTGGCATGACTGCATGGAGCTCTGTTACCTTCCTGCCGGAGCGGTACCTATTGATCTACTCACAATTGCATGTTTTTGAACTGTTAGGTTGGCAGAAGCTGGGGCTAACAGCGAGAACTCACCCACCCTCCGGATTTGAACCTTTTGGTCAGCAAGTTCGCATGTAGATGCACCCAAAGAGATGACACAGATTGTGTCATGATGCTAATTTTCAAAGCTGAACTACATATTTGAGCTAGATTCATATGCAGGCTATTATATAACTCCATATGCTTGCTATTTAATCAGATCTCAAGAATTTCCTGATTTAAATAAAATTGTAAGATAAATAAAAACTAGTCCTGCTTTATTTCTTCAGTCTGTATTTTATAAGATACACTCATTCATCATACAGTTACAGATGGAGGTTTATTTGCTAGTATAGTATTTTCATAATATGATCACAAAAGAGTATACATCCCCAAAAAACAAAACTGGCCTCTAGACTCCTCTCTCTTTATGCAAATTCTACAGTTTGGGTTTGTTTAGGGCTTTTTAAAATACTGAACTGCAAATCTTGCCCACTATCTTTCACTGGCTGATGATGCTCTCCGGATGTCAGAAATTGTTACTGACATTTCAATTTTGCTTTCTTTCCCCCCTCTTTTTCCTTTGACAGTATTATAGAGGAAATTTACATTTGAATAAAAAAGGCAAATAGCTCGTGTCAGAAAAAGCATCAGGGAATGTCAAATTGTTGTGTGTTTTTTTCAATTATGGCTCTATTTCAAACAGTGTAATGCAATTAAAGGATAATTACTTGAAGTGCAAAGCCAAGGTTATGATCAGAATTGGTTGCCCTTTCACTTTAAATTCTGTCTTTCTTTATAACATATTCCAGCGAGACAAGTTAAAGTGTTGGCAAATGCAAAGCATTTGGAAGCATTCAGGTATTTAGTTCTGGTTGAAATGCCCATTTTTTAAAAAAGAAACAACAACAACAAGAAGAAATCACTGGCTGAATTTTGAGTTGACTCTATATAAGCTTACTTCTCGTTGGCTTTTCCACTCTGATTAATAATGTGATAAATTAGCTGGAGGACATGATATTAATTAACAGTATATTAGTCACATTTTATTGCCAGTCACATAACATGCCTTGAAATAGGAGACACACTATGCCACTGACAGGTTATCTTCTGAATAATAAGCGGTGGTTCATTTTCCATTTGATGAAATTAGGCACCAGCAAGAAAACAGACCAGTATCAGGAAAGGATGAGGGAACCATAACGAATAAAATAACACAGGTTTTCACAAAACTCCTGCATTCTGCATTCCCCATTCATCAGTTCCATTTCTAATGTGCAGTGCAGGATTTGCTATGTAGCTAAGTATGCTGTGGCACAAATATGAGAAGCATTTCTTTATCACACCACAGAGGAGTCTAGATGGTCATTTAAACTGTGTAGATCAACTTTCTGGCAAGACATTCCAAGAACCTCACCACACTACAAATTCCAGGGATGCCTAGGATGGAGTGATGGCAGATAAATTGGTATTCAATTGTTACAACCAGATTCTAGTTATTGTCTTCTCTATCCAAGCACATTAGTGCTCTGACAGCTACTGACAGGTCTGTATTACTACATAACACAGATCTGTAAGGTGAAGCCATCTGGGTATTGCCTGACAGACACACACAGAGGGAGAGTTTTAAAGCAGCAATTCTGTACTTTGCCTTCAGTGCTGAAGGTACTCATATAAATAATATGAATACACACAAAAAGAACAAATACCCTCCACCAGTGTTCACTCATGCAATTCTCCCATGTAGAGACCAATGCTTGCAGTGCTAGTAGTGCATTCAAGAGGTACAATGTAGTAATACACGTGAGAGCGGCTGAGAAGGAGGACTGCTCTGACTCAACAATACATCTTGAAGAATTTCCTAGGACATGCTCAACCACACATTCCACCACTTTTACGAAGAGCTTAGCTCAAGCAAATCTTTGGTAAAAGTAAAGATTGTGCTCATGCAAATTACTTTTTGAACAAATCTTAGCATCTCTGTGTTCATGAAAATAATATTCATATAAATTATTTGAGCACTGCAATTGAAGGGAGATGTTGACAAGCTGGAATGTGCCCAGAGGAGGGCAACTAAAATGATCAAGGGTCTGGAGAACAAGCCCTATGAGGAGCACGTTTAGCTTTCAGAAGAGAAGGCAGAGAGGAGACATGACCATGTAGTCCAACCCCCTGCCAAGAAGCAGGAAAATGGCATTCAAAGCACCCCCAACAGATGGCCATCCAGCCTCTGCTTAAAAGCCTCCAAAGAAGAAGTCTCCACCACACTCTGGGGCAGAGAGTTCCACTGCTGAACAGCTCTCATAGTCAGGAAGTTCTTCCTAATGTTCAGAAAACAAGCTTGCTTCCCTCATCCCTATGACTTCTATTTTTCTGCTGCCCTGGAGACTAGGACATGGGACAATGGCTTCAAATTACAGGAAAGGAGATTCCACCTGAATGTTAGGAAGCACTTCCTCACTGTGAGAGCTGTTCAGCAGTGGAACTCTCTGCTCCAGAGTGTGGTGGAGGCTCCTTCTTTGGAGGCTTTTAAGCAGAGGCTGGATGGCCATCTGTTGGGGCTGCTTTGAATGCAATTTTCCTGCTTCTTGGCAGGAAGTTGGACAGGATGACTCACGAGGTCTCTTCCAACTCTATGATTCTTTGATTTTATGATCTGTATGAGAACAATGAGCATTCATCTCATGTGCTTCACATAGTATAGGAGCAGGAAATGTGTGGCCCTCCAAATTGTTTTGGAATACATCTCTTATCACAGCACCATCCAGAAGGGCCAGAAGGGCCATCAGCAGGGAGCTTGGAAGAAAGAGGCAGAGCTTCTGGCGCAGAGGTCTGGCTCTTTACAGACTAAATGCAAGGTCTGGACTCCCAGCAGAAACATCTGTTTGCCTCCAGAGGCTGGGGGATATGGGGTCACCACCAGCGGGATCAACCCCAAAGGGGCACCACAAAGGGGATTTGCCCCTTTGGGGGAGCTACTTCATGGGTGGCCCGAGGGTGAGGACCTGTCCCTTTGCTTGACTGACCTCAAGTCTATTACCTTGTTTTTAACATGTGCCTGCCTGATTTTATATAAGGTTTCTATTTGTCATTTGGCCATATTCCAGAAGCATTCTCTCCTGACATTCCACCCACATCTATGGTAGGCATCCTCAGAGGTTGTGAAGACTGTTGGAAAGTATGCAAGTAGAGTTCATATATCTGTGGATTGTCCAGGGTGGGAAAAAGAACTCTTGCACATTTTCCAACAGATCTCACAACCTCTGAGGATGTCTGTCATAGATGTGGGTGAAATGTTAGGAGAGAATGCTTCTGGAACGTGGCCATACATCCTGGAAAACTCACAGCAACCCAGTGATTCCAGCCATGAAAGCCTTCGACAACACAGAGAACTTTTTTCTTCTGACAGGTTTTTCAGAACCACCGCTTCTAAAGGAAGTCTTTTGAAGAGGGGGAAGCAGCAGTTTAATGATATTGTTTTTAAATTGCATTTATTGTTTTCACTAGATATTTTTAATTGTTTTGAATACCTTTAATAGTTTAATTCTATTTTAATGTTCATCTTTTGCTTGCTTTAACTATATTGCATTTATGTTCATTTGTAAGCCATCTTGAGACTCAGCTTGAAGGGAAAGATGTTTAGAGAAAGTTGGTAAATAATAACGATATTTAAAATGATCTGTACTATGAAATAATTTTTAAGTCCTCTGTACCTCAGATCTAAGAAGCCATTTTAAGATAGTCAAACACTTGGTCTTCGGTCCATAATTTCATATCCATATTAAGTTCTCCTTGACAGCAATTGCACATGGACGTATACAAATAGTACAAGTCCTGTCTATAGCAAGAAATTCCTATAAAAGTTCGAGCAACTTGAATTGTAGGAATGTGCATAGGAATGAAGCCAATGTTTTCTTGTGTAAAATGACAAAGGCCAGAATGGTGTACCATATGGGAATAATGATCCATCAAGAGTCTAGGCATGAAATGAAGCTTTTTCATTAATTAACTTATGCCATCAAGTAATGGCCCTTGTCCTATTAAATGGATGGAGGTATTTTAAGAAGCAAAAAATAAATCCTATAGTCCTATTGTTAGAATCCTTTGACCAGAACAATTTGCAAAAGAAAGAAGGAAGAAGAAAAAAAACCCTCTCCAGGATTGATCAGAAGCAGACAACCCCAGATTCTATTAAAGTGTATTAATGCCAGCCACTGTGCAATTAGTGAAAAGTCAATTCCCATTACTAGTTAACACTATTGAATATCTGCTTTCTTTAATAAAAAGGCATGTCTAGTATAAAGAGCATAAATCAATAAGCAGCAGCACTTTAAATTTATTCTGCCTTCTGAAACTCTAGGAGAAGTGATGTCCTCTTAAGACCAAAATGTCTGCCAAAGGCCTATTTTCTGATAATGCTGATTGCTTCCGTGGATGTCAGCTGGTCATTAGGGAATTTATATGATATTCCCATCTAAAGCGCTAACATTTGTAATTTGGTGAGCACAAATATTCGTGTTCATTCATTAGAGTTGTCATGCCTGTATAAATCATTGACAGGATTAAGGTGCCTATCGTTGACTTGTGAACAGCACTACTACATTTAAAGAGAAATGAATGGAATTCTTTCGAAAAGGCTGACCCGAAGCAATCCGCGTCTTGAAACGTGATCCTCCAGAAGCAGATTTTGTCATTGGGAATTAAGGCTGAAGTAAAAGATCCCAAAGGTGAGGCACTGAAACGCCCATTCTTCACTTCCACTTAAACACCGATAACATAGTGCTCCTCCAGACAGCAAAGTATTTCTGGTAACTGTTGGGCTACTCTGTTTCTCCTTGAAGCAGTATTTCTCACCCTTGCAATCAATCAAAGCACATTAATTCCCAGCATTTTGTCCTTTTCTATCCTATCCTTTCTTTTGTTTGTAGTGTGGTGTGAGGAATGATTTGCCATTTCCCTTTTTGAGGACTGTCATGAGGAAAGGAATGCCTCCTTGGTGATGGTCACCCCTCCACAACATATCATGCACATCCAATGTGTAGTCCAAAGTTACAGATATTCCAATGGGTAGTTAAATGTCATTGATAGTCCAGTGTTGCAGGAAACCCAGTAGGACCAACCAGGAGTACAGGAGCAACTAAGGACTTATTCGCATGGGTTTTTTGGCCCCTTTTTCTATTTGTTGATGAGGCCTGCCAAGCATCATCAGACAACGTTGGTTTAGCCCTACCCACATTCCTCCTGATGTGGAAGAGAAGGTCACAAGTTTTTCCAATATAGCTACCCACACTTTGCTCTCCTTTTCCCCATATGATCGGAGGGAAGGCAGCAGAGTTGGTTCCCTGTTGCTCAACTGATGGAGACAGGACACCAACACACCTTGTTCCATCTCCACCATATGATGGAGGAAGGTAGCATGAGAAGTAGAACACAATGGGTGGGCCAAATGCACAGGATAAAATTGATAGAACCATGGATGAGATAAGTAGTGGGAGAATGTGTTTCTGAGAGAGGAACTCATAAGGGGCGAACAGTGGGGTTAGATCAGGAGTGGGCAACTGCCGGCCCTCCAGGTGTTTTGGACATCCCAGAAATCCTAACAGCTGGTAAACTGGCTAGGATTTCTGGGAGTTGAAGTCCAAAACTCCTGGAGGGCCGGCAATTGCCCATGCCTGGGTTAGACCTTCATTGAGGGCGGGGGAAACGTGCATCATGAGGACGGAACTGTAGTTGGAGCAAACAAAATATGGAATATATGTTCACTCACCAAAGGCTATGGCTCAAGGCTATAGAATTATGGAAGTTGTAGCTTTATAATGTCTTTAGCCTTCTCTGCCACAGAGTGGCATCAAACTACATATCCCAGAATTCCATAGCTTTGACTCATTTTTCAAGTTCTATGAGAGTGAGGGACTTGATATTTCAGTTTTTCCTTTTCCTTTTTTAGACTAGGGCTCTAATCTGACCCACATGACCCTGATACGTGTTGGGGATCCCACCCCATAACGCCCTTGGTTAACACAGCTATGAAGAAAATTATAGCTTAATGGCCCTTATTTATGCAATGAATTACATATCCAAGGCTTTGTAGCAAACACATGGAGACTGAAACAGTGGAACAAGTGAGTATAAAACAGATAAGTGTGGAATGCAGGCAGAGTCCCATTCTTAAAGAAAGATGTGGTATAAATAAAATAGGAAGCAAGGAAAAGAAAGATAAGTGTGAACTACTGTAGTATCAATGAGTGGATTCAGTCCAGTGGCAATTGTGTTATGGGAACATGTGCCCATAATGTTAAGTGGTGTGCTTAGCTCCAGAGTAGGCCATAATTACATGAAAAAAATCAAGTATTGTATCATATGTTCTCCCAGTTGATGGTTCTCCCATTTGATGGTAACAGCTGCAGCCACGTTGTTTTTCAGGGAAACGTATAACCTGCAGGCAAGAAACCCGAGTTGATCCAGATGGATTGGCAAAGGCACGATGTGGATTTCTCCCTGATGATGGTTGAAAGGCAAAAGAGCAACTTAAATGCTTATTATGACTTTTCTAAAAAGCCTTTGGTCCTCTAGCTTCAGTCTAGTTAAAGCCCAGCTTCTAACAAAGAAGGAGTCTCTCCCAAAGCTTGCAGATGACCAAAGTGCAGCTGTTTTCACACTGCTTTTCTTCACCTGGTCATTCAGATACATAAAGTTTATTGAATTATGTTCTACAACTGCTCACAAATCATATCCAGAGTTTGATCATGTTCAGTGAAGATGATTGTACTAGACAGCTCCTATAATGTAACACTAGATTTGGGGGAGGGGGGGGGGTCTTCATGCTTCAGAGGGCTTATGTAATATCCAACCTTGGAGAGGCTTTTATCAATGTACAAACGTTTCCCTTCTTATTTGAAGTTATAGATTTCCAGCTGCAACTCACAGCAGTGTGCTCTGATATTCCAGCGTGGTTAGGAGTCCTCGTCCTCCCCCCCCCCCCAAGTAGTTCTGACAGAGAAGAGAGGTGGGTTTCACCAACAAAACAGAAGCTTTCTTATATTATCAGGTTTTACAAAAATTAGAATAATTGGATAGCTGATTTGGATTTTTACTCCCTATGGAAAGGAGAAATAGAAATCTATCTATTGTTATAGGTAAGTTTATTTCTTTTATTGCCTTCCAGGTGAGATAATTGACAGGTCTTTTTAAACTTTTCCATGAAATTATTGATGAAAATTAAGTAGTAAATCTAACAACAGATTCGAATATATGCAGAGACTTGTAAACATGGGAGGGGAAAATTCATATATAAAAATAATGTTAACATATAGATACAGATATACAGGTACATGGAAATCTCTAGATATCTATATGTATATTGGATTTGCAAAGACCTGCAAATATATGAGGGGAAAATTCATATATAAAATTAATGTACATAGATAGATAGAATATATAGGTCCATAGGGATTGCAAAGGCTTGCAGAGGGGAATGCCTATATATCTGTTGGAGAGATTAACAAATATTTCAGGGAGAAATGGTTTTATAAGATTAATGGAATGGATATATATGGTTTGCACAGACTTCAGGAGAAACATGCATATATGCAGTGGTTCCCTACCATTGGGCCTCCAGGTGTTTTGGACTTCAACTCCCAGAAATACCAGCCAGTTTACCAGCTGTTAGAAACTGTGGGAGCAAAACACTGGAAGCCCAAAGGTTGGGAAGCACTGATATATAGAAACATATTTATAGATCTATAGTGCTTGCAAAGGCCAGTGAACACTTCCAAGGGAACAGAAATGCACATATAAAGTTAATACATTTAGATACATTAAAAACCAGGAAATTGGGTGGGTTGAAAGAGAGCCATAAAAACAAGGAGGACATGAACTATGTCTCCTTTCCCTCTTTCCCTCCCGTTTGACTGGAAAAGAAAACACACTGTTAAGGGAGATAAGAGGAGAGAGAAAGATATATTGCAAGCAATGGCCTCCTCCAGGCTCCGTTACCTTGCCTTGACCCAATCATAAGCCGAGGAAGGCTTTTTCAGCCAAAAGAAAAAAAGGCTGAAAAACTGGGCTTATCTTTCACTATATACGGTATATGGGTTTTCTGACCATATTTCTATATTCGTGCAGATGGCAGGTAATTTGTAATGCTAAATCTAATGTCAGTCTCATCTCAAGTAGATTCATTTAAAGCATTGAAACATATGTAAGTTGTAAACAAAGTCCTATTTATTATAATAGGTCTACTCTTGTTGAGATTTACTATTGAGTCTACTTTTTGGTTACTTTCTAGGTATATTTCCTGCACAAACTACTTTAGAATAACAAAGGCACCAAGATTGAATCAGAAACTCCACGTGATCTTCAAATACAATTTCTGTCCCCCTAAATGCAAATTTTAGGATTCCATGAGATGGAACCTTGGCAGCTGAAGTAGAATCAGAGTGCTAAAATTGTGGGGTGCAAAAAGGCTCCTACTGACCTTTGATCATCCAATCCCTTTTCTTTCCCAGAAAACCTATCACAAAAATGATAATTCCCATAATTGTTGTAATAATATCTTTGGCTGAGTCTAGACTGGTCAATAATTCTGAGGCCACTCCTGCTGAACCTGGTGTGGTGATCAAACAGTCCAGTTGATCCAAGTTCACATTAGCCTCAGAGCTCCATGCTGACTCCAAGCCATTACAGGCACCCCTTCTGACATCAGCACAAGCTCAGGTTACCTGGAAGGAAAAGGGAATGGATTCCATGTGGGAGCCTATTTTGATGTCAGAAGGAGGTGCCTGCAATTAACTTGTCCGAATGCATCTGCCACTACGTCCCACACATGAGTCATTAATCCATTCATATTTCTTTCCTGGTTCATTGTTCCTTGCTCGGCCCGCCTCCTCCACTCTCATTGGCTGAAATGTGAAGGCGGTGCTAGCTCCTGATTGGCCAAGGCAGGGCCAAGCCAGCAGCACCTCCCAGCCAGCTGATGACACCATCCAATCAGCTCGAAGCCAGCTGAGGGGTGGGGGACGAGAAGTTTGAACCTTGGCAGTTCTGTTTTTCTATAAAAATGTATGTTATGCATTGTACTGTATGTAAGCATGGGCGAACGATTGCGGCTGTCATCCGTTACCAGCTGGAACGCAATAAATTTGGTGGCACTTTCTTCAACTTTGGTGAGATTTATTTGGGAAAACAGGGAAAACTTTTAACTTGAGTGCTTCTTTTCTGGCCAGAGTACCGGATCCTCTTTGGTGGGTCTGAGAGGCTCTTGCCTTGTCTAGGCAAGCCCCATTCTTGTTTGATATCATCTTGATGCTATGAAATCATGACAGTTTTAGTTTTACAAAGTATTGTCTTCTCTGGAAGATTGTGTTGGTGCTTCTCCAGGCTACAAATTTCATATCACTGAGACATGATAGTTAAAGTGGTGCCAAACTATCAATTCTACAGTGTAGAATTTGCACACACTCTCTCAATACTCTCTCTCTGTTCCCATCCTTAATTTGCAGAACAAAGTAGTTGTTGATAACATTCAAATGCTGTGCATGTTCTTGCTTTTTATATGTCTGTTATTATCTTGTATATGCAATTGGGGGACCTCTTTATACTCATTTATTTTCTTCTCATAAAGTCTTCTGATGGCTTTGCTTACTTTTTGTTTTGTTTCAATATGTTGAAGGTGTTGTTGCTGTTGTTTTGTCCTGTGAGTGCTTTGAAGGGGTTTTTAAATTTAAAAATAACCTAAAATATTGTAATTACTCAAATAACCTCCATATTCAATTGTTATATCTTTGGGTGGTTTTCCTATTTCTTTTCCCCACCTCGGTACCCTAATTCTTGGCATGGTTCACTGTGACATTTGGTTAAAGATGTTAACAGATCTTAGCTGAGATACATGATTAGCGACATGTAGATGAGGACACATGGTGTTGACTCATATTCCTAGAGGAAACAGGGGGGAGGAATCCATATACAAGCAAGCTGAAGGAAAACAAAATCCAACTGAGAGAATGCATTTTATTTTATTTTGCCTTATACAACATGTAGAGTCATAGAGTTGGAAGAGACCACAAAGGCCATCCGGTCCAACCCCCATATTTCCACAGTATATTTTATGTAAAAATGAAGCTAATTATTGGATTGACCCCTGACGTTCATTGCAGTGGTTTAAAGGGTTCTTAACAGAGAATACTACCATGATTTTGTTTATTAACTACGATTTCATGTAGGCCACACATTTGGAGAAATGCTACATATAAAATAAATAAGTAAGCAAGTAAGTACGTAAGTAAATTAAAGTATACAAGCTGGGACATTATTTCTCTCAAATGCAAAGTTGCCAACTAATGAGACAAAAGGAAATTATGCATTCTTCCCACAATAGGAATCAAAGTGCCACAGCAAGAATAACAATACAATTAAAAATCAAAATGACTTTGCATATGTAAAAATTAAAATAAATATGTATCAAAGAAAAAGAAATAAAACATATCATCGACTGAGTTGAAAAAGGACTTCCTCGGCACCCTGACAATATACCAGATTTATATATGGGAGCAGACACCAGGAAAACTGTCTCTGGCATGCTCACCAGATGTTCCTCTGAAGGTGATGGATTGCAGTGAAGGGCTTCTTCCAATCTTCTCAATGGCTTCTATGGTAAATGCATTTCTTCACATAGTCTGGAGCAGTAGCTATCAATTTCTGTTTTTTCAGAATTGTTCAGGTGCTTTGGACTTCAGGTCCCAGAATTATTGACCATTGACTGTGGCTTCTGAGAGTTGACACCCCAAACATCTGGAGAGCCAAAGATTGGGAGTCACTAGTCTAGAGTCAAGTGAGTTTGTGCCAGACAGGACATGAGGTTACGCTGGGAAAGAAACCCCCTAGCATATTCATGCCAAGCTATTGTTGCCAAGGTAAAAGAGCAGAAGCAGATTTTAAAAGCTGGGAATCCTCGTAAAGTTGGCAACCCTAAGAAAACAAGCTGTCAGGATGATTTCACTTTCCTCCTTACCCTGTCTTCCCAAGGCCACTCTGGATTCACAAGAGAGAAATGGGTGGGTGCAGGGGCGAGCAAAGAGCATGATGATATAGATACCAGCGGCTGTTCAAACCATATATTCCTGGTGTGTCCCTCTGACAGTGTCATGTGGAAGGGAAATTGTTCTATCAGTGACTATGTTAGATTCATGACCCCACCACAACCTTGAATTGGCCTTTAGTTGTCGCTGATGGGAACTGAAGAACAGCTCCTGTCGACATGATTGCTGCTCTCCAATGAATCAGAACACACAGGGCACAGAGCAGCACATTAAACTAGCAACAGAAATATATCACTGTACTTTTATATAGATGTATTGCTTTTGCTCAGGCATATAAATGATTGGGCTATCTGCTCTTTTTTTCTCTTCCCAAGGCCTATAAATTTAAAATAAGCTCAGAATTTTGAAATTATGCTCTCTCTTGGCCTCTCTCTCTTAAAATCTAGATAGCTATTTCAAGTCTGCAGTAAAATATTCCTAGGCATTCTTAAAGTGCTCAGATCCTCTTTAAAAGGAAAAATCACCTTCTATAGTTCTTCACTTTAATCTAGTAACTCTGTCATCTTCTGCGTTGTTGTAGGTTTCCTCACAACCTCTGAGGATGCTTACTTACTTACTTATTTATTTATTTATGCAGGCTCGGGCGGTTTACATAAAAACAATAAAATACACATAAAATAGTTTGGATATATAAAAACACAAGGGTATGGACAGGATTATCAGGAGGTGCCTAGATTAAAAGCCTGCCTAAAAAGGAACGTCTTGCAGGCCCTCTGGAAGGGGGCTAACTCTGTGTTGGCACCAGTTCCGTCTGGTAACTCATTCCATAAAGTCGGCGCCACCACAGAAAAGGTTTTTTGTCTTGTTGTTGAAAGGCGGCAGGAACAGATTGATGGGATCACCAGAAAATTTTATTCTTCTGATTGCAACAATCTTGGGGAACATATGGGGTGAGGCGGTCCCTCAGGTACACTGGCCCTAGACCATACAAGGCCTTAAAAGTCAAAATCAGCATCTTGAAGACAATCCGGTACTCTACTGGTAGCCAGTGCAATTGCTATAGAATTGATGTAATGTGCTCTCTTGTCAATGCTCCCACCAGCAATCGAGCAGCAGCATTTTGCACCAGCTTTAGTTTTCGGGTTGTCAACAAGGGAAGGCCGATGTAGAGGGCATTACAGTAGTCTAGCCTCGAGATGACTGTCGCCTGGATCACCATAGCTAGGTCATTCCGGGATAGGTAAGAAGCCAGTCGCCTACCCTGTCGGAGATGGAAGAATGCAGACCTGCTAACCATGGAGGCCTGAGTCTCCATCGATAGCAGTGGGTCAAATTGGACCCCCAGGCTTTTTACCAAAGATGACAGGCTTGCCATAGATGCAGGTGAAACGTCAGGAGAGAATGCCTCTAGAACATGACTATATAGCCTGAAAAAACCTACAACAACAGAGTGTTTCAGGGCATGAAAGTGTTTGACAATACATTGAACATCTCTACGGGGAGAAACTGTTCCAAGACACATGAAAATTGGAAAAACTAAGGACCAGGAAAGCACATCTACTGTGCGTCCTGACTTTCCTTCTATGGTGCAGAGTCACAGATACCACTCCACAATTTCTCGCAGCCAAAAGGACTTTCAAAACATTACAGGCTCACCGGATCTATGACTGCCTGGAACACAACCTCTTATGAGAGAGAATTCACACCATCCGCAAAGAACTCTCAAACACAGACAAGGAACTGTTGCACCTCCATATCAACGTCAGCCAGAAGATGAATTCCCAGGACTGGGACAAAATAGACAACTTCACCTACAGAAAAATGGAGAAAAACATGGCTGTCTACACCAACAGACAAAAACAAAAATTCCACAAACACCAAAAGCAACAGCTGAAACCAGAACTGGATACATCACAAACCATCATCAACCTGACAGACAGACAACTCTCTGAAGACCAAGTATCCATACTCGCAAAAGGAGGAAATTTTGCTGTAACCACTACCAGTATCCCAGTAGAAAACATTATTGCCAATGTTGAATCAGCAATTTACCGTTTCCCCAAGGAAGAAGCGGAAGAAGTAAGAGGAGAAACAGCAAGGATCCTGAAAAAGGCAAAACTTCCTCCCAGCAACATTACAAGGAAGGAAAGACAAGCCATCTGAGACCTCAACTCAGATCCAGATATCATCATTCTTCCAGCAGACAAGGGGAATGCCACAGTAATCATTGATACAGAACAATACAAGGAGAAGATCAGAAAACTCCTGGATCCTACTATATACAGAAAACTTAAACAACACCAACTTCCAAAATATCAAGAAAAATCAACACTCTGATCAAGAACTCCTCGATCAACTTTCACAAAACCTCACAACCTCTAAGGATGCTTGCCATAGATGCAGTCAGGAGAGAATGCCTCTAGATTAGAACATAGCCATATAGCCCCCCCCCAAAAAAACCCTACAACAACGCAGTGTTTCCAGCCATGAATGCCTTTGACAATACATTTGTCATCTTCTTCTTCTTTACCCTTTAGCATTTTGAAGATTTCAGAGAGGTTTGATCATATTTCATCATAGAATAGTGTTGGAAGGGATCACATGGGTCATCTAGTTCAACCCCCTGCCATGCAGGAAAAGCATAGTCAGTTGTTCCTAGAAGGATCTTTCCCCCTAACTTGGAATGAAGGCTATTCAGAAAGTGGGGTGCCAAAATTGGGAAATCCATAGTGTTGTGTAACCCTACAAGGGCCTATGGACAATGTTGCCTTCAGGACTTAAGGTACGTTGAATTAGTTGTAGCAATAATCCCAGGTAGCCACGGTTATTACTGCTATCCTTTTTTTACATATGGAAGTAGGAATAGAATGAGAGAAGTTTCCAAAACATGCAAAAAAGTTCATAGCAGAAGCTAATTAGAACTGGATAATTTCTGTTTTATAGCCCATTATCATGACCACAGAAGTAAGATGCCATAAAATTATATATACACACACACGCATTATAGTGAATTATGAACTATCTTCATGAAATCCAATGGAGGTCTGCCAGTTTGGCATGGAGGATATGAAATGATACTACCAGACTGACCATCTAGTAATTGAAATAGTGTGAGTTTCTTTTGCTTAATTATGGGAGTTCTAGAAAAAAGATGTCTAGAAGACTGGAATCTAAATACATTTAGTATCTTCTCTGTGTGAGTGGTTCAAACTCATGCACACACACACACACACATCTAAGTTAGCTGTATGTCCCACTTTACAAAAGATGGGACTCTATTTGAAGAACTGCCCAATCCACACCTGCTTTAAAGACAAAGAACTCTTTGTAGGGGAAAAATACTGGTTCGTTCTTACATAATAATTGTATTTGTGTCCCAACAATGAGACTAGCACTGGTAAGTAAGTGTGTTTTGGAAAAAATTGAGTGGAAAGGATTTCTCCAATGTTACTATTCAGCAACTGAATAGTAACATTGGAGAAAACCTTTCCACTCCAATATTTCCAAAACACGCTTACTTACCAGTGCTAGTCTCATTGTTGGGACACAAATACAATTATTATGTAAGAACGAACCAGTATTTTTTTTCCAACAAAGAAACATTTTTAAGTTAGGGAGAAGGAAAGTCATGTACAAGGTATAAAGAACATTTTACCTGCATGGACACTGGAATCACTATTGTGAACGAACGAACGAACGAACGAATGAATGAATGAGGCAATCAAATTATAGATTGACCATGATGAATCTGATTTTAGCCTAGGCATGAACACATCACTATTTGATGTGCAGAACATTGCACTTTATTTTTGGTGAAAATATAATGTGTTAAATAGTTTACCAAAAGACTATCATTCATTGCAGAAATGAAGCTATAGCATACCAGTCAAGTCTATGAGAATAAAACATCATAGCATTCATTTTCCATAAACTGCAGTTGAGACCAAGAGTATGATTGTTCATGTTTTCCTAGTCATTCAAATTGGCTGCCACGTGCAAAGAAATAATATTACATTCAAACCGTATTCACAAATTCTTTATCTATAGATTTAACCATTCATAGCTTAAGATTTTTTTTTAAAAAAATCCATAAACCAAACTTTGATTTTTGCCATTTTATATAAGGCACACCATTTTATTACACCATTGTATATAGTGGGATTGAGCGTGCATGGATACTGGCATTCAGGGGATGGGGGAGGGCTGGAACCAAATCCCAGAGAATACCAAGTGCTCACTGTTTGCATTCTCCTAGCTTCAAACATTAAAATCATGGGTATAATCTGATTTATTTTCTCTAAAAAACAATTTCACAAAGTATGAGATGTATGAAGTTGAGGTTTTGAGATTGGTATTGAAAAGACCACCAGCACATATGGTGTAGGCTACATTTCAGAGAAAGACAAAACCATCTCTGAACATTCCTTCTCTATGAAACCCTATGAAATTTGGGAGGTTGCCATTACTTGACAAGTGACTTGAAGGGACATAGACCCACACATTGAACTCCAGCTTCTAGAAAAACAAGAGTACTCTACCTCTGCTCAAGTCTGAGCATTTTCTCCACCCCAAAAAGGGGGTGGGCACTTTGTTCCCTCCTCCTCCAAATCCATCACTCTTCTCACATGAAGAATACTAAATATGAATGGAGGACTTCTCCCAACAGATGGACATTTGCAACACAATAGAGGGCCCTGAGTTTGAGTGGGTAGGATATTCCTGATTACACTTCTGTACAGAGGAAACTCATTACAATCTCCACATTTTAAGAGTGATGGAACGGGGAATGGAGATGGGCAGGGCTAGTGACTAGAATATCTTTAGAGAGCGACTACATATGATTTAATATCAAACAAATGTGAAGTCAAATGTTTGATACTGGTGCACTGGCTATGACATTTTGAAAACCCAGTGAGACTCTCAAAACAGACATTGTGCATCTTGATTTAGCCTGACTTCTTAGAATATGCATGGCGCTGAAAAAAATTGGGACATGATTGACTTGAGGAATTGTAATGAATTTTTGTGTGTGTAATTTACTCAAACTGTCATTGCGTGGCATAGAGAACCTTGAGTTTGCAAATGTTTGCTTTGTTAAAATGTGTTTTTTTGCAGTCTGCACAGTTTGCTAAAGGTTTAGTTGCATTGATTGGTCCCTAGCTCCTGCCAATCATTGTTTGCAGAGTCTAGTTGAGTTTGTTCTGCCCCTTTTTCCAGGGATCTGTGGAGTATGCCAGTTTACATTCAATAGACCATCAGCACTCCTGCCGAGAGGACGTGTTTGAAGGTTTGCCAGACCAGGCCTTGGTCAGGCTATCTTCCAACACCAGGCTGATTTTCCTTGGGACTCAAGCTTGATGTTCAGCATATTGGAAGGCTGAATGACCCTAGGGAGTCTCAAGCGCCTTCATACCAGTCATTTGGCATCCAGAGGAAGGCTTTGTGCCTTCAATTTAGGCCACCTGACTGGGGCTGCGAGTGTCCACACCTCAACGCCATTGAGGAAGAAAGAACTCGGAGAGCCATCCGGCTATAGCTTCCTGGATCAAGCTGCATTGAAACTGTAAAGTAAGATCTTTCCTGCATCACTTTGGGGAACCAAGCAGAGTGCCTGAGTGATAATAACTCATGTCTCTCTCTCTCGGCATTACTTCGCGAACGAAGATTCAGGAAGGACTCATCCCACGCTTTTTACAAGCGCGTTGATGACTAAAAGGCCAATCTGAGATAGGCAAGTTCGGTTGCAGAAAGCGCAGCAGAAAGTCTCCTTGGGTGATGTTTTTTTCCAAGTTGCGGTTCTTTCTGCGTTGTCGTTTCTCTTCGAGACCCATTCGGCGTGTCTTCTCGAAAGAGGCCGCAGCATTGTGGATAGTGCTTCTCCATGCCTCCCGATGTGAGGCCAGGGTGGACCATTGTTGGTGATCAATCTGGCCGAGCCTGAGATGTTGTTTCAGGGAGTCCTTATATCTCTTTTGGGGGGCGCCTCTCTTGCGCTGACCCGTGGTAATAACTCATGTAATGAACAATAAAACCTTTGAGTTAGTCTGAGAGTCCAGTTTGGTCCTTGGGAGCCCCGAGTCTTTAGAAGAAGGAGAGAAGCAAGCCCCCGGTATAGAGAGACCACAGCCTGGCCCTTTTACTTGGGCACACATAGCGACGGCACACAAATATTTCAACATAACCTGAGAATTTCTTAGTTTCAACCAAATAGCTTTCTGTTTTTTTTAACTATATAGAAAAGTTATCAAAAGTTCAAAAGATGAAGTTAAAACACTGGAATCTGAAGGACACTTATGGAAGGCCATTGCTGAAAGTACTAGCTTTTGGGGTCTTAAATTAGCTTTCCAAGTTTCCAAGCAATTTGTCAGATGACTCTGTGGGTTGTTTTATTAAGGGAGCCGAGCATGTTCCTGGCTTACTGGTACCAGAGATGTGAATGTTTTATGTAGGGGTTAGCTTATCAACAGATGTTGAAAGTAGAGGAAGAGGGCAGAGCAAGGGCTGCCTGTGTGTGAAAAAAAATGAAATGCTATCGTTTCAGCCACTCAACCATTCACTTAACAGCTCCCCGGAAGAAGACTGACAAATTTCTGATATCAAAAACAGCTGTCACTACACAGGCTTTAATAACTGTCCTTGTCCAACCCACCAGTTAAATCACTCAGACTGTCAGTGTGATTGTAATTCATAGCTACCACAATCTGAGTAAATAATTAACTTCTAAGGTTAGTTAATACCAGTTCATTTCCTGAAGACTTTTATGAAAGTAACCTTAGTTCATCACTGCTGCAAGGAAGCATTAATACTCTGTAAAGGTGCATGTATGTTTCAAGAAAATGTGGATTGTAATCCCAGAAAGGTCATGGTAAAATGTATCTCTTACTCTCAAGGCTGCTGCAACAATTTCCCCCTATAATTCAGGAGGAGACTAACAGAACTACCCTTGTGGGATGGAGAAAGAGACACCACCATTAAGAATGTCTTTATGGTAAAAGCTGTGTGTCATTGGAAGAGGTTGCCTCGGAGGGTTGTGGACTCCTTCTTTTGAGAGTTTTACACCATGTTTCGATGGCTAACTCTCAGGAATGCCCTGTTTTTGTATTCCTGCATGTCAGAGGATTGGGCTCGTAGATTATAGTCCTTGCTGTGCCTTTCAACTCAATTGATTATAGGGTACTTGTGCCAGTGTATGTCACCAACAAGAATTCAACCCCAGCTCCCCACAATGGGGATGTTTCTCTTTTCTTTCTGTAAACTGCCATGTTGGGATGGGATAGGGGGGGTCCATTTAAGAGTGCTGGGACAAAAAAAAATTACAATTCCTTCAGGGCCTGCATGCCATTTCAGAATAGAAACAAAAAAAGAGGGAAGCTGCTTGTTGCATAATTTATATAACATGTAGTTAGCCCCAGAGTGGGCCTACTGTTATAAATAATTGTATGGGTTTAAGAAGCATGGTAACTAAATACATATGCCCATTTGCTTTCCACAGAGACAACTAACTTGTGTAGATAGTAGGCATGGTTTAGAACCCAAAAATAGAAAAGAAAATCTAATTGGGGGGGGGGGGGGATTTTTTTGATTAGTAATAGAAAGACTTACAAAAAAAATTCCAAAAATTTCTAAAATGTAACGTAATTACTAATGAAATTTGTTAGTAGTTCGTATGCCAGCGCATGCGCATTCCAGATGGTTTTGGCCTACAACTCCCAGAAATCCTAACAGCTGGTAAATTGGCTGGGATTTCTGGGAGTTGTAGGCCAAAACTTGAATAAATCACACTGAATTCTAGATGGGACTCTCCAAATAGGTAGGAGGGAGGGAAGGAGGGAGGGAGGGAGGGGGTATTCTATTCTTGGAAGCAGCTCTAAACTGGAGGAGGAGCCCCCTCGCTCCTCGCTGCCTCTCTCTCACCCCGATCCTGAGGGAGCGAGGGCCCAAGTTTGCCCAGGCTGAGAGGAAAAGGAAGAGGCCTGAGGCTGTGAGGAATGGTGGGAGTTGAAGTCCAAAACACCTGGAGGGCTGAAGTTGGCCCGTCATGAAGCCTCTTCAAGGCTTTAGATCCTGGCAGGCAGAAGGGGCAGGGAGGTCCACGCCTCCTGCCCTGCCAGGATCTAAAGCGCATCAAGGCTTGGCACGCTTTAGATCCTGTGAGAAACCAACCTAATGTATAATAGAATGAATGCTAACTTATAGAGTAAGTGCCTAAATATTATAAGTAATCCAACTGGTCATATACCTACATTCCATGCACATGCAATAATACAGCAGTAATAACAATGGGTATAAGAAGAGGTAAAATTCAAACTGAAGTATTCTGACTGGTCCTCCTCAAGCGGTGCAAACGGGCTCTTCTCTATGAGCCCGGGATTCTGCAGCAAGCAAACGCTGTGCCCGGGCTTTTGGCTTTTCCCGGGAGAGGCTGCCTCCTGTTTGCAGTTTGCACCGCTTGAGGAGGGACCACAGTCAGAATACTTCGGTTTGAATTTTACCTCTCTTATACCCATTGTTATTACTGCTGTATTATTGCATGTGCATGGAATGTAGGTATACTACCCCAATACTCTTTGATGCTTTAGATCCTGGCAGGCAGGAGGGGCAGGGAAGCCTCGAAAAATGTAAACAGAGAGGTTTACTCAGAAGTAAATCCACAAAGGAGGGCACTTCATCAAAAGTGCCCTCCTTTGCTGAACACTCATGACTAAACCTCTCTGTTTACTCCTTTGCAGATTTACTTCTGAGTAAACCTCTCTGTTTACATTTTTCCAGGCTTCCAGCCGAAAGAAGGAGCGAGTTTAGGGCTTGCCTTGCCATAATACTTATTGGCAAGGGAGGCGGGAGGGTGGTGAGAGAGAAGGAGGGTGCCCCCCCTTTACGACCTAATAACGATACTTAAGAAAATCCTGGCCCCCGAAGTTCTATAAAGAAAGTCCACTTCCTGGTTGGTGCTCCAGATGCGGAAATACTCAAAAGTAGCATTTCTTACGAATTTCTTACGAATCTTTTAATTTTCATAACTTTTTTCTCATGCCTAGTAGATAGCATTGCTACAGCAGTTGAGGGATGCAAAAACTAGTCACAGAAATTGATGTTTTGTGTCAGGGTACAGATGTCATGACTTTTAAACGTTAACTGAAATATAGTTTAGTCACTGAATTTTCTTATTTCTATGCCCTTTACACACACACACACACACACACACACACACACACACACACACACACTAGATGGTAGGCATCAGTGTAAGTCTGACTCTTACCATTCCAGTTCACTTTTGTAGTTATTAGTATGAGCAAAAGTTCTTCCAACACTTCCATGTTAAGCAGTACAGTCCTTTCTCAAACAAATGTGATCACTTCCATGTTGTTGGAGAGCAGGAGGATAAGAGTTCTTTTCTTGTATCTGAATGTGTTGCAACAGACATTTACAAGATAGATCCCTGCATTTGTTTATTATCTGCATCTCCTTAGCCTCATCTCCCAATGCTGGATCTCAGCCACTTACACATTGTACTTTTCAGAGTGAATGGGCAGAAGTTCGGCATAGTTACAAGACTGAGGGGAGAAAACAAACACCCTTCTTATAGACTTATGGGGGGGGGGTGCATTCGGATGAGCTGCAAGGAGTTTTGGCCAGAAGAAAATTTAGCAAGTTAGATCTTCCAGTTAAGATACTTCACTGTCCTCACGGTTTCAAGTGTGTGTTTTTATTGTCAAAAGGTGTCACAGTCTTGTACATTTTTCTGTGGAATGAGCAAAGAGGGCATCAAGAAAAAGAAGGCAGTTGCTTCCAATAGGCTTTAAAAGGCAGTTATTGTGTAATATAGCAATATGATATGAGGGGAGTATGTGTTTTTTAACATCAGAGGATTAGACTGTTTTGACTAAACACAAAAGAAAAATGATATATCATAATATATTTTTTAAAAATTAACCAAGACACCAGTCCTAAGATCCATGTTTCACAAAGAAGTCTAAAATTATATTTATTTCTTATTAAAACCATTATCAGAAGGCATTCACACACCCAGGAAAAGAGGCAAGGTAAATGTGGCTCTACCTTCTCCTTCTTAAGATTTATGCAGTTATGGAGGAATTTAATAGTTAGTGATCAAAAAGTTTTGGATAGTAGCTGTATTAATGATTTTGATCTAACCTCTAAATTTCAGTGTAGCACTTGAAATTTGCAACTTGCAACTTGGTCTTAATCTCCCAGCACATATTAAGAATTAAATTAAGGGCTGTTGCCTTTGGATAAAGATGACTTAAAACATAGTGAAATGTAGCACTGTCATGATCATGAACACGGGCTAGCTAAGGGAAGAGAAGAGGGAAGTTGTTTCTATGGTTTCCCTTGAGCTGCTCTGCAAAGGGCTTCTAAAATAGAACTGGCTATGTATTGATCGTGCATCTGTTATTACAGTTAAGTAATGCATATCATGCTATGCCATATCTTTCCTGGACTGACCTGCAGTTAAGCACAGCAAGTAGCCATTTTTATCACTATCCTGTCATGGAAAAGAGAAGAGAGAGATACTGAAAGCTGAAGTTTTGTCTTGTGTTTTCTCTGGGCTACAAGAAATTACATCCCTCTAATGCACACAGTGCAAGTAGTTGTTTTGCCAAACAACCTTTCGGGAAGGAACCCTTACAATTTTGTCATGATGAGTTTCACAGTGAGAGTGATGGAAACTTTTCCACCTTCACTCCACAGCATCTAAATATTGCTCAAACCCCTGGTTCTACAGTGCCAGCAAGGGAGACAAGACAAAATGTATCCTCTTCCAGGTATTTTTGACATGGCACACAAAGCAGTTCTGCTATTTCCATGACATGGTCAACAGCAAATGGCTGACTGACTAAAAACCAGGAGGTAATGCAAAGGGTTACAGTTATTTATTCATCTAGCGAGTTAGTTAGTTTAATCATTTATATTCTATCGTATATCATGGGATCTCATAGTAGTGAATAACTGACCCGCTATATCCATAGATTATCCATTCACAAATACCACCATTTATCACTTGAAAGTATTTGGGTTTTTTTATTTTGCCAATTTATATAAGGGATGCCTTGTTGCTGCACCAATCTATACAACAGGATTTGAGTATCTACAGACTTTGGTATCCACATGGAGACCTGGAATCAAACCCAAAGGATACCAAGGGTCCACTATACAACAAAAATAAATTTGAAATAATTTTAAACAGTAAGAAAACATTTTAAAGAGACGGAAAGTATTTTTAATTACAAGCTAAGTCAACTTAAATCATTTTAAAACAAAAACCAAGTGCACAGGCACACATGGATGACATTGATTAACTCCCCAAATGTAATGTTTTTATTGTACACCAGGTGAAGCCAGCATTGGCACCAATTGGACATCTGGCCAGGCGAGACACAACAGCAGCAGCAGAGCTGAGAAGGCCCTCATGCGTATCCTCCCAAAGTATATTTCACCCACTCAGGACCCTTCTACACTTAACTAAATCTCAGGAAGACCTGGGATACAATATTCTACTTCCTTCCGGGATCTAGTTCCCACACCATCCCACAACCCTACACTTTCTCCTGACACACAAAAATTATGCATTAGGAGGTGTAACCTCTGATGTGTCATTTTCGTGCAACAGGAGAACTCTCTGGAGGGGTCTGCGCTGCTGGCAGACCACTCAGGTATGTTTTTTTGGGGACGGACGGACAGAGTGGTGGTGGAAGGTATAGAATCCCCACAGCAATCCCAGTTCTTTGGACTCAAAGAACTGGGATTGCTGTGGGGATTCAATACCTAAAGCACCCTCACCTGCAAAGATGTGGACTTTAGCTTAAATCAGGATCTTTCCAGGTGTCAAATTAATCCAGATTAATTCGCTTTTACCAGAGGTGTTATTTGGATGCCTCAGGTAAAACTGAGACAGGTCACGAGATATCAGCCTGTTTGGAAGGGCTCTCAGACCTCTCTCTCCTGATAAGGGTTGATACATGGTTATTCTAAATAACGGCATCCTAGGGCCTCAATGAATCAAGCAGTTATCTAAAGATACTCTTGGCCAGCATACTCATTTAGTTTACACTATAAAAGTCTACAGACCAAGGTTTCTGGATATTTTACATGATCCCTCTCACTCCTGTGTTCTGGAATATCATTGATAGATCACATCTGAAGACTCATATGCTGACTATCAGTTGTTGCAACAAGCTACTGCTCTACAGTGGATTCTTTTAGCATTTCTATGATTAGGTCACCCTGAATTTCATGAATGAGGATTTCTGTTGTGTGCCTTGAAAGTCATTTCTGACTTATGGTAACATTAAAGCCATATTTTCACAAAATGTTCTTGGAGAGATTTATTCAGAAGAGGCTTCCCATTGCCACCCTCTGACATTGAGGACATGTGACTTGCCTATGGCCACCCAGTGAGTTTCATGCTCCAGCCATTACATCACACTAGCTCCCATAGCATACTCTTGTCTACTGGAAACTGATGTGGGCTATATCTTGTTTTTCTTATTTGTGAATGTGCTTAGATAGTAGTAAGTTTAGCATCTAATTTTGTCTTTATCCAAAATTATTTTTGCTAGCAGGATTCCCAAAAAGTTTTTTTTTGCCATGCATTGACTACAAATACATTTCCCAGGGAAATTTTTCTGCTTCCCATCAGGGTTGACTTTCTCACTGAGCTGCCAGACAACACATAGCATTGGATATGACAACCAAGACATAGCATATTAGAAGCAGTGAAGGAACACATAAAATGGCACCAGGAGTACTACAGTACTCAAAATAGTTTCAGCATCAGTAGCATGAATACAGCCACTCTGGTTTTACCTTCTCTACTTTTTCTTGTCTATAGGCCCCTCCACACATATATTATAACACAGGTTAAACCAGTTAAAAGAGGTTAGCTAAAATGCAGGAGGAATTGGGTTAAAGGCTGCAAAACATGTGTTTAAATGTTGTCCTTTAAACCTAGTTCTTCCTGAGAAATACACATTTTTCCATGCCTGTGTAACCCTGCAGATATGAAAAAAAATGTTTCCCTCCCCCCTGTCTGGACTCTGTCCCTGGCTCCCATTTCCCCCTCAACTTACTGGACCCTATCAGATGAGGGCCTGCAGCATTTGCCTCTCTTCCTCCTCCTTCGAAGATCCAACAGGGGACCTTGAAGCAGAAATCTCCCATCCCTTACCCAAAGCCCTCCTTCTGCTCTTCCAAGGGGGGGGGAGGCTTCAGGTCTTGTGGAGTCTTCTCCAGGTAAGAGCAGGAGAAAATGATGGGGGGGGGGGAGAGGCTGGCAGTGCCAATGCCCACCCTTGCTGATCTCACCCTTGCTGATCTCACGGGGGGCTGAGTTTGTTTCCGGGGCGAGACTGGGTGGAAGAGGGTCTACCCTAGCAAACCTTTTGTATTCTTATCCCAATAACCCCATTAATGTGGGATATAATGAGCATGGTGATCAGATCATGATATGAATAAACATAACAGTTTAAATAATGTACCAGTAAGGCCTTTTCGCGGACCACCCTGAGAATTTGGGGGGGGGGGCTGAAGCCCCCTTAGCCCCCCCCTGGCTACATGCCTGAGTAGGGGTGAGTATCTGGACACCTCCCCACACCCTGCAAAATCCCAGGGTTTAGGAGAGCTGTGTGGCCTCCATCCCAAGAAGAACTGAGATTTTAAATCCCAATTCCTCCTGTATTTTTTTGCCTGTCTGGAAGGACCATAAATTAGTTCACATACCTCACCTCTATCATACAAATGGATGTTTTCAGTCAGCAATAAAGAGCTGTTGTGCAAAATCTATGTTTGATCATCACAGCAATATTGAAAACCTTCTCCTGGGGCGCTTGTCATCCAATGGTTTATATGTGCAAAAATTTCCTGATCACTAGATGATTGTGTCTCCGAGGACAACACTACGAACTCTTCCTAGCACTGGGTATAGGGAGAATGTAAAACAGATCTTGTAATGCATACCCAGGGGAATATAGATCAATGTTTCAACCATTAGTGCATGTTTATATTTTGTTTCTATGTGTAGGTAATAGGGTATCATCAGAGTGTGATTTGTAAATTACTAGTGGATGTTATGGGGCCATGCACCACGCCAGATTATCTATGGTTCAAGTCATTCAATTATTCCAAGTTTTCCTCAAGCTTAGGACATATAGCTGAAGGGAAAAGGTGCTAGTTTGTTTCCTTTTCTTCTCCAGCCACATCCTGAATTTTTGATACTTTTCTCATCAGTAATATTTTAGCATTATCTCAGCAATGGAATAAAATTCATGGGATTAGGCTGTTTGTCTTGAAGATAAGAACATTTGCTGCAACATATTGTTTATTAATATATCTATGTCCCTTCCCATAGAATAGTTCAAACATGAGTACAAAGGGAAACCAATTTGAAATGTGGTCCAGGTCCTAACCCACCTCAATCCTGCATTTTATATCAGTCAGTCAGTCATGTTTATTGAGTAACCGTCAGGTCATTTCAAATAAAAGCTCCAACAGCAGTATACAAGATAAGGATCAAATCAGTACCTAATGTACAAGGCAAACAATGTAACACATTAAAAACGAAACTTATTGCAATTGTCTTGCGTCAACACATAGGAACTATTAGCATAGGATACTTAAGAAGCCCGGTGATCAGTTGATGTGACGCTTATTACCGCTGTACCGCGGGCTGTTCCATGCCGCCTACTGGAACTCATCCCCCGCAGTTGACTCCAATAGTCTCTTTGTACGGTTGAATATTTTTATATGCTCTAAATAGGTAAGCAGCTACCTTATACACCGTTTGAAGGTTTGAGTCTGAGAGGAGGAAGTTAATTTTAAAGGTAGGGGGCCAGAATGTCCTTTTGGATAGTAAATGGCTAAGGTATTTCTCCCTCTCCTCTGCATATATGGGACAGATCAACAAAATGTGGACTAGATCCTCGACTTCTGGTAGGCCGCAAACACAGACTCTGTCCCTATAGGGTGTGGCAGCATATCTGCCGGCCCTCACCATAGACTTGAATTGCTCGAACCTAGCTCTAGTTAGGGCAGTCCTAAGGTGAGGTAGGAGCGGGCGAGCCAGATACGGGGCAGTAACAAAGTGGTTGGGTTGTTGGGCTAACCAGTGCATGGATTTGACCCTAGCCAAATGGGCTAGGTCATCTTGGGCACATACATCGAGTACCCTCTGCTTCACCCAGTTCATCATTGAAGTCACTCTGATGTTCAACGGATCCACCTGGAGCCCCTATAGGATGAGATATGTCATTATGGAGCCCCCCCCCATGTTTTCTGAGAGGGAACTCTGAATTGCTCCATCAGGCACAACTTGGGCAGTCTCGCGTCTTCTAGATTGTTTACCTTGCACCAGTAGTTAATGGCTCTAATTTTTGCTAAGCCTGAGATTTGGTGTCTGCCTAACTCGGACCTGACTGCCGCTGCGGGAGTGCGATTATTCACCCCCAGAATCTGTCTAAAAAAGTTAGTCTGGGTGCACTCAATAGGGGTGACATTGGTCAGGCCCCAAATTTCTGCGCCATACAACAAGAGAGGCAAAACCTTGGCGGCATAGACTTTGAGAATTGGCAGAAGGGATCCCGGGTAGTGGCGGTTAATTAACCTGGTAAGCTGAGAAAGCCTGAGGTTAGCCTTGATGGAAAGTGCATGCATATGATCCACCCATGACCCGTTAGCAGAGAAGGTGACCCCAAGGTAAGTATACTTTTAACTTGTTATGGGGCCATACACCACGCCAGAAATGTGGTCCAGGTCCTAACCCATCTCAATCCTGCATTTTATATCAATATTTATGTATTAGCTTGTTTTCTACTGCTGTTCCAGTAAGAGCACAAGGCCTGAGCATTAGAAGGCCAAAAATTGGTTCTAACAGAATGATTGACATTTTCCCTCAACCATAGGATCAACTTCTCATCTATTTGTTCATATTTCCCATTTATTTATATTCATTTGGTCTATGAGAATTTTGAAATTAATGTCAAAATGATATGGCTTTGCTTGTTCTTAGAACTCAAGCTGTCAGGCCTATTATCTCTAACTATACAATAATGTCATCAATGATTATATATCCAAGAAGCAAATGCTTCCATACATTATATGTGACAAGTAAATATAGCTTAAGCTATGTCTGTAATAATAATTGAATGAAAAGCTTTCAAAGAATTATCCAAAGAAGTCCATAAATTCAATGCTACGAGTGGCTGCCAGTGTCTCCTGAGTCTTTGTTGTGGACATTAGGCCTGTGCAATCATGCTTTTAAATATTTCTAAAGTACTTACAAAACTAAAATTCTGAGGGTGAAAACTAGATGGCGCTGGTACTTTGCTTCTTTAGTGTTGCTATAGTTCTGGTGGTGAAATGTTCACCACCAGAACTTTAGCAACACTATAGAAACAAAGTGTTGTTTCTATATCTAGTTTTCACTTTCAGAATTTTAGTTTTGTAAGTACTTTAGAAACATTTAGAAGCATGATAGCACAGGCCTAGTCGACATTCAATATTTTCCCCCAAGGGTGTATAGCTTGGAAGGAAAGAGAACCCATCACGTTACTAATACCTGTTTAATGTTGAGAAAGTTGTTCCTTCTCCCACTATTCTAACCAAAATGTTAAAGATGGAACCTCTAGAAGATGTGGTGAAGAGATTGCTTATGCTCTCAACAAAAATAAAATATATGCCAGTAATGTAATACACTGTATGCTGATAGGCAGAATGAAAGCTGTTGTAAACCCAGCTGGAGACTGACAGTAATTTAATAGTCCCTGCTGGAGACATAGAAAAAATGTGATTCTTATGGCTGGCAGCCAAGGCCTGCTTTGGTGCATTCCTGCTTTTGCATGGTGCTCTACCATACAATGGGAGAGGAAAAGCATAAGACAATAAAGGATCCGACCTTTTTGAAGATGAGCTGTGTGGAAAAGATCACAAATGGCTGGAATCCCTCTAATCTTACCCTTCATTGCCATCAACTATAGCTTTGGCAGCAAGAACATTAATTTGCAGTGTGGAATTATTTCAGCTCACAAGACACCTGCTATGGGTGCTCAACTTAAAGATGTGGCTTTCATCATGGCAAGAAAAACTGATCATTTTTTAAAAAAATGTGCTGCAATTGGGCAAATGGACTTATTGCCATCACTATCTTGGTGTGGGCCTTCAAGTCTTAAACCTTATGACGAACCTAAGACAATCCAATCACATTTGGGGGGTAACAAGTGGATTTCCTCTTTCCTTTCCTCTGAGCCTGAGAGAATGCATCTTGTCCAAGGTCATTCAGGTCCTATTTATACTGCCATATAATGTAGTTTTATAATGCAGTTTAAATGGCTAAACAGGGAATCAAACTCCAGTCACCAGGGTCATTGGGTGCATCTACATAGGACAGGTTAATCAGAACCCTTTGTGCTCCAGAGTATCTTCTGAATTTGGGCCATGTGCCCAGATGGTCCAATCCATCCCCTTCCTCAACTATGCAAGCCAGCAGCTAAGCATCCTTTCAGCTTAGGTCTACTTGCAATCGTTATGGATGTATTTCTATTTGTCATCTATTTTTATCTGATAATTTGGGTCTTCTGATCTGGGGGTCTCACATGGGATTGTTGCCTAAAAGAGCTTTCAGGTGAAACATATTGAGAAGTGGTTTACCATTGCCTTCTTCTGCAAAACTAGTTTTGCTAATCAAAATAAACTAACAAAAATGTCACCACAGTTGTCGTTTATTCATTCAGTCGTTTCCCACACTTTGTGACCTTATGGACCAGCCACGCCAGAGCTCTCTGTCGGCTGTTGCCACTGCCAGCTCCTTCAGGGTCAAGCCAGTCATTTCAAGGATAACCTCCATCCATCTTGCCTTTGGTTGACCCCTCTTCCTTTTTCCTTCCATTTCCCCCAGTATTATTATCTTCTCCAAGCTTTTCTGTCTTCTCATTATGTGACCAAAGCACTTCATATATGCCTCTAATATCCTTCCCTTCAGTGAGCAGCCAGACATTATTTCCTAGAGTGTGAACTGGTTTGATCTTCTTGTGGTCCAAGGCACTCTCAGAATTTTCCTCCAACTCCTCAGTTCAAAAGTGTCTATCTTCCTTAGCTCATCCTTCCTTATGGTCTAACTCTCGCATCCATAGGTTACTATGGGGAATACCATTGCTTTAACCATTTTATTGAGATTGGCCATTGCTCTCCTCCCAAGAAGTAAATGTCTTCTGATTTCCTGGCTGCAATCTGCATCTGCAGTTATCTTCACTCTTAGAAATACAAAGTCTGTCACTTCCTCAATGTTTCCTCCCTCTTTCTCCCTCCTTTATATAGTCTCCTTTATCTCCGTGGAGACTTCCTCCATTAGGCATCGCGTCCTTGAAACTTTCCCTGGTTTGCCGCTATTCCGCGGCCACTATTGTGCTTCTCATTCTGTTGACGAACCCGTCTGCGTCTTGGAAGCTTATTGGGGCTACGATTCATCTATCTGTTTTGCTTCATCGCACCCAAGCTACAGTCCGGGATCTACTGCTCCTTAGAGACTGTGTAGGACTTGGCATGGCACTGCTTATCCCGGATTTTCCCGCTATATCAGATTGTTATCCCGTTGTCCTCTTTGGCTTGTAAGACTGAACCATTGACTGTGTTGTTTACCTGTGCCAGGCAGGACTCGCTACTTGCACCGTTTATCTATTATATTGTGTTATTATATAACCCCTACAGATGTCTTGTCTGTTTGTTCTCCCTCTATTTGCCAGTTATCAATCAGTCAGATTGCCATAATCTTGGTTTTTTATGTTTAACTGCAACCCAGCTTTTGCACTTTCTTCTTTCACCTTGGTTAGAAGGCTCCTCCGCGCCTCCTTGCTTCCAGCCATCAAAGTGGTATCATCTGCATATCTAAGCATGTTAATGTTTCTTCCAGAAATTTTAACTCCATCCTTGAATTCATCAAGCCCTGCACTTTGCATGATGTGTTCTGCATACAAGTTGAATAGGTAGGGCGAGAGTATGCAACCCTGCCGTTGTCTATAAAAGGTCTTATTTATTTATTTATTGTTTCGATTTCTAGACCGCTCTGTCTCGAAGCTCGGGGCGGTTTACAACAATATAAAAGCACAGCACAATAATAAAACCAACACATTTAAAACACACTAAAAATCTCTACCTTCTACTACAATTGAATATGGATTAACAGCAAAGGATGATTACAGCTTTACTCAAGTAAGAACGCTTGGCGGAAAACAACCATCTTACATGCTCTTCGGAAGGAGGACAATTCTCCGATTCCTCGTACTTCATCGGGCAGGGCATTTCACATTGTTGGCGCCACCACCAAAAAAGCTCTTTGCCTGGTTGAGGACAGATGGTATGTTTGGACAGATGGGACACTAAGGAGATTTTGCTCTTCAGATCGCAATGATCTCTAGGGAAAATGCAGGGAGAGGCGGTCCCTCAAGTACACAGGCTTAAGACCATATAAGGCCTTAAAGGTTAAAACCAACACTATGATTCTTTATTCACTTATGATTCTTTATTCACTATTGCTTCTTCCCAGTAACTTTCCCTCGCCATGTTAAGGTACATTTAGTATGGCTCTTCAGCAAAAGTCCGTCTCATCCTACCTGTAGTACTACCGTGTTTCCCCGAAAATAAGACACCCCCGATTGTAAGACGTATCGGGGGTGTCAGAGGGGTCGGCTAATGTAAGCCGTACCCCGTATGTAAGACATACCTCCTCCTCGTCCGCCGCCGCCGCCGCCACCGCAATGCCCATCGGCCCGCGGCACACCTCCGCGGCACACCTCCTGCCAGGCCTCCAAGGAAGGGTGGGGGAAGAGAGCCAGAGGCGTGGCAAGCGCTGCGCGTCACTCTGACGCGTCGTCCTTCTCCCTTATGGCCTCTTTCCCCCACCTTTGGAAGGGAGGAGGAAGGGCGCCATGGGAGGGCGGTCTGCGTCACTCTGGCCAGCGTTGTCCTTCTCCCCGCCCATGGCGCTTCCTCCTCCCCTTCCAAAGGTGGGGAAGAGCGCCATGGGCGGAGAAGCGGCGCTGCGTCACTCTGACGCGTCGTCCCTTCTCCCCGCCCATGGCGCTCTTCCTCCTCCCTTCCAAAGGTGGGGAAAGAGCGCCATGGGCGGGGAAGGCGCTGCGTCACTCTGACGTCGTCCCTTCTCCCCGCCCATGGCGCTCTTTCCCCACCTTTGGAAGGGAGGAGGAAGAGCGCCATGGGCGGGGAGAAGGACGACGCGTCAGAGTGACGCAGCGCCGCTTCTCCCGCCCATGGCGCTCTTCCTCCTCCCTTCCAAAGGTGGGAAAGAGCGCCATGGGTGGGGAGAAGGACGACAGCGTCAGAGTGACAACAGCGCTGCTCCCGCCATGGCGCTCTTCCTCCTCCCCTTCCAAAGGTGGGGAAAGAGCGCCATGGGCGGGGAGAAGGGACGACGCGTCAGAGTGACGCAGCGCGCCCTTCTCCCGCCCATGGCGCTCTTCCTCCTCCCTTCCAAAGGTGGGGAAAGAGCGCCATGGGCGGGGAGAAGGGACGACGCGTCAGAGTGACGCAGCGCCGCTTCTCCCGCCCATGGCGCTCTTCCTCCTCCCTTCCAAAGGGGGGGAAAGAGCGCGCTTCTCCCGCCCATGGCGCTCTTCCTCCTCCCTTCCAAAGGTGGGGAAAGAGCGCCATGGGTGGGGAGAAGGGACGACGCGTCAGAGTGACGCAGCGCCGCTTCTCCCGCCCATGGCGCTCTTCCTCCTCCCTTCCAAAGGTGGGGGAAAGAGCGCCATGGGCGGGAGAAGGGACGACGCGTCAGAGTGACGCAGCGCCGCTTCTCCCGCCCATGGCGCTCTTCCTCCTCCCTTCCAAAGGTGGGGGGAAAAGAGCGCCATGGGCGGGGGAGAAGGACGACGCGTCAGAGTGACGCAGCGCCGCTTGCCACGCCTCTGGCTCTCTTCCCCACCCTTCCTTGGAGGCCTGGCAGAGGTGCGCCGCGGAGGTGTGCCGCGGCGTCGAGGGGCCGGTGCGGCGGCGGCGTGATGGCGGCAGCAGCGGCAGCGGCGCTGGCGGCGGGGCGTGGCACCGGGTACGGCTTACTGTCGCCCAATGTAAGCCGTACCCCAAAAGTAAGACGAGGGGGACTTTTCGGGAAAAGAAAGTAAGACGCTGTCTTACTTTCGGGGAAACACGGTACTGCAGTCCTTTTGCCTCTTGGGAGCACATAATCCCACTGTCACAGAATGGTACGTTCTTGCATCTGACAGCCATTGTCAACTTGCTACATATTAAAAGCAAGCAGATGGAAACGCTGAAAATTGTATATCCTGTGTTTCCCCAGGCTTTCTTTTTTTAAAAAAAATAACACTTAAAAAAAATGAAAACTGACAATGTATATGACTTCAAAGGGTTTAGAAAAAAAACAAACCCCAAGAAGCAGTAATAGTTAAACTCTTTTGGCATATTTCACTTGTAAGATGCAAGGTAAAGACGGAGCCAGAAAGTAGCAATAGACAGATGCCAAGACATTCTAACTACACAGAGAGCAAAATAAATAGTATCAGAGATCACAGACTGGGCAGCTGACATCATACAAAACTATCCAGATAAGAATAATTAAGGAGGAACAGGAGGAAACCTGAAACAGGAGCCCGCTGCTATCTCACAAGAACATACTGGAGCATAAGAAGAAAGCCCCTTTAAAGTCTTATTAATTTTGATCCAGTTTGCCTCTAGAGACTTGTCATCTGTTCCTACTCATTTCAGAGCTTCTGATGAACCGGTTTCAATTTAAGCTGGTCTTAGCAGCAGCGTCTACCCATGAAACAAGTAAAACGGTCCCTCCTTCAAGATTATCTCAATCTTTTGGGGAGACCTAACTAAAACAACTGTCCTTCTGTAGCTATGGCAGATTGATTTCATGTGTGTGTTTTTCTGTATCTGTGGGGAATTGACTGCAGTAAATCAAATTAAGAACAATCTGAGCTTTTAATAAGGCTCCTTCAATACAATGAACTTTGATTCTTTAAAGTTGAAGTTCATTGTCATTATTTTGCCGACAAGATCTCGACCCTCCGCCAGGACATCCCGGCCACTCTTAATACAGTATGTGAACTCGAGACCCCGCCGCCACTCAGCGGGCCCACCTTCACCCGTTTCCAACTGCTGGACGCAGCAGCTGTCGATAAGCTTCTCGCTGCAGCTAGACCAACTACCTGCTCCCTCGATCCGTGCCCCTCCTGGCTTGTTAGATCCTGCCGGGAGGGGTTCCGAGACCCCTGGGAAAGATTATCAACAGCTACCTTGAGCAAGGAGTGTTCCCAGGGGGTTTGAAAGAGGCAATGGTAAGACCACTGCTGAAGAAGCCAAATTTAGACCCTTCGGCTCCCTCCAATTACCGACCTGTGTCAAATTTGCCTTTTTTAGGCAAGGTAATTGAGAGGGCAGCAGCGGATCAGCTGCAGCGGTTCTTAGACGACACAGCTGGACTTGATCCCTTCCAGTCCGGCTTCTGTATTGGGCATGGGACGGAGACCGTGCTTGTCGCCATTACAGACCAACTTTGCCACCAGCTGGACCAGGGTGGATCAGCCCTGCTTGTTTTGTTAGATCTAACAGCAGCGTTTGATACAGTAGATCATGCATTGTTGACCCACCGTCTAGCCGCGACTGGGGTGAGGGGGACTGCCCTTAAATGGGTGGCCTCCTTTCTCCAGGACCGGGGAAATGTGGGAGAGGAGGGGAGGGGAGGTCTCCGGGAGGCTCCCATTAAATTGTGGGGTCCCCCAGGGGGCCATCCTCTCTCCTTTATTATTCAACATCTACATGCGCCCCCTGGCCCAGCTGGCCCGTGACTTTGGTCTGGAGTGTTATCAGTACGCTGACAACACCCAGCTTCTGCTGAGAATGGACGGCAGGACAGACACCGTACCCGATTGTTTCCACCACTGCCTTGGAGCCGTGACTGGATGGCTGCGTTCCAGCCGGTTGAAGGTGAATCCGTCGAAGACGGAGATCTTGTGGCCTGGTTGCCCTGGGCTGGATGAGTGCCGGTTGCCTACCCTGGATGGCGAGCAACTTAGCCCGTCATCCCTCGTTAAGAGTCTAAGTGTTCACCTGGACCCTTTACTGTCCATGGAGACTCAGGTCTCCATGGTCAGCAAAGTATCATTCTTCCATCACCGACAGGCTGGCGATGGCAGGGAGCCTGGCCACGGTGATCCAAGTGATGGTCATCTTGAGGCTGGACTACTGTAATGCCCTCTACGTGGGCCTTCCTTTGTCGACAATCCAGAAACTCAAGCTAGTGCAGAATGCCGCTGCTTTCTTGCTGGTGGGAGCACCGGTGAGGGAGCACATTACTCCCATTCTACGGCAACTGCCCTGGCTTCCTATCGAGTACCGAATTGCCTTCAAGGTGTTGGTTTTAACCTTTAAGGCCCTACACGGTCTAGGGCCTGTGTACCTGAGGGACCGCCTTACCCCGTATGTTCCACCGAGATCACTGCGCTCAGAGGAGAAGAATCTACTAGAAATTCCATCAATCCGCTCCTGTCACTTATCCACAGCTAGGCAGCGTGTCTTTTCTGTTGCGGCTCCTACCTTGTGGAACTCCCTTCCACCCGATACTCGCGCGATCCGAGAGCTTGTTCCCTTCAGGAGAGCGTGCAAGACTGCCCTCTTCGTACTCGCTTTCGGCTAATCCCGGAAATATCTTATGACCATGTGTTGAATTTTATAATCTGTAACCTATGGTTTTTTAATATTTTGTATTTTGTTGTTTTTATTGAATCTGCTGTTGTAATCCGCCCCGAGCCTGCAGGGAGGAGCAGAATATAAAATCGAATAAATAAATAAATAAATATTTATCCTGACAATGTCTTTGCAAGCAATAAAGGAAGGCAATTCTTTTAAAGGTACCCATTTCAATAGGAAAATAAAAGTGAGTCTGCTGTCCTCTCATACATCCCTTGATGGAAAAGATTCAGATTTTATATAATTGCACGACTAGATTAGTTTTCAACCTTTTTTAAAACAGCATCATGCAAATGATCAAGGTGGCTACTACTTTACTTAGTATTAACATACAATCACATTGAACTAGTTGCTGAAAATTAGTACCTGTAGATACAGAGTAGTCTCAGTGAAAACCGGATTAATAGCTCTTAAACTGGAGTCCTATACCAACACACCGGGAAATAAGACCCACTAAAATCAATGAGACTTAGTATACAGGATTATGCCATTAAGGCTAATTATGCCCCTACAATATTAGATGATGTAATATGATGATTCATGCAAAATCTTGGGGCTTTCCCATCCATAGGTATTTCATTGGAATAGCAATTGGATGTTTCTACCATTGGGAGGTTCTTTATGCATTTCATTATTTTCCTAACATGTATTTCAAATTGAATTCTATTCCCTCTCCTCTGCCCTTGGTACCAAAAATGTGCCAAAAATATGTTAATCTCTATTTTTGCGGAAATGCTCTCTTTATTGGGGGGAATGCAAATGATTTGTTTTGGATTTATCAATTTTCTGTGATTAGCACTCTGTCACTATGCTCTAAGTGTGTATGTAAGGTTGTATTGAGTTGGAAGTACCCCCAGAAGCTTTGCAGTTGATTATGGATTGGGGTATCCATGATAATACATTTCTGGATTGAACCTTCTCCTCCTTTCAAAGACCAGCCTTTCCTTAAACATACTGGATCTGACCAGATTGCCAAAAGAGTGCTCCTTCAGAATTGTTAAAATGCTGGCTGGTGATTATACATGCCCCTGAATTGTGTGGGCTATGGTTCTATTTCAAAGACAAGGGCAAGAATACTCCATTTAGGCAGAAAAAATGAAATGCAAAGATACAGAATGGGGACACCTGGCTCGAGAGCAGTACGTGCAAAAAAGATCTTGGACAACAAGTTAAACTTGAGCCAACAATGTGATGCTGCAGCTAAAAAAGCCAATGAGATTTTGGCCTGCATCAATAGGTGTATAGTGTCTAGATCAGGGAAGTCATGTTACCCTTCTATTCTGCCTTGGTCAGACCACACCTGGAATACTATGTCCAATTCTGGGCACCACAATTGAAGGGAGATATTTGTGAGCTGGAATGTGCCCAGAGGAGAGTGACTAAAATGATCAAGGGACTGGAGAACAACCCCTATAAGGAGTGGCTTAAAGAGCTGGGCATGTTTAGCTTGCAGAAAAGAAGGTTGAGAGGAAACATGATAGCCATGTATAAATATGTGAGGGGAAGTCACAGGGAGGAGGGAGCAAGCTTGTTTTCTGCTGCCTTGGAGACTAGGATGCAGAGCATTGCTTCAAACTACAGGAAAGGAGATTCCACCTGAACACTAGGAAGAACTTTCTGACCATGAGAGCTGTTCAGCAGTAGGACTCTCTACCCCAAAGTGTGGTGGAGGCTCCTTCTATGGGGGCTTTTAAACAGAGGCTGGATGGCCATCTGTTGAGGGTGCTTTGAATGCGATTATCCTGCTTTTTGGCAGGGGTTTGGACTGGATGGCCCATGAGGTCTCTTCCAACTCTATGATTCTAATATGTCCTACTGACATTATGCTGGAAGTGTGCCTTTGTAGCAGAAATGGAGGCCATAGGGGACAGCTAGAAGTAATTCATCTTACTAGCAGTATGTAGGCCAGAGTGGTTCTTGGAATCCAGTTTTGTAGTTCACAAAATCTGCTTATCAGTCCTTCAAAGTCCCCAACACACACACCCTCCCAAAATTTATTTCAACTTTTTGTTGTGCTTTTTGGGCCAAATACATTGAAATACCCTCAGCCCACAAGCAACCCAGAACTCTAGTACCTTCATTTTTTTTATTAAGACCCTCCCAAAAATGGTGTGAGGAAGACATTCCCTGGTGCCCTTTTGAGAAGAACTACAGAAGAAAGTAAAGTGTTTTTTATTTTGCATTTTGTGGAAGGAGAAATTGACCCTTGGACCCCCTTGCAGTTGTCCACTCAGATGTAAATGGCCAAATGGCTGCATTTTGTTTCTGGTGTAAAATAGTGTCAGGTAAAATATTGAAAATATGCCTTTCTAATAGATCAAAGAAGCCAAGTACACATCAATCTGAATTTTATAGTCTCTGATTCTATTCCAAAATGGATAGGGTCAAATCTATATTGGTGCTGTTAGTACTAGTGAACACTTATGGCCTTTTCTATTTGTTTGTTTTCAAAAAAAGAGCCAAGTGACTGTAATACATGTGATCTGCAAAGGAAAAAGATGGGGAAACCAGCAGGAAGTATCTAAAGGAAGTGTACTAGAAAGATCTAGTATGGAAAGGCAATAGTTGTTTGCTACCCTTTCAGACTCAAGGGGAATGTGTGGAATATAGCATTGTAAGGCAAAATGAGAATTAAAGAGATGCTTCTGAAGTTGAGCAAAGGAGCAATGTGGAAAAGACCTTGATGAACGCATGAGTTCACTCCATTTGAAAAAGATTCGGTCTGAAGTGAGATAACTGTTAGATGTGTGTGACAGGCAAGTCACCACTTGGTGCTGCAGTTAGCAACAGATGAGCAGGACTGTATGAAGCATCCTCTCATGGGTTTATGCAGTGCCATAGCAACCCATCTGGAGAACTCTACACCAGGCTTCCACTCTGCAGTTAGTTTGATTGATGTACACTAAATGTAAGACTCTTATGGAACGCTTGGCATTTGGGGTTTATTGCATTCTCCAAGTGCTTCTGTAGATAGAAAGTAGATATAAGAGGTGCAGCTATACCCTAATGCAATGCCATCCTTTGAAATACATGCATTACATTCTCTTCCCTTCAGCTACAAAGATGTGGTCCATCCTGTAACTTAATGATTGAGACAATTATTAGCATATTCTTCAGGAACAGCCATGTTAGAACTCATCATAGAAGCATTGGGGGAAAAGAGAAGGTGAGTTGAGAATCAAGTGGGGGTTCTGTGTTTCCTCTTGCAAGATCCCCCTTGTAAGACAGTTGGTACAAATTGAATATTCCTTATCTTAAATGCTTGGGATCAGATGTTTTCAGATTTTGGATTTGCATCTATCTCGGAGATGGGACACAACACTAAATACAAAATTCATTTATGTTACATATAAACTTTATACACATCGCCTGAAGGTAATTTCTTATAATATTTTTAAATTGCAATTTTGTTCATGAAACAAAGTTTGTGTACACTGAACTATCAGAAAGCAAAGCTGTTACTCTCTCAGCCACCCATGTGGACAATTTCATATTTGGGAGGATTTGAAATTTCCAGATACAAAAATATGGAACATTCTAAAAGGGTTTGTTCAGGGTTGTCCACACAGCTGAATAAAATCCCACATTTTCTGCTTTGAACTGGAATATATGGCATGTGAACTAAGATAACCCAGTTCAAAGCGGATATTGTAGGATTTTCTGCCTTGATGTTCTGGGTTATATGGCTGTGTGGAACGAGCCTTGGTTTCTGTCAAAACACTTGAAAAAATTCTTCTTAAAAGCTTCAATCAGAACTGTGCATTGCTCTATAAATTCTTAGAAACTCCACAGCTGACACATAGAGTTTATTTGGCCCTCTTTGCACTAACTGAATTGGTTTTGTTTGATTTTTGTCTGTATTTTGAGTAGTGTAAAGCATAGGTTCACTGTATTGAATGTACACAAAGAAAAAGAATATATATGTTTATATTCATTCAACGATTTTAAAGCTATCTTGGAGAAGCTGTCCAATGGATGATTGATTGATGACTGATTGGTAGACTCACACTGATATATAAACAAAGAATGACAGAAAATTCATCATAGCTATGCAGAATCCATCCTTGTGATCATCAGTGATTTGCATTTTGCTGCAAATTTAAAAAGGAATTAAATACACGTCTGTGTTATGTTTTCAAAGTATAGAAGGAAAGTCCTAATTTATTCACAGGTTCATAACAAAAATGAGTGTTAATGGAATCAAAATTTCATTTTGCAGTTGTTCCATAAAAATAAATAATGTATAATGCTCAAAACTGAAATATGAGTAGATTCATAATACAAATAATCTTATTGTTGCGAATTTACTGCAATTTTTACTGGTCAGCTGGGGTATACAGTACCTTTAGAACTGGGAAAAAGACATTGAAATTATAAAGGCCAAATTTAAACTAAATTGGATTTCAGGCAAACAAATATATTGTATACAATACATCATTTTAAATGCTGTTCAAAACTCTTGATCAAATGTAGCTAAATACTTTATTGTATGAACAAGCTATTACACTGCACCAGCACCAGCGGAGACATATCAAGTTGAGCACCTTCAATATCACATCTTGCTTCAATTATGCAATTGACAATCTGAAGTCACATGTTCAAATTTCCGCCTAGCATCATAACCTTGCTTTCCTGCATTTCAGCTAATTTGTGTGGTTTTTACTTTTGATAAATTTTGCAATTCTAGCTTTGAACAACAACAAAAAGACTAATGTAACTATAAAATAGACAATAAACAGAAAATTGAAATCTTGGGGATAGCGATGGGAAGGGGTATAGAAGAATAAAATCCCACCCCTTCGCATCACTTTACTGTTGACATGCCAGCCTAGAACCAGAAAGGACCAATGTGCATGGTGGGAACATTATGAGATCAGCAGCTATTGATAGGTTTTACCAGTCAATAGTGAAGGGTGGGATCATCTCAAGTAAGAAGCTGACTGGTAGTGGGTTGTATACAGCATTGAGCAATGCTGGTTTTGCCTACCTCATGCAATAAAGTCCTAAGTGTGGTGTTAAGTGAATTAATCCAGAATCGTACACAATGTTAGTGTAATTATACCAACACAAAATGTTATACTACTAGTCCACACTAATTAATTCCAAAGTGCTATTACCTTCAGTTTTCACACTCCATAGAAGAATACTATAGTAGTCCTCACTCAGAGGGTGAATACAACCAACCATCCATATTTGCAGGTTTTACTTTCGCATAGTTGATTGTGGATTTGATTAATATGGTCTCACTAGAAATCTCAAAGTTCTTCAGTGCAGTTCTATAGTCAAGTTTTATCAGAATGTGACTATAGAGTTCTACTTGATGAACTAGAGATTACTAGAGAAATGTGTTTGTTTTTTTTGTGGTCTCAGAGGTCCTGTGCTTCCAGCCCTAGCAAATGTGCAAACCTACTGTACAGCACTGAAGTTGCAATCTTTTATGTACTTACAGGGGACTAATTATTTCATCACACTAGAGAGAAAAATCCACTTAAAATCCAGTTTCTGCCTCCTGCAGAATTCTGGGGTTTGTAGTTTAGTGAGGCTGTTAAAGGCTCCTTCTTAAACTACAAACCCCAGAATTCTGCAGGAGGCAGAAACCGGATTTTAAGTGGATTTTTTCTCTGGTGTGATGAGGCTTTAAGTCTCTTTAGTGCAGTAAGAAGTATCTACATACTATACTACAAAAGGTAACCTCTCTAAGCAGACCCATAGTGTGATGGGACAGCACAACTTTTGTAATTTTACATAATTGTAAGCTCTGCTTATATTTAGTAGTGACTGTTTTAGTGTACTGGAGAAGTTGGAATTTTAGTTCTGAGCACTTTTGAAATAAATTAACCACTACCTGGAAAGCATTAGTAATATTCTTTAATCTAAGTTTCACTCTGATTCCGCTCTGTTTGAAGTTAATGGAAACTCTCCGTTGCCCCTTTATTGTCTCCAGTCAGATCAGGGTCATGCCCTTTATTTTCTTGTTCCACAGCAGCTCTCCCAGAAGCTTTGGAGTCACTGTTTATGTCTTTGAGTGTAGGTTACACTTCTAGTCTTCTGTGATATTTATACACATGCTACAAATGAAGGAAGAAAGAAATGCATATGACACCAGTCAACTTGCAAGGTGGAGTGTGGGGAGATTCAATTATCCCTAAGGTACATACACACATACTTTATTTTGCTCCCTTGTGCTAAGAATGCTAAAGCTATTCTCCCAAAATACAGAGAAGAAAGAGAATTCCTTATTGGAATAGACTTTAAATTATTGTGACAGGGACCCTGCTTTAGATTGTCAGAGCATCAATTGCTGGTGGGAGGGGACGTAAATGTCATCCTTCTTCGTTCCCATCAGCCATTGAACTCCCCCCCCCCCACTCCATTTGGCTACTGGTTCCTAAGGTGGGCTGGGAGGGGAATTCTGTAGTCTTTCTGAATCCAGCATGTTTTCAGGTTATGAATTCGTAACTGCAATACAAAATGGCAATCAATATATCAATATAAGCTCTTATTTTTTTTAGGAATAAGGGACAAACTGAATGGGAATGCCAAATTCTTCCCTCACTGCCCCTTTTTCTCAAAAGCCTATATGGAAGGTAAGGAGGGAGGGAAACCCATTGAGTAGAATGCTCTCGAGTTCAGGAGATGGCATTCAGTTTGGTCTAGATACGAGAATTCATTCTCGTAAGAATTCATTCTCTGTGCCGGCAGCTCTATGCCGGGAGCTCAACAGGGGGAGTGTGTCCCTGTTGGTTCTGCTGGGCCTCTCAGTGGCTTTCGATACCATTGACCACAGTATCCTTCTGGGTCGCCTCGCAGAAATGAGGCTTGGTGGTACTGCTTTGCAGTGGCTCCAATCCTTCCTGGAGGGTCGTACGGTGACAACTGTTCGGCTCCGCAACCATTGTCTTGTGGAGTCCCTCAGGGTTCAGTACTGTCCCTGATGTTATTTAACATCTACATGAAACCGCTGGGAGAGATGTTTCGGAGTAAGGTGTTATCTGTACGCAGATGACGTCCAGATCTGTCACTCCTTTCCACCTGTCACTAAAGAGGCTATCCAGACTTTGAACCGTTGCTTGGCTGCTGTGTCGGACTAGATGAGGGCTAGCAAATTGAAACTTAATCCAGACAAGACAGAGGTCCTCCTGGTCAGTCGAAAGGCCGAACAGGGCATAGGGTTACAGCCTGTGGCCTCAACTCCAGTGAGTAGGGCGTCCCCAAGCCACTCAAGGAATGGTATCCCCATGGATATCGTTGGAAAATAAGAGGCTCGAGTAGCAAAAAGGGCCGGCCGCAACAGCAAGCCATTTGGTGGCGCGATTCACCCCAAAAGCTCAAAGTAATACTCCTTAAAGGCACCGATGTGTATCCAAGGGAGGGAGCATGCAGCTCGCGACAGCAAGAAAGCCCCAATGGGGAAGCTGTAGGTGGGTCAGGTACAAGGTGGAAGCAAGAACGCCTACGGGGGTGGCGCGGGGACCCATTTTGAACCTCAAGGTCCTTCTTCAGGGCGGGGGTCATCACAGACTGAACTGTGGCTTCAATAACAGTACATATATCTGTAATATAATACAATAATGCATAATAATCTCCATTCAGAATACACAAGGTCACAATTACAAGGTGAGAACACTGGTAAAATCATAAATACATACCTATGCTATAGTTTCCATGTCATCAAAGATAGGTCTGACCGCAATCCGGTCAAGAATGGCTTCAGGAGGGAGAATATATCCACCCATTACACTAATTGGTAAGGCAAAATATGTGTGTGTAATTAGATCAATAGGTTGGAGATACTGAGAGGCTCATTGAGTCCTATTGACAACTCACTGGTAGGTGTTTTCTCTCCTTAACAACTGTTGTTTAAAGTTGCCATGGGGATGGGCCCTGACTCTTTCAAGGCCCATGAATTGGAATTCTTCCCTTGAGTTGTGGACATTTTTAAAGTGGCAATACAAGGCTGAATCCTCAGAGCCCAATCTAATTCTACTGCGATGTTCCCCTATTCTAACCTTCAAAGTACGTGAACTTTGGCCTATGTAAATTTTATTGCACGTGCAGATTATGCAATATATATACAACCCACTGTGTTGCAGGTTATGAAGTCCCTTACTTTAAAGGTCCTAGATTTATGGGGGACGAATAGCTCATTGGATGTGGACACAAATCTGCAAACACTGCAGTTGCTACACCTTCTCATTCCTGGAGACAATGCACTGGGGGGATTATTGTGTCTAAAATCAGTGTGTATTAATAAATCCCCCATATTAGTTGTACGTTTGTACGCAGGCATGGGTGTATACTGAAGATCTGGTATGTCCGATAGTAGAGGCCAATATTTCTTGACTATCTGAAGGATGTCACTAGAGTGTTTGGATAAAGTAAGGGACCAAATAGTTCTGTTTGGTTTAGGTCTAATGGAAGGCAATAGGGTGCTGGATCTCTGTATCAGATCCACTTTAGTCTTTGCTCCGTGAACAATATGTGTGGGGTATCCTCTATCCACAAAGTTGTTCATCATGGATACATAATGTTCGGGGGAGGTGGAATTCCTTTTAATTCTTAATAGCTGGGAAAAGGGGAGATTATTTTTCAGGGGGAAAGAGTGAAAACTCTGGTAATGAAGTACTGAATTTTTATTTGTGGGCTTGGTGTAGTTCTTCACAAATAGTCTACCATCCTGTTTATAAATGGTCAGATCTAAAAAAAATGGACCTCCTCCCTGTTATATTCTGAGTTAAAAGTGATATTAGGATTCCAAGCATCCAGCCAGTCGTCGCACGAGGTCGTGGAGACGTCCCCTTGCATCAGAAAAAAATATTGTCAATGTACCTCCCCCCAAAAGAAAAATTCTTCGAAAAAGGGTCACGGTCAGAGATATGAATGTGTTCTAGAGATGCCATATATAGGTTGGCGATCGTAGGTGCTAGAGGGGACCCCATTGCCACACCAGATATCTGTAGGAAGAATTCATCCTCAAATCGGAAGTAATTGTATTCCATGACACAATCAAGGAGTTCCAGGAGAAAACCTGTAGAAGGGATCTGTGGCTGAGGTCTCGAATCAAGAACATTATGGATGACACTCCTAGCTTCATCTATAGAAATATTAGTATATAAAGCCGATATATTGGAAAAAACCAGGTAAGTGTCAAGAGGAATGTTAAGATTTTCAATTTTATTGATAAGATCCCTAGTGTCTTTTATATATGAGGGAGATAACTTAACATAGGGTTGTAGGATCCCATCAAGGAATTGTGCTAAAGGTTCCAGGATGCTACCACAACCCAAGATGATCGGTCGGCCTGGAGGAGGGGTAATGCCCTTATGGATTTTGGGTAAATGATAGAAAACCGGGAATCTAGGAAATTTGTTAATCAAAAACTGGGTCACTTTGGGAGAAATATATCCCATCATTTCTCCATGGTGAATTATGTTTGTAATGATGTTAGAATATTTGGTAGTGGGATCTTCTTTAAGTCTCTTGTAAAATTTGACATCATTAAGCTGTCTAAGGGCCTCATTTTTATAGACCTCTCTGTTCAAAATAACCAATGCTCCTCCCTTATCTGCTCTCTTGAAAATCACTTCCGGGTGGTCACCCAATTTCTTAATGGTCTCTATATCTTCTTTGGATAAATTGGGATTGGTATGGTCTTCCCTATGGTCCAATTGAGAGACTTCCTTGAGTACCATACTCTCAAATGTTTTTATGTTATGGGACGGCATGTTGGGGACAAAATGACTTTTGACCCGTATAGGTGTGGGAGTGATGTCAGTAGATGGTGATAAATTCACAATCAGGTTGGTTTCTTTTGGGAATCGTCCCAGCGAAAATCCTTCTGTCTATAATACCCTTGGTTATGTCGCTGCCTACCAGGATATCTTCTCTGGGGTTGGGGTGCACTGTTGGTCTCAGGATCCCTATTGATTTCCTCAGTAGAAGAGGCAGGTGTGTTGGTCTCATCAAATCTCACTCTAGAGGGTGACCTAGAGTTGGATCTCCTGGTCCAATTATAGACTTTGTTCCTTTTGTAGTCATCTACTGTATATCTCTGTCAAAAATTTTTAATCTTCATCTGCTTCAATTCATTGTTCTGATAACTACCTTGTAAGGTAGTTCAAGTGGGAGACCTGAGTAGCCCAAGTTTATCCAGAGAATATAATGGCAGTTTAGACTTGGAAGCAGGGAACCATCATGGATCATAGAAAGTTTCCCTCAACATGTGAATGGTGACAGATCACTAGTGAGCTCTAGGCTTGCTTGATTTTTTTAAATGGTTCAAAACTCGTTTTGGATGTAGGGGGAGCTGGTGGTTCAGATCTAAAGTGAATTCCGATTTTCACAGAAAAAAGTTCAAAACTTTTCAAAATTTCTGAGACTTTTGAATCCTTTGTTAATGGTTTCAAAGTGTTGTTTCCTGTTTCATTGGGTGGTCTTTATTTTGAAAGTAGTTGTTTTATTCCAGAAAGGGGGGGAAAGCAAAGAGAAGAAAACCATCCACTCTGGTTATAAACCGCTGGGAAAGGAATCCATCCACACTGGTTTAAACTGACGTTTTTCCTGCTGTTTTTCTCCTTTCCCTTCTCCTCTTTCCTTACATCTCTTCCTTTCCCCTTTCCTTTTCGCCTCCAAATTCCCACCATTCAGGAAAACATTTGGGGGAGGGAATTTTACTAGGTTCCCCGGATATGTTTAAAGTGGCATACTTTGGGGGGGACTGACAAAATAAACTGAAATGAAGGAATAAAGGCGATGTGGCCAAGTGAGTTTTGTAGGACATACAGTGTAAATCCCCCCTGTATATAAAAGGGGATGGGGAGAAGTACATATGTCCTTGGGAACTCACTTGGCAATTTGAGTTTTCTGAGAGAGAGAGAGAGAATCTTAATATATAAAAATGTTGTTGTCATCATTAGTACCTTAAAAACAACAAAACCACTGAAGGACATCACACCAAATTCGGCAACAAAACATATCACAATGCAAGGTGCGACCAACAAAAAAAACCCTTAAACAACTTACAAATTCTAAAAAAGAATGGCATGCCACAGCTCATGCGTGGTGGTGCGCACATGCGTCCAAGAGAGCTCCTCCATCGTCTTACGGCAGAGCCTGAGGCGTCCCCCGGAGCCAGCCTCATTCTTTATCATATTTTCTGGAATTTTTAAAGGGAGGGAAGGTACAAATTCTAAAAAAGGAGAATATGCCACTGAGTACGGAAACATGGCTCCAAGAGGGCGATGAAGTTATCTTGCACGAGTTGACATCTCCTGGGTTTGTAGCCAGCTATCAGATGAGGACAGAGAGGCGGGGGGGGGTGGCTATTCTCAGTCGAGACAATTTTAATTCCAGGACGATCCCGACAGCGAACATCCCCGGGATGGAGTGTGCGGGTCTGGTGTGGGACCTTGGTGAGAGCGTAGCCTTCCTGCTGGTGTACCGTGCACCCAACGCACCGACAGGAAGTCTGCCTAAGCTGCTGGAGGTGGTTGCAGAATGGGCATTGAGGTTCCCTAGACTTATTGTCCTGGGGGACTTCAATGTCCACGCCGACACCACCTCCCCATCAACAGCAGCCGTGGACCTAGTGTCTACCATGGAGGCACTAGGACTCTCACTTGTAAGACCGGCCCCACGCACCAGGCCGGACACACCTAGATCTGATCTTCGCTGCCGGAATTCAGGTGATCCTAACCTCCATTATGGAGGTTCCATGGTCGGATCACAGTGTCCTGGAAGTCCGATTGGACCTGGCCTCCCCTCCCGGTAAGGGTACTGAACCCATTTTGGTTCACCCGAAGAGACTTATGGAACCCACTAGGTTCCTGAATGCTCTAAGGGATTGGGAACTCCCCAGCGACTCGGTCGACAGGCAGGTGGAATCCTGGAATGCCAGTCTCTCCACGGCCTTAGGCAGAGATCGCCCCAGGCGCTCTCATCCCCTCAGAGAAACCGCTCGCCGTGGTACACCGAGGAGTTGCGGGCAATGAAACGGAGGAAGAGACAGCTAGAGGACGTGTGGCGGAGTCTCCGTGACGGAGCATCGAAATCGGCCTATAAGCAATTTAAAGAGGTTTATGAGCAAGCTATCAAGGAGGTGAAAAAAGTCTATTATTCCTCCTTGATAGAGTCGGCTAGTTCACGCCCAGCTCAACTTTTCAAGATAATTCAGTCTCTGACAACAATCCCAACTGTCCCAAATGATAGGGGTTTGGCTCCAACAGCTGAGGTTTTCCAGAACTATTTTGCCGATAAGATTTCGATGCTCCGCCGGGACATTCCAGCCACTCTTGATACAGTCAGTGAACTCGAGACTCCGCCGCCACTTGGCGGGCCCACCTTCACCCGCTTCCAACTGCTGGACGCAGCAGCTGTCGATAAGTTACTCGCTGCAACTAGACCAACTACCTGCTACCTCGACCCGTGCCCCTCCTGGCTTATTAGATCCTGCCGGGAGGGGCTACGAGGCCCCCTGGGAAAGATCATAAATAGCTCCCTTGAGCAAGGAGTCTTCCCAGGGGAGTTGAAAGAGGCTATGGTAAGACCGCTGCTGAAGAAGCCGAATTTAGACCCTTCGGCTCCCTCCAATTACAGGTCTGTTTCCAACTTGCCTTTCCTAGGCAAAGTAATTGAGAGGGCAGCAGAGGATCAGCTGCAGCGGTTCTTAGACGACACAGCTGGACTTGATCCCTTCCAGTCCGGCTTCCGTATTGGGCATGGGACGGAGACCGTGCTTGTCGCCATTACAGACCAACCGCCGTCCAGCTGGACCAGGTGGATCAGCACTGCTTGTCTTGTTAGATCTGACAGCAGCGTTTGATACCGTAGATCATACACAGTTGACCCACCGTTTAGCCGGTTCCGGGGTCGGGGGGACTGCCCTTAAATGGGTGGCCTCCTTCCTCTGGGACCGGGGACAATGAGTGGAGGGGGGCGGGGGGGTCTCCGGGAGACTCCCACTAAACTGTGGGGTCCCCCAGGGGGCCATCCTCGCCCCCTTATTATTCAACATTTACATGCGCCCCCTGGCATAGCTGGCTCGCGACTTTGGTCTGGAGTGTTATCAGTACGCTGATGACACCCAGCTTCTGCTGAGAATGGACGGCAGGCCGGACACTGTACCCGATTGTTTCCATCTATGCCTCGAAGCCGTGACTGGTTGGCTGTGTGCCAGCCGGCTGAAGGTGAACCCGTCAAAGACGGAGATCTTGTGGCCCGGTCGGCCTGGGCTGGGTGGGTGCCGGTTGCCTACCCTGGATGGCGGACAGCTTAGCCCGTCACCTTTGGTTAAGAGCTTGGGTGTGCAGCTGGACTCCTCGCTGACCATGGAGGCGCAGGTCTCCATGGTCAGCAGGACGTCTTTCTTCCACCTACGACAGGCTAGGCGACTGGCCCCCTACCTGTCCAGGAACGACCTGGCCACGGTAATCCAAGCGACGGTCATCTCGAGGCTGGACTACTGTAACGCCCTCTACGTTGGCCTTCCCTTGTCGACAATCCGGAAACTCAAGCTAGTGCAGAATGCCGCTGCTTGCTTGCTGGCGGGATCGCCAGTGAGGGAGCACATTACGCCCATCCTTCGGCAACTGCACTGGCTCCCTATTGAGTACCGAATTGCCTTCAAGGTGTTGGTTTTAACCTTCAAGGCTCTACACGGCCTAGGGCCTGCGTACCTGAGGGACCGCCTTACCCCGTACATTCCCCCGAGATCACTGCGCTCAGATGAACAGAATCTGTTGTCAGTACCATCAATCCGCTCCTGCCACCTGTCCGCAACTAGACAACGAGCGTTTTCTGTGGCAGCTCCGGTGCTTTGGAACTCTCTTCCGGATAGCACCCGAGCCATCTCGAAGCTTGCCCCTTTCTGAAGGGCCTGCAAAACTGCCCTCTTTGGATTAGCCTTCAACTAGACACACTGGTCTAGGAAAGTGCCTGGCCGTCCTTTTCACTATGATGTGACGTAATGTGTTTTAATGTGTTTTATGTTTTTACTGTAGGGCTACGTGTCTGTGACATGTCTGCCCATTTTATTGTTGTTATCCGCCCCGAGCCTGCAGGGAGGAGCGGAATACAAGATTGAACAATAAATAAATAAATAAATAAATAAATAACCCAGTTCGAAGCAGATAATCTGGTTTTTATATGACAGTGTGTGTATGTGTATGTATATGTGTGTGTGTGTGTGTGTATCCCAGAAAACGCAAGTTGCTAAGTGAGTTTCCAAGGACATATGTACTTTTCATTTCTCCCCCCCCCCCCCCTATATACTGTGGGGGTTTACACTGTATGTCCTACAAAACTCACTCGGCCACATCGTCTTTATTCCTTCATTTCAGTTTATTTTGTCAGTTCCCAGAAAAAATATGCCACTTTAAACATACCTGGGGAACTTAATAAAATCCCCCCCCCCCCCCACACACACACACACACACACGATGTTTTCCTGAATGGGCCATGATTTGGGGGAGAAAAGGAAAGAGGAAAGGAAGAGAGATAAGGAAAGAGGGGAAGGGAGAAAAACAGCAGGAATGACATACAGGCAAGAACAGTGCATGATCCAGCCAAGTGGATGGTTTTCCTTTCTGCTTCTTCCTGGAGAAATGGAGATGGGGGGTGCAGCTCCAGATGGCAATGACTTTGGGTAAAGTCTGGACTAGGAAAAGCAACTTCTCTCCACTTTCCATTCTCCAACCAGGCCTTCCTTTTTGTCCCCAGTTCAGTTCCCTTTCCCCTCCTCCTCCTCCTTCCCTGGGTCGCCTTGTTGAAGGGGAAGATCCTCCCGGTTGTTGGCTGGATTTGGGGTTGGGGAGAACGTGGGGACAAAGAGGGAAAGTCACCCTAAATGGGTAGCCTCGGTCTGTGGCCACTATTAACATGCAAAAACAAGCTTGGGTTTCTTCCCACAGGCAGAGGCAAGGTCTAAGGCTGTATGGGCAAACCCAGGCCAGTTGCCCAGCTTCAGCCTGACTTGGATCTTAATGCGGAGGAGGAGGGGACGTGGCCGTCCGGTGCCTCCTCCTCCACATTAGACAAAGATTGCTGCTCGGCCATTTTGGCTAATGAGCAGCAAGGCAGTGTGGGAAATGTAGTTTAACAGCAGGGCCTTTTGCAATCTACCATTGGGGGCCTGCCCTTCACAAAATACAACAATGGCTGTGCTTAACGACGCCCACCTCATCCTTCCCTTGCATCGCCATGTGAGCGGAAGCATGAGATTTTAAAACTGTTAGGCTTTACAAAAGTTGCTTAATGCTTGTAAAAATTAAAATAACCTTGGGAGACATCCAAACATTATGGAATATTTACAAATAAAAAAGTTAAGTAGTTCAAATTCGGAATTGCACCTCCTACTTTTCCTGCATGGTTCAAAATTGATTCGGAAGCTCAAATTCAGTAGGTTTTTATGACTTTTAGGTTTTAACAAAGTGAACCTAACCAACTCTAGTGAGCTCTCCTCATCTCTTGCTCCTTGCCATGGATTGCCTGAACAGGACTACTGAGATACAAGTTTGGTTCATTCATAAGAGTATAAAATGAAGAACCACAAGGGGCCAGACAAAAGGCTTGTGTTATTCAACATTCTGTTCACATAGTGTCTGATCACTTGCCCATGGGAAGCTGGCAAAGGAAGGAGGGTAGAGTCATTTCAAAGGAAAAATATTCTGAACCAATAATTTGCAATTAGTCAATGATAACATTCATATTCTATCGCATACAGCCAGTACTTTCTACTAATAGCAAAAACTGCATACTATACTACAAAAGGTAACTTTTCTAATCACCAAGCAGACCCATTGTGTGATGGGACAGCTTAACATTTGTAGTTTTACATAATTGCAGGCTCAGGTCATATTGAGTGGTGACTGTTCTAGTCATAATCCACATGGAAATACACATGTGTATGCATTTGGATGCACATGTGCGTACACCTACTTCACTACACTTCTATTGTTTTTTCTGGTTTGAGAGCATAATGTTAAATCCTTGTGCAGGGGCCATGCACAAGGATTTAACATTAATCTTCTCTGTATCATTCCAATTTTAGTATATGTGCTGCCAAAATCAAGTCAGAAAGCTACCCTGTGCATATGCCCACAGTTCCATGGCCCATAGTACTCAGAATGAAAAGAAATAATGCATGCAGCCAAGTCTTTATTTAGATTCTGATGACTAACCTGACTGTTTTACATCCTCTCTTCAACATTCACTAAAGGAGTTCTGCAACCAGTGGCTGGTTTTACAAGTCTGCTTTATACAACTGCCTTCCTTGTAATTTTCAAATTTTTTTGTATTCACCTTCTATTCACAAGAGCATCTGTTTTGCATTACATTCACTTACTACTCCCTGTTTAAAGATCTTATGGAGCAACAGTTCCCCAACCTGAGTTAAATGTAAAATGGAGAGTTATTTAAAATGGTAGGATGTTTAATAATCATTCCAAGGAGACAAAACCTAATATGAAAAATATACAGCTTTAAGCCATTCTGGTTATTTGTGTGAGCAGGTGAGGATTTTGAGGGACACATGGTTGGAAAGTGTCTGGGAACATAATGAGGAAATTCTACATTCTCTTTTACACTTGGGTCATTATTGTTTTGTATTGATTTGTTTCCCCTTGTAATTTTCTTTTGTGATGGCCATTGCTCTAAGCAATAAATCTGAAAACTCTCAGCACTCTGCAGAGGAACAATGTTTATGGGCCTACAACATAGCAGGCCTCGCATGAAATAAATCAGAAGTAGCAGCCGTTGCATTGTTCATCATTTCTATAGCTTCACTAGCACTACAAAGTACTTTACCAGCTTATGTTGCTTATGTCCCCAACTAGGCTGGGAATGAGATTAGGTTGAATGATACAAACTTGTGAATTGACACCAGGATTTAGCAGCAATTTAAACTTCGCTCTTCCACAATTTCTGTGCAAACTTTCTGGGAACCTAAAGCCAATCATTAAGGCAAAAATGACTGCAGAACTGAGAGGGAAGCAATATTTGCTCTTCACAGACTGAATGGAGTGCTGGTGGTAAACCAGAAGTAATGTCATGTTACTTCCAGTCACTATCATAAGAACATAAGAACATAAGAAGAGCCATGCTGAATCGGGCCTCAGCCCATCTAGTCCAGCATTCTGTGTCACACAGTGGCCCACTAGTTGTACACAGGGATCTCTAGCAGAAAGGAGGGCAAAACCCTCACCTGCTCCCGACCCCCCACAACCAGTACCCGGGGAAATCCTGCCTGCCTCCATCAACACAGAGGTGGCACTTGGATGTCCATTTCAGTAGCTACTGATTCCCTTGGTATCCATGAATCTGTCTAATCCTGCCTTGAAGCTGTCCAGGCTGACAGCTGTCACAACCTCCTCTGGAAGTGAGTTCCATAACCCAATGACCCTCTGGGTGAAGAAATATTTCCCTTTATTAGTCCTAACTTTCCTACCTTGGAGCTTTAGGGAGTGCCCCTAGTCCTAGTGTTGTGTGACAGAGAAAATATTTTTCTCTATTCACCCTTTCTATCCCATGCATGATTTTATACACTTCGATCAAGTCACCTCTTAAACGCCGTCTTTCAAGGCTGAAAAGACCAAGGCGTTGCAACCTGATTTCATAAGGGAGCTGCTCCATCCCTTGGATCATTCTTGTTGCCCTTTTCTGTACCTTTTCCAGTTCCGTTATATCCTTCTTGAGGTGCGGTGACCAGAATTGTACACAGTACTCAGATGTGGCCTCACCATAGATTTGTAGAGAGGCAATACAACATTTGACGACCTATTTTCGATTCCCTTCCTGATCATGCCAAGCATAGAATTTGCTTTTTTACTGCTGCTGCGCACTGGGTTGACATCTTCATTGAGCTGTCACCAAAACCCCAAGATCCCTTTCCTGGTTTGTCTCGGAAAAGCTTTGACCCCATCAATTGGTAGGTGTAGTTGGGGTTCTTTGCCCCGATGTGCATGACTTTACACTTGTTTAGGTTAAAATGCATTTGCCACTTTGTTGCCCATTCACTCAATTTCAAGAGATCTTTCTGGAGCTCTTTACAATCAGTTTCATTTTTAACTACCCTGAACAATTTAGTGTCGTCTGCAAACTTTGCTACCTCAGAATTTACTCCTACATCCAGGTCATTAATGAATAAATTAAAAAGTAACGGACCCAAAACTGAACCTTGGGGTACGCCACTTCTCACCTCTTTCCACCCAGAGAAATGTCCGTTTATTACCACCCTTTGTTTCCTACAGTTTAGCCAGGTTCCAATCAGGACAAGACCTGTCCCCTGATTCCATGGCTGAAGAGCTTATTTAGGAGCCTTTGGTGAGGACTTTGTCAAAAGCCTTTTGAAAGTCAAGGTAAACAATATCGACTGGGTCCCCTTTATCTATGTGTTTATTTACACCCTCAAAGAATTCTAACAAGTTAGTAAGACATGATTTGCCTTTGCAGAAACCATGTTGATTTTCCTTCAGCAATGCCTGTTCTTCTATGTGCTTAGTAATATTTTCTTTAATAATGGTTTCCATCACTTTGCCTGGAACTGAGGTTAGACTAACTGGCCTATAATTTCCTGGATCACCCCTGGATCCTTTCTTGAAGATCGGAGTTACATTTGCCTCCCTCCAGTCCTCGGGTACAGTGCCTGATCTTAGAGAAAGGTTATATATTTTGGCTAAATTTCAGCAATTTCACACTTGAGTTCCTTAAGAACTCTGGGGTGGATGCCATCTGGCCCTGGTGATTTGTTGACATTTAGTTTAGTAAGGCATGTGAGAACATCTTCCTTGTTTATCTCTATCTGGTTTAATTCATTTAATTCCCTCCCTGAAAAAACTGACTCAGCTGCAGGCATATGTTGTCTGTCCTCCTGTGTGAAAACGGAGGCAAAGAAGTCGTTTAGCCGCTCGGCAATCTCCTTGTCTTCACTTATTGTCCCTTTCTTACCATTTTCGTCAAGTGGCCCAACTGCTTTTCTAGTTGGGTTTCTGCTTCTGATGTACTTAAAGAAGTTTTTGTTATTTTTTTTAATGTTCTTAGCTATATGTGCCTCAAAATCTCTCTTGGCTTTCCTGACGGTTGCTTTGCATTTAGTTTGCCAGAGCTTGTGTTCCTTTCTGTTCTCCTCAGTAGGAAGAGCCTTCCATTTCTTAAATGAGTTTTTCTTCTTTCCAATCACATCTTTTACTTCATTTGTAAGCCATGCCGATGTCCTCTTGGACTTTCCCGGCCTCTTTCTTATTTTAGGAATGCATTTTAGTTCGGCTTGTTTTAAAGTATTTTTAAACAGTTTCCAAGCATTTTGGAGGATTTGATTTTTTTACTGTTCCTTTTAGTTTGTTCTTTACTATTTTTCTCATTTTGGTGAAATTCCCTTTGTGAAAATTTAAGGTCTCTGTGTTAGTTTTCACTGACAGTTTGCTATCCAAACTTAAGTTGAAGGTTATTGTGTTGTGGTCACTGGTACCTATGGGCTCAGTTACAAGGACATCTTGAACGAGATCTTGTTCATTAGTTAGCACCAAGTCCAGGATCCCCTTTCCCTTGGTTGGTTCCATGACCATCTGCTCAAGGGAATAATCAGCTAGCATGTCGAGGAACCTTATCTCTCTTTCATGCGTAGAACAAGAATTTAGCCAATCTATTCGGGGATAATTGAAGTCCCCATTATGACTAATTTATTGCTTTTTGAGGCCTGTTTAATTTCATTTTCCAGATAGCAGTCTGCCTCTGGAGTTTGGTTGGGAGGGCGATAGCAGATCCCTAATGCTAGATTAGTTTTTTGTCCTGGGATTTTTACCCACAATGTTTCTGTAGGTGAGTTTGAATTTTCTTGAAGTTCTAATTCATGAGATTCTAGCTCTTCATTTATGTACAAGGCCACACCGCCACCGTTTTCCCTCTCCTGTCTTTCCTGTACAGTTTATAACCTGGAATTTTTGTGTCCCAATTGTTTTCCTCTGTCCACCAGGTTTCTGTTATGCCAATAATATCAATATTTTTTTCTTTTGCCAAACATTCCAACTCTCCTATTTTTGTTCGAAGGCTTCTAGCGTTTGCGTACAGACATTTATATTTATTGCTCTGATGCCCTTTTAACTTTGGCTGTTTATGAGAATTTGTAGAAGGCCTACCATGTCCTACCTCTTGACTACTTTCTATCTTTTCTGTTGACTCGGCCATTTGTGCGTAAATTTCATCCTCCATACTTGGCGTTTCACCCTCTCGAACCGGAAGCTGCCCAGCTCCTGTCGACTTTCCCCTAGGAATCAGTTTAAAAGCTGCTCTGAAGCCTTTTAATATTAATTGCCAGCAGTCTGGTTCCATTTTCATTCAGGTGTAACCCGTCCCTTTTGTAAAGGTTTGGCTTTCCAAAATGTCCCCAGTTCCTAACAAATCTAAAGCCTTCCTCTCAACACCACTGCCTCATCCACGCATTGAAGCTCCGGAGCTCTGCTTGTCTGGCTGTCCCTGCGCGTGGAACCGGTAGAATTTCCGAGAATGCTACCTTTGAGGTCCTGGACCTTAATCTTCTACCTAGCAACCTAAATTTGGCTTCCAGGACCATCCGTTTGGCCTTCCCAATGTCATTGGTACCGACGTGTACCACGACTGCTGGCTCCACCCCGGCACTATCTACCAGCCTATCTAGATGCCTCGTGATGTCCGCAACCTTTGCACCTGGCAGGCAATTTACCATGCGGTCATCACATCCATCACAAACCCAGCTTTCTATGTTCCTGACAATCGAATCGCCCACTACAAGAAGTCCCCCTCCTACCACCCGTTGAGAAGTATCCTCGGTGCAAGAGGATATGGGCACATCCTCTGAGGAAGGGGTCCCAACTAAGGGAGCCGGTCCCTCTTCCTCAGACTGATGTCCTCCCTGCCCAAGACCCCCATTTTCCAAAGCAGCTGGAGGGCTGCTCAGAACGGAGTGGGATGCTCCTATTTCATCCCTGGAGATCTCTTCCTCCTGCCTCACTTCCTCTCTGTGCTTCTCCAGATGCAGTCAGTCCTCCACATTTGAGAGTTTTATGTTTGCAGATTTGATTATTTGCGTATTTGATCAATATGTTATCTCTAGGTTCTCCAGAACAACTGTATCATCATCGTCTGGCAGAAATTAACCATAGAGTTGCAATTGGAGGGCCTAGATATTCTTAAAGGGGGCACTTTTTAAGGCATTTATAGGTCCTCCAGTATGATTATATACAAAGTTGAGCATATAACCTCATTGGAGGACTTCCACAGGAATCCTGCACCCACTAAGTGAATGTGAAGGGATGATTCTAACTTTCACACTTATAAGTCTATTTAGGGGCAAGAAATGCCATAAAGTCAGCTCTTTAAAAAATGAAGGCACTTGGTGAACTGCCAGGGGGCTTCAAGGGCCACTAGAGTGGGTTTTAAAGCCATGTGTATGTTAGAATTATTCTCAACTACTGGTTTGCAATACAATAGTTCTTGTGAGGAGCATAAAATTGTGTGTCAAACAAATCTTATTCTTCTATAGAAGCAAAACTATAAATACATTGGAACAATAAAACGAACATTACTTTTTGTGGCATTCTTTAATGAGACACTTGCCCTTCTATGATGTCACTTAATTTCTTTATGTTGGGTTGAGCTGAAGGACAGCCAGCAGTAAGCCATTCTCCACAGATAGTTTGTTTCAGTGCTTTGTTTTTATTGCGAGTATTGATGAGAATCCAGTTTCTTAAGTGTGACATTGCAATGGCATTACAGTTCCAAAGCTTTGGACACAACCTGTGATCCTTGTGTCTCTGTGTTACCCACAGCACACAGGTCTTTTCAACAGAGAGACCCTAAGGAATGGCCTTATTGCAGAGGATGTGCACAGAAGTTCTGCCCAGCAACTCCCTGCTTTCCAAAAATGGCACAGGCAGCACTGTTAATAATACAACCGTGGTTCACTAGGTTTGCTAGTGTTCCCAGGAGACTTTTCTTCTGGATTCATTCCCAGTAGGACATTGTTGTTATTTTTTCTGTTGCTGAGGGCAACCACAGCTGTGAACTGCATGCTTAGGAGAACTGTAAAAAGCAAGACAGATGATATACAGGTGTATCCCAGTTAACAAAGTAGATGTGCTCTGATGCATTAGTTCTTTCACATGAAAAAAAAAATCAGGTATATTATATATTCCTATAGCAAAAAAGAAGAGCTTTACCAATGTTTTTCACCAAACATTGAAATTAGAGATTGTAACCTTTGTAAAGTATGATCGTCCTGAGAATAGTTAAAAACTCATTTGATTGAATCTCTTCTTTAGTGGTAAATATCCAATAGCATTCATACAAGGCAAATTAGGTTTCTCCGCTGTTAGACTGATACACCTAGATCTCTCTGAAATATTAGGAACAAAGATATGCCAATGCACAAAAAAACCAGCATTTTTTTTCAGAAGTGTTATTTTTAATTGCCTCAAAACATCTACTGTCCCTTAAAATGTCTTGATTTTAAATCATGCTCTCAAGAGACAAAAATAAGTAATCTTCGTTAAAATAGCACAGTTGGTTTACTTACAAACTTCATGTATTCAGCATTGCTTATTAGTCCAATTACATATAGGATTTGAAGAATTTTATCTGTGCAGATAACACAGGGCATCTTTCTTATAATCAACAGTCCAAAGCCTAAAGCATCTCTCTATTCTGAAAGTCCAATACAGTCAGTACAGTCTGAAAGTCTAATGGTGCCTGTCTTTTCAAAGTGGAGTCTGAGATCTGAATAGTCCTAGATCTGATCACATGATGTGCAGTCCCTCTCACAACACAGAGTTAAGGAACACTGCATACCAATACATACATATACAATACAGTAAGCAATCTGAATTATATACAAACAAATTACTAGTGAAGGCTTGAAGAAGGTTGATATTTCCAACAGACTGCAATTGTCTATGTTGGCTTTGGTTGATGGGAGTCTAACAAAGTTTCAAGAAGCCCTTATTTCTGTGAGTCTTATGAAAATGCAGTATGTTGAACCAAAAAAGGGGGGAGAATTAGAATTTCTCAGTAGAATTGTTCCCTTTATCTGGTATAACACAGAATATGTGTATAGTTTTATTCTCAATTCAACTTTATTTGTAGGAGCCCCTGGTGGGTTAATCCCCTATGCTCAAAGAAACAAAGAGGCTATATAGCAACATTAACAAACACTGGGAAAGCAGAAACCTCACAATACAATAGTAATTCAAAATGTTGTAATATCCATGGGTTAGAAATCCCCAAATGCAAAAACAAACATATACAGTACCAGTCCGTGACGCCTAGAAAATCACTGGATAATTTTACTTGATACAGAATGTCCACGTGGTCTCAATGACCCCATCAGCGTTAACTCAATGTTGATTTAATTTATAACTGTGTGTATATAAACCTGTTACTTCCATGCGTCAGTTACCTTTTGATCACCCTGAGAACCGGATCAGGGTTATGTGATTGTTGAAGAATACATTGGTGTGTGTGTGTGTGTGTTGAACATACAGAGGCTATTTTGGGCTTTAGACATAGGCAATGGTATTCTTATCATTTATGTTTGTTTTATAGATATATGGACGCAATATTAAGTGATTCAGCCTTGATAAAGCCAGAGTGTGAAACGGTTTTTGGCCGAACATTTAGAGCATAAGCATGCCGTCAGCTTTGTTATATTATTATATTATTTAGAAGACTCCCAAGCTGGTCTTCGCATCCTCGGCATTCGCTATTTTGCGACACTTTACTCCACCAGTTGCCTTAAGCCTCCTCATACCAGCGGCGTCAGCCCGGCGGAAGAGTTCTATTCCTCCAGTCATCGACTACTCTTGGCAAGGTGTGCCATGCATTGTGTGATTTTCCTTTGAACATTTTATGTGGACTGTGTCGTATGAATACTCCATTTGTGGACTATTTGTGGATTAATTATGGACGTTACACGGACTATATGCTAATACTTCTGCTCTCTTCGGGACTCATGCATATCTAGGCATCACGGACTGGTACTGTATATGTTTATTTTGCATTTGGGGATTTCTAACCCATGGTTATTACAACATTTTGAATTACTATTGTATTGTGAGGTTTCTGCTTTTCCAGTGTTTGTTACTTAATCCCCTATGCTAGCAGGACTGAAGATCAACAGGTCGCAGGTTCGAATCCTGGGAGAGCGCAGATGAGCTCCCTCTATCAACTCCAGCTCCTCATGTGGGGACATGAGTGAAGCCTCCCACAAGGATGATAAAACTTCAAAACGTCCTTGCAGATGGCCAATTCTCTCACACCAGAAGCAACTTGCAGTTTCTCAAGTCGCTCTTGGCATGACAAAAAAAAACACAACTATTTGTCCCAGCTACTAGCCATAACAAAATGTAAAAAGGGCACCCTAAACAAAAATATGGTTTTTAAAAGACAAGCTTTTAAAAGCATTCAATTGTGTCATTAATTATGTAGTTTAAATAACTCTGTACATTTAACGTGCATTTGCAATAAATGGATGAATATATTGTATGTATTGCATCCAGATATCTTTTTAAATTGGGTTTTTTATTATTGTCGACACAGGTAGAGTAGCATCACAATCAATCCCATTATTAAATATTGAATTACATTATAAATACTTATCACGTATTGTTTTCCTAGTGATCTTATCCAACCCATCTTTACCTCACCCTTGTGTTTCATACTTAAATACACAAAATCCAATGTATCCTGTTGAATTAATATAAATACGTTCAAGGGCTAATTTTGAATGTAAACTTATTACCCAGTGTAACTACATACTTACATTGTGTTTTTGTATTGGTTTTCAAGTGCTTCAGCCACAACATAAAGTGGGTACCATCAGTAGCATTCACACACTGGCCAAATTGCATGCTCTTCTTGAACCTGCAACTAGCCCAGATGTCATTTATTGTTATGATGTTTAAGATGAATACAAAAATAAAACTATACTACCTTTGTAGGATGCTGGCATGGTTACAATTTATTTTATTGAAAGATCCAAATGGAAGAGTTGCAAGAGGGCAACAGAGAATTCAAAGCCACTGAGAAATTATAGAATTGTTTCACAGCAGGATGAAAAGTTACTGTTAATGGCTCTGGGGAACTTAACTTATAACCAGGACTGAAACTTAAGGAGTGGGTTGTTCTGTGTCCCTTTAAGCTAGACTATTCTGACCGCTCAGCAGTTCATGTCATTAATGCCAAGTACTGCGGATCTCCTGTAATACTGAACTCTTTGTGACCCCCACAGACAATAATTGCTTTAGCATAGGATTGACAATCATAGCAACAAACTGCCCTCCAAATAAACACAAGCTTCAAATGCATTTTAGCCCCAGAGGCCTAAGCACATAAAGAATACATTGTCTGTTCCATGTTGTCCCATGATTAATAATATAAGCTGGAGCAGTTGCAAAGGAGGGGAAGACTGCTCCAGTCCACCCAAAGGTTTCTCAGTGTCTCATGCCTAAAATGGGCAAAGAGCCAAACAACCACTGTGAGTTGACGGTCCTTTGCAGAGCGTCTGTTCTCAATTATGCCGATGTCCACTAGGGACACCTCTTAGCAGGAACTGCCACTATATTTCCCATTTCTACCTATGGTTGTGAAAGCGGAACAGTGAAGAAAGCTGATAGGAAGAAAATCAAATCATCTGAAATGTGATGCTGGAGAAGAGTTCTGGAATACTAAAAATGACAAATAAATGGGCCCAAGTGCAAATGCAGCCTGAACCCTAGAAGTCAATATGATTAATCTGAGCCTTTCAGTCTTGGGATATATCGTGAGAAAAAATGACTCACTAGAAAACACAAGAATGCTGGGTAATATAGATGGCAATAGCAAAATATAAAGACTGCAACCCAGATGAGGAGACTGGACTGCAATATCTGAGCAGGGTTGTGCCATATAAAATCCAGAGTATCTGCTTTGAACTGTGGCAGTGTAGAAGGGACCTTAGAGGTCTCTCATTGACAGGGTTAGAATAAGCCAAAGTTGACTTGATGGCAGTTAACAACAACAGCAACACAATGAATGCAACATTTTTGAAGTGACATTCTGTGTTGTCATGTGGTTTATTCCGCCAGTTACCTCTGAAAATGAATCTCCCCAAAGCTCTAGGAACAGAAGCATAATGCTTGCTGATACTGAGTTAGGACCCTTCTACACTGCCATCTAATCCAGATTATAAAAATCAAATAATCCACAAATCAGATAATCTGGATTTTATATGGCAGTGTAGAAGGGGCCTCAGGCTACGGCTACATCTGACCTTTCTGTTTATTTAAAGATCTCATTCCATTTCTACTTAAATCAGTGCAATGCACAAAACAATTAAAGCATATTGACAACTGCTCCATGAATCAGGAACTTCTCAACAATTTATAACAATAGCAGTAGAGCTGTGGTTCAATTTTTTTCGATTGTCTCCTTCCCCGTCTTCCCATGCAAATATGTAAAGAGACGGAAAAATCAATTTACACACAAATCACTTAAAACAGGCACTGTAATACTCTCCTCTAAATCTATATGGTCTTAGTGTGGTTTAAATGTATGCATATTTGGATGCTATTGTGGCTAAATAACTTTAATTTCAGTTATATTTGCTAAATTCATTTATTAGAGCCATTCTGTCAAATATCATTTTAAGCCGGAAAACCACTCCTGCTTTCTAGATGCCAAATGGGGAGATGTGCCTTACCTCTTAGGCTTCTGAGAGGAAACTTGCTTTTAACCATGACAGAAAAGCTACAGTATTTAGAAACGGGAGTGAATGCCGTAGCTGTCTTGGCAACTTTGTCAGACATAACATGCTATTATAGAAAAGCATTTCCTCCAGCTCCAATTGTAATATGCTACAGGCTACACATTCTAAATATAGACAATGAAGTCTACATGATTATATAGCATTTTATTAGAAACATCCATATTTCAAAATGCAACCACATTATTAGTTCAAAGTATTTCATCTTTAAAAACATTGGAAAGAAATGTTTCCTATTTTTTTTCCTAGACAACAAGAAATAATGTTTTCTACTTCTTTTTCCTAGACAAAAGATATAAATTTTTATTTCAGAACATGCTGTAGCAGAATGGATATGGTCTTTTGCTTGTAGCTTTTACCACATGTATTGGGATTACCAAATTAACTGAGCAAGGTTCTTGTCACAGGGATTAATCGGGTTTACAGAATTATTGGCACCTTTATTCCTGTTTACTGCAATCTTTTTTTTAAAAAAATACCCTCCCTCCAAAAAATTGGCCACCTCTATGAGCAGAAAAAATAAAATGGACTCCTGTATTTCAGCAAAGCCAGATGCGAGCCATATGGTGACTTATTGTTATAGGCATGAGCAATAAGTCTTTGTTGGATCATGTTAGATAACGTGCCCTAGTGGAAAAGCTATTACTGTAGTCATGAATGGAGTATATGAATGGAGATTTTGGGAGTTTAAAGGATACAAACTGGGGTTGAGGAACCTATCTGTTTTAGTTTTGCTCTCTGATTTGGCAAAATCATCATGGAATTTCAGTTTCTTTCCACAAGTGATTATGCTTTGGTTAAAAACCATGCCAGTGATCCAAACTTTTGATATTAATCTCACAGTAATGTGAAAAATCCCAACAGTAATGTAGTCTGTTTTCATAGTAATCTAGTTACTAAGCAATCTTGCAGGTGCTACTGTGGTGGGAATGTACATCCCAGGCAATTTGCAATGACTGTTGACACCAGGCCAGCTTTCCCCCTCATTCCATATAAAAACGAGCAAATCCTAAATCATCAGTGAAGCCAAGGTGCTTCCTTGCCCTCATCATTCAAGCATGTCTTTACATCAGGGACGAAATATATCATGACACAGTTTAAGCGAGAAATGTATTACATGGTGTCTAAAAGCCTATCTAAGTGGCTCTGAAAAATTAAAAACAGGATTAGGCTTTCCATGCAGACCATGCACATTCTAAGAAAATATTGCTACATAAATAACCTTGTGTTAAAAATAAAAGTCACCATGAAAGATATTTACACCCTTTTTACACTTTGGGTTTCAAGTACACATTTTCCAAATCACCTATCCATACTCTTTATGCTTTGATGTCACACAACAAAAATGCATTTTATTAATAAAAAGATGACAAGGTACATTCCTGATTTGTCAAAATCCATCTCATTTTCTCCAGTTGTTTTCCATAAGCTCTAGACAATACCATTTACTTCTTTCCCTCCTACCCCCAAAATGAACCTGTCAGGCTATTGATATTAGTTTGATAAAACTGACTTTATTTAGCATTGTGGCTAAATGATATTAATCTTCCTCAGCTAAAATAATGAGCTGCACTCTCTGATGTTTGAAAAATGCTTCAAGCTCCATTTTATTTTCAGAGGACAAGTCAACATGGATGGTTTTTGCAAACGATCTTGCACCAGATACAGTAAATATATTCAAGCATGAATGAAGGCAGTATATATTACAGAGAATTGCTTATCTGTATCAGCTGCACACACCCACAGTCCTTTGAGAAACAGAAAGGATAATGGAATATCTTCATCCAACATCATCATATTCTGTGACCAGCAGGACACCTTTCACAGTAACATACAGTGAATTCTATCAAGCAGGTGGAACCTACCTTTGTTTTTGACATTCAGATTATATCTTAGCATTCCGCTGGTGATTAAAGGTGCATGTACACCAGGGGTGCTCATTAGGTAGCTCAGGAGCTACTAGTAGATCTTCGGCCCTCTCCCAGGTGATCTTCGGGCCTCACCAGCCGGATGGGGAGCTCCTGCCATCCGCGCACACACCCTGCGTGCACGTGCGCTCCTGCTGCTGGCTTCCGCTCTCGCGATGCTTCTTTCACCTGCGAGGCATTGCAGGAAGAAGGAAGCATGAGGCGGGGCCTCTGGAGGGAGCGCCCTGCCTCTCTCTCGTCCAGAAGCAGCTGTGCAGCCTCCATTGCTGGCGAGACAGGCAGGGCGGAGCGCTCCCTCTGGATGCCCTGCCTCGTGCTTTCTCCTTCCTGCAATGCCCCGCAGGCAGAAGAAGCGCTGCGCGGGCAGAAAAGAACAGCAGGAGCACGTGCGGTGGCAAGAGCGTGCGGCGGCGGGAGCAGGTAGAGCTTTTGGGCTAGGTTCCTTTAAGAGTAGTTTTCATGCTGAAAAAGTGTGAGCACCCCTGATGTACACTGTAGAATTAATGCAGTTTGATACCATTATAATTGCCATGGCTCAATGCTATTAGTAGTTTTACAGTCAATGTTGTTACCGTAGCAAACTACAAATCCCAGGATTCCATCATATTGAGTCATGTCAGTTGAAGTGGTGTTAAACTGCACTGATTCTGCAGATTAGCCAGGTGCATCTGGAGTGTTATGCCTGTGTGTGGGCTGTTTTGACCTTGAGGGGAGACATATCCAGCACCTTCTTCTGCAAGGCTGTTGTCCCAGGATACAAAAACCAGAGGGTGCTGGATACAGCTTTTTCTCCTGGCTTCAGATTAATTTTGTTTGCCCGAGTAAAGAGAGGAAGGAATGGTCTTTCAATGTTTGGATTGAAATGCCAAGACACACCTCTTCATCCCATCAATATTCAGTAAGGTGAAGCTGCACCCAGCAATCCATTACCTTTTGTGGCAAATTTGGGGAAACTGCTGTGTAAAATAAGCAGTAAATAAGAAGTAGCCTTAATCATGGATTACCTGCCAAACTGACCAGCTACAACCCTTCTAAGTATGTGGTGCTATAAAGAATGGGGCCTCAATCATATAAAAGTGTTCTGTGCTATTACTGGGAAGATATGAACATGTTTGAGCATCTCCCAGCCCAACAGTGAGGAACCTGTGGACAACATAGATACACATTAACAGCAGTGGGGCATACATTGGTAGGTATTTTATAACACTACACACAGAATGCCAAACTATAACATGGCAGATATAGATAGAACTGTTTCCCATGGGATGTACAGAAGTGAAAGTAGCCTTACAGGTGGTTTTCTAGCAATTTAACATAGATCGCCAGCTTTTAAATAACAAAAAGAAAACCTCTTCTCACAAAATTATAATTTTTTGCTTGAACATGGAAACTTATTGGGTCACTGTGGGGAAGTCACATAGCTCACCCTCAGAAAACCCTGTGATAGGGTCACCATAAGTTGGACATGACTTGATGGCACAACAACCAAACAAGGAAAGCTTGAGTTGGGAAAAAGCAGGAATAGATTTTTATATGAATGGACTGTAAGTTCAGATGTAATACAGAAAAGAAATTCCAGAGCTAAAGTGCACTAATTGTTTGTTCCCTCATTCTCAGTGCCTTTTTCTGCTCATTTCTGGCTGAAGTTTTAGGATTTTAGGGGGAAACAAAGTAGATCCCTCAGATCCCACCCCTGTTCTATATTATGTACAAACATAAATACTAGTTTAAGGAAGGGAATCATGTGTAGCATAGATTAAAGCCAGCCATTCAGTTCCCAAAGGAGATATCTAGTCTTCAACAGAAATGAAATAGAAATTCACAGCTTACTGCTTAAGAAGTAGATTAGAAAACTAATCAGGCCTGTTTTTTCTAAAACCCTGTCTACCAACTAATGCTGCTGCTTACTGTTGAAAGAAGCTATTGGCTGTGGAACTCATGCTTGAAATGCAATAGCAAATTGAGCAAGTTCAATCCAATTGATGCAGAATGAGTGTCTGGCATGCAACTGAGCCTCTCATTGAAGAAGGGAGATACCAATCAGGTAGGCAAAACATGGTTCTCTATATATGGTACTTGGTTTCCTCTGAATGATAGAAAACCAACAGGGTCAATAAAATGCTGCACAATAAGCACAATGGAACACCTATCTATAACAGACTCATACTTGACAATCTCATGGATCATTTCAGAATTTTATAGCGACCACACAATTAATGGTCTGTAGTATTACTGACCTACTTTAATCATTCCCAACAGCTACCTTTAGAGCAGTGGTTTCCAAACTCTTTTGGCCTACCACCCCCTTTCCAGAAAATTTTTTACTCACCTCCCCCCTAGAAATTAATTTTTTAAAAAATTTAATAGCAATTAAACAGAAAGATATATGTATTAACGCAGTAGTTCTCAACCTTTCTAATGCAGTGACCCCTAAATAAGGTTCCTCATGTTGTGGTGACCCCCAACCATATTTTCGTTGCTACTTCATAAATAATTTTGCTACTCTTACGAATAGTTGTCTAATGCAACTATCTAATTTGCAGGATGTATTTTCATTGTTACAAATTGAACATAATTAAAGCATAGTGATTAATCACAAAAACAATGTTTGGGGAGTATGGATGATGGGATTTGCAGTACCTTCAATTGATTCAGCTCTGACTTCCACAGACCACTGAGACCCCCACAAATTACAGAACTGGACCAAACTTGGCACAGAGAACTCACACGACCAACAGATAATACTGGAGGGGTTTTGGAGGAATTGGCAGTGATTTAGGGGAGATGTAGTTCACCTACATCCGGAGAGAACTGAGAACCCAAACAACTATAGATCTGGACCAAACTTGGCATGAATACTCAATATGCCCAAATTTGAACACAGATGGAGTTTTGAGAAAAAAGCCCTTCTCATTTGGGAGTTGTAGTTACTGGGATTTATGGTTTACCTACAATCAAAGAGCCTTTTGTATTCCACCAACAATGGAATTGAGCCAAACTTGGCACAGAGAACCCCCATGACCAACAGAAAATACTGGAATGAATTGCCTCCGCCGGGGAAGGCCGCGCTTTCTTCCGCAGTGGCGGGGAGGCTCCAGAGGCCTTTGCACTGCACTGCATGTGGGGGTCAAAGCGAAGGGAGTGGGACCAAAGAAGAGGGCCGCACAACCCCTCCTAAATGGCCAATCATTCACCACCCCCAAATTCCCCTGAGCCTCCCACTGCCCCCTTGGATCGCCTCACTGCCCACCAGAGGGTGGTACCACCCACTTTGAGAATCAGTGCTTTAGAGCAGGGCTGCCCATGAAGTTGATCACAAATGACCAGTCAATCACGGGTCTAAAGGAGGTTGATCGCAGCCAGATGGGGCGCTTCTGCCCTGCGCGCGGGGCACCTTGAGTGTGGTGCTCCTTCCACTCAAGGCCTCCGGAGGCCCCGCCTCATGCTCCCTTGTTCCCACAATGCCCTGCGGGATGAGCGGCACGCAGAAGGAGCGGCACGCACGCAAGGTGCGCGTGTGTGGAAAGTGCGCCGCATGGAAGGTAGATCTTTTTGACTTGTTTTTTTTAAAGTAGCTCGCATGCTGAAAAAGTGTGGGCACCCCTGCTTTAGAGGAAAAATAAAACTCTAATACGGTGTAGTTTGGAGTTCAAAATGATTGACAATCATATTATTGGTTAAATTAAAGATACAATAATAATTGAAATCAATACACATTTGGATAATGTACATTATGTAAACTCAGTCGACAGTGCTCTCTTGTGAGCCTTTCTCAAATAGAAATTTGCTATGGCAGAAATTTATCGTTTCTTTAAGAACATATGTTTGACTGTCTGTGTACACATATAAAATCTCAGCTTATGTGAGAGCCATATTGGAAACTTGGAAAGAGTTAACATTCTTACTCAGGTGTTACTTGTAAGGGTTGTGAGAATTCCCCCCCCCCCCCCCCGCAGCTCTTCCTCTTCTCCCAATTCTTCCTCGTTTTGTTCTGGCTCCTCTTCTAAGGTTGTGAGAAAATTGATTCACAAAGCTATATAACTGTTTGGGCCCCATATACTTAAGTATAAAAGACAAGTTTTTTCATGTGCAATATCAAACTGAGAACACATTCTTCTGTCTATTATTTCTTCAATTAGTACACAAAATATGGATGGCTGACCTTTCCACATGTAATTCCCAACACTGGACATGTTTCAGAGTATGAACTATGGATTTCTCATAGTCAAACTAAATATTGCTAAAATGCATTTCAAAATATTGCTAAAATGCATTTCCAAGGGTAGGAAGTTCAATTGTTATGCTAGTGACATATGAAACACAGATGGCAAATTAATTTCTTAGTTAATTTAAAGTATACTGGCAACATATGGAAATGAAGTCAAGCCACTGGAAATCATGGACTTTAGAAGAACAGAACCAAGAGACTATTTAAAATTTGGTGCTATATACTTCAACTATATGAACCTACACAATTATACTCTACTACACTGTCTTGAGGTTCTTTGGCTGAAAATATGAAAAATAATTTATTAGCTAGACACCAAGAAATGGAGCAAAGGGGAAAAAATGAGTAAGTCCAGAGGAATAACAAGAAAAAACATTCTAGAAGAAGCAAGGCCTACAAATGAAGGCATGGGTGTAACAAAATGTAACAAAAATGGGAGGGAAAAAAAGGCACAGGTTGGAAGGTGTTGCCTGCTAGCTGACAACAGTCCATCTCAGTTGGGAAATTGTATTGAAAGTATATGGCTGTGACTGGGGACTCTTCCAAACAGAGCCAAATTCCAGGAAAAGCGGAGATATTTAATCCGTTTCTCCTGGGATTCAGGTCCCACACCAGCCCCAAACTCTGCACTTTTGTCAGGGTGGTGGCTGCGTGTCCTCCCGGGTCAACCAGCCTCCCCCCCCCCCCCGCAAACCTCCTGACGTGTCATTGTGACATGCCAGGTGATCTTGCTGTTAGGGGCCTAAGAATGCAGCCAGGCCACTCAGGTATGTTTTGGAGAAAATGGGGGGGCCTTCCGCTCCTTTGGTCTCTTAGAACCTGAAGAACTGGGATGGCAATGAGGATTGACTCATGGTTTGTGGAACCTGATTACAAGTGAACATAAATAAGAACTGTTCATGGGAGTATTTTTTATTACGGATAAAGATTCTGAATACATGTTAATACTGACACTTCAAATTGGACCAGTATTTACCATCTTTATATGCTGATTTTTAAAATATCTTTTTCTCAATGAAAACAAAACACTAGCAGCTTTGGACTAGACTGTTTTGGACTGAACATTATCTATATTTATAAAGAGATTCTTATTTCAAATATATATACTCACCACAATGTAATTGGCTGAATACATTTGGGCTTTTATTATTGAATTATGGATATATTGGTAACAAGGATGTTAATTTAACTTTGCTGCAATCAAATACTGAAGGACTAGTAAAGGCTTAGAAAGTAGCTTCAGCCAAAGCATGATTTCAGGATTTGACCTCTGTATAAAATATCTACAAAATTTATTACATAACTGTTACTTAATTCAGTATTTACTTGTATAATGTATACTGAAAAAACTTCCCTAAGCCTTGGTAATGTAAGTAATACAGTAGCGATAACCAGGACGTAGTTGTTTCATCAATCAGCCTTTTAGACATTCTGTTGGCCTAATCCTGGTAGAATTTGCCTGGAGTAGATCAGATTGATTTGAAAGTCTCTTACTCAAATAAATGCTTGACCTCTGGGTCTGTTGAATTCACTAGACACAGAGGAGTGGGGAACCAATCACCTTGGTGGAACATCCTGTTTTGCTGCCCTTATTTGATAAAGGCCTTGACTGCTTTCAACCTTTTCAAGATGACTAGATGAAAGCTGCTCTCTCAAGAGTGGAAAGGTTAATTGACTACAGTGTGGTTAATCAATCACTTGAAAAGACTGACTATTGGTAGCTCCTTCCAGCTAGAGGTTCTTGCATAGTCATGTGGGACCTTCTTCTACAGCTTTAAGGAAGGACAGAAAAATACAATCCATTCATACCTGGGGGGCATGGTCTGAATCTCTTTGATGGCAATGGTAACTTTTTTCCTGTTTTAAAAAAGAAAACATATTGTATTGCATGGTTTATCACATTAAAATATATGGCATCTTACCAAGTTCAATTTCTAGTCATACGGTTAACTGAAACAGACCTTCCTTCTTCATCAGCCCATCCTTTTTCCAGCAGGCTTTTGGAAATTATTAGCCCCAAGTCCTACCCTGGCCATTGGTTAGGTCCCTGCTTTGCACTCTACCCACTTCCCTGGCTCTCTGCTACCCCATTGTACTAGCCCTGGTCCAGCCCTCTTATAGCTATTCAGCAGGCCTCGTAAATGAATGGGCCCTGCTCTGCACTTTACCCACTTCCCCAGCCCTAAGTTTCCCCATTGGCCCAGCCCTCTTATAGCTATGCAGCAGGTCTTGGAAACAAATAGCTCCAGGTCACACCCTGCTTGCACTTGACCCACTCCCCAGGCCCTAGTCTACTTTGCTGTGCTCTGGTCATTCCTAAGTGAACTTGCCTGATGGAAATTGGTACTGAACTGGCTTTTAATTTTAAATATGTACGTTTGGTATATAGTATGATGTCTTTGTTTTTTAATGATTATTCTGTATGTCTTTGTGTTGGTAATTGCAATGCTTTACCTATGTTGGAAACTGCCCTGAGTTGTTTCTTTATTATTATTATTATTATTATTATTTCCACCCTGACTCCAGTGTGAACTGAGCTTTTTGTATGGACAGGTGACTACACAATAATTGAATCACATACAACCGCCAAACCAAAAAAATTGAACTGGCCCATATGGAAAGCTTGAGAGGAGGGTTGTGCTCCTTACCACATTGAATATATGGAGCAAGGAAAAATTTAGTCCTTTTATATTTCACTAATTTCAGTGAGAGAGTTAAGTATGTGGTTAAACCTCTTCCACTGATATGGGGATTTGAGCACACTGCACTTTGGCAGATTCACATTCACAATTAGAAGACAAGAAAACCTCTTTAAATTAGGAGAATGATGAATGGCATTGTATCTTACTGCTTTCCATGCAGTAAGTTAATCTTAGTGTAATAACTATTGATCACAAGGAGAAATAAATTAAGGCTGGAACCCAGCTCAAATTAAGCATGTTTATCTCTGTTCAGTGAGACAATTAAATATATGTACAGGCTTAAATCTGTTCCACTGAAATCAATGCACCTCGTGAGTCTTGGAATCTGCGTAATTTTTGTGAGGTTAACATAGAAAATCTTGGAAAGTTCTTAAATTCATCAAACTAGTTAAAAGTACCTATGAAAAATCAATAGCTGTATCAGAACGTACTACAAATAACCTATGTAATTCATGCTCCTCTAGTCATTTCCAGGTGAAAAACATATAACAAAATAAGGCCTGAGAGAAAATAGTGCATGGTTTCATGCAAAGTTATTCGTGATTTTTATAAAAACTGTTTTCTTCAAACTTGATTATAAGCCTTCCAGAATAAAGCTGACTGATGGTGGGAAATAGCTTTCATATTCATATTGTTATTATCCAACTGAGATTACTGAAATGTAAAAATGTTTGTGAGTTTCTCAGTGACAAAGTAGAATGGAAAGAGTACATATAGAAGAGAAATATGCTAACCTATTTGCTCATTAACTCCATTTCTAGCTTGTCTCTGTCAATATCTGCAAAGCTCCTGGTGGTGCAATGGATTAAACCCTTGTGCCAGCAGGACCAAAGACCAAGAGGTCAGAGGTTCGAATCGGGGGAGAGCATGGATGAGCTCCCTCTGTCAGCTCTGGCTCCCCATGTGGGGACATGAGAGGAGCCTCCCACAAGGATGGTTAAAAAAACATCAAAACATCAACTTGGGCAACGTCCCTGTAGAGCAGTGGTTCTCAACCTGGGGGTCGCGACCCCCAGGGGGGTCGCGGGGGCATTTTCTGGGGGTCACGAAGACGCCTCGGTTGGCCCCGCCCCCCTGCCTCTCGAAAATGGCTGCCGGGTCCTGTGTGAGCGAAGCAGCCAGGTGCTTCTGGTTGGCTCCTCCTCCTCTTCCTGCGGGCGTCAGGAGGAGGAGGTAAACACGTCTTGTGAGGGAAATGTTTGCCTCTCGTCCCTGCCGGCCTCGGAGGTGGCAAAATGTGTTCAGGAGGAGTTTGCGACTTAGCGGCAGGCAGCAGCAGAAGCAGCGGCATGGGTTTGCACGGGGGGGGAGCACCATTCTGGCCATTTCTGCCCGGGAACATGGTGTCTGGGGCAAGGAAGGGGTAGCTCCGTCCCATCCCACCTCCCTTCCGAGGATGCGCGGCCTCGCGCATTTACGAAGTGGGAAGAAACATGTACGAAGTGGGGCGCTCGTTCTACCCTTTGCTTACCCATTTTTTTCTTTCTCTCTGCCTTCCCTCCCTTCCCCTGGTGCTTGAGAGAGAGAGAGAGAGAGCGCGTCACAACACGCCTCCTTGCGCGCCTCTCGCGCCCCAGCTTCGAGGCAGAGAGAGAGAAGGGCTAAGCAAGGGGCGGCGAGCCCCGCTCCGTACATGTCTCTTCCCTCTCTCCGGGGCCGCACCTGTTGTGTTTGGTTGATGGTAGGGAGGCGGCAGCCCCTTTGCTCCCTCCCCACTGCCTTTTTTTTTTACACAACTTCCAGTGCTCCACAGCCTCACGGCCAGTGGGGAGGGCGGGGGGGGCAGAGGCTAGCCCTTTGCTTTCTCCCCCTGTCTTCCCCACTGGCCATGGGGCCAGTGTAGTGCCAAAACCCGCATTGTAAAAGGCATCGGGGAGAGGGACTGCAGGGCCTGATGCCTCCTCTACCTTCCCCGCAGGCTGCAAGGCCAGCAAAGTGCCAAAAGTGGCGAAAAAGCAACGCTTGGGGTAGATCCCCCAAAGTGGCACGAATAGCTGCTTTGCTTCCCTCTCTCCTCCCGCAACGTGCATGGGACGAGCGAATACAGGGGGAGAAAGCAAAGGGCCAGCCTCCGCCCCTGGCGCTGAAAGTTGTGCAAAAAAGGCATTGGGGGAGAGAACAAAGAGCCTGCCGCCTCCCCCTGCCTTCCCCCACAGGCTGTGGGGCCAGCAAAGCACCAACAGCGGTGCAAAAAGGGATGCATGGAGGGTGAACAAAGGGCCTCTGACTCTCCTCAAGGCCATCCATGCAGGCTGCAGGGGCCCACAAGAGTGCAGGCGACGGAGGGTCTTTCCCTCGCCCCCAGTGCATTCTAGTCATCAAAGGTACTTCATCTTCAAAGTAAGTTCATAACACAGCTAACATCAGTTGTTAAGTATAACAGATGATGGCATTTGCAGTACTTTCAAGCGCATCATCTGTTGTCCATATTCCTCCAAACCCCTCCAGTATTTTTGTCATGGGAGTTCTGTATGCCAAGTTTGGTCCAATTCCATTGTTGGTGGAGTTCAAAATGATCTTTGATTGTAGGTGAACTATAAATCCTAGCAGCTACAACTCCCAAATGAAAAAAATCAATCACCCCCCCATACCAGTATTCAAATTTGGGTATATTGAGTATTTGTGCCAAATTTGGTCCAGATCCAGGGTTGTTTGGGTTCAGAGTGCTCTCAAATGTAGGTGAACTACAACTCCAAAACACAAGGTCAATGCTCACCAAACCCTTCCTGTATTTTCTGTTGGTCATGGGAGTTTGTGTGCCAAATTTGGCTCACTTCCATTGTTGGTGGAGTTCAGAATGCTCTGATTGTAGGTGAACTATAAATCCCAGCAGCTACAACTCCCAAATAACAAAATCAATCCCCCCAACCCCACCAGTATTCAAATTTGGGTATATTGAGTATTTGTGCCAAATTTGGTCCAGATCCAGGGTTGTTTGGGTTCTCAGTTCTCTCCAAATGTAGGTGAACTACATCTCTCCTAAATCACTGCCATTTCTTCCCAAACCCCTCCAGTATTTTCTGTTGTTCATGTGGGTTTTCTGTGCCAAGTTTGGTCCAGTTCTGTAATTTGTGGGGTCTCAGTGGTCTGTGGAAGTCAGAGATGACTGGATTGAAGGTACTGCAAATCCCATCATCTGTTTCCATACTCTCCCAAACATCGTTTTTGTGATTAATCACTTTACTTTAATTATGTTCAATTTGTAAAAATGAAAATACATCCCGAATATTAGATATTTGCATTAGAATTCATAAGTGTAGCAAAATTATTTATGAAGTAGCAACGAAAATATAGTTGGGGGTCACCACAACATGAGGAACCTTATTTAGGGGTCACGGCATTAGAAAGGTTGAGAACCACTGCTGTAGAGAGCTGATTTTCTCACACCAGAAGCAACTTGCAGTTTCACAAGTCACTCCTGACATGAAAAAAAAGCAAACTCAAGAAAACCTTGGGGGGTGTGAGGGGGTGGAGAAGCCTATTGCAAAAAAAGCCAACACTAATTAAATGAAACCAGTTTCATACTTCTTTAGGAACATAACAAAGCAGGAAAATTACCTATCTATTTTCATGTAGTCTCCCCAAAGAAAGGAGTTGCAAAATCATTAGGCAGAACCACAACATATTTGTATGTGTACACAATGAATGGAAGCCTATTGGGTCTTATACATCTTCATCATCAAGATCCTGCAAGTTCTGCTTGATCTATGTCTGCATTCATTGTGGAAGTAATGCTGTTATGCACACAGTGGCATTGTTGGTCTTGCACTGCCATTTAATACAAGGAGTGATAGCAGATTCAATATTCAACACCGCACACAGATACGTATTTATACTCTATAGCAGGGGTGGGCAACCTACGGACCGCAGGCCGGATGCGGCCCGGTAGCAGATTCTGTCCAGCCCAGGGAGAAGGTCGTCGGGGGTAGGGCCAAGAGGAAGGGGTGCTGCTGCCGCCATCCCATCGCGGGCTCTGTGGGATCTGTGTTGGCAGACAGTCCGGAGGAGCAGCAGCTTTGGAGTGCCTGACATCCCTGGAGGCGATCCGGGCCTGCAGCGGGAGCACTCAGCGGCCTGCGGGGGCTGATCGCCCTGGTGACCCGGAAGACTTGATCATCTTCCGTGTCGCCAGGTCGAATAAGCTGCCTCAGATCACTGACTGCTTCCCCTGCAGGCCCGGATCGCCTCCAGGGATGGCAGGCACTCCATAGCAGGGTGATCAGCTGGGGAACGGCTGGGTGCAAGAGCGGGCGGAGGCCTGCAGCCTCCGATCGCCTGCTGCTCTGCTTCGGCAGCAGCTGGGTCCACTTTGCCATCCTCTGGGCTGGGTCCATTGGGCCATTCCATCTTGGGATCCTTCCTCTCTTGAGGATGTCAGCCTTCATCTTGGTTCGCCCCTTGTCTTCTTGAATTTAATTTAAGTGGTTTTATTATTATTTTATAATAATTTTATAATAATAATATAGTAATATAATAAATAATATAATAATGTTATATTATAATTTCAATATATTATATTGTCTATATATATACTATACTATAATATAATAATTATGATATTAATCCTAATAATATATGAATATTTCTTGATATATTAATATGTTAATATTAATGATGTGTAATATATAGTAAATATAGTAAGTAAATAAATAAATTATTTAGATTAGAATGTAGTTCAGCCTTTAGGTGCGGCCCTCCATAATATTTTTTGGTTCTCGTGTGGCCCTTTGGAAAAAATAATTGCCCACCCCTGCTCTATAGCTCTGATAAAGAATCTTAGTAATCAGCTTTGATTATAAAAACACACAGGGGGTTGCACATGGTAATTCCTGCCAACTAACTGTTGTTGCTGTTGTTTATGTTTGTTTGTAGAGTGGTAAAAATCAAATCTAGTTTTAAGTGACAAGAGATAAACAAGAGTAGGGACCAACAAATTGAATTTAGAAGAATTGGCAAGACAACAATTGTACACTGTTCTGTGTGCACTGCAGAACTGTGCCTGCAACGTATTTAAATCTGGCAAAAGTAGCCACTGGAAGGATTGGACAACCACACCTTATAGGTTACTTAGAAACTCTGCTATTTTTAGTGCAGAACAATTGTCTAAAACTGAGGAAAGGATGTGCTAAATAGTTCATTTATTTAAAGTCTGTAAATCTGAAGAGTAAAAAGACTGTCCAAACAAAAGCATTTAAAAATCTTGCAATTTTATTTGCATATAAAGGCCGCTAGATATATAATATCGCAATAAATTTAAAGAAACAGCTGCTTTCCTAAAGTCCATGAAGATAACATAAAACAGAATAAAGCTCAATAGCATTTACAGTGGTAGAACAGAAATATCTATTTGCAACAATATTTTGTGCTAGCAAGATTGCATTTACACACAGTGCAAAAAAGGAGGGGAAAGAAATGGAAAGACAATTCAATAATATTTTAAATATAAAGGACAACAAAGCCTTATTTTAGTTAGGCTTGATTGTATTTGTTTGATTCTATACATGCTTGAAACTGCACAAAGATTTTAAACTCAAGCTCTTGAAGGCCTTGAGCACTTGGACAAGAAACATTTGTCATAATTTAGACGTGCTGTACAGCATAATCTTGCAGATGCTACACTGGCAACATTAAATGCCTCACTTCGTTATAATGCACAATATATATATATATAAATCCATATTTAAAAGAAGTCCACATTTACATGTTTTTACTGCATGGAACACCTGCTCATTGCAGTTTTCATCCCCGTATTTTTTTAAAGCTAAAATAATTTAAGAAATTCACCCAAACATTGACGATTTAGATAACTGCATACAAGATGCCACTATCTAATTGGTCATTAAAGCAGACAGAGACAAACTAAATCTAGAAGGCCGTCTCCCCCTTCAGTGATGCATTACTGCTATCAGTATACAGTATGCATATATATTAGTGGACAAATTGATTAACCCCTGACCTAGCAATTGGCAGTGGGGATAGGAGTTCCAATGGATGTAGGTAAGAAGGAATTCTCCATACTTCTCAACAGAGGAAGTTCATACAGTATATACTCAAATACTCATTATCTGCCAAAATGAATGGCCATTCTACATCCTCTTTTAGGGCTCTACAGCCACATCTCATCTCTTTCATCAGGTTTATACATATCTCATTCTGTGCTGGATTGTGGCCCACACATGTGCAGGAACACACAAAATGCTAGGTCACAGAGCTTATTTATCTTGTCATATTTAAAATGAAAGAAGAGGAGATGGTGACATTTTTATCATTCAAAATATTTTTTTAAAAAAAATTCAAACAATAACAGTTGTGCAAATTTGGGTGTGTTTTTTTTTCTAAACACTGCCTTTTAAAATTTTATTTAATAATATTAAAATAAGGTGTCTCACTCATTAAAAGAAAGCTTGGCTGTCCTTTGAGAACACTAACAATTTACAATGGCAAGATAATTAATAAAACATAAAACTTCATTTTACAAATTCACAATGTTTTGTTTTCATTTTCAAATGGATGCTGCATCCCCCCACCCGCCCCCAAAAGCACAACCTCCATTTTTTCTTTTGTACCAACAATTTACAAAAAAAACCCCACATCGTTTGTAAATAAACATGTTAGGAGAATGTATTTTTTTAATTAGAAAAATGGCAGTTTATAGACCTCCCAATGCAGTAGTGCTTCATGATCCTTGTGGGGTTGGAAGGTCAAATATAATTGGTGGGTTGGTTGGTTGAAAGCTGACTGTACATGTTGAGGCATTAATGTATGTTGTGTAACCGTCTGTCATAATGCCGTAACCTGTAGGGAAAATGTGTTACACTTACTATAATGCAGACAAACAATGTTGACCTAGTACAGTGCCTCAGGCTGGCGGAAAGAAAAGAGTTCTTGTAAGCAAGCCTTGGGAACTGTGTTCAGCTGAGTCTTTCAAAGTACTCTGAGCAGCTGAATGTCGCCACATAATTTCCATTTTTAAAAAAACACAATAACCCTTTTTAACTTTAATAAGAGCCAGCTGTTCAAACACTATTTGAAGTGTTTGTAGCCAAAGAACTGAACCCATTCCACTCCAATCCCTTTCCCCATCATTCCTTGGTTCTTTGATAATCTAGACCAGTGTTTCTCAAACTCTGTTCCTCCAGGTGTTTTGGACCTTAGCTTCCAGAAATCTTGGCTACCTTACTAGCTATTAGGAATTATGGGAGCTGAAGTTCAAAACATCTGGAGGATGACAGTTTGAGAAACTCGGGTCTAAACATTGGTTGATTGGTTGTTTTTTTGACATTTGTGTATCCCTCTAATGCTTTTGAAGTGATGCATAATATGTGGTAACATTAGCTATCTTTCTGGTACTATTAACAGCCTACATATGCTTACTCAGAAATAGATCCCATTTTGTTCCATGGAATTTATTCCCAAGTAATTCTGCACTGAATTTATGTTCCTCTCATTAAGTGGCCAAATAAACTTGCTAAGGATATGAATCTATATTTGCTAATTATTGCTCTTATCTTCTGTTATTTACATGGAGCTTTAAACAACAACAGTTGAAAACATCTAGGAGCAATAGGAGAAGAAGAAATTTGTGTCAGTGCCAAGTCAGCAGCACTTTTCTCCTATTTCACAGATATTGTCAGGGAATAGGAGGTCCCTGGATTCTTATGAACCCATAAGTAATCCTTGCGCACAATGTCTTTTTCCTTCCATCACATCAATACTTCAACATCTTGGAAATCTCTCCACAGCTAAAAGATTAGGTTTATGAGACATGGAGCCCTTTCATCCTACACAGCTATAATGCTATGATTACACTTTAACTGACCTGGTTCCTTCATAGGGAATCCTGGGATGTCCAATTTAGAGATGGTATTTACAGAGATTTGGTGCTTCACCAAACTCCAAACCCCTGGATAACCCCTGGATGCAGCCATGACAGTTAATGTGGAATAATAGTGTGGTAAGTGTTTAGCATTAAAGGTCTCTAGGGCTCCACCTCCAAGGACATACTTTTCTTTCTGCCTTGGAGAAGATAGCCTACTGCTTCTGAGATGTCCTCCCAAGTACCACATGTTGAAAGGTGAAGTAAAGCCCCATGTACACTGCCACAGAGATTAAAAATAGTAAAAAGGGTCCTTTAGTTATGTCAGTAGAAAAGAGAAGAACAAGGAAATGGTAGGATGTCTGTGTGGAGAACATGATGGAATGATAACAGGGGCTAGAGAAAAGGCAGAACTACTCAACAAACAAGATTATCTGCTTTGAATTGGATTATATAACAATGTAGACTCATATAATCCAGTTCAAAGAAGATAATCTGGGATCAGATACTGGATTATATGGCAATGTAGGCTGCATCTACAGTGCCCTATATCCCAGGCTCTGATTCCAGATTATCTGATTATCCCAGACTATCATCCAGTGTACTCATCCAGTTGAAAGCGGATGAGTACACTACAGAAACCTGGGCATCCAGGTTCAATTCCAAGTCCAGGAGTACCCCCAAGCTGCAAACCTGTGTCTTTAGGGCATGTGTAACCTTATCTATTACTGGCGGAATCCCACTTTAGTCTTTAGCACTATGTTTTGTTTAAAGAATAGATGGATTCATCTGATCTAAGCATTAAGAATACTAATTTAGGTAAAATCTTAACTCTGCTTATTTTAATGAGCAGTTTTCCTTTGTGTCTGATGGGACAATCCATATGAGCAGCATTTGTATCATCTTAGTTCTGAATGCTCATTAAATTCATTTTATACTTACAACATAAAACCTAGTTGTAAACAAATTGTACAATACTCGGCCTCACAGTAGTTTTTCATAATGATCACACATGCTAGGAATCTTTTGCGTTCCATCAGCCTAACACTAATGTCACTGAAAGTTTTGATTACTTTCAACTTGCACCGTAAGTTGAAAGCTGCAGGCAATTTGCATGCTGTAGTAAAGTCTCCCCCCCTCTTCTTTTCCTCCTGTATTATTTTAGCATTGATATATGTTCATTAATATTTATACATAAATATTCAATGCCTCCACAGATGCTTAAGAGAACTTGTATGGCTGGTCCCATGGTGACGTCTCAGTCATTTTTCATTATAAAGTTTTTGTTTACAAGACTTTACAACCCAGGCATAAAAACTTATTTGCTTTACAGTCATGTGGACTGGGGGAAAATCAACAATACCATGCAACAGCCATCACCTCTTCTGCAATGTCCTTTAATGCTGTGAGCCTATTGAGAGCTTAATTAGAGGCAGCAGAGGAACCACTGTGGGATGGGGAGAGATGTGAAATATAAAGTATTTAGATGTGTAATTTTTAGTTCCAGGGTCACAAAGTCTTGCTCTTTTCTCCCAGACAGCACTTCTAGTATTTATCTCACTAGGATATAAAAGCTGCAGTTCATTAAATATTTAAGCCCCCTACAGAATGTATTTTAAGTAATCTCTTATTACCTCATGCCCAGCAACGGAAGCTTATTGTGCTACAAATTTCCCTGACTTGAAATTAGCATTATGGCAGGATGTTTTGAAAAGCTCATCTGAAATGTCTACAAGCTATTAAAAGAAATCATGTGGAATTTAATCCAGAATATTCTTTTTTTTCTACACATGATTTAGTATTTGGGCGATGTTGTCCACATCTTGAATTGCTATAGGAAATCTATGCAGAATGAAGTCACTTGCTGCACATAAAGAAATAATAGATGGCTTGTTTTCTTTGACTGCCCCTTGGTCATTTAAACATGTTCTCTATATTTGAGGATCACATAGCATTCTTGGCCAGGGTTCAGTGGACAGGACAAAAAGTGCATTCTGCTTTTATCTTAAGCCCTAGGGTGAATCATGGTGGTATTTTGAATCAGATAGACAAAATACACACACATTTATTTATTTACGCTCTTCTTTACTCTTTTTCTACCAGAAAGAGCAAACAGGGATAACATGAGGACTTGAACAAGTATAGGTTCAATACATCTGTGTTACTAGAATTGGGATTCGTTGTGGCTGTTATTAATTGTCAAGTCTGCTTTGCTTTATGACAATCCTAAGAATGAGAGAGCTCCAAGAGTCCTGTCTTTCAAAGTCAGTACCTGGACTTCTTTGATTGCCTTGATCTATTTCTAATGTGGTTTCCCCCTTTTTGTCTGTCTAACACTTTACCAATCATTATTATATTGTCCAATGCTGGCACTGGTATTCAATTCTAGGATAGACTAATTCAGGTTTTCTCTTCTAATGCTGTAGATTGGGGGTTTTCTCAACCAGGGTTTCCTGCAACCAGGCCCGTAGCCAGGATTTTGATTCCATTGGGGGACGGGGACAGGACGGGACTGACTCTGAGTGAGAGAGGATCTACCCTAGGAAAGCTTTTGTATCATTATCCCAATACCCCATGCATATGGGATATATTGAGCATGGTAATCAAATCACGATATGAATAAACATACAGTTTAAATAATGTACCAGTAAGGCCTTCTCAAGGACCACTCTGAGAATTTCGGGGGGGGGGGCTGAAGCTCCTCAAGCCCCCCCCTGCTATGCCTGCCTGGAACCCTGAGATTCAACAAGAGATTGCTGGGGTTTTGCAAGAAAAAGTTACTGAAGTTACTGTGTGTGTGTGTGGTGGTGGGTTGGTGAACGTGAAGATATAATAATGTTTATGCAAGTGTTCCCTTAGATTTGAAAATTATTTCAATTTCTTCTAGGGCAAAAATGATGTTATTTTATAGCATCTTCTTTTCATTTACTGTAACCCCACATTTAGCACATCTTTTGTTAAAATTGTGAATGAGAGCAATAACTGAGTTCAAGAACAACTATTTCATAAAGTCTATGGTTTAATAATTCAGAACTTGGGACCAATCACAAATTATGTCATAATTTTCAAAATGCTTTAAATAACCTTCTCTCATCCCCATACATGCTTTTTAAAAATTTTTTTAGCGTATACAGTATATATATATTTACAGTATCACTAAAAACAAGAGTGGGTATAAAAAGGATGAGCAGGAATGGACAGGGGGTAAAAGAAAGGAGAGTGAGAGAGAAAAGGATGGGGGAAAATTGAGTCAATTTCTCCATATTCCTAATTTCCAATACTTTTATTAACTATTGATCTGTTGAAGGTGTTTCTTTTACTCTCCAAGTTCTTGCATATACTATTCTAGCTGTCCTTGTTAAATAGTTAAACAACATATATTTCTTCATGTCCATATCCATATCCATATCTATCTGAATTAAATATGCTTTTCCATGGCAGGTGTTTGGACTGGGTGGCACATGAGGTCTCTTCAAACTCTATGATTATATCATTCCCAATAAAAAGTGTTCTGGTTTGAGTTGCATTTTCACCTTGAGTATTTTCTGAATTGTTTCTTGAATTTATTTCTAATATACTTTTGTTTTTCTGCAAGTCCATCACATGTGACAGAATGTACCCTCTTGGGGTTCACATTTCCAACATTTATTTTGCACTTAGATATTTAGTTGTGTGTTCTAATGTACAGTAAATCGCCCAGAGCCATCTGGGATGGGAGATTAATAAATCTCAAAATAAAATAAATAAATAAATAAACTTTTGTAGTATTTTTTGTGGAGTTATATACCACTAGTGCATAATTTTGTACCAGTTCTCTTTCAAATCGTAGGCATATGCATATTTCAATTTATGATTCCAAATCTTCTCCAATTCCTCCAATTTTATACGGCGACCTACATTCTTAGCCCATTTTATCATGCAAACTTTGACTATACGTGCTTATTTTAAACAACAACATTGTTATTTTAAACAACAATGTGCAATGTTGGGATTTGTAGTTCGGTGAGGCACCAGCATTCTTTGGCGGAGAAGGCTAAAGACCTTGTAAAACTACAGCTCCCAGGATAACATAGCAATGAACCAGGGCAGTTAAAGCAGTGTCAAACTGCAATGATTCCACAGTATACACCTCAAGGGGCAGGGCAAACAGGGGAGGCTCCTTGAGGGAAGGGTTATCTATTTCTATGTTTTTCCTTCTTGGAAGCTTTGGTGTTTTTAAAAGGGGATTCTAATCACAGCAACTATAATGTGCACCTTTTTGGGCCAAATTACAAAAAGTGCACTTTTTGCTGGACCTGTTCTGACCTACAAACAAATTCAACTTAAGAATGAACCTACAGAACCTATCTTGCTTATAACTTGGGGACTGCCTGTACTTGCCTTCTGGTGGCTAAGCTGCCCTTACGCCAGCATAACCGTCTTCTGTCATTTGATCTCAGAGATAAGACAGCAGAAGCATTTCCCACACAATTGTTCCGCTGACCTAAAATCAGTTGGCAGAAGGGAGAAGGACAAAGGCACAGAGAAAGGCCAAGGAAGGAGCTAAAGTTTGTCAGATACAAGCCCCTTTGGATCAAAGAAAACATCTGTTATATCAGCACAAAGCTATATGCAAGAATAGGGCTAAGAAATTTCTAGCATCTCAAGGTCCATAGAGGTTGGAGTTTAATAGCCTATTGTTGGCTCAAACATCTTGGCAAATTAGGTTTGTGTTTGTACTCTTGTATTGCTTTAGCACATGTTATGTCTTTCTTACCTTCATGGATTCCCCCAAAGACATGGAGTTTTGGTCTTACTCGCCTTTGTACTGTGTTTAACAGTTCCACGCAGCCAACTCTTTGCAGTTCCTTTGGAACCCAGTCTCGAAAACCTAAAAGCAAATTGTAATCAATACTCTTAATTTTCTCTATTCAGGTAAGGTTTCACGTAGACTTTCAGGAAATCATAACTCACAGAAGGTTTATTGCATTATCTGTAACCCTAACATCTCCATTAAAGCATACAATGGCTTTTAAGAAACTTTTCATTGTCACTTTGCCTATTTTAGGTTTCTGGGTTTTTCCCCCTGTGAGATTTGCCCCCTCCATTCCAATTAACATTTTTCTCTTCATAATTTGATTTATTAAACTACAGGTATAGAATCTTCTACATAACATGAGGCTGTATGACATTTATTCCCGGCAGGAGTGCATCCCTCCTCCTTCCCTCTCCCTTGGTCTTTCCATAAGTGTTTTTGGAGATTGGTCAAGTAAGATTGCTTGTAATCGTTACTTTCTCTACACATAGGACAGCATTAGTCTAGTGCCTCATCTGTACCAAATAGTCAAAATACAACTAGTGTAAATCTCACGATGTAAACACAATAAGAATTAAAATATACCCTCTTTCTCCTTGGTCTTGAGAAACAGTCAGCATGTGAAATGGTGTGTCAAATATGTTCCTTGATAGTGAAAATAAAGGGGATTCCCACTTTTCATAAAAATTTTGTGTATACCTTGCAAAGCTTTATTTTTATACTGAAATATCTGGAATGAAGGAGTTTTTCTCCTGTTTTTATGCTTTGTACATATGATTATATCCAGAAGATTACAGAAAAGTATTTTCATGAGACCTTACACACTCATTGAAGCTCTTGAATCAAGCCCATGGCTTCCACAGAAACAAGGTCTGCCAAAACGCCATTATTCTGGAGACCTGGCCTCTAAGTAAGGAATTCAGGGCAACTATGAAATGATTCTCACTGAGTTAGTAATAATTGAATACTTTTAAAGAAAAGCCACTAAGTTCTACATATAATGCAGAAAATCCATAAAACCTGACATCAATTATTACAGAAGTCTGCGGTCTGGAATATTGCATGCATAAAGATCAGAAGGGTGGAAAGATCTGAGTGGGGGAAGAACTAAATCAAATACGAATGGGAACAGCACATTCATCCTTGGTGTTACTTAATCAGCTTCAAAGACGTTACACCAGGAACAAATTTGGCCAATGCTATTTCAGCACAGTGGGACATTCATTCAGCTGATTCATGTCATTCATTTCTTATGTAAAGTACAAAGTTAAAAAGAAGAAATTGTAGCATAATTTTCAGCCACACGGGTTAAGGTCTGGTATGTGGGGGATAAGAAATAATTTAGTAATTATATGCAGCAATGTGATTCACAATCCAAATTTAAAAACACAAATTGAATCCAATATCCTGGTAAGACTTCTGAAACATCCTGCTATTAATGTGTTCAAATATTAAGTGAAGGCAAGCATAGTTAGAAAGGATTCCATCCGCTGTATTTTAATACATGATTAAAACTCTGTATCAAAGTAAGAAGTCCCTGACCAAATTTCAGCCAGCAGTGAGCATCCTTAAGATGTTATAGGCTTGCTGTTGCCTCTTCCTGACCGAAAGCAACATTGGAGAATAAAACGATGATAGATAAGAATATATGGGAGTGCCTTGCTGTCTGGAGAAAAAAAGTAGGGAAGGGAACCAAATTGGGGGGGGGGGGGGCGGGGGAGATCCTAAAATAGTGGCGACAGTCACAACTGTGTCTTGTTCAGGAAATGAATAATGGGCCAGGCACAGGTTGACAAGAGGAGGAATTTTCAACAATTTTTGTTGTGGGGAATAGAAACATGTTGCAAAAGTGTATTTCATATTTTACAGCTTTGGTACTGGAATGGATAGGGAGAGAAAAATGTTTTCTGTTAATTCATCCCCAGAAAACAAAAACAATAGAGTGGGGTTCTAGCATCATTGTTACAATGAAAAGTAAACTGGAAGAGTCTGCACATTTGGCCTCACCTACCTGGTACTGAACATGTAAATGTTACAACAGCAAGGCAGAAGAAAACCAGAGAAAGTCAACTCTAATACAAATGCTGGAATGCATAAAGGAATACAGGGGAACAAATGGCCTCCCCAGGCTGAATGGAATCTAATTCCTACCAGTCTAACCAGCCTGGCCAATGGCGAAGGATGATAGGAGTTGTAATTAAACATTATCAGGAGGCTGGGATTTTTGGGAGTTGTAGGCCAAAACACCCACAGGTTGAGAACCACTGATATAGTTCCAACTGCCTCTTAATAACCAAACTAAAACAGGCACTGACAACACTCTCTGCTTAAGATACCTGAACTTAATCAATTTGTTGTGTCACTTACCAAGAGGAGGACCATGGGTCATTAATATGTCAATGCCTTCAGGAATAAGATTCCATTTGTCCAACAAAGATTGACCTCTGGGTAAGTTAAAGCCCCATCCATTAAACCATGGTGTCCTGGGAAGGAAAGAAGAAACACTGTAAAGTTATGAAATAATAGCTTGTTTTCCACATCTGTGTAGCAATGCAAATACACTGCAGAAAATGCTTCTTCAATGTCATGTACACACAAGCACAATGAAACAGAATGATCAACTGAAATGAATCTCAGCCACGGTCATACTGAGCCTACACAGTTGACTACAGTGACCAAAAAAAAGAAGGATGAAACATTAAGCAATTTTTGTCATAGGGAAGAGATTTAATACAGAGAAGCTATAATTTGGTATATTAATTATATAAATGATGATTACAGGACTGATTCTTATGAAAAATTACTTCCCCATAAGGCGCTGTGGTTGCCAAAGGTTATTCTTCAAAAATTGATGGGTTAGCTGGGCAAAAAGGTTGTTCTGAAATGCCATCTTTTAAAGTAATAGAATGATTCACTTCAATTTATACTCAAGGTCTGCATTTTACTATGGTACAGAATGACAGGTCACAGAAGATGGACCTGTAAAGATCAGAAAAGCTGTAATGTTACAGAAGGCAATGCCATGAACAACCTATGTCAATTCTGCAAGTCCTTCTGAGTGACAAAGTGAAGGAACCGTCTTCTCCATTAAACTCTGTCTCAGAACAATGAGTCAATTGACCTAAGATTCTGTTCTTACCACCATTATGATCTACAGCCAACTTGTGTTACTAATCTTTAACTTATAGCACTAAATCCAAAATATTTAGCAGTTTATCTGGTCATTTTAATAGCTCGTCAGGCAACTAGGACCTCCACATTGCAAGTCTGCAAATTTCCACATAGGTGAACTGGCGAATGGATGGATCCTTTTCTTTTCTGCCTCTAGAAAATATCTATCACAAAACTAATGGAGGATGAGTGATTTGATATATTCTAAATACAGTATTTATTTATTCATGTATTTTATATGCCACTTTTTTTCTCTTAAAAGAGACTTTTAGGTGGCAAATTAAAAATCCAGCTATGTTTTTAGATAATTATTTGGGATAGTTTGGTAACTTTGGTGCATACATAAAGGAAATGTGTAGTGGTAAACCACTTGGAGGAGGGGATGGTGGGTTCTGATTGCTATTCTGCTGTAATGCTACATGAGACCTCCCTCTTTAAGATTTAGGCTCAGAGCCTTTGTGGAGCACACTAAATTCTTATGAGGACTATTATCCCCCCCCCCCCCCAAGATGCGCTCTCAACCCATAACTGTGATATCTGAACCAGGACCATTCAATCAACTCCCTATTGTGTAATGTGCCTTCAGAATGATTATGGTAACACTATTATAGGATATTCTTGGAATGATTCATTCAAAGGAGATTTGTCAATGCATAGCCTGAGCAGGGTGTTGAACCCGTCTTCCAAAGTACTGGTTCAATGTTCAACCTACTAGACCACACTGGCCTTTCCCCAATAAACAGTATTTCATCAAGGTCTGATGATATTATTTGAATCTTTGTTGGCAAAGTGTAATGTGATGGGACGGAGTGGAAACTGCTGTTTTCTGAGTCAACTAATAAAATCTGACAGTTGAGAAGGAATAACTGTTTTCTCAGTCAAGAGACCATTATATTGTGTTTTAGACTGCTGAAAGGAGTTATGGAAAAGTTAAGGAAGGAAGAAAATATAAGCAAGAGAGATGACGCTCAGTCTAAGCGTCCATTTCAATGCATGTTTAGAGCAGAGTTTCTCAAACTGTGCTTTTCCAGGTGTTTTGGACTTCGGCTCCCACAATTCCTAACAGCTGGTAAACTGGCTGGGATTTCTGGAAACTGAAGTCCAAAATACCTGGAGGAAGACAGGGAGAAACAATGGTTTAGAAAATAAGCTGAACAACACATATGCACACATTGCAGCATCTCTCCTCATAAGAAATACAATTCTATCCATTTGCCAAAAGATTATTTCTAAGAACTCAATTTTTAGCAGGTAGGATTTTTTAAAATAAGAAATACAGTACAATGGCACGAAGTATACACTAACAAAGACTGCCAAGGAACCTTGAAATAAATATCCAGTAAGCACTCTGGATGAAAGAATTTGAAGCTTCTATGCACACAGGAATGTAGGTAGACTGAATATGCATTGTAGCTTCAAATACAAATTGTGTCAATTTTTCTCCATTCCAAAAGACCATTCAGGTATTTTTGGTTTTTTCTTGCTCATATTTGCATGCGACTATTTCTTTTTCAGAACGTACATTACACACATTAGATGTATTTGTTTCTGTTTTCCGAGTTGAAGGCATTTGAGAGGGGTATTATACCAATTGCGAGACTGCAATGGGATGCAATATGTGAGAATAAGTAAATGACTTCAAATAACCATTTCCATAAGGGTAATTATTGAAACTACAAGATTCTTTGTTGTAGTGACCCAAGACAAAATGGCTATAGAAGGATGCAAATTTTTTTTACACACAATTGGGAATGTGGCCACTGTTAGTTTATAACAAAGCAGTTAGCATAATCTGTGTTATGAATAACTAAAAAAAAAACCAGCGTTACTCCTTCACATACAGGTGTTAACCTGCTCCACAGCATACTTTGCCTAATTATTAGTCTAATGATTAATCCACCCTAGCTGCTTCCATAAATAGATGTAGTGGCAGCAACTAGCGGCACTCCAGACTAAATCTAGATATAAAGGGCTGCCATCTGGCCCACCAGTTGTTAATCATAAACTCTTCCCCCTTCTGCTTGTTTTGGCACATTGTCTCAGTTCACTCACCTGCCAACTTTCTTTTTCCACAGCACCAGTCTTGTGTTGTCACTTTTAAAACATGAATCTGCTTTATACCAATACAGTCTGAAGCTCACTCTACCCCTTTATTTATTTACTGTACTTATACCCCGCCCTTCTCACTCCCAAAGGGGGACTCGGAACAGCTTACAAACTATGGCAATAATTCAATGCCAGATTCAGACAATAATCGTATCAGTAAAACACAATATTATAAAACTGTAAAAACATATACATATCAATTAAAATAGTCTTTCAAATGATTAAAACATATCAAACATGTCAAAGGTCTAGTACCAACTGAGCTTTGTAAACATTGAACCAATCGCTTTGCCGTTCTTCTGTCATACTTATGGGTCATAGTAATCTCCAAAGGCTTGCTTAAATAGCCAGGAATTAAGAGTCTTCCTGAAGCTTAAGAGCAAGGGGAGCTTTTCTGATGTCACTGAGGAGGGAGTTCTACAGCTGCGGGGCCACCACCGAGAAGGCCATGTCTCTCGCCATTACTGTTTATTCTATGCCTTGGAAGTGTAACATTTTTGGACTACATAGCCAGAACTTCCAAGTCTGACTAGGGGCCCATCTACACAAGCCACATATGTCAGTGGGGTACACGGATCAGTGGTAGGGCAGTCCACACAGCTAAGCTGATCTGGCGTCTGGCAAGTCTCCACACTGCATGGATGGAGTGCCGGAATGATGCAGGAAAGGCAAGAGAGAAGCACCCCCTCCATTCCCCACTCCTTTTTCTGATTGCTTCGGCACTTCATCCAGCATCAGTAGATTTGACCAACTATGATCACTGGCAGCCAAGCATATGTGGGGGGTGGGTGGTACGTGCCATTTCCTGTCCCTGAGCTGCCTGAGCCAGGGGAAAAAGATATGATCTTGTGAACAGCCATGACCATTTCCAAATAGGAAGCAGACCAACTGTTCACATGCCACAAAGTGCAGGGAAGCTCCAAAGCTTCTCACAACTTTTTTATGGGAGAGAATGTCATGTTAAGTGCCATTGGTAGATTTTAGGACAATTGGAACCTGTCCATCTGTGAATGCCATAGAGTTCATTCACCCCTACCTAGACTCATTTGGTAGATGGGCCCACAGGGGGCTCTTCAAGACAATTCAGCCTAACACCTGGATATCTTTTACTTTAGAGACTGCAAGCATGGTTTATAATATACATCAAGCATCCACTCTGTAACTGACATAAGATCCTTTTGTCACCAAGGCCTACTACAACATGAACATATTATGGTGGTTTTCTAGTTAGGTGATAGAATGGTGAGAGATTAATAATAACAGACACTTCCCAACTCCAAGAAGCATTTTCCTAAACAATTGAGTACTATCAGCTAAACAGATCCACACTTGAAAAATCACATCAGTGGCACCAACCTCAAAGCCAGCCTCTTTCCATGAAGGCAATCTGTTGCTATAGCACCCAATGGCCATCCATCCTTTGCTTACAGATAGAATCCATTTGAGTACACTGTCAAAGAGCACATACTGTTGTTTGCCTACTGTGTCTTCAAAACCACATTCTTCAGTAACATGAAGCAAAGGAGAAGACAGCCTTTTTCATCTTCCATGTGACAGCTTTTCTAATAATTAAAGATTCCTATATAATTGCTTCTTAACTGTTCCTTTTCCAGTGTATACATCACAAGCCCACCTGCTTAGGATTTTCGACAGAAGACTTGATTGTCTTCCAATCTTCCAAAAACTTGATTGGAAGACCGTCAAGTCCTTGTTATTCTCCATTGGACCCACACATACTCACTCTCTATCATATGCAAACACACAAACAACTATGCTAGAGTCAACAATAGCTTTTACCAGTAATGTATTTGTATTACAAATAATTCTATTAACTTTGAGGACTAATGCGGTCATCACGAATAGTCAAGACGGATTTATCAAAAACAAGTCATGCCAGACTAATCTGATCTCTTTTTTCGATAGAGTTACAAGCTGGGTAGATACAGGGAATGCTATGGATGTAGCATATCTGGACTTCAGTAAGGTTTTCAACAAGGTCCCCCATGACCTTCTGGCAAACAAACTAGTCCAATATGGGCTAGGCAAAACTATCGTTAGGTGGATCTGTAATTGGTTAAGCAGACAAACCCAGAGGGTGCTCACCACTGCTTCCTCTTTATTCTGGAAAGAAGTGGCGAGTGGAGTGCCGTAGGGTTCTGTCCTGGGCCCGGTCCTGTTCAACATCTTTATTAATGACTTAGATGAAGGGTTAGAAGGCATGATCATCAAGTTTGCAGATGACACCAAATTGGGAGGGATAGCCAATACTCCAGAAGACAGGAGCAGAATTCAAAACGACCTTAACAGATTAGAGAGATGGGCCAAAACTAACAAAATGAAGTTCAACAGTGACAAATGCAAGATACTCCACTTAGGCAGAAAAAAATGAAATGCAAAGATACAGAATGGGGGATGCATGGCCCGAGAGCAGTACATGTGAAAAAGATCTTGGAGTCCTTGTGCACAACAAGTTAAACATGAGCCAACAAAAGCAAAAAAGGCCAATGGGATTTTGGCGTGCATTAATAGGAGCATAGTGTTTAGATCCAGGGAAGTCATGCTACCCCTCTATTCTGCCTAGGTTAGACCACATCTGGAATATTGTGTCCAATTCTGGGCACCACAATTTAAGAGAGATATGGACAGGCTAGAATGTGTCCAGAGGAGGGCGACCAAAATGATCAGGGGGCTGGAGAATAAGCCCTATGAGGAATGGCTTAAAGAGCTGGGCATGTTTAGCCTGAAGAAGAGAAGGCTGAGAGGAGATATGATAGCCATGTACAAGTATGTGAGGAAAAAGTCAAAGGGAGGAGGGAGCAAGCTAGGACGTGGAGACTAGGACGTGGAACAATGGCTTCAAACTACAAGAAAGGAGATTCCATCTGAACATTAGGAAGAATTTCCTGACTGCGAGAGCTGTTCAGCAGTGGAACTCTCTGCCCTGGAGTGTGGTGGAGGGTCTTTCTTTGGAAGCTTTTAAACAGAGGCTGGATGGCCATCTGTCGGGGGTGCTTTGAATGCAGTTTTCCTGCTTCTTGGCAGGGGGTTGGACTGGATGGCCCATGAGGTCTCTTCCAACTCTATGATTCTATGACTAGATGCTTTTCTATGTCCAATTGAATAATATTTAAATAGCTTTAGTAACAACATGTGTATCTGGCATCTTATCAACCACACCACAAAGCTAACATGGAAATTCCATCAGAAATACATAGCTTGCCAAATAATATAATGAACTCAGCAGCAACCACATTGCAGGGTAACACAAAACCATTCACAGTGATGGAAGTCTATTTATATTCGCTAGTTTGTGTGGCTACAAAAAACTGTATAGCTTTCTTAAAATGTACATTTACAAAACAAAACTTACATTGAACACAGAGACCTCTCAAGACTGACAGCTCCCCCCCCCCCCCTTTAAGTGCTTTGAACAAATAGCTTGGGGACACATTTTTGAACTATATTCTTTCCACAGCCTGCGCATATCTTGACTCCATCTCAAAAGGAAACACTCTCAAGTAATAACAGTAATGAAAGCCTTTTTTATTTTCATCAGCACTCAAAGTAAAAGGCACAAACACCAATGATTACTAGGGAGGGAGGTGATTCCATCTGCAGAACAAAAATTACAGGACAGGGCATTAAATATGCATTCTCGGGATTGTTCAATTATAGGACTGCCCTGTAAATATGGTCTGAGAGTATCTATTTCAGTTTTACATTTTGGAATGTAATAATAGAGAATGTCCTGAACTGAATGAACTGAAAAAAGAACTGGTGACCTTTTGGCAAAATAAAGAAAAGCCTTTCAATAAAACACAGAGCTTTTTCACATATTTGCATGCATCTGTGCCCTTTTTCCATTTAATGAAGTGAGTGGAAAGAGCATGTTGGTAAGACAAAAATTATTGTAAAGGTTGAGTCCATAAATAAAAAAACAAGAACCTTTTATTTAAAACACACACAAAATAAAATCCTTTTTCTCTGTATTTATATAAAATGTTTCAAGAGGGCCATAAGATGTTAAGGTTTAACAACAGTGCTTTTGTGACTAGCTGGTTGTTATAATTTATAAGGATTCAGAAATAATCACCTCATTAAGACTGTAGTACTGGAACCCACGACAGTTTAAAATCACACTCATTTTTAAAATTATGGTAATGATGGTAAGTGTTCACTACTTAGCAAAAGAGCAAATCTACTGCACAAATTTCCATTCCAAGACTGGGCAGGATCTTGGGACTAGACCCAGGTCAATTACAACCTCAACACTTGAATGGATGGGCCAATGGTCTGATTCAGAACACAGCCTCTTCCAATATTCCTTTCCAAGTTCAGCTACTATTTTTATTTCTTACTAGCTTGGGGACCCAGAGATGCCCAGGTTATTTGAAAAGGGCATGGTTTGTTTAGTGGTGTTAGGTAATATTGGTTCGGTAATTTGTAGCTGTATTTTTTTTTTTACAAAAAAGTCAGTCTTTCCTTGTGTTTTTTTATGAATGCTCCCATTAGAAAATGCATAAAGATGTGGATTAACTGCAATCCCCAAAATCGTGGGCCATTCACCCCAAATCCCACCATGGCTATGTTGGGTCTGTGTGCCAGGTTTGGTCCAGATCTGATGTCGGCTGCATTCAGTGCTCTCTGGATAAGGGTGAGCTACAATGCCCAGATCCAAGGATAATCACCCCCAAACCCCACCTGTATGCACAGTTGGACATGTTGGGTCTGGATGCCAAGTTTGGTCCAGATCTGATGGTGACTGGGTTCAGTGTTCTCTGAAAAAGGGTGAACTACAACTCCTATATGCCAAGGTCTAACCCCCCCCCCCCCCAAAAAAAACCCCTCTGCAGTATGTTCAATTGGTCATGGGGCTTCTCTGTGCCAAGTTTGGTTCCGGTTCATTGTCTGTGGGGATCACAGTATCACTGGATGCATATGAACTACAACTCCCAAAATCAAGATCCATTCCCACAACCCCTGCAGTATTTTCAGGTCATCATAGGGCTTATCTGTGCCAAGTTTGGTCCCAGTCCATTGTCAATGAGGGTTACAGTTTCTCTGGATGCAGGTGAACTATAACTCCCATGAAGGTCAGTTTTCCCCAAATGCTTCCAGCATGTTCTGTTGGTCATGGGGAGTCTGTGTGCCAAAACATCTGGGGACCCACAAATTGAGAATCACTGAGCATATACAGTATACCCCAAGAGTTTGCAAGATAAAGTCAAATTGATCACCCAACTCTTCTACAATGTGCAATTGTATCTTCAACTAGCGTCATTAAACACTTTGCAGTTAAACTTGTTTTAGGGACCCTAATAATAATAATAATTTGTTTTTATCTCATTTTTTTGCAAATACACCCCCTTCCCGCTGAATTGTGTTATAAAGTTATAAAGTGGTGTACAACTCTGTAGCTGGGGAGTAGAAAATCTTGAGCTGCTGTTTCTGTAATAGATAATAAATATTCTTCACTTGTGCGGCCCTAACCTCACAGTACAAATGCAATCTCTTTGTACATGATCAAGTAAAATGGCTGTTGGGGCGGGTTTTTTAAAATGCAGAGACACTGCATATAACTTCGCGGGAGTGCCATTCCCATGAAATAGAAATGCAAATCCCTTATTAAATGATTTCTAACATTAAATGTCATTTTACAAATTTTAAGGGATTATGTTTGTAGAAATATACAGTACTTTCCAACTTGCTAGATGACCACACACTTTGTTTTTAGTCAGTGTGGTCATATTGAGGCATATTTTCCTCTCTGCTTTTAAACATTTCTACAGTGGGTTGTTGTAGGTTTTTCAGGCTATAGTGCCATGTTCTAGAAGCCATGTAGCCTGAAAAACCTACAACAACCCAGTGATTCTGGCCATGAAAGCCTTCAACAAAACAGGGGGATTGCAGAGGTACTGTATGTGAGAGGCAAATCAGGTGATTGTACTGCAAATCCCATCGTCTGTAGTCCATCCTCCCCCCAAACTGCACCAAGATGTATAGTGGATCACTGGGGGGTGTCTGTGTGCCAAGTTTGGTCCAGGTCCATCATAAATAAACATTTTTTCCAAACTTCCCACACAGAACTCCCATGACCAACAGATCTTTGGCAACCCCTCTGATGTCCCCTTGTGATGCCCCCAGGGTTCCTGACCCCCAGGTTGAGAAACACTGTACTAAATGGATTGGACACATGTCACTGCCATCACCAGACAACTACAGAGGTCCAGGCCATTATTATGCTGAACTTCCTCCTATAGTTTAGTTCCCTTCTTTGTATCCCTTCTCCCCCTTTAAGCTCTATTAATATTTTCTATATCATACTTGTTATCCCTTTTTGATATTCATTTTTCCTTTAGTCTGCTCTTTTAATATATTTTCAAATTTTATTAGATCTCTTCCCCAAGCTCATTCCTTTCTAATTTTTGAACAATTGGTCCAGTTGAACCCAATGGAGCCATGATATATTTAATTTACCTAGCATTTCCTTAATGTTATTCTTCTCCTTTATTTGTTCCATCCAACTTTCAATTTTGTTTAATTTCTTCCTTTTCAACTCTTTACCCATTACTCCTTAGGAAGTTCCTCCTCCATTATAACTGGCATTATTTTAGAATTCACTTTGATTAGGTATTTCTTATATTTGTTCCATATTATTAGTATATCTTTTAATGGTACATTTCCCATTTGATTACTTTCCCTTTTTTTTTGAGTATTCCATTTATTCAACTTTCGGTTCCCATGAGGCCACCCAAAAGACCAATACAGACCACACTCAGCACACACAGCCCCCATGACCCACTCTACGTCCTGGTGCAGTTCGGGAGGAGGATGGGCCATTGATGGGACTTGAAGTGCCTCTACTCACTTCCCAAGTCCGCTGCAACCTCATCCAATCACTGATCGAGACCAAACTTTTGTCTGCCTTCTCACGTCCCAGTGAGGTTTGGGGAGGAACTTGGATTGGGATTTGTAGTACTTTTTGTTCTTGTGGCCCCAACAAACACAGAGGAAGTCCACACTGCAAATTTTTAGAGGTATCATTCTAAATATAAATTTTTCTTTGGGTAGGATTTTCATTTTAAATAAGGCTATTCTGCCAAACCAAGATAGGTATGCATTGTCATATTCAACTAAATAAACATTTTAAAACATTATTGTTGTGTTTTGTCAGAACTTATTGTACTTTTTGCTTATTGCACTTCACATCACCCAATGAGAATTAACCTTATCAGCCTAGATTTATTCACCAAATGCTTGTTTGAATAAGGTCTTCAGTTGATGTTTGAATGATGTTAAGGGGGGGGGGGGTGCCATTTTGATCTTTCTAAGGAGAGTTATTCCAAAGCCTTGGGCGGACACTGAGAAAACCCTTCCCCTCGCCACTGCCAAATGTATTTGAGATGGTGGTGGAAGCGAGAGTAGGGGCTTCCCTGAGGACCTTAAGGTTCAGGTGGGTTGGTATGAAGAGGTGTGGTTAGATGGGTAAGTTGGATCTAAACTGTTTAGGACTTTCAAGGTTAAAATCAGCAACTTATTTTTTTATTTGTTCAGTCTTATATTCCGCCCTTCCTGGCCGGCTCGGGGCAGTTCACATACATATTAAAATGCACTGCAAAGCAGTGGTACATCATACAAACAACAAGAACAAGAAATAAAAGTTGCAAATAATGCAACGACAGTATAATAGACAGTTGCACTATCCAGGGGCTTCAATCGAAGGCAAGCCTGAACAACACAGTTTTGCAAGCCCTCCGGAATGGGATAAGCTCCACCATCGCCCGGACGTCGTCTGGCAGTGCGTTCCAGAGCATTGGGGCAGTGACTGAAAAGGCTTGTTGCCTTGTGCTGGAGAGATGGCAGGAGCGGACAGATGGTACCGCCAAAAGATTTCGCTCTTCCAAGTGCAGTGATCTCAGGGGAACGTATGGGGTGAGGCGGTCCCTCAGGTACACCGGCCCCAGACCATGTAAAGCCTTGAAGGTCAAAACCAACACCTTGAAGACAATTCGGTGCTCGATTGGAAGCCAGTGCAATTGCCACAAGATGGGCGTAATGTGTTCTCTTGCCGGCGCTCCCGCCAGCAAGCGAGCTGCAGCATTTTGTACCAGCTTAAGTTTCCGAATTGTCGACAATGGAAGGCCTATGTAGAGGCCGTTACAGTAGTCTAACCTTGAGATGACCATCGCTTGGATTACCGTGTCCCTGGACAGGTAGGGGGCCAGTCGTCTAGCCTGTCGCAGATGGAAAAAAGATGATTTGCTGACCGCAGAGACCTGAGCATCCATGGCCAGCAATGGGTCCAACTGAACCCCCAGGCTTTTTACCAAAGATGACGGGCTCAGCTGCTCGCCATCCAGGGTAGGCAACCGGCACTCATCCAGTCCAGGGTGACCAGTCCACAGGATCTCTGTCTTTGATGGATTCACCTTCAGCCGGCTGGAGCGCAGCCAAGCAGTCATGGCTTCAAGGCATTGCTGGAAACAATCGGGTACGGAGTCCGGCCTGCCGTCCATTCTCAGCACGAGCTGGGTGTCATCTGCGTACTGATAATACTCCAGACCAAAGTCGCGCACCAGCTGGGCCAGCGGCCGCATGTAGATGTTGAATAATAAAGGGGAGAGGATGGCCCCCTGGAGGACCCCACAAGTTAATGGGAGTCTCCCAGAGACCTCCTCCCCCCTCTCCACACGTTGTCCCCGGTCTTGGAGGAAGGAGGTTACCCATTTAAGGGCTACTTGAGGTTACTTGAATCGGGCTTGGAAACAAACTGGCAGCCAGTGGCAGCATCTGTATGTAATCTGGCTGCAGATCTTTGGTCTAGTTGAAGTTTCCGAGCACTCTTCAGGGACAGCCCAATATAGAGTGCACTACAGTAGTCTAAGTGGGATGTAACCAAAGTATGGGCCGCCATGGCCAGATCTGGCTTCTCGATGTGTTTTTTGTACTGTAATTCTGAACATAGTAATTTCTTACTACTATTTGAAATGTGTATGCTTTAACTTATATCTATCTATCTCTATCTATCTACTCATTCCCACACTGATCTAGATCTCAGCATTCAAAAATATCAATACTGCGTTTCATTGAATTTAAAGCAGCATTGAATCTAAGGTGCACCCTGTTTTTAAAGCCCATTAAACAAGAAAAATGTGTATTACAGTAAAAAAATGGTATTTTGAAATTGAAATTTAAGTTCTACTGTTAGGCCATTAGATATGTTTGTGCAACATCTACCTGTCCCACCTTTGGTCCACTGATATTTCTTAGGAGGCAAGGAAGTTCAAATTAGAACTTCAAGTGTGGTCTGCAAAATTATTTTATTACTCTGCTGCTTCTCTGGAAACAATATACCCTTTAGCCCATCTTAGGTGTCTGAGTTGCTAATTATATTGCAAGTTAGTTAATGAGCTTGGGCAACATTGGAATACTACCCAAAAAATTAAAAAAATTCTAAGAGTCTAGGACAAATATTAGCCCACTTAAAACTAAAAGCAAATATAAGAATACAGTGTTACACAGGTGTATCTCACTTTAAGGCACTTCACTTTAGAACACTTTGCTAATACAGCACTTTTTACTTACACAACACAATGCTGTTTTGTTACCTCACTCTGTCTGTTTGCACCTTTCGTGTACTTTGTTTTTCAGTTAGGTATTCTAGTGCTATTTCACACTTAATGAATGATCTTGTAAATATGTCTTTGGGATTTTATATGCCCTGGCAAGTGAAAAAAAGGTTGCAATTGGCTTTAAAGTGGTATTTGATTTAGGTCTGGAACTTAGTGCACCATATTAGTAAGGTAAGCCCTTACACTATAGGTTCACATCTCTATCTCATGTGTATATATGTGTCTTGAACACTCATAACATTTTAGTTCACAATGTTATCTTTTTCAAATAAACCAAGGCTGACACAAAATAATGAAAAAATATAATTTGATTCATTTTGGAAGCCAGGTCTAGCAGAACCAAGCTGTGGCGCAGCTAGTTAGTAGCCAGCTGCATTAAATCACTACTGACCATGGGGTCATGAGTTCAAAGCCAGCTCGATTTGGAGTAAGCTCCCGAACATTCATAGTCTAGCTTGCTGTCGACCTATGCAGCCCGAAAGACAGTTCTATCTGTCAAGTAGGAAATTTAGGTACCGCTTTATGCAGGGAGGTTAATTTAACGATGCCACAAAACCTTCCAGCAGAAGAATGAGGAAGTACTCCAGCAAAGGACTTGGTATCACAAGTGGATGGTGAAGCGGCCAGAATTGAGCATAACCTAATGAAGCCGGAAAAGCTGAAATGTTAAATGCCTCTGTGTCTGTCTATACATGTGGTATGTCTAAATAGCACTGAATGTTTGCCATGTATATGTGCATTGTAATCCACCCTGAGTCCCCTGCGGGGTGAAAAGGGCGGAATATAAACACTGTAAATAAATAAACAAACAAACAGCAGAGACCTGAATGGAATGCTCCAAGCAAAAAAGAGAAAAGAAACACAATGGAGGAACAGGGTGGCATATCACTGTAACAAATCTGAGAAGTATATGAAGCTTTCTTCCTGCATACGTTCTAGCAATTTGTGTACAAGGTAAAAATTAAAATACTGAAAATAGAACAAATGCTCTGAGATAATGTTGTTGGCGAATAGTAAATATAACCTCCTCTAAAAGGAGGTTATATTTCTCTAGTCTATTTCATCAATTTGATGTTGTTAAAACTCGTGCTCCAGTCAATAGGCACATATCTGAGATTTCCAAGACTGTTCAATTTTTTTTTAAGCCACTCATTGCTCAGGTTGCCTTTGAAAATATTTTTCAAAACTCCTTTTCCTCAAAAGATCATTTACATGTTTCACTACAGTATTATGAATCTCGGTGAGATAACTCAAGTGTGTCTATAATAACTTTAACTGCCATGGCTCAGTGCTATGGAATCATAAGACTTGTAGCTTTACAAGATCTTTAGCCTTTTCTGTGAAAGAGCACTGGTGACTCACTAAACAATACATTGCAGCTTTCTATAGTATAGCATTCCATGGCAGATAGTGGTGTCAAACTGCTTTAATTCTACAGTGTGAATGCACTCATAGATAGATTAAATGCTATCCAGAGAAAAGGCATGTGTCTATAAAACTTTCAACCGATTTTAAAGCATAAAAATATTTAAAAATATACAAAAAGGGAGAAGTTTTTAAAAATCATAAAAACAAGAAGATTTTTCCATAATGCAGTGCGGAAAAAGCTGACGCTTCACCTTCTACTTGTGACGCCAAGTTCTTTGATTGAGTACTTCCTCATTCTTCTGCATGCTCCTGGAAGGTTTTATGGCATCGTAAATTAGTTCAATTAGCCTTCCCGCATAAAGCGGTACCTAAATTTCCTACTTGACATTTGCAACTATCTTTTGGGCTGTATAGGTCAACAGCGAGCTAGACTATTAATTGTCGGGAGCTTACTCCAACCTGGGTTGGCTTTGAACTCATGATCTCTTGGTCAGTAGTGATTTAATGCAGCTGGCTACTAACTAGCTGCGCCACAACCCAGTTTCCTGCAGTCCTCCACTCTGTACAAAATACACTATTTCATGCTGGCTGTTACCTTTGTAATTTTTCCATTGCTATTATTCTCCATGCTATGTGCAAAACTGTTCAAGCATTCTTGGTAGGAAAATCCACCAGAATTTTTAATCTTCTACTGTAAAAGTGGGTGGGAGGGGATACAGCTAGGAAGGAGGTGGGGCTTTCTTTTTAAACATGACTTCAAAACAGTATGAATAATAACTGCCTTGAGGCAAATCCATTAATGATTAAAATAAACGTACAATTTAAAATTTAAATGGAACTTGTCAAAGTATTTTTGCTTTAATTATATCTGTTAGGAATGTATCTCTCTCATACAAGTCCTAAAAATAGAAATATATTTCTGTAAAAGACTGCAAAAAAAAATTCACTGCAATGACAACACAGATCTATTTGTTCCAGTGGCTCGGTTTGGATACAATAGGAATTATGATTTCTAGCCATAAGAATAAACCACAGAATTCCTTAGATTAATTTGTTTTCTCCCTTTTTCTTCAATTTTCCATGCATAAGAGAAGACTGAAAGCTTCCGCACTGAATGTTAAAATAAACTTGGGGAACAGTAATTTCTTTAAATTACAGCTAGTAGGAACAAGCCAGGATCAAATCATGGTTTCACAGCCTAGCTTATTCTTGAAGGGCTCTTTAAACAAACCATGGTTCCCTAAATTTTGATATCATGGAAACTGTTTAGTTGAAAACTAAAAGCAGAAATTCCACTGTACTCTGTATATGGAAACACACCATAAAACACACCACAATTCATTTCTTGAGTAATAAATCACAAGAACCATTTAAAATGAACCTGGTGTCTGATATTTTCAAACACTATTAAATTACATTTTAACCCCTCCCAAACCCCCCAAAATCCTGCATGTCACTTTGGCAGAAAGTATTATGTTCATTAAGCAGAAGCACAACTGATGACATTTATTATCAAAATGATGTTTGCTTTGAAATAATATTTCTTCTTCGAGAGCTCTGTGAATGCACACTTATGAAGTTTGCGCACCAGCGCGGGCTTCCAACGGAATTTTAACCCCTCCCAAACCCCCCAAAATCCTGCATGTCACTTTGGCAGAAAGTATTATGTTCATTAAGCAGAAGCACAAACTGATGACATTTATTATCAAAATGATGTTTGCTTTGAAATAATATTTTATGAATTACAAGCTTGTAATATAGTGAGATGTTGCATACATATCTGGTGAAGTTTGAAGATGAGTACATGAGTGTATCATAGACCTACTACTTACTAGTCCAAAAATGTTAACAGTATATTTCTTATGAATTTATGTTGAGACACAAATAGAACAGAAACGTGTGGGCTTTTAAAAAATCCTTTAGTTTTTGAACTACAGTGTATGAAGTTCAGAGATCAAAAAATGAAGTACAGTGTATGAAGTCCAAAAATGAAGTCCATTTTTGTAGATGGACTGTTTCTCCCCAGTAAGCCATAATAAAACAGACCCACAGACTTATGCCTTTTCAGCTTATTCACAAGAGTCAGGCTATGTATGAATAAAAGGCGGGGATCAAAGTGAGTAACGCAGCTGCTTCATCAGCATAACCAGGAAAGAACTAATTAAAAGGAGGGGCTGAGCAATAATGAATAAGATTAAAAGAAACAATCACAGAGTTTGGAGAGAAGAGTTCTAGGGCTATGAAGGCAGGAGCACTGAGTTAAGAGGAGGGTTTGTATAGTAATTGAAAAAAGATCAGTATAAATGTGGGTCATTCATTTCTTTTAGTTTTAATATTGTTAAGTAAAGAGGTCAGCTCACATGAGGGTTGGTTTATTAAAAAAATCTAATTTTAAGCCCACCTCTCTTTGTTCTGTTGCCTGAAAGGCGACCCCTTTAACCTCACTGTTTCCAGGAGAGCCTGCAAACCACATATTTGATAAAAGCGAGTATGAGACCGATTGAATAGAAGCATTAACTGCAGTTATTAAGACTCACTCTATAGTGGAGTTCTGTCGGGGGCTGCATGACTCCTAATATCCCCAAATCAGACAAAATGCAACTTTCCTTCCAGGAAACTTTCATCTTTGCTGTAAGGAACCAACTGCAAATTTAGTGCTACATGTGAAAACTCATCCCTTGTATTACAAAAGAACAAAGGGGACAAAAACTGAAAAGAAAAAAATAGCCATCAAAACATAAAAGCAAATTAGAACAGATTAAACAGCTGAACACTTAGGTGATCCCTCATTGTCCAAATATGACGGCCTTCCAAGTGTAGTGTCTTGGCGGTAGATATGTAGATGACTGTAGAGCCCTATTATTGACCCGCATGTTCTTCCACAGTGAGGACATTGGTTTTCCAGGTGGAAGGTGATCCTGGTCAGGGATGGCTTGACACACCTTTCTCGTGGTACATTTTTCTCTTTCATCCTTCATTTGTGCCTCTTCAAATTCCACAGCACTGCTAGTCACAGCTGGCCTCCAGTTAGAGCACTCAAGGGACAAGGCTTTCCAGTTCTTGGTGTCTATGCCACACTTTTTAAGGTTAGTTTTGAGCCCATCTTTAAATCTCTTTTCCTGTCCACCAACATTCTGTTTTCCATTCTTGAGTTGGGAGTAGAGTAACTGCTTTGGGAGATGGTGATTGGGAATTTGGACAACATGTCCAGTCCAAGGGAGTTGATGATGTAGGAGCATCAGTTCAATGATGGTGGTCTTTATTCTTCCAGCACACTGTCATTTGTCCTCCTGTCTTCCTAAGAGGCAATACTGATGGAATTGTTCCAGGAGTTGAGTGTGACGTCTGTAGACAGTTCACGTTTCGCAGGTATATAACAGGTGTATGCATTAAACACAAGTTCTAAATATATTTTTTCAGAGCATGTCAACAAATGAGATGCAAGAGCTCACTAATTTTCCAAGGTCTTGGTGCCACCATCAAGGAGAATCTGTAGAACACAGTACAGACTTTCTTCCAACCTTTTCTGTTTTCCTAATTATCTAATTAACCATTTGTTAGTAAATAGAAATTAAAGGGATGCACAACTGGTATTATGTCAAGATAAGATGTTTTCATTTTTGTAACTATATGGTGTACTTCCACTGGATCCCACTGGTTCTCACAGAACTAGTGACGCTTTTCCCAGCCGTCCCCCACGTTCTCCCACTGCAGACCTACACTATTTATTTTAAAGGTTGACATACTACTCCTTTTACCAAGAGTTCATCTGTTTCCTTGTTATTCAGAGGGGGAAGAAAATTTGCATCAAGTTTTTTCCAACAGTTTATACTTTTACAAATTTCCTCTTAATTATTTTTTTTGATAAATTATGATTTTTTTAGGAACAGGTTTCTCTAATTTTATTTGGCATGGCTTTTTTGTAGTCCAAAGTACTATCACAAAACACTTCCATTCTAGGCTTTCTTGGTTTTTATGAGATTCACTGAATTCTTTGGACAAACAGAATAGGGATACCTCACCACAATTTGAAATAGGTAAGTTACTACAGGGCAGGGAAAATTGTGACCCATGGACCCACATACCTCAAACAACATTTTTGTGATCCTCAACCTTAAGAACTAACATAATTTTCTTGTCACTACCCAGCACTCCCCTAATCTGACAAAACCTCAAGTGTCAAAAATCAAATTGAATACATACACATTTGGTGCCATTTTCTAGACTGGCCCAGTGAGATAGGGGAATAAATGCTTGCTAGGCCCAGCTGAGTTTCTGTCACATTTAAGGATATAATTTCCAGATGTTCATGAAATCCAGAATCAAATTTCCTGACTGTAACACAAATTTATTTATTATTTATTTATTTATTAAGTTCGGCTTAATATACCGCTCTCTCTGGCGCCCAGAGCGGTTCACAAGTTTGTGCAAATAAAACAAGTAAAATACATTAAAATACAGTAAAACAATTAAAACACCCGAGTTAAAACAAATTGCCAGCCAATAGAATAGTGATAAGTAGTATCTAATTGGTTCTTACACATGTGGCTGTTGGATTTTCACTTGTGAACTAAAACATTCAGAATATCACATAAGGGAGTGCCATAAGTTGACAGATGACTTGAAAGGAGATGCATTCACAATACCTGCCACATATTTCCAGCTTCACTGACTCCTCCCTTCACTCCTAACGAGTAAGCTGTGGTATGTCTTCAAGATGATTCTGATTTATGGCGACCCTATAATGATTCTAACTTCAAGTTTTCATGGCAGAATGTGTTCAGAGAGGGTTTGCCAGGGCCTTCATTTGTGGTGAGAGAGTATGATTTGCCCAAGCTCACCCAATGGGTTTCCAAGGCTGAGTGGGGATTCCAGCCCTGGTCTCCCAGCATTCTAATCCAACACTCAAAGCACATTGGCACTCGTTAAGCATAGACACATATCCTTTTGCGTGAAAGTAATTGCGTAAGCTGTAGAAATGTTTTGTTGAAGGCTTTCATGGCCAGAATCACTGAGTTGTTGTAGGTTTTTCGGGCTACATGGCTTCTAGAACATGGCACTATAGCCTGAAAAACCTACAACAACCCACTGTAGAAATGTTTAAAAGCAGAAAGGAAAATATGCCTCAATATGACCACACTGACTAAAAACAAAGTGTGTGGTCCTCTAGCAAGTTGGAAACTACTGTATATTTCTACAAATATAATCCCTTTAAGTTTGTAAAATGACATTTAATGTTAGAAATCATTTAATAAGGGATTTGCATTTCTATTTCATGGGAATGGCACTCCCGCGAAGTGATATGCTGTGTCTCTGCATTAAAAAAAAACCCACCCCAACAGCCATTTTACTTGATCATGTACAAAGAGATTGCATTTGTACTGTGAGGTTAGGGCCGCACAAGTGAAGAATATCTATTACAGAAACAGCAGCTATGCTGGATATTTGCTTTTCTCTCATTTTTGCAAATGCACTCCCTTCCCGCTGAATTGTGTTATAAAGTTATAAAGTGGTGTACAACTCTGTAGCTGGGGAGTATAGATTTTATACTCCAGGTTCTCAGCCCCAGACAGTCTGATCTGATAAAACTCTGAAACTTACAGTAGCCCATTATATGGACAAACTATTCATTTTATATTCACCTCCTTGTCATGTCAGTGCAGAGGTCATCTAAAGAGAAGGCCTAATTAATCAAGCTGTCAGAGCCAATGAGGAGGAGCATGTTAATAGGACTTTTATTTCACCCAGGAAAGCAGAGCTTGACAGGAGCCAGAAAATATAGCCTTGGTGTTGCTGTTTATTAGCAATGCTGAGATCACTAGTAATGAGAGCCAAACAGCACATGCTTGATAAAGTGCTGGGTGTCAGGAGCCAGCAGCAACCAGAAATTAGACTGACAAGAAGCAAGACTCCTGTAATATTGATAGCTGATAAATGGAAGTCAAGGTCCAAACACACAGGGAGATTAAAGTACACAACGAAATGCAAAAGGGAAAGGGAAAGAGAATAAGAGCTCAAGGTAAATCTCATTTCCCTTCCAAAACATAAATGCAATCCCTTTTTTTACTATAATGTAATTTGTATTTTTTTTTCTGTATCAGGGCAGAAAGATCTCAAGGTAAATGGTTCAGATCCTAGCATCCTGAGACTAAATACATTGGTCACATATGATGACTACAAAGGTGTGGAATAGTTCGTGTGACACTGTTTGTGGCTCTTCTGAAGCAACACAGGGTCTTTCTACACATGCTGTAAAACCTGGAAGTAACCTGCTTAAAAGGGGGCGGGGGCAGCTAAATGATATCTAGCCATAGTGCAAGAGGGATAGGGTTAAGAGGTAAAAAGCACGTGTTAAAAAGGTGTGCTCAAAATCCAATTCAGTCTGAAAAAAGCACACCTTCGCATGACTGTATATCCCTGCAGTCCCTGCAGGGGAGGTTTCCTTCCCTCCCTCATGCGTAGACTGCTCCAGCGCACGTGTGCTTTTTAAAAGCCTGAAACAGCTAATCAGGCTGTCAAACGGGCATGCAGGTGGTTCAAAGGAAGTACAACTAGAGAGCAATCAGAACACTCTGAAACTCTTTATTTTATACTTTATAATTTTGAAGAGAGGTTGAATTAAGAATTGGGGGAAGAGAGAGATCCAATGGAAGGTTGTTTGTTTTCACTCAGTTATGTGCTGAACCTCATATGCACACATGCAAATCTGCTTGTGTTTATATTAAGATATTCGCATGTACATATGTATGGTCCAGCACATAATGGAGTTAATTTTTTATTCTAAAAACCTGCCAGTTGTCCCCTGTCCACCCTCCATCTTGATCTGCTACAGAGGAAGTCAGTGGACCATATCCTAGGACTAACAGGTCTGTATGGGGGACCTGCTGTCAGGCCCCAGGATTTTTTAACTCAGATTTTGGCACTGTCTGGAAGTGCCCATAAACACAGTTTGGGGAAACTATCAGAACACTAACACATTAAAATGCCTTTGAACATAACTAGCAATGACAGTATTAATCCAAAATGTAACTTTTTCAAGTTCTGACTACAAGTCTAGGTAAATGTATAATAGCTAAAATATTTGGCAGTATAACAAAGAGACAGGACACATTTCAGTACACATACCTAGAATACTCTTTGTAATACCCATTGAGTTGGAGATGAAACAGCACCAATCAAATGAGTCTGATGACATAAAGCATTTTCAAAAGTATGCTTAGAATTTTAAACCAATTTTTAACCAACACTTGAGATTAACCTGCAGTTACTCTGGAATTTATAATACCTGAAATGTTTTATCTTAGCTACTAAATGTGTAACTGTGATGGAAATGAAGACAGTTGATGGGTGATATAACTAAACAGAAAATGTATCACATTTTGTGATTCTTCTGTTAACTGCACAATTTATATTCCAAACTACAGCACTGGTTTGGAGAGATTACAATGAGCATTATCTGAAGCTTTTAAATTTCATAATTTATATATGAGGATGATTTAATGTCCTTTATTAATGTGCTTCAAAGCCCAGAATCACACCTTGGAAAACGGAGAATCTCTTACAGTTACTTGCTTTGTTTCTCAACTTTTGTACAAACGATTTTGTTTTAATGTTTTGCATTTTGTTTTCCTAAATACCCTAAAGGAAACATATCCTCTCTGATCTTGGAAGCTAAGTAAGGTAGGGCCTGGCTAATGTTTGATGGGTGACTACTAACATACCAGTTGCTATAGGCTATATTTCAGAGGGAGAAATTGGCAAACCACCTCTGAGTATTCCCTGCCTAAGAAAATGCTATGAAAGTCATGGGGTTGCCATAAGTCGAGAGGTGACTTGAAGGCACATACACACACAATCACTGGAAGAAAAGTGAGATATAAATCAGTTTTAAAATTGTGGTTTACACAATTAAATAAAACAGCATTCTCCTTTATAAAAATATGACTAAATAGCAATGAAAAATATGGGGAGAGGGAGAAGAAGAAAAATAGGATAACAAGGAGATTATTTTCTTTGTGGTCTTATGTTTCAATGTTGGTTTTGTGGGATCTTATTATGTTGATTTATTGACAACTTTAACTTGCCACAGGAGAATAAACTATCCTAAAAGGCATTTTAAAACTACTAGGTAAGAATAAAATAAAAGCAAATATATTTGGAAGCTCGGAAGTGGAAAAATACAATGAAAAATGCATTGGAAGAGGGCAATTTATGGTTTGCAAAATGAAAACAGAGACTGACACTGGTAGAAGGCCAGAGAAACAACACTGTGCTTATCCTTACATTTTAAAAAGTGCATTGGAGCTCCTTTAAAATCCCACTTGTTTAGTCATCGAAATGATGGGCATGGTAAATGGACTTAGCAGCAGAGTATCAGAAACAAACAAAAACATCAAGATGTAGCAAGGGAAAGCCAGAAGGAAATAGATTACATTAATCATAATAAGAAATAATAGGTGCATCAACCAGCATTTGGGGGGAGGTAAAAAAGGAGTCATTTAAAAATATTATAGGGAGAAAAATAATACAAGAGAGACATGTTATAATGATACATGCTGGTATAAAAGAGAAACTGCTGCTTCTTCAATTTGTTAAAGCAGGGCTGTCCAACTGGCAGCCCGCGGGCCCTATACGGCCCCAAACCCCTTCCCCACGGCCCCCTACCCTCCTGCAAGATATCTGCTTTTTAAGATGTTTAAAAATATTTTTAAAATATTTTTTGGAATATTTTTTTGCGGTGGGGGGGGGAGGGGAGGGGCAGGGAGGAGGAGCAGGCTCCCTTCCTCCTCCTCTTACTTCCCTCCCTCCCCCCTCTCCCTCCTTCTCTCTCTCTTTCCCCCTTTCATTCCTTCCCCCTTCCACCACCTGAAAGAAAGAGGGAAGGAGAGAGTGCACCGAGCGAGAGGGGGCGTGGCCAGAGCAAAAAAGGGGTGGGCCGAGTTCGGAGCGCGGGGGGGTGTGCTCATCCATTCCCTTTCCGGCTTCCACCTCTTCTGAGGATTCGTGCCAAGTTTGGTCCTGATCCATCATTATTTGAGTCCACAGTGCTCTCTGGATGGAGGAGAACTACAACTCCCAAACTCAAGGTTCAGTACTTTCTGTTGCTCTCAGAGAGTTTAGGTTTGATTCAACATGGCTGAGGAATGCTTTGATTGTATTTTCCCCTTATGGCAGAAGGAGGTTGGATGGCCCTTGGAGTCTCCTATTCTAGAACCCATTATTATTTATTAGCATCATCATCAGAGGCAGAATGGCCATCTGTGAGGAATGCTTTGGTTGTGTTTTCCCCTTATGGCAGAAGGAGATTGGACTGGATGGCCCTTGGAGGTCTCCTATTCTAGGAACCCATTGTAATTATTATTATTATCATCATCAGAGGCTGAATGGTCATCTGTGAGGAATGCTTTGATTGTGTTTTCCCTTATGGCAGAAGGAGGTAGGACTGGATGGCCCTTGGAGGTCTCCTATTCTAGGAACCCATTGTAATTATTATTATTATTATCATCATCATCAGAGGCTGAATGGCCATCTGTGAGGAATGCTTTGATTGTGTTTTCCCCTTATGGCAGAAGGAGATTGGACTGGATGGCCCTTGGAGGTCTCTATTCTAGGAACCCATTGTAATTATCATCATCATCATCATCATCATCAGAGGCTGAATGGCCATCTGTGAGGAAAGCTTTGATTGTATTTCCCCTTATGGCAGAAGGAGATTGGACTGGATGTCCCTTGGAGGTCTCCTACTCCAGGAACCCGTTGTTGTTGTTATTATTATTATTAGCAGAGGCAGAATGAATATTATGCCTTATCATTCAGGGTTATCGGCCTGTGTGGAAGGGCCTTGGCTTCTTATTTGACTTCCTTTCCACACATCTGAATAAAATTCCATGTTATTTGCTTTAAACCAGATTATATGAGTGTGGACTCCGATAATCCAGTTCAAAGCAGGTATTCTGGGTTATATGGCTGTGTGGAAGGGCCCTGAGTCCACACTGCAATATAATCCAGTTCAAAGCAGGTTTTGTGGGGTTTCCTGCCTGGATATTCTGAGTTATATGGCTGTGTGAAGGGCCCTGAGTCCACACTGCAATATAATCCAGTTCAAAGCAGGGACTGGGACTTGAGACTGGGATTTTGGTGTTCATCTCTATCTCCAAGTCAAAGCTCCGGTGTCCTCCACAGACACCTCCAAGGCGGGGAGAGGGCGGAGCCGGGGGGGGGGGCGGGGCGGGCAGGGGTGGAGCCGGGGAGGGGGCGGAGCCAGGGGCGGAGGCAGACCCTTCGGCCCCCCAGGTCATCAGTAACCGGAATTCCGGCCACAGGTCCGGTAGAAGTTGGACAGCCCTGTGTTAAAGCAAAGGAAATTGATTCATTTCAGGGCATTTTAAAGGTGGTGAGTATGTCCCAGGATTTTAACCTTGTAGAGGAGGAACGATGAAAATGGCTGTGTATTTTGATAAAGGTCCGTATATAGGACCATGTGTTATCATAAATGGAAAAAAAGATTTTAAAAGATAACCCAGAAAAGAAAAGAAAGAGATAAGGAGGGAGATCCTAAGGAAACCAACATTCCCACTTAGAGGAACTCATGAAAGATCAGCAACCACAGAGAAGGAAGAACTACCAGATGAGGCACCTTAAGCAATTCAGCGAGGAGGAAGATAATCAGACCTGAAATCCTAAAGTAGGGAAAGAAGGCAAGTGATCAAGAGTATTCAGAGAAGCAAATAAATTCAGAAGAATGGGACTACACTAGAGACCCTTATTACCAGGAAGGGAAGTGCTGGAGAGGGCAAACCTTTGCATATGAAAAGAAACTTTGAAATGATTGAAAAGAGGTCATGGTCGGTGAAGAAGGGTCACTCAGTGGTTTATGGCTTGTGGCCACAGGTTTTTATATATATCTAAAGTATCTCATTATTAAAGTTTTCAGCAAGGGACAGTTTTTAAATTTTTATTTCTGTCTTCTATTTAGTTATAAGGATTTTGATTTAAAAGTGTATTTCATGGCTTTTGACTATGGTGACTCAGCTAAAAGCCACTAGATTTGATCCATAAGGAAAGAGGCACTTTTAGGCTGTTCCTTTACCCAGGAGTAGCACAGCTGAATTAAACGGGGCTTGTTTTTTAAGCAGACTTAATATGTGATTGAACTAGATATATTATCTCATTCTTTGCAAGTAGGTGATTTTCCATGAACACACCCAAGCCGTCAGCAAGTTAAAAACCAATTGAGTGCTGCTGAACTTGACCTAGCTGAACCCTATCTGACATTTAAAAAAAACCCAAAGACTCTTCTGACATCTTAAAGACTAACAGATTTTATTTCATGTAAAGAAAATACAATTTTCTCTGACGGCTACCCATTTCATCCAATGTCTTGCAATAGTGGATGTGCAGGGGAAGGGATTTAAAACACAGAAACCATAGCGGCCACTACCTAAACTCAAGTCACTGACTAATAGTTGGCAGTAAATACGTGGGAGTAAAAAAAATATCAGTAAATACATGGGAGGATGGGCTGGCTTTCTCACGTTGCATTCCTTTCAATAACAGGCAAAGAGCTTTTTATTCAGACACATTTGTGGCCATTAATGGGTTGCTGCAAAAAAAACCCGTCTATCAACTGGAGGTGTTGTAACGCACAGCCCAGGTTAAATTATTAAACTTTTATTTCATAGTTTGGTATTAATAGGGTAGACAGTTGATTTCACTGTTTTTTAAATTGCTCTTTAACGTTTTTAGCTTACTGTAATTAAGCTGCAAAAAGCTACCTTGGGTCCTACATTCAGGGAAAGGTAGGATGTCATTAAATAAAATAAAGAAATAATATTTTGATGGAGGGTTAGGGACAAAGGCTTTTAATCACAGTATATGTATTAAATAGCTAATCTACGCCTCATATAACTAAAAGCACTCATAAAATAGCTACTAAATGTATGTCCCTCTTTAATGCTGGATGTACTGATGTGAATTAATTTTGCCTGAAATATAAGATGGATGACAGATATATACACAACACTCTTAAGAATTTCCATTAATATAAATAGTAATCACAACTTCAACGCTCCCACTATTATGCCCAGGGAAGAATCCCTTCTTGTGAATACAACTGTCCTTCTGATCACAAAATAACTACGGTGGATTCCACCAACAAGAAAGTAAGTACTTATTTAAGGATCATTTTATGTGTCGTCGTCCCCCCCCCCTATTTTTGAAAGATTTGTGACATTATAAAAGTATAATTTCAAATTTTATGGAAAAATTAGTGTGTTGACAACATCCACTTCCTATTGGTCCAGAGGATTTTATTTATTTACTTTATTTATACCCCGCCTGTCTTCCCCTCATGGAACTCAAGGCAACTTACAACTCTGGTACAATTCAATACCGGTAAAATACAGTAAGTCTGCAAACTTTGTGTTTGTTTTTGTGTGTGTTTTGTTTGTTTGTTTGTTTTTATTGCAATACAATAAATAACAGTAAAAACAATATGCCCCCTCCATTAAAACAGTTAATAATTTGTCAATAAATGCATTAAAACAGTAAACAGACTAAAACATGTAAAGTTCCAATTGTCCAACTCTATCTCTAGTAAAGCTAGAGATCTTAAATTTAACAATGCTCTTTTGGATGAAGCCAGGTTCATTTATTCCTCCTTTTATATTCAGGACAAGCAAAATGTGGGTTTAGCTACCACTTTGGGAATCTGCATGAGTTTTATAGACACACATCTGAAGGTAAGAAGAGGCCTCCCAATTCACAAAAACTATCCACATGCTATGGGTCAAGAAACACAAATCCCGAGGAGAGACATGATTTGCAGATTTTATATGATTTAATGCTCAGCCTGTCTTCAACATTTTGCTTTATTTCCTGAGAACCATCTATTCTATCTAGAATCATTTTCAAGATGATACCTGCTTTCTTCTTCTTTCATAAACCTTACTGATTGGATCATGATGTCAACCGAAACGGAGATTGACTAAAGAGTGAGGCAGGCATAATGGCCCCATCTGCATGCTATCTATACATCATGTAGATATTTCCAACAGAAAAGCCTGTCAAGAACATTCCTGAAATCTGGAGTCCTAAACAATCAGGATTTTAGCTGGCAGGCTTCCACTCTTCAGACATGCCCTCAAGACATGGGTGTGTTATAGTTGGAGCTGCAGAACATGGAATACTGTGAGGAGTCAGCATGTGATTCCCCATTTTCTTTCCTTCAATGTCAATCAGAAGGAATCTTAATGAGAACAAAAACCAATTGTGTCTTGATTATTTATTAATACTTATGTACTGAAATATTTATAATCTGATCTATATCAAAAAACTGAGGTCTTGAGGTGTAGGTTATATAGTACTGAGGTGGAAAGAAACTAGTAGATAAGCTTTTTTCCCCTTCTGTTTATATGAAGATAGGTAACTTGTCGTGTGGACATGGTTCTGGGGTTTTTTAATATCTTTCCATCAATTGATTTCTGAACTGCTCCCAAATGCAGACAATAAATAATTTATCTGCTGGTTTGTTTCAGTGGTCAGTAAAACAGACCAAATATTTTATACCCCAACTCGATAAGCAATTTGTATTAATCTTAGTAGGAAAAGGTTGACATGCCCTTCAAAAAATATTGCTAAATTGTGTCTTAAAACTATTTCTTTAGCTCTGCAGGAACAGTTCAATTCATTCAGAAAGGAACCTGCACCTTAACCTAATGACATTACTCTAAGAACCTTATTTACAGTATGATAAAAGAAACTCTTTCTCACTGCCCCATTAACTCTAAGCCTCGTTTAACTATGAGAACATTTTTACAATGGCTTTGCTGGCATACTGTGATAAATGGCTGCAAACTATCTTTCAACAATAGCCGTGGCATAGCCTTAACCATAATGTATATAAACACAACATCTTTTTAAACAATACACAGTCCTCAATAGTAGGAAGTGAAGTAACTTTGGACACAGGCGTTTTACTAAGCTGTTTTCTTTTTTGCCAAAGAAAAAAAGGATTATCTATTTAAAAGTATGAGAATTAAAAGTTTCTAAATAGTCCCAAGAAGACTTTGAAATTCAGACTGGCCAGAAAGATTTCCTGAAACCTGATGCTTTAAAGATAAAAGAGTTGGCAATGGGATGAAAGCTGAAGCTGCCCTGCTCTTTAGCAAAACATGTCTGCGAAACGAATGGAATGGCTTATGAATATACGGAACCAGATCATTCTAGAATCACAATGGTGCCTATTTTTCATAAAGAAAATATTTCTCTTCCAATCTCAATAATCATTAGCTAGAATGTGTGCAGGCAAAACATGGGGTTTTTTTTGAGGGAATCCTGTAAAATTTCATTGTGATGTAAAACACTTAAGCTTTTCTTCTGCGTGCTTCAGCTTTTCCATGCACTTTTGCAACACATTACACAACAGCAGTGGCATGGAGGGAATGCAGAGCTATTCAATAATCTCAATGGTTTTTCTGCTTAGAGCTAGACTCTGAAATAATTTTACATAAACTGGTATCATAAAATTGGACATGGTAAAGCTACAATATTTACACTGGAGACTAAGGTCTGACATTTTGTCTAAATGAAATTTCCCAGTTGTCCCAAGCACTTTTTATCTTGTTTCCATGCTAGCAGTTAGAAATGTCACTGCATATTGCCATTGTGACAGATAAGGAAAAGCACAGAAGCAGCCCTTCACAATGCTGCAATGTGGCAAATGTAGAAAAGTATTTAGCATTATGTTCCTCAAGAGTCCTGAATCTATAGTCCTCTTAGTCTTACAACTCTAGCTGTAATCTACATAAGTACGGATTGGTAGAGAATAGAAGAAAGAAAGGACACTTAACATGAAAAGAAGGCAGTCACACTGATGTCAATCAAGGTCGAATCAGCATACCTCTTACTAGTCTTTTGTAAAACTTTGCAAAACCTGAGACTAACAAACAGAAAATAACATTATATGCCTATCACATAACAATAGAGGATTGATAAACCTTTTTTTTTTGCTGCCTGACAAAATACATGGCTGGTGGGCTATTTCCACTTGGTGAGCCCATGTCATATGTTTGATCATGGACTAATCATCTTCATGAAATGATCATGGGTTAATTTGTCTCATTGAGTATATATGTAAATACCGTATTTTTCGCACCATAAGGCGCACCTGCTGATAAGACGCACCTTGATTTTTGAGGAGGAAAATTGGGAAAAAAATTGGGGGCGGGTTACACTAACATGGAGGGGGGGAGGCGCTGGAGCAGAGGGGGCGCGCGATGTACTTACGCTATATTCGCGCCCCCTCCGGCGGCTCCCGGCGGCTCCTGCGCATGCCCATACTCTCGCCGCCGTGTTGCTGCAGCCAGCCGGCGGCGCGGAGGAACGGGGGCGAAAGAGGGGGCTCGTGGGGCGGGCTCGCCGCTCACGGACCCGAGGAGGAGGGGGGAGGCCACGAGGGCGGCCCCCACGGCGACGAAGCGGCAGCCGTAGCAGCAGCCGCAGAGGAAGGGCCCGAAGCCAGAGGCGCATCTTCGTGACGTCAGGAAGATGCGCCTCTACCGGAGGGAGGGGGGGGCCGCCGCGCTGTAAGGAGGCCCAAAGAGAGAGCCGCAGGGAGGGAGGGAAGGAGGAAGAGTTCCCTCCCTCCCTCCGGCCTCTTTCCGGCGTTCTTACAGCGCCGCCTCCCCTTCCTCCTCGTCAGAGGCGCGACGAAGTGACGTCAGGAAGAAGCGCCTCTGACGAGGAGGAGGGCCTCGCCGGCCGCGCGCTGTAAGAACGCTGTAAGCGCGCGGCCTGCGAGGCCCTCCTCCTCGTCAGAGGCGCTTCTTCCTGACGTCACTGTCGCGCCTCTGATGAGGAGGAAGGGGAGGCGCCGCACGCTGTAGAACGCCCGGAAAGAGGCCGGAGGGAGGGAGGGAACTCTTCCTCCTTCCCTCCCCCCTGCAGCCTCTCTTTCAGGCCTCCTTACAGCGCGCGGGGTCGCCTCCCCTTCCTCCTCGCCAGAGGCGCATCTTCCTGACGTCAGGAAGATGCGCCTCTGGCTTCGGGCCCTTCCTTTGCTGCTGCTGCTGCGGCTGCTGCTACGGCTGCCGCTGCGTCGCCGTGGGGGCCACCCTCGTGGCCTCCCCCCTCCTCCTCGTGCCCGTGAGCGGCGAGCCCGCCCAACGAGTCCCTCTTCCGCCCCGTTCCTCTGCGCCGCCGGCTGGCTGCGGCGACACGGCGGCAAGAGTATGGGCATGCGCAGGAGCCGCTGGGAGCCGCCGGGGGGGGGGGGCGAATATAGCGTAAGTACATCGCAGGCCCCCTCTGCTCCAGCGCCTCCCCCCCTCCAAGTTAGTGTATTCGCTCCATAAGACGCAGCTTATTATTCTTAATACTTTGGGAGGAAGAAACTGCGTCTTATGGTCCGAAAAATACGGTAACTATGCTGGCCAACACTGGCTTCAATGTGAGACATGCATTTTGAACTCACACTTAGCATTAAAAAGCACTAAACCAGTGTTTCTCAACCTTCCTAATGCCATGACCCTTTAATATAGTTCCTCATGTTGTGGTGATCTCCAACCATAAAATTATTTTCACTGCTACTTCATACTGTAATATTGCTACTGTTATGAATCGTAATGTAAATATCTGATATGCATGATGTATTTTCATTAACGGGGCCAAATTTGGCACAAATACCCAATATGCTCAAATATGAATACTGGTGGAGTTGGTGGGGATTGATTTTGTCATTTGGGAGTTGTAGCTGCTTGGATTTATAGTTAACCTACAATCAAAGAGCGTTCTGAAGTCCACCAACGATGGAATTGAACCAAACTTGGCACATAGAACTTCCATGACCAACGTAAAATACTGGAAGGGTTTGGTGGGCATTAACCTTGAATTCTGGAGTTGCAGTTCACCTATATCCAAAGAGCACTGTGGACTCAATTATGGATCTGGACCAAACTTAGCACTAATAATATGCCCAAATGTGAATGTAATTTTACTTCTTGACTATTCTCTGGTACCTCCAGTACTATTATCCACTGACTTTTGATTGCCATCTGTATGAACTTTGAAATGGACACTTCATCAATGCTACGGGACTTTATGGTTGTGAGTAACCTATTATAGGAACTATTTTGTTCCTGGTCTAAGAATACTGGCGTTTTTACTCAATGCAGTTCTATTACATGCAATTATGATTGATATGGATGGACTTATAATTCTTATCCACAAGTAAGACCATGCTACCATTTGGGACTTTGAATTTCAAAGTGAATTAATTATTTTTTTGATTGTTAATATTTTGGATTTTGAACTTTACAATGAATTAACTGTGCTTTCATTTTGATATTGTGAATAATTATCAACAATAATTGCATTACTACACTATTACACTATTATTGTTTGATATCTACAGTATACTTATTGTTGCCTTTATGATATAGGGGCTGGTTTACAGCGTGTGTTTCCTTCACCCTTTTTGACACGTTTAGAGTGTGACCAGCTGCCTCCCCCTCTCTGCTCTGACATTTGGATTACCCAATGAAATAAGGGAAATAGGGCTCCTGTCCTTTTAAATGTTTAGGATCCTCTTTGGGTTTTCTGAGTAGTGCTGTGGTCAGTATCAGTAGATCAATCATTATTGATTACTTGACCTTTGAGAAGACCACAAGGATAACTTTGACTATATTGTATATATTTTATATCCTGCAAACAGGGTTATGAGGGCAATGCGCACTGACATAAAGGACAAAAATGGAAAATGTCCTACATATATGAATGAAACTTAATTATTTAAATTGATTAATAATTAATGATATTTAATTTATATTACTTAATAAGTGGGTAGGACGGCAATATTCTGGATTTTCAGTGTGTCTCCTCCCCCTGACGACACTTCTGCCTGGCATGTGGTGATTCAGAAGTGCACTCTCAGGACTCACGTCCATGTTTGCACAAAGGAAAAAGGATATGTCTGTGTTGAGAGTCTGGTTCACAGTCTTATGCTATAATAATGCTGCAGAGAGCAAGTCAAAAGTTCAAGTTCTAAAAAGCTAAAAAGCCTTGCCTATTTGCTCACATCATGTGTATCTAAAAGAGCACTGAATATTTAAGAAATATTGCAATTTGCATTCTCATGCGCACGCTCTCTCTCTCTCCTTCTATCCAACCATGCAATAACAACAAAGACCAAGTCTCCAACATTTTCAGATTGTTTTTAAAGTGATTTTTGTTTGTTTTAAAGAATTTGTGCTGTGCTTAGAAAAGAAAGTACCTGATACTACTTTTAGACCACATTTTATAAAGATCTTTTGACACGCTTCTCATACAAAATTTAATATTGCTACTTTCAAGTTCATGGGTTTAACTTAAAAAGCTCTCAGAAGTCAATGTAGTAAAGGCTGCAGCCTGGGTTAACATTAAGGCTGAGTGTGGGTCACATGCAATTTTTCTGTTTTGCCACCAGAAAGAGTAATGACACAAGCTTTTATCATGTAGAGCTAAATCAAGATTTCTGTATTTGTAGCAGTCAACCAAGTCATTTGGACTAGACTTCAGTAAACATATTCAGTTAACTTTAAATATTTCAAATGTGTGTGCTAGCTGTTTCAGAAAGATGAGGTGATACTTTATGCTAGCCTGACTCTTCTTAAAGGAGCTTCCTAGTTTTACAGAATTCACTTTTGTTGTTGGTCAACTTGAGTTGGTTTTTAAGAGAAGGAATATAGTATTTTATTACTTTTTAGTCACAGCAAATTAAAATGGATACAAAACCTATGTAAAGACCTGAGAGTCTGTATGTTGAACTAGGATTTTGGAGACTAGGGTTCAAATTCTTGTTTGACCATGGAAACCTATGGGTGATCTTGGGCAAATCACACTTTAAAAGCCCTAGAGGAAGGGAAAACTCACTTGAACAGATTTTGGATGTTGGTAAACAATTTCTGGGAATTTTAGGGTCCTTCCAGACAGGCCATATATCCCAGGATGTGATCCCAGGTTTTCTATTTATCTCAGATTATCTGGCAGTGTGGACCCATGTAATCTAGTTTAAAGCAGAAAACCTGGGATCAGATCCTGGGATACAGAGCTCTTAATCTAATAACAAAATTGTGTTAAAAATTAAAATATTACCAATCCATAATCACAGTTTCTTTTAGTTGTTGTTGTTATATGTTCCTTTTCTATAAGAATGTGTCCAAAGCAGCCCATAAGGTATTAAGCATACAGGTTTGAATTCAGAGATGTATTTCATTATCAAAGGCAACTCTGAAGGCGGACATCCTGTATTTATCTTCATCATGTTAGCTAGCCATATTCCATGATATAAAATGCAAAGGACACCTCCACATAACTATATTTGAAGCAGAAAACCTGAACATATTATCATGGTCTTATTTTGACATACTTTCCTTCAGAGGGAAAACCGCCTCTTTCAATTAAGGTTTCAGCCAGTTGATTAATAATTAAGAGGCAGGGATGAACTGGCTCAAGTAGTAAATCAATTTCAATTGTTGTGCTTGATCACTATATCCTATACTTGCTAAGAAGGCTACCTTAGCAACTTCCTTTGCCAAGAAACAATCAAGCGTAGATGTGGAAGTGAACTCACTGGATGCTCCACAACTGCTGGAGGCCCACCAAAATGTAAAAGGTAAACGTTGAAAGCGACTCCCACAACAAAAGGTTTTCCTAAAGAACAGTCACACATTTACGTGATGTAGTCAAGGTACTTGGTGTCACATCACATTTTGCCATTAATCTTGTCAAGTGAGACAAAATGAATCAAAACACATATTTCCAGCAGATACTGATAAAATCCTTATAATTTAAAAATGTTTAAAATACATGAATATTTCAAAGTTGACTGCTTGCAGCTACACTATAGAAATAATACAGTTAGAAACCACTGTTTTTGCTCAATACTGTTGAATCATGGGAGTTCTATTTTAACATGCCTCATATACCAAAGTGTGCTGGTGCCTCATCAAACTACAGATCCTAGGTTTCCATAGCATTAGGCCATGGCAGTTAATGTGGTATGAAACTGCATTTATTCTACCATGTAGATGCACCCAAAGTCTGAACCAGATGCATAAGACATTAAAATGTGTGACAGAATTAATAATAAAACAGAGTTTCATTTTAGGTCAGATCACTTACTGTAATGACATTGTGGTCCCTCATATCAATCCAGTTTTATTCATGGAAAAAATTATCTGGAGATAGCGTAAGCCACACAGGCAAGAGAGTATGCAGGAATGCACATCTGAATACAAACTCTTACACATTATTCATAATCTGATCTTCATCTGAATGCACAATGTTGTTTGATCCAACAGATTTTTTTATGTCAGGAGTGACTTGAGAAACTGCAAATCAGCCCTGGTGTGAGAGAATTGGCCGTCTGCAAGGACATTGCCCAAGGGACGCTTGGATGTTTTACCATCCTGTGGGAGGCTTCTCTCATGTCCCTGCATGAGAAGCTGGAGCTGACAGACAGAAGCTCACCCCACTCCCCAGATTCGAACTGCCAACCCTTTGGTCAGCAGTCCTGCCGGCACAAGGGTTTAACCCAAGCAACAAATGACAAAGTCAAAATAGACTCTGATGGGGTCCATCAACAGATCTGATGCCCAGTCTTTCTATTTTCAGTTATAAGAGTGACTAAAGGAGAAGTGCACACAATGCAGGTCTTTGTAAAGTCTTTCTCTCATTAGATTTCAAATCTTGTGGAAACCTAGAACTTGTGTGAGAGGTTCTCCTCTTGAGAGATTTGAACAGACTTTATACAGGCTTGTTTTTCTTGTACTGGCCAATATTGGGTTGGCTGAGCAATTAAGAGTATCATCTCAGTTCCAATTCAGAATAACCTGATTGCCCCAAGGCTTGGGATGCAGCATATGTAGTTAATGGACATCTTGAAACTCCCCATCCTGTCCTAACCTTTTATCACACATGGATCCAGCTAAACAAGTCAGACAAAAGAAAAGATCTTCTGTCTTTTAAAATACCTTTCTCTTTCTTCTCTCTGTTTCACTTCTTTTTCAGACCAAAAATCAAGAGCAATACCTCCAGAAGATTTTCCTGCCAATATAAATGTTGGCATAGAAAACAGGTGATCTTTATATTTCACGCTTCCTTTTAAATTCACAAATAAGGCACTTCGGAGCATTAAGGCTTCAACAGCCCTACATTAAGTACATGGGGAAAGAACAGATAAGTTACTACACTTTTCAAACATTTGTTATCCTTGTTATTATTATTTAATAAAAATGTTTTGATATGTACAGTATGTATACCAGAACTGTTTCTAAACCTCTTTACTATTTTACCTGCCATGTTACAGTAACATTAAAAAATGCAGTTTGCAAGAGATTCTCCCTTCTATTCTGTTATAGCAATAATATGACTGGAACTGCAAAGAATGATTTGAGGAATTTTTCCTCCTATGGCTTTCTGGCTTTCCTCAAGGGAGTCTAGCAATGCTGACTTCAAATCTGTCTAACTGAGCTCAGCAAACTCACTGTAATTTCTCTATTTACTGGGATCCCAAGTTGGGGGGACTCTGAGTCTTGAAATATAATTTCCATGAAGTTATGCAAGTCTGAACAGCAGCTCTTTTCTTTACTGAATAGTTAATGGCCGAGTATATCCAGTGGGAGCCATGGAATAGTAAAATTAGATTTAGTGCTTCAAGCTAAGATTCTCAGCTACCCTCTGGGTTATTGTTTTGAAGAACTGCCACATTTGCTGAAGAACACAGTCCTGGGAATGCAAAGCAGGAAATCCACAGTTGACATAAATTACTCTCTGAAATTAATATTTTCAGTAACAAAGCACAAATTATGATCTCAGGGAAACGCCACCAACTGAACAAGAACTGATTCATACATGTATCTTATAACAAGCAAGATACAAATATAAATGCATATGTTTTGTTCAAATTTAGTCATATGATATTAGTAGATGTTTAACACTTTTTTTACAAAAAGAAACAAATATGTACAAACGGACAGAAAAATAAATGTAACCTGACTGATCAGGCCAGAGATTCAATTTGAAGGTTTATTGTAGTTTGATGTGGATTCAATGTTAGGTGACATTCACTATGTGTGTAACAATTTTGATGTACAGAGTTCAAAATTGCTGGATATCTCAATTACTGTGCTTATAGTATAGCGGCTTGATTGATTAGTCTTAGTTGTATAAATTTTCCATTTAAATACAAAGCCAAAGTTCTGTTTAAATGAATGTACAATTGATGGGCAAAAGTACACCCCATATTTCTGCTTGTCCCAGCCCCCTAAGTCAATAAACCTACCAGAAGAATTGATGGGGAGGAATAAGGAACAATTGGCGATTTGAAATCTTTAACAGATGCAACTTCAGATCATTTACATCCCCCTTTAGTTGGGAGAGTAGAATCACATTTCCTGAATGCTACTCTGGGCACAACTGGGCAATTTGGAGACAAATCTTATTTGGGGTGGTAGAAGTCATTTTCCCCAGTCACAAAAGTTGTCTGTCCTGCCTAGAGACATTAGATCAAATTATTTTAGATTTGTGTACATCCATCTTATAGCACCTTAGAGATTAACTAAAATAACAAAGTTAGTCGCATAGGCTTTCGTAGAACACTTCCTCAGGTGGAACTTTATTCTCTTAGTGTCTGAGGTGCTACAAGATACCAATGCATACTGATACTCTAGGTCAGTGGTTCTCAACCTGTGGGTCCCCCCAGATGTTTTGGCCTTCAACTCCCAGAAATCCTAACAGATGGTAAACTGACTGGGGTTTCTGGGAGTTGTAGGCCAAAACATCTGGGGACCCACAGGTTGAGAACCACTGCTCTAGGTTAACACAGCTATGTCTTTGTGTTTGAGGCAGGTAAGAAAATCCTGCATTGCATTGAAGTATATTTATGTGTACTTCCTGCCCCCCTCATTGCATACTGGCCCCCTTCATTGCATACTGGCCCCCCTTCCTGCCCCCCTCATTGCATATGTAGGAGTGAATTCTGAGGTAGCAAAGTTTGCAGACGACACTAAATTGTTCAGGGTAGTTAAAAATGAAACTGATTGTAAAGAGTGCCAGAAAGATCTCTCGAAATTGAGTGAATGGGCAACAAAGTGGCAAATGCATTTTAACCTAAACAAGTGTAAAGTCATGCACATCGGGGCAAAGAACCCCAACTACACCTACCAATTGATGGGGTCAAAGCTTTCCGAGACAAACCAGGAAAGGGATCTTGGGGTTTTGGTGGACAGCTCAATGAAGATGTCAACCCAGTGCGCAGCAGCAGTGAAAAAAGCAAATTCTATGCTTGGCATGATCAGGAAGGGAATCGAAAATAGGTCAGCAAATGTTGTATTACCTCTCTACAAATCTATGGTAAGGCCACATTTGGAGTACTGTGTACAATTCTGGTCTCCGCACCTTAAGAAGGATATAACGGAACTGGAAAAGGTACAGAAAAGGGCAACAAGAATGATCCAAGGGATGGAGCGGCTCCCTTATGAAACCAGGTTGCAACGCCTTGGTCTTTTCAGCCTTGAAAGACGGCGTCTAAGAGATTTTATACACTTGATCGAAGTGTATAAAATCATGCATGGGATAGAAAAGGTGAATAAAGAAAAATTATTTTCTTTGTCACAAAACACTAGGACTAGAGGGCACTCCCTGAAGCTCCAAGGTAGGAAAATTAGGACTAATAAAGGGAAATATTTCTTCACCCAGAGGGTCATTGGGTTATGGAATTTACTTCCAGAAGAGGTTGTGACAGCTGTCAGCCTGAACAACTTCAAGGCAGGATTAGACAGATTCATGGATACCAAGTGTATCGGTAGTTACTGAAAAGGACATTCAAGTGCCACCTCGGAGTTAGTTGAGGTAGGCAGGATTTCCCTGGGTACTGGTTGTGGGGGGTCGGGAGCTGGTCAGGGTTTTGCCCTCCCTTCTGCTCGAGATCCCCGTGTACAACTGGTGGGCCACTGTGTGATACAGAATGCTGGACTAGATGGGCTGAGGTCCGATTCAGCATGGCTCTTCTTATGTTCTTATGTTCTTATGGGCCTACCTGTTTTCTGGATGGGTGCCTCTCTCCACTGATTGGAGGAAGAACCATCTGCCAACCAGCCAGCTCCTTTCTTGCAGCCAACTGCAGGAGGAGGATGCATTCTTCTGGGAATCTTAGAAGACTCCCAGGAGATGGGAAAAAGGCATCCTTTTGTATTTGCAGGCAACTGTGGGAACACAGCCAGCAGGCAGCCTAGCTGTCCTTTGTGCTCCCTGGCCACTAAGTGGTCATGGAGACAAGCACACGGCCATACAGGGAGTCCCTCCCTGAAACTAAAGGGCATGTGCTTCCAAGTCACCTGTCGATTTATGGCAACCTTTGAATTCCAGATGTTTTTAAACCTAGGAAACAAGATCCTAATTAACTAGGAATGAACATATATATTCTGTGGCAAATTTCTTGCTGTTTTGCTTAAGGACAGATTTTTAAACATCCAATCAATTTCTATTTAAACATGGAATAAATATAAAAACAAATAATATAATTTTATTATTTACAAAAACAATGAATGAATGAAGTTTCACCAAAAATGACTGCCAAAGAGAAATAGCTATATTAATGTTAGTTGAGTTCTGATTATAAAAATAAGTATACCAAACCAAAAAAGAAGTTACTGCAAGTTTTTGCTGAAATGGTCAAAATATTTATAAAGAACTTTCAAATGAACATTTTCTGTATGAATCATATTATACATGCACAAACGTTTAATTTTTATTCAAAGGGCTGCTTTCACAATTTCAAAATGCAGCATATGACAATAATTAGCTTTATTTTCTACTAGCCATCCCCTGCCACACGTTGCTGTGTATATGTGTTTTGTGTGTGTATATATATGGTTTTGCACATGCATTGCAATTTTTTTGGCTTTTTAAGTCTCTTTCACTGTGATTTTCAGTGTTTTTATGAGTGATGGTCACACGTTGGCCTGATAGTGTGTTGTGTCTGAATTTGGTGGCAATTCGCCCAGTGGTTTTTGAGTTATGTTAATCCCACAAATGAACATTACATTTTATTTATATAGATGCAGTCTAACCTTTATATTACTGGGAATCTGTCACCCAATGTTCTGACTTGTTCTGCATGTTCTCTTTCTGCACCTTGCCATTGCTCCTCTACATTCTCAGTTCAGGAAGAAATTTCAACAAAACTCTTTCTCTGGTCACTGATATCTCTGGGAACCAAATCCATTAAAATATTTCTGACCTGTCCTCATGCTCCTTTAACTGTCTGCTGAACAGGAAGGAACTGATAAAAATAGGATTACAATGCCCTTACAGATGAACCAGCAAGAAAGCTGATTGTGATTGATGCCTGAATAAACATACAATAGCAGGCCATACATCTCAACAAGGCTTTGATAGAAATAGAAAAAGAGTGTAGGTTTCATTGCCTAGATTCTTCAAGAAACACTTGGAAAAGAAGCAATTCAGTTCAAAAACCTCACAAGGGAATTCTGGTTTGTTTCTTTCATTAGAACTGAACTGGAGAAGCAAACATATAACCAAAAACTGGCCATTTACACAGCTGCATATGCTAAATGTAAACATGCTAAGTTGATTGAATCTGTTTTATTTTAAACTGATTTGAATTCTGAACTTGAACAATAGCAAACCTAACACTACATTACAACTGCTGTAGAAAGCACTGTTTTTCATTACAAATAAATAATATGCAGATAAGGCTTGAAACACCCAAGCACATGGCATTGTTATTCCCAGCAAAACACATTTATTCCACTGGAAGCATCTCTGAAAGGAATTCTGTACAGCACCCTCCTGCTGGCAGAAAGGACAACTTTTTCAGATTTCACTTCCTCAGTAACCCAAACTGTCACTTTCTCCACCCACTGATCTACGGTGACTTCAGTCCTACTAAATGAGATCTTTTCAGAACATAGACTGGTTTGAAGAATTCAATCTTTATACATTCTGATCTGATAGATACCTCCCAGAGAAATGTGTGGATCATGTAGCTATCCGTCACATATCAACACGTCTTCAAATGTTATGTCACCAAAAATCTTACCGATTTTAGTTTTTCTTTCTCTCATAGAATTAGAGTTGGAAGAGGCCTCATGGGCCATCCAGTCCAACCCCCTGCCAAGAAGCAGGAAAACTGCATTCAAAGCACCCCCGATAGATGGCCAGTGGCCACCCAACCTCTGTTTAAAAGCTTCCAAAGGAGACTCCACCACTCTCCGGGGCAGAGAATTCCACTGTTGAATGGCTATCACAGTCAGGAAGTTCTGCCTAATGTTCAGATGGCATCTCCTTTCTTGTAGTTTGAAGCCATTGTTCCATGTCCTAGTCTCCAGGGCAGCAGAAAACAAGCTTGCTCCCTCCTCCCTATGACTTCCTCTCACATATTTATACATGGCTATCATGTCTCCTCTTAGCCTTCTCTTCTTCAGGCTAAGCATGCCCAGTTCTTTAAGCTGCTCCTCATAGGGCTTGTTCTCCAGACCCTTGATCATTTTAGTCGCCCTCCTCTGGACACATTCCAGTTTGTCAATATCTCTCTTCAATTGTGGTGCCCAGAATTTGACACAGTATTCCAGATGTGGTCTTACCAAGGCAGAATAGAGGGGTAAACACTATACTCCTATTGATGCAGGCCAAAATCCGATTCGCTTTTTTTTGCTGCAGCATCACACTGTTGGCTCGTGTTTAACTTGTTGTCCACGAGGAGGCCAAGATCTTTTTCATACGTACTGCTGTCGAGCCACGCGTCCCCCAATCTGTATATTTGCATTTCATTTTTTCTGCCTAAGTAGAGTATCTTGCATTTGTCACTGTTGAATTTCATTTTGTTACACATGTATTTGCATTTCTTTTTTAAATGTACATATTTAAGTATTCCTAAAGAATTGCAGATCATTACAGAAGTAGGATGAGTAAAAATGCAGGAAAGTGACACACTAGTTGGTGTAATAGCCAAACAAAGTTCTTTTTTCAAGCTTTGAGAAAGACTAGAAATAGATTAACAAACCCATCCCTTCAAAAAATTAACTACATAAAATACATGAAATGTCTATAAGAAAGGAAATAACAAATACCACATCTACAAAAGCTGCATATATTTACTTTGTACATCTAACATAACTACATTAAACTAAATTTTGAAGGGTTATATTATCGCTTCCAACTTGTCAGATTATGATTATCGATAGTATCTCTTCCTCCTCTACAATTATATAAAAAAGAAACATTTATAATACTAAAACATATTTCTACTTTAAGTTGTACATCTACATATAAGATCAGCTATTTATTTTAACCGAAGACTAAAATTAACTCTGGACTCCATTTATTTTTCATATCACTCAATAAACTCTATTTTTCTTTAAACATTTCTACATTTTTTCCTTATAAATATTATTAATTTGTTCATCTCTGTGTAATCTTGAGGTTTCACCACCCATTCCATCCATGTTGGTATCTCAGGTTCTTTCCATTCCTGTGCATAAAACAGTAGAGCTGCAGTTATATTGAAGAAAGTTTCCATACTTCTTTTCAAGTTGACCTTCCATCAGTCCAAGAACAGGAGTTCTGGTTTAAATTGTATATTTGCTTTTAATATATTTTCCAAATAATTATGCATTAACATCCAATATTTCTTCACATGTCTGCCATGTATAATTAAAATATTCTTATTTTTGTTTTTATTTCCAACATATATTTGAAGAACCTTTATAAAATTTTTGGTAGTTTTCTGATGTTAAATACCATCTATACATCATCAAATTAAATTTTCTTTGAAATTAAAACTTAAAGTAAAATGTAAACATTCACTCCACATTTTCTCACTGTCATTTGTCTATGTTTCACACTTTGCCCACTTTACCATAGATTTTTAACTTGCCCACAATGAAATTCCATGTCTAATACGAACTTATATGTTTTAGCTATTTAATGTTCATTATAACAAATTGTGATTTCAAATTCAGATTTTGTTATTTAAAATCCATGCAAATTTTAAAATTCATTAAAAATATTTCCAACAATTGTCTGGAAAAAAAATCCAATGTTGTTTAATTTCTTGCCTGTCTTAACTTTTCTAGTTTTCATTCTGAATTGACTTTCTCCTACAATTATGAGATCCTTATATTTGAACAATTTTCACTGGATTTTGGTCTTCTTAGGAATAATGCCTCATGAGTCCCAAAGATATAACTTCGACTTATATCTATTCTAAATCTGCAATATTAGCTTTCTTATAAAGTGATTGGTAAAATCAGCAGTCATCTTATTATATCACATATCCTTAAATGTTTTGTATGGAATGGTATCAATTCTCAGGAAAGATATGTTACAGTAAGTGAAATATGTCTATTAATTATGATCTGCCTTCATGAAACCATATGCAAATTATGTACATTAGTCAGAACTAAAATTAGCCATGTTTTCCAGTTTCATGGTGTATTTCCAGCATTGCTCTTGGCAACAAAGGAGATGGATTATGTTGCAGTATATTACAAGCCAACTATAGCAAATAGGGTTTGTGCATATAAAAAACAAACTTGAAAATTTGCTTAAACCAAAACATCCCAAGGCAGCTTTTATTCATCTAAATCTGACACAGTTGGCTAGACAAAGCTGTTTTCTGTGAAGATTCTTTTATCATAATATGCAAAATCATCAAGCAAAAGGTATTTGTTATGAGAATTCATGATATAGTGGGAAATGAATTACACTGTACTTCCCAACCTAATCAAGCAAATAGCATTTAGGTGTCTTCTTGGTCATTTACATTGCACTGGTTAATCTGACAATTACTTGCAAATCACAAAAAAGTGGTTGTTGTTAATTACCCTTGAGTTTACTTCAACATATGGCAGCCCTAAGGATGAGAGATCTCCCAAGTCATCCTTGCAGTCTCAGGGCTGTGGCTCCCTTGATAAGAGTCCATATATCTGTAGCATTGTCTTCCTCTTTTCCTACTACCTTCTACTTTATTATATTGTGATGTCTAAAGTACAATAGTCTTGGCTTCTAGGGAGAGGTCAAACTTGATTTGCTCTAGGATCCACTGATTTGTGTTTTTAACAACCTACAGTATCTTTCCCAGAACCATATTCCAACTGAAGTAATTTTCTTCCCTGTCCAGTTTTCACAACTATAAATACCATACGAGAGACAGTCCTAACTTTAGTATTCAATTATATAGATTTTGATATTTCAGAATTTTGTCTAGTTCCTTTTTAGCTGCCCTTCCAAATCCTATTCTTCTGATTTCTTGACTGTAATCTACATCTTGATAAATGTGTGAGGCATGATATGAAAAATATTGAACTATTGTAATATCTTTACTGTCTACTTTCAAGTTATGCAAGAGGTTATTTTCTCCTAACATTAAAAAATAAACCAGCCTTTCTTCTTTCTTTCTTGAGTTTCTTCAGTAATTGTTCTAAGTCCTCGCTGTTTTCTGCTGGTAGCATGCTGTCATTTACGTATCTTAAATTACTGGCACTCCCTTCTCCAATTTTCCTTTCTCCAAATCGAATCCCACTTTGTATATGACATGTTCAATGTACACTGTAAAGTGATAGAGTGATAAAATAAAGTCTTCCTGAGCCCTCTGTCAATTGGAAATAATCCAATTTCTCTATATTCTTTCCTAACAGCAGCCTCATGTTCTGCATGCAGGTTATGTATTAGTACAATCTAATGTTGCAGCACTCCCATTTTTAAAAATCCACTGTGTTTCATGACTGACACGATCAAAGGCTTTGCTATAACATATACAGTAACAAAAAGACTGATTTTATTTATTTATTTGTTTTATTTATTTATTTATGGTATTTGTACCCCATAGCTTCTCACCCCCGCAGGGGGACTCAGCATGGCATACATTTGCAGCACTACAGGCCGCACTACCACAATACGATTTTAAAATACACCATATAATCAACATCATTAAAAAGCATTAAAAACATTTAAAAAATTACATTAAAATCACTACATTCAACATTAATTAATTAATTAATTTTCTCCTTGAATTACTTAGTGTACTCCATTATCCACAGAGTCTCTTCCTTTCCTGAATTCAGCTTGGATTAGCTAGCATTTCTTACTCCGCATATGACATCACTTTGCTTAGAGCTCTATCGTTATGTCATCTGTTCCTGGTGATGTATTTCTCCCAAGTCTTCTGAGGGAAGCTTTTACTTCACTTTCTAAAATCAGACATTTATCTTCATATGATTTTCCATATTCATTTCCCACAAAAATGAATCTGTCACTCTTTCATTACTTTTGTATAACTCTTCCGTATATTGTTTCTATTGTTTCTTTATTTCTACTTGGTCATTCAATATGTTCTCCTGCTGGACTTGGAGCATCTCTACTTTTGAATTTTTTTCCCTTTGGTTTTGCAGATCTTGTGGAAGAGGACTCATGTTCTTCCTTTTTTGTTGCTACCTTCTATTTTTCTGCATTGAGAATTATAGTAGTTCTCCTTGTCCCTGTGCACAAGCCATTGAACAGTTGCATTCAGGGTTCTAACTCTATCTATGTCCCCTTTCTTCTTGAAAAGTTTCATCTTTCAACCACCGAGACTGCTCTTTCTTTTTGGCTGCAGATAGTGTCTTTTTGCATTCCTCCTTGACAATGTTTCTGGCTTCTGGCTCCCAGTAAATTAAGCATAATAGTGAAAATCCATTTTTTATACTATTTTTAAATTCTGTAATGATGTTCTACATGTTTGTTAACTACCATTAGTCAAATGTCCATAGAGATTAAAGACTTTTCGGACTGCAGGGCAACTCACTGCACGATAAAAACCAGTGGATATATTTACATGCATAGTATGAAACAATTTATTTAAAACCGACTAAGGATAATTCTCAAACAGTATATATTAGAACGTGTTCAGAAACCTCTCTCTGACAACACTATAATTAATGTCAGCAGTTAACAACCTCCATTAATATGTCGAAGCGCAAGTACACTTTCAGTGAACTGAGTGTGTGAATAGCTCTACCATTATTTCAGTGACAGACATGCAGAAGTTGTTCATTCTGATCTTAGAAAGGCAGTAACCTTGGTGGTGATAAAGAACTACTTCAATCCAGCAGGCTTGCCTTAAATTTCTATTGAGCCATGAGGCCAGAAGGCAGTTATGGGTTTTTTTTAAAGGTTTTTTTTTACAGAACTACAAGAGGGATTTCATGCCACAGAGGTTCCACCCCAGTCTTCCATACCTTTGCTCTTTTTTGCCCTCCAAAACTCAGATCAAATATTTGGAGAGATGTACAGATAATCCCTTATCTCGGTATAAAATAGAAATACTACAAACCTAGGTCTGCTTCATGTGTAATTTACAGAATAATTCTGTATATCAGTGTTTCCCAACCAGTGTGCCGTGGCACACTAGTGTGCCATGAGCGATCATCAGATGTGCCATGGGAAATTGGAACCTCCAATACCCTTTCTTCCCCCTCTTGCCGAACACTTTTTCTTCTCCACTCGGGCTCCCTTCTTCCCAGCCTCGCTCTACTCACTTTGCCCTGGTGCGAGTCTGCGCAGTAGCGCCCGCACGGGTCAGGTCTTCCTCCCTCCCTCCCTCCTGAACATGCTCACGCTGCCCCCTCGGATAAAAATAGCGGCAGAAGTGGCAAGAAAAAGTAAGTGTTCGACAGGATGGGGAAGAAAGGGCGCAAAGGGGGAGGAAAAGGTCTCTGTCGAAAGCTGGCATGGGCAAACTTGGACCTTCCAGGTGTTTTGGACTCCAACTCCCACCATTCCTAGCAGCCTCAGGCTCTTTTCCCCTCAGCCATTTAAGCAGGAAAGGTCCTCAGGCTGTTAGGAATGGTGGGAATTGAAGTCCAAAACACCCAGAGGGCCGAAGTTTTGCCATGCCTGTTTTAGGGACCTTAAAGTGGTGAGCCTCCTTCCAACATTGAGATTCTGGATAGAAAACAAACAACAACATAACATAACATTGTTTGAGCACACAGTGCTCCCTGGGTGTAGGTGTAGTTCACTTCCAAACTCAAGGTCAATTCCCAAGCAAACCCTTTCAGTACTTTCTGTTGGTAATGAGAGTTCAATATGCCAAGTTTGGTTCAATTCCATTGTTGCAAGAGTTCAGGATGCTCTTTGATTGTGTGTTAACTATAAATCCCAGAAACTGTAACTCCCAAATGTCAAGGTCTATTTCCCGCAAACTCCACCTGTGTTCACATTTGGGCATATTGAGTATTCGTGCCAAGTTTGGTCCTGATCCAACATTGTTTCAGTCCACAGTGCTCTCTGGATATAGGTGAACTACAACTCCAAAACCCAAGGTCAATGCCCACCAAACTCTTATGGTATTTTCTCTTGGTTATGGGAGTTCTGTGTGGGAAGTTTGTGTCTTTCTGCCATTCCTGCCAGGATATCTATGTTGTGTTCATCAAAACAGGCCCAGGATTCACACTGAGTGTATAAATACATTAAAAAACATATTAACTATATGTATTACTGTGTTAGAGTGTCATTTTGGTTGGTGGTGTGCCCTAGGATTTTGTAAATGTAAAAAATGTGCCGCAGCTCAAAAAAAGGTTGAAAAACACTGCTGTAGATGTTCTAATTTAGAATTTTAAAAACTTACAACAAAGTGTGTTTGAATTAGCTATTGTTGTGATCTGAATTTCCCACATCCATTGCTTAAGTTACAAGACAATGGGTTATATATAATGGTCATACAACAATCCCCACGCTCTAACCTTGCGAGTGCCTATACCCCTTGAAAACCCTCAAAAGAGTCTATGTGTAGAAGTGCTCTCAGTTCACCTGTTGACCTATTGTGACCATATGAATTTCATAGCATATTCCTAATCAAGAAATATTCAGAAATGGTTTGCTATTGCCATCCACTAAATAGAGCCTAAACCAACTGGATTTCCTTGGTAGACCTTTGTCCAAGTACTAACCAAGCTTGACTGAGTTGTGTGAGCTGGTTTCTTCTTGTATAATCTATCGATAGAGCCTTAAATGTATATGTAATTTTTTGAATATACAGTTTCAGAATAGTTGCCAAGAAACAAGTTAATCACTATTCTGGAACTACCTAGTTTGACTAACACACTAACCATCCATTCTGTTACTAAACCAATGTTATAAAATACTGCCATTTTAGCCATGGCAAATTTTCTTATGGAAAAATATAGCAGTGGAAAAATGTTTAGCCTCACATCACTTGCTGAAAAGTAATACATACACCAAACAGCAATGATTCACAACAGGACAGCTCTCTTAGAAGGCATATGGCAGATTTCCCCTTTCTCCATTTTCAGTGCAACTACTGTGTAGGCAGGGGAAGCATGCAAGACTATGCAATATTAGTGTCATTAGTATGTTTTTTCAGACATCCATGGCCTTAAGGTTATGATCTAAATGTATAAAAGTATGAAGGTTTTTTGGTACTGACATTCAGAGCAAAAGAAAAGCAAACAAAATTTTGTGGAATGGTCTTTATTAGTTTGCCAATTCCAAAGCTTCTAGGTCAGTAAATGAATAAAACAGTAAGTCCTCATCTAAACTAATGCCTAATTATCTCAAGAGAAGACACACACAAGGAATTTATGATTCATGGACCATATATATGATTACAGGCAACACAATCTGATTAGTTTTTAAATTGTATTATGAAATCAATGGGTAAAGGAAGCAGAGTGTATGGAATTATGTACTGGTTTTAACAAAGCTGCTAATGTTGTACTCAGAACAATTTTATTTGAAAGTTACCTCTAATTAACTTGATAGTTGAAATGTCACATGAATTGACAAGGCATGCAACAAAGAATGGTTTTGGGGGAGGGGGGGAGAGATGGCATGCATTCTCGGGAGACTGCAACTCTTTCAAACATAGCAGAAGGCTGAACCAGCATTTATGTGCCAACAACCTATGACTGGATAGAACTTTGAATTGGCAAAAGTATGTGTGGCTGTCTATACAGCTAGCAACCCCTTAAATAGGTCATTGGAATTACCGTTGATTAACTGGAAGAAAGAAGCAAACAAAGCCATTATTATTTCTTAAATATAAGTCAAGAGGTATTAAAACAAAACAAAAAAAGAAAACTCAGAACAAACATTTAGTCATTTGATAATATGGAGAGGAAAATGAAAAGCAATGCTTTGTCAAATGATGGCTAGACAGATTTAGTGGAGGAGGAATTAAAGATTAAAAATATACACTGTAGCATTTCCATATAGGAGTAACCCAAAAATTTGGAAAATCCTGCCTAAATGTTCAAAAGTACTATGCTGGTGCACACTGCTTGTGCATACTCCTACCAGCAAGAGCACCAAAGTTAACTAAGGTCCCTTCTACTTTGCCATATAATCAAGATTATCAAATCAGATAATCTAAATTATTTGCTTTAAAATAGGTTATATGAATCTACACTGTCATATAATCCAGTTCAAATCGGATAATTTGGGTTCCATATGAAAGTGTACAAGGGGGCTAAGAATGTGCTTTATGTGTAAACTAGGACTCTTGGTTTGTCAGTGTCTTAACAAACAAAAATCTAACGTTAGGTTTGTAGTTAGTTTTAGTATACTGTTTTGTTTGTTTTTTTATTTAAAAATGCATTCTTGATTTTTCTAAACTGTACCTTACTGCTACATGCAAACACCAGCCATTCTAAAACAGTTCACTGAAAACCATCTGGTAATGAATGCATGCTGCCACATATACACCAAATAAAATAACATGGATTAAAGGCATCCATTGGAAAGGCGGTGTTTATTTTTGAGAGAGACTTGTGTTCCATCTACAAAGTTTATCTCTTTTCACAAATAATATTAGCTCAACAGCTTTCATCTAGGATACCCATGTTTATTTTGCAATATTTGTAGGAGGACTTATTAACTATTTCAGTGGTATAAGTTTAGATAAATTAAGGGAAAGAGTACTCAACAACTGGAATGTCATGCTCCCCCTGCAGTGAATCACCCTTTTGCTCAATATACAGCATCAACCTCATGGATTGACTTCCACAGGAAAAGTACCCAAGAAAAGGAAACACAATGTCACACTGCAGGAGTTCTGAATGGGTATTTCTCAGCTTATTCAACGATATATGGTGGTGCAGGATAATGAATCTTCTTGCAGATAATATGCTAATACTCTGAGAGAACAGTGTTTGGCAAATGTGTGTGATTTGTTCAATGAAATGTTTAAAAGTCTAAATACTGTAAAGGACAGAAAAAGACTACTACAAATACACCACTATTTCTGGGAAACTGGTGAACGGTATACCAAGATAGTTATGTACTCGATGTAATGAAATAAAATCCTAGAACAATTTAAAGACATCCACAGTAATTGGGAGCTCAGCAACTCGCGCCATCCAATTCCATAACTACTTGTGAATCACACTAAGAAACTCTGGATATGAGGCATGATTATGTCCCATCTAGATCTGGATGGACATCACCCTCTTTTTGAGGGAGCATTGTAAGTTCCTCTTTGGGGGCCATTTCCTGTCCAGACATGAGTCCCATTAAAGGCCAGGAACTGTAGGCTGTATATCATGGAAAATTCCTGTCACTAACATTGATTACACAGAGCAACAATCTCCAGGAGGAAATTACACAGGCTCACTGCCTGAGTTATTTAAAATTAGAATGGACAAGCACTCAAGATGATAGCACTGAGAACAATTCAGCACTTGCAAGACAGCATAATAGGAGTTTTCCATCTCTAATTCCCCAATATGAGCTCAAAAGACAATAAGCAGAGAGAGAACCCTCTGCAAAATTAAATCACTGAGAATCAACCAGAGAATGAAAATTAAATCAGGAGAATGTATTTCCCTCTTTGTAAGCATTAGCATTAATCTCATGCAAAAGTAAAATATTAGTTAATTTGATTCCCTTTGCCTCCAGACATAGGTTGAAATGAATCAATACAGGAAGAATGATTCCTCTGATAAATGAGAGAAAGAACAGAAAATGGATTTATATGAAAGCAAGCAGACAAGAAATGACAAAGAAGAAAGAAAAATCTATTTCAAGAGCAATACATGGGAAACTTGTTTCCCAGTTGTGCGGTATAGTGAGTTACAATTATCTGGGAACGTAAACATGATGTCATAAATTGCTACAGATCATATACAGTACTGCATATATTTGAATAGTTCAAAACAGCACAATGCAAACAGTATCTTGAACAAGTTTATTAACCAGTAATATAATTTGAAACTTCCTTGCTTTTTTTGACAACACTGTTACCTCCCCTACTACTATTTGTAGCCTAAGCAACCCGGGTTTTAGAAACTCACAGTCAAAAACCATTCTGTAGACACAATCTCACATGTTACTAAACCAGGAGTTAACTGAAGAGCAGATCCTGTTACAAGACACTGGGCAGGAATCATGTCTGGATTGTGTCAAAGAAAAGGGTGCTGGGATTAGATCGCTATTTAGCAGTGTTCTGCAAGACATAAAAGGTCAACATGGACAAAGGGCCACCCAATGAAGCAGCTAATAGCTACAGTGGGGAAACCCATGGCTTTCAGAGATCAGTGAATCATGACATTAATTGATAATAATTAGCTTGTATTTCCAGAAGACTCAAAATACACTTCACCCAATAAACTACACAGTCCACAAGTCATAAATTGGTTGCCATGTTGTGACCAGAAATAATTTCAGCAAGGAAAGCCTTAGTGAAATTTGCCACAAGATTCTCAATTTTAAAAACAAGCAAATACTTGCAAGACAAGAAGGCAAAATGGCATCAGTATATGTTTAGCACCCAATATCATTATCAGACACAGCTAAAGCAGAGAAGGAATTGTGTGGCACAAATCAAGTGCCACTCAATTCCTTCAAAATGCTCTTATCAGGCAGTAGCAAAGGACACAGCTTTTTGCTTCTCAAATGCAGGAAGTAAGAACATGTATATGGTTGCTTATGTGTACATGTGTGTGGCATGTGTGTGTATATGCACACACTCATGAAGTCGACCCTCTATGGATATGTGGAATTGGAATCAGTGGAGAGATGACTGCATATATATGAAAAGAGGGATGAACAAGATTGTAGGCTATAAAATATGCCTGAAATCCAAAGGCTGAAGAAAGAAAACCTTTTTGGACTACAAATTCCAGGCTCCCCCAATGATCATAATGAATGGTCACTTATTAAATGAGGTTCATGCTGCCTCAAGGAATCTAAGAAGTAATTTTCTAATTTCTATTATTCATCAGAAATGTAAACTTTCTTCATTACAAATGTTTAACTTCAGACATAGTTTGCTACTCATCTGCTCTTCATGGGCAAGCAGGAATTCCATCTTGCACCCCTCACCCCACCGTTTCTCATGCCATTTCAGATTTCTCCAATTGCTACTTGTCATTCATGGCATGCAACAGGGACTATGATTCTAAACAAACCAAGTCAGGCTCAAATAAAGCAGCTACAAACTGTGGTTTACGATGCTACTAATCAGAGTCAGAATTACCAGAGTAATAAAATTGTTAGAAGGAATTGAAAGAAATTCTAATGAAAACCTCTAATAACACAGAGGAGCATTGTAGAAGCTAAAACATAGCTTAGGCACTACTGTCTATTGACTTATCACTAGACCATGGTTTAGGATTAATATAAGCCACCCTAATATTTATACTAGACAAGATACTACCTAATAAATATGCTCTAATCAAACATGTTATGCCATTGGTCTGTATTTACTCATTGTAGTTTCTGATAATGCAGACTCGTGAACTGTCTCATTACTTGCTAATTTCATAATTTCTCAGTCTCAAATCTTCCATTCTATCTCTAGCTTATAAAATTTAAAATAAACCAAAAATGTGTATTTCATCTTACTGTTGAAGATTTTCAATTTTTGCACATTTGTATTGAAATACCACCCTCTTTACTTCCACAAAGTGATGTGAAATTGATTTAAACTGTGCTTTAAAAATGATAATATTTGGCAACCATCTGAGAAATGGAAATAACTGTAAGTAGCATATGTGATATATGTAAGCACATGTTTTGGTAAAACAACAAGTGTGCCACCACTTGCAGGAAACTCAACTGAGGAATGAATTATTTTAGGAGATACACATGAAAGGTATTCATCTAGTAAGATTTGCCCTGCTGTTTTATCTTAGGAGAACATATTCCACAAACATCTAACCTACTACAAATGCAATTTTATTTTGAAAGCTGAAAAATATATGAGTTCAAACACACTTTGCTTTTTTATGAGAGCAAAATGTTCTTTTCAAATAGATTTTATTATGATCATTGGTTTTGTTAAGCGGTATCCATATACTCTTTGTAAAAAGATATTTTAAACAAATTGGTAGCATGGATACACTGAATGCACTGAAGTATTCTGAACGAGATACAGACTACCATACTTACAAATATTAAACACCAAAGCCCAAAGGCCACTGTATTTATACCACTGGCCAACATTAGGCATTGCTTGAGAGTCCACTTACACAATATCACCTTTCTTTATTCTCCTTTAGCACCCTAAAAATATTCTTGAGGATCCTCTGAGTTCTTAAAGCATATATGGTAGGTCAATCATCACCTTCTGCATTCCACTGAGGGAAAAAACCTTTTGATCATCAGGAAAACCTAGTTGGGTTTCACCCATGTCTAGCAATCCACCACCATTTCCTCCCCCTCCATTCCTCTACATTAGTGGATCTCAACCTGTAGGTCCCCAGGTGTTTTGGCCTACAAAAATCCCAGCCAGTTTACCAGCTATTAGGATTTGTGGGAGCTGAAGGCCAAAACATCTGGGGATGCACAGGTTGAGAACCACTGCTCTACATTACGATATTCTTGCATTTTTCTTTTGATTTCTCCCCTTGACATTGTTTACCCATTGCTGACAATTACATCCATCTAGCAATTGGTACCAGACATCTAATCCAGAGGTCTGCATGTGGGGTGTCAATGTACACCCCCTCCCCCAATGATTTCATTGACAAAAACAAAGTATGCACATATCTCTTTACAATCCTGCTATTGAAAGAGATGGCAGAAGCCATTGGGTGCAAGGTTTATGGTGACCGCAGAAAGCCTACAAAAATCTGGGTCAAAGTGAATCTTCTGCTTAAGAAAGCATCTTTATTGTTTCTATTTTCTTCTCATTTTCAAATAAATAAAAGAATAGTTAAATCAAAAATCAAGTTATCTCAGCAAAATTTAAAAGAAACCAGTGGCTTTCCCAAAGAGGTAAAATGTCCATAAACAATGGTAATTTTAGACCTTGGGGAATAACATTCTTTAGTTTTATAATGAGAGGGCTGAAGGACAAATGCCAAGAAAAATGAAACAAGAGACTATCCCTGTACAAACCAGTACCTTGTGCAGTATATGTCTATTTGTTTAACACAAGACCATATTATTTCCCAATTTTCTTTCCCCCAGAACTGCAGGCTTTTACTAAAGAATGCCGGTGTTTCTGACAAAGCTGTACAGAGCCAACATTATTCCCTCCATACGCCACCCCCACCTTCAGTACTAACAGGCATGAAAAACTTTATTGCTGAACAGGGTGATTTCTGTGTCTTTTCTCTTTTTTTAAAGGCCTCAGTTAATTACCAAGTAAGACTATGAAAAATAAAAGAAATGAGACCCATTCTCCTCATCAGTATATCTGAAGCCTATCATGAGAGTTGCCAATTGGTTTTTCTAATCCTACCAACTCAATATCTGCTGTTAATTTGTTCGCTATTTTGAGAACATGAAGACTGTCAGCAAAATCCATGATGCATTACACAACTTATAATTGGAAAAAAAACCCTCTGATGCTTTTCTGACAATGTAAAGGCAAAGTATGAAAGCAATGGAAAGCAGTAACAACTTTATGGCTATTTCTACTAAAACATTGCTGTAGATGGAGTCAAAGGGGGAAAACAGAACACTTTTACTTCAGCACTTACTTTGAGATAAAAAAATGTGAATAATTATGACAAATTATTGAGTGAAATCAACCATTGTAGACCAAATTATGAAGGGAGAAAAGGGGGTGGGGTGTGTAGATATATAGGGGGGGAAGGAGGAGGGAGCGAGAGAGCGAGCACTAAACTCAAGTGAGAGTGCCTTGTAGGAAAACAAGGATACAACCAAGATGTAAACCATCAATTCCAAATTTATACAAGTGACTATTTTGCTTTAATGGCAAAAAATACATTTTTTCACTGTAGAAAGTCTGGACTTCCCTGAGGTGAAATGCACCGAGTTGTTTGTTCCTGACCTTTTAGCATGGAAGAGATTACATTTCTGGGAGGAGGCGGAGAAGATCCACCAGCATTTACTGAAAGCATCTTTTTGTTTCTATTCTCAAAACTCAAATGATGTAACCTTGACAAAAGTGTTGCAGGATGCTCTTGAACAATGCTCCCATTCTTGTTAAAAAGCCATTTTCCCATTGAGGTGCTAAAAAAGCCACAGAAACCTTTTAAAATATGCTAATTTTTTTTCTTTGTAGCCAGTGAATTGCAGAAGAAAACCAGAACATCTTTTTACTGGCATTTGTTGAGCTACTGGTAGAAGCCAAAGGTATTACAGTGTTCCCTTGCTACTTCGAGGTTTGCTTATTGCGGACTCGCTGTTTTGCGGAGAGCAGCGAGGAAACACTGTATAGAGGGAACACTGTATAACTGCTCCCCATTCCTTCCTCACCAGGCTGGGTGCCCAAGGGGCCTCAGAGGTGGGGAGCAGTGGAGGCAGCGAGGAAAAGGAGGCTACCGCTGAGTGGCGGAGCATCCCTACCCCACCTCGGAGGCCCTTTGGGTGCCCAGTCTGGCAAGGAAGGGGCCTCCGAGGCAGGGAGCAGTGGAGGTGGTGAGGAGGAAGAGTGCGGTCCCCTTACCCCAGTCAGGGTCATGAAAAAAAATGGCACATTAAAAGATTTTTAAATACCACCCATTTGCATAAATCTGTCACTGACAGTGTGAACTGTTTACAGTCACTCTGCAGGAAATGCTTCAGGTGTACTCCATAAAAAGATAAATCAGACTGTTTTGCAAGTCTTGTAAATGCTGCTTTATTATTATGTTTGGTCTTTATACTTATTTCATATACTTACATACCTGGGGCACGTCAAAATTTCTCAGACAGTTGCAAGTGGAAAAGGTTAAAGAAGCCCTGCTCAAATTGGCCAGAGTTCTAGAACAAAATGCCCTAAAGCAGTGTTTCCGGTATGTACTTCATAGTAATTCATTGGAATCACTTTTGGACTCTTAAAAATGTAGCTGCTCCAATTTTGACTAAAGATGGTAAATCAGATAATTATTAGATGAACCACCTTCTTTGATACCCACGGGGTATTAATTATTTTTCAGGACTTACTTCAACACACTGGAGCCAAAGGATTAAAGAAATCAATTATTCCCTTATGAGCAGCTGAAAGAACTTTGTTCTACTTCTTGAGGGTTTTTTTGGTGTGGTTATTCTGTATATGGCAGCAGGTATCAGAAGAAGGACCTTTTCATCTAAGGTTCTCACAATTCAGAACTTATACACTATAGGAATATACTTTAAAAATAGTATTAAATACTTAATTGTTTTCCTTTTGAAAACAGATAATTCAAGTTCTACTTTCCTTGCAGCTAATTACTTTAAATAAAGATATTATAGACTTTACCAAAATGCACTGGGCATTTTAAGACAGGCCACATTTCCCACACTACTTCCCACCCCTTTTTCTTTCCTGGTCATAATATTTAATAATTCCTCAAGAAAGCTATCTTTTGTCCCATAACTGTTTGTTTTTAGGCAGATAGAAAAAGGAATTTTGTTTCAGAAATATTGATTTTCAGAATACCATTTTAATTAATATGTTGTTTTTGCAGATGCTGTTTTTAAACTCAGTGGCATTTTATATTATGCAACTGTTTAATTATGTAACATTATGTAACAGTTCGAAAACATGCAAATGTGAGAAGATCAATAGGTACCACTCTGGCAGAAAGATAACGGCGCTCCATACAGTCATGCTGGCCACATGATCTTGGAGGTGTCCACGGACAACGGTAGCTCTTCAGCTTAGAAATGGAGATGAGCACTAACCACCAGAGTCAGATGGTACCTGGAAGCTAGTTGTCTGGCTCTCATAAAATGCAGCAAAGATATATCTGCACAGTATAATTAATACAGCTTGATACCACTTTAATTGCAATGACTGAATGCTATGGAAGCATGGGAGTTGCAGTTTGGTGAAGCACAAACAACCTTTGGTAGAAAGGCTAAATGACACATTTTTATACAGCTCCCATGATTCCATAGAATTGAGCAATGGCAGTTAATGTGGTGTCAAACTTATTTATTTATTGTATCAGGAGTGAATCAAGGGTACAGTTGTAATGTATTAAACACACACACACAAAGTTCAGAAACTTGGCGTCATATTTAATGTCCTTTGACCAGTAGCTGTCCACTCAGAGTGCCTCTGGTATTGCTATAAGAAGGTTCCCTATGTGGCAGGGCTCAGACTGCATTATAATAGGTGGTCTGTGGTTTGCTCTTCTTCCACACTTACATGTTGTGGACTCCACTTTGTGGCCCTATTTCTTACGGTTGGCTCTGCATCTCGGGGTGCCAGAGCACAGTCTGTTCAGTGCCTTCCAAGTCACCCAGTCTTCTTTGTGCCAAGAGGGAGTCTCTCAATTGGTGCCAGCCATGGATTGAGGTTCCGGGTTTTAGCCTGCCATTTTTGGACTCTTGTTTGCTGAGGTGTTCCTGCGAGTATCTCTGTAGATCTTAGAAAACTATTTCTTAATTTAAAGTGTTGGCATGCTGGCTGATATCCGAGCAGAGGATGGACCGGAGATGTCACTATTTTGGTCCTTTCATTATTGGCTGCTACTTCCTGGCAGAAGTACTTCCCGGTGTCAAACTGCTTTAATTATACAGTATAGATTCATCCTAAAATAAGGAGCCTGTGTATGAGGACACTAAGTCCTACCTATTCATATATTACAAGTTGAAGTATATTACTGACTACTGAAAAGGAGCCTCTGCCCTTAAACAGCTGCTTATACTTAGATATTCTACTTCAAACATTTGTAGTCAGTGGTTAGGATCTTACACATCCTCACATATCAAGTGAGCATTTTCATAAATGCAATGTATGGAGGGAACTCTTGTTATGAACCGAATCTATTACATGACAATATGTACAACTGCACATGCTGAAATTTTGTTATTTACTTTCAAGTTGACTCCAACTTATTTTGACAGCTTCATGGTTTCCTTGGGAAGTTTTCTTCAGAGATTTGTCACTGGCTTCCCCGTGGGCTGAGAGGGTGAGGCTTGTCCAAAGTCACCTGGATGGTTCCCAGAACTGATCAAGGATTTAATCCCTTCTACTCCTGAGACCAATTCCAACACCCAAATTGCTATAGCATAATTTCATGCTTTGAAAAAATGGGTTACAATTCATGAAACCATGCACTATAGAAAACGTTCTAGTGCCAAAGACCCTCTTGTTTTGCTGGAACAGATTACCACAAGCATCCCTTTTGAAAATTGCATAGCGACTGTAAGATATCTATAAAAATCTCACTTGTGATGCTATGTTAGGTGATCTTTTTGCCATATGATGATATTTGATAAAGGGAAGCCACTTCTTTTGCTAGGTGCCTTGCCTTTCTTCCCCTTAACCATTACTTCTACTAATCCCCATGTCAGCAGCTATCTTTCCACTTTCAGGAACTCTGCAGATAATGGCATTAAATATTACCGAGCATATTGAACAATACTAAAATTGTCTACACCATAGAGACTGTAGATATGCAACATTGCACACTCCATTTGCAAATACACGTGAATGCTCCTGAGTCTTTTAAGTTATTTTCTACATACAAATCCTCCTAAATTGTAAGTTAGGAGGCAATGCCTCCTAAATTACAATTCTCTTAGGTGTTTTAAAAAAGCTTTCAGAGGTACCATGAGAAATCACCTGTAATGAATATGGACTGATATTTCTTTTCTATAGCAGCACTGAATTGGTAATTTACATTTTCTAAATATGTGGTTTATAGTGAGTTTCCCCAATTTGATGGCAATTACTCTTTAGAAAAAAAACCTCTTGACATGCTGAAACCCTGAGAGCGGCAACTGCTTTTCCTTGATGTGATCCCTCCCAAATTAAAAATTCCTTTTCCAATTTCTACATAAACATATAAATCAAACTTGTTGGCACTTCCTTTTCAGGGCTCCATAGTTTCTTCACCCAGTGCACCTGTATCCAATCCACCCCCAATAAATTTTGCTATTCAAATAAATGGAATCCAGCTATACATTTCTTTTTATTAAAAAAAACTGTCACAGCCTATAGAACTGTTCTGATATATCATGAAATCTATAATATATGTACCATTCCACATGCCCAGGCAGAATTTCTGGAAGAGTCCTATGGATATTCCTATATTGCACTTAAACACTAGGGAGAACTTCCTGATCGTAAGTGCTGTTCGGCAGTGGAATATGCTGCCTCCAAGTGTGGTGGAATCTCCCTCTCTGGAGGTATTTAAGCAGATGGCTATATGTGGGGATGCTATATTGACTGGATGGCCCTTGTGCTCTCTTCCAACTTTATGATTCTATGAACATGTGAAATCCATCCATCCATCTCTATCCACACATCTATCTATCTATCTCCTACCTGCAGTGTGATGTTCACTGAGCTGACAAGATAATCTACTGAACATGCTATATGAAACTGAAGAGACAAGTGGCTCTGAATTACAAATAAATCTGGAACCTGAACTTTACTACAGCTTTCTCCATGCAAAAAAGACAACAAAACAATTTTTAAAAATCAGCACTAAAGAAAATGACCAATAAAGAGGATGCCACTGGACAGTACAAGAGTGCACAAATATGTGGGTTCAGCAGTGACTGAGGTTCTACAATAATCAATGAGACATTAGAGGTGGCATCAAGGGTCACATCAAGTTTAGGGCCAGTTGTAGTAGCTACACTATGTTCACTAATTTAATTCTGGTGAGGAAAACTGGGAAATACTATTCATCAAGAAACAACTACACTATTGTGCCCTTAAAAAAAACAAAATAGGATAACATGACTGCAGATGAGCTGTTTTACTATGCCATTTTATATCATACCCTCAAGTCTCCTGACTAACTAATTATTTTAAAACTCATGTTTACTATCTGCTTCAAACCATGTACCTTCTAATATTCAGCAGAGTCTTTCTCTCAAATCATTCTCTCATTGGGCCTAATTTTTAAAGCACTAGTGTATGAGAAGAACTGGTTGCTGTGAAGCAGTGAGTCTGGCAGAAAAAAAAACTGGTGTGAAAGGAATGTTTTTGTTTACTCATCTTAAAAAACTTTTAGTACAGAAAACCGATTCCTGCCAGGCACAAACAAAATATTGTGAAAGCACAGGTGCAAAGAACAAAAAGTGTTGCCTAAGGGAACAAAGCGCATTGTTAAGGCAAGTGAAGGTAAGGGACCAGAAGATGTTTGGAAGCCAAGACTAGACATTTACTAAGGCATAATGTGTTTTTAAATTATATACAGTGCTTGTATTCACACACAGCTATAAACCAGAATTTCATAAAATCCTGGCTTGCCTTAAGTAAATTGCATGCTACAGAATGTAATTTATATGCTCCCACGTGGCTCCTACTGACCACAGATGTGGATAATCAAACCAGTGATCAAAAATTTGGTATTTCATTTTGCTTGCTCCCCTTATCATCCAGGATCATAAATCGGGGCCTGTTCTTGATTTATTAATCCTGACTTGCTTGACACTTTCTGATGTTCCCTTTTCCACTGCAACCCCCTGAAAAAAAATTCAGAAACTTTATTAGTCCCTCTGGAGAGATTTCCAATGCCACAACAGGAACTGAAGCCAGAAGGGATACTTGGAAAATGTTAGTATACATGCAGAACCTGGCAACTGTAGTTAACCAGATTTCCTTTATCATAATGTTCACAAATTTATGGATCTCTTACAATCCTGGAAATCCGTGTTAACTATAAACCTAGAAACATTGTGTTCATTCATTGACACTCAAATGCCAGCCTGTCATAACTAAATTAAGACCCATTGTTTTTTCCTGGACCTGTTATTCAAGGTAAGAGAAATGGGATTCTATTATTATTATTATTTATATAAAACTTTTATATACTGATCTTCTCAACCTCTGCAGAGGGTCTCAGGCCGGTTAACAGCAAGGATTCAATGCCAAATTACAATTTAATAAGAAGCTATTCAGATAAGTCTTGTATATGTAGTCCAGCAAGAAGCACAAAGCTATTTCATGTTCTAAACATATAAAACCCAGGAATCAATACATGTGACAAAAGACTTACAGCAATCTACATATATCTTCTCCAAATCAAGCTCCATTGAATTCAATAGGACTTATGTGTGGATATATGCCTTCAAGTCAACTGTTAAATTCATAGGTTTTCCAAGACAAGGAATAATCAGAGGTGGTTTTCCAGTGCCTTCCCCTGAAATATGGACCACAGCACCTGGCATTCATTACATGTTTTCTATCCAAGAACTTCCCAGATCAGATGGAATTTGGTATGTTTAGGATGTTTAGACTTTCTTTCCGAGGATAACAGCTGTACTGTGCTTTCGACAGGAAAAAAATAGCCTTCAACAGCATTGATGATTACAAGGTAGTAAATATACATGCTGCCCTAATTCTAGCCCAGTTTTGTACAACCAGGCTACTTGCATCTTCTCAGACAGTGTTTCAGAGAGATACGTCTGATAGGAAATAGCTAGATTGACCACTTTCTGCGAAAAGCACCTGAATCAGCTCAGCCAAACTAATCTCTGCCCCAGAATTTGGAACCACCCACAATTTTGGCCCATATAAACTGTTGCATCAGACCCATGACAGAACAGTCAGTAACTGTTTACACAGCCTTCCCATGTTTCACAGGCTTGAGTAGCCCAGGAACAAGTGGTGGCATTTACTGTCTCCTCCTATTCTCCATGTCATGGTGGTCTCTGGATGCAACATGGCTTCTGCCAGTCGCTTTTCACCTGTAGTAATATTGACCAGGATGATGGGGAGATCGAGGAAGGGAGGGGGAGAAGAGGAATCACACCCTCCACTTTCTCCTGGTGGCTCTAGGACTAGGAGATTCATGTTGTTCCTGGGGACCGATGCAACAAGGAGAACAGAGAGGATAATAAAGGTGGCCGTGCAGCGGCACCAAATTCAGTTCAGTCCCACAGTGTGGTCAGGATTCCCTCCTGCCTCCACATAGCCTGGGGATGGTGGCTTTTGTGAACAATCCCAGGGCGGATTCAGTGCATGCCATGCTGAATTTACCTTAAGCTTATGAGTCAGCATAGATATGTGCATAGATCCAGTTCCCAAGGACTTTAAAATGGAAATAATAGGCACCAAATCTAGAACTTTGTGTGCAGCAATTTCATCATCTATGACATACTTCATTCAAGCTAAGTGTTTTGAAATAGTGCAAACTAAATCATTACTCCACTTCTGAATCCACACATAATTATTCAGAACTGGCCTCTCTTTTGGATGTTAGCAACTAGGTTCTGTGAGTGACAAGTTGATGTAAGAGATAAAGAGTTCCTTTGCTAGACATTTTCATTTGGCAAACATCGCCTAATAAACATGATGTGTTTCCATTTGAAAGGTAAGCCTACTCCCACCCAGCTGTTTCAGAAACACGTACTGACATCAAGATGTGTTACATATCTCAAAATAGAAAGTGGGTCGTTAACTAGAGGTGAGTCCAAAGACATTAAATTTTCACAGTATGTCATAATAGACAATTAATCACAAATAACTTTCCCTTGGGATGGTCTATATGAGAAATTAAAGGCACATGCACCATTACATCATATTACATTTTTACATTTTCCTTCTCCGCGTCTCATGTTATTTTTCTCATACTTCTAACAAAATTTTAACAATGGAAAACATTTAATCAGAGATTTAAAGTGCACTTCAGATTTGTTCTAGAACTGATGTTAGTAGAAATGGAAACTTCCATCAAAATATTACCAATAATCAACCCCAAAACTAGGTTAACAGTCTCCTTAACCTACAGAACAATGTACATTTTGAAAAATCACTTTTTCATTGTCTTCAACTACCGGTTATTCTAAAAATACTTATTTACTACAGTTTATCACAGTTTGAGATAAACTGCATCCTGGCAGATTATATCACATTGGGGTCAGGTCCTTTGCTTTCTACAAACAACCCCTGGCATGTAGAGGATTTGCCTTAAATAATCCTGATGTCAATGAAAACAAGAGCAGAGCCATTACAATACAATATTGGCTTAAGTGGTCACCGGATTTTATGAATGAAGTAAGTCACAGCCATTTCCTTTCTTCACAGCCTCTGGTTATCACCTAAGGATTTCTACTACTGATATCTTCATACATTCAATGCACAAAGAACAAGGTTATAACAAAAACACAATCTAGATGTCAGAGCTCTGGAAAGAAGAGGTAACTTGGTCTAGATATGATTCACAGAAGTAGCAGAGCAAAATCCCTAACTTCCATTTTCACCCAAACTCATAGCTATGGTTAATAAATAATGGCTCTTGAATTGTCAACTGCAGCAGATAATGAGTGCCTCTTCTGCATAATATTATGGCAGACAAATAAACAAGCTTTTTTGTTTCTCAAACTGATTCATTTAAAACCAGATACCTAAATTTAAATGTTGCTTACCCTTGAGAAGAATACATTACTGGGATTTCAGCAGGTATAGTTCATGCCATGTTGAACTAAACTATTTTAATGATGTTACCATATATCTAAGTGGTAAGGATCAGTGTATTGGTCTTGCTAACATGAATTAAGTTTCAGAACATGACCTTACTACAATCCAACACTCTGTAATGTTTAGTTCTCCCTCCCCCTAAAATACCTTTAGACTTCAATTCACCAATGTTCACTCCCATATATTTCATTGCAGAAGGGGGCTAAAAAAGTCTCAGTCTAGAGCTCACATATTTAACATGAACTCTCTTCATCTCTTAATCTTAGCTGCTAACATTCCAGCGAACTGCAGCCCTCTGGCTTGAGCCTCAAATCCAAAGGATTTAGATGCCCTTGTCTTCTTCAATGAAGTAGATGAAGACACTTGGGGGAAAGGACACATATATTTTAAGGGGATATTCTTCAAGTGAATTAAAACAAACTCTGCCAATTAGAATTCACCAAAGGTCTTACAATGTATAGGCAACATCACATTAAAATTATTTGAACAAGAGGCTAAATGTGATCATTTTATCTTCTTTTTAAATAGAATGCACAGATTTTTTAAAAAACCGCTAATGTATATACTAATTTATAATGAAAGATGCTGCCACGTTTGATAAAGATATACTTCAGCTACTAGCAACTTATGGACCCACCTAACCCTGAAGTGTTTAGAATGGAGTAGTGGGTAACTCATCACCCTTTATTTCCAGCAGCCCTTGAACATGCACATTATAGCAGAGCAGGGGCGGTCTAAGGTAATTTTAAATGGTAGGCGAACATTATTTTGGCGTCCCCCCCAAAAAACATTATTTTGCCGCCCCCTATGTAAAACAAATATACAATTATAATATCACAATACCATTAGTAGTATTATATTGTATCAATGTATATACAATATATTATACCATACTCATACTATATTATATCATAATTATATTATACTACATTACGATATAATTATATTATAATATATTGACATTATAATATAATGTAACATTCTATTATATTATTATAAAATAATAAAATTATTTATTTAAATAAAATTATCCTCTACTAAATATTTTCATTACTCCTATAAAATTCAAATAACCCAAAAAAGTAAAATAAAATATTATATATTTTGTACAATACCACTATACTGCAATATTGTTTGTAATGTTACATGTAATATAAAATATATCATTATTCTATTGTTATATTGTATTTGTATTATATTGTATGACAATATTAAGCAGAACTGTATAATAATCAACAAGAAATGCAATGTAAATGAATCAAAATCAGAATATATTACCTACCACCCGACTCATAATTCATAGGAGTCTCCCATAAGTCCAAAATTAGGATTCCAATGTAAATGTAAATAGAAAAACAGCCAAAATGTTCAAATGAGTTCGAATACAGGCAGCGCAGCCTGGGCAAACTTGGGCCCTCCCTCCCTCTAGGTGTTTTGGACCCCAACTCCCACAACTCCTCATAGCCTCAGGCCCCTCAGGTCTAGACAGAAATAGAGCAGAAGAAAGGAAGGAGGGAGAGAAGAGGTCACAGACGAGGAGGAGGAAAGCCCTTCATTCATTCCTTCGCTTACACTTCCTTCACTGATTCTTTTCTCCTTCCCCGCAAACGCGTGCGCGGGGCGGAGACAAAGGGATAGGGCAAGCACTCCCTGCCTGCCCGATAGGGAGTGCTTTGCTTACAGGCTTCTGCGCAAGGGAACTACTGGGCATGCGCGGAGGTTTTCGCGCATGTGCAGTTGCTCCTGCGCTCAACTTCAGCTCCGGAGCAACTGCGCCTGCGTGAAAACCTCCGCGCGTGCCCAGAAGCGGCGTCTGAGTGCACAAGGCCGGGGTCAAAAAGTGTTCCTCAGCACTGTCTGAGGAACATCGGCAGGGCCAGGATGGCGCCCCATGCGACCAGGATGGTGCCCCCTTCCCAGATGGCGCCCTAGGCGGCCGCCTACTTGGCCTATCTTGTAGGACCGCCTCTGTAGCAGAGGACTTTAACCATGCTGACTTTGAGCACAGTGCTCTCTAAATTCTATCAGTATGTTAAGTGTGGCACCAGGGGAGTAACCCGCTGGATAAAGGGTATATCAGTGGTTCCCAACCTTTGGTCCTCCAGGTATTTTGGACTTCAACTCTCAGAAATCCCAGCCAGCTTACAGCTGTTAGGAATTGTGGAAGCTGAAGTCCAAAAATCCTGGAGGAACAAAGGTTGGGAACCACTGGCATATACAAACTTTAAACAGGGCTACGGGGTCATAAAATTACCATACTTGGGGCAGTCAGATCATTTGTAATTGTTCTTGGCACCAGCATATATTCCTCTCAGGAAACAGGCCCTGCCTAAAACAAAGACTGTGAAATCCTGGCCTAAAGATTATTCCCAACAACTTCAGGATTGCTTTGAGAGGACAAACTGGGACATTTTTATCACCCAGACCTGGAAGAACATACTGCAACTGTTCTGAGCTACATCAAATAGCTGCACAGGTAATGTCACTGTGAACAAACGCATCCGGATTTATTCCAGCCAGAAACCCTGGATGACCAAGGAAGTCCAGTGACTTTTGCATGACAGAAACAATGCTTTCACATCTGGTTATGAGGTGAAATACAGTGCTGCCAGAGCAAGTTTCAAGAAAGATACCTGGCAGGCCAAGATGGAGTATTAGAGGAAGGTTGAGGATTATTTCCACAGTAACAACGTGAGGCAGTGTGGCAGGGGATTCAACAAATTACTAAGTGTAAATCAAACAATGTCATTCCTGCTGAGAGGGATGCCTCATTGGCAGAGGAGTTGAATCACTTTTTTTTGCCTGCTTTGTAGTAAACCCACCAGTGGTCGCTGGAATTCAGTTACTGGGTAGCTGCAGCTACCCAGTAGCTGCAGGGACATGATGTAAAACATGTTTTGAGGGCTGCAAATCCTAGGATGGCTGCTGACTGGATGGTATTTCTGGCCAGGTAATTAAAGAGTGTGCTGACCAACTGCTTGGTGTTTTTACTGTTATTTCAACCAATCTTTATCTCAGTGTATTACTCCATCTTGTTTGAAGGCCTCCATCACTGTTCCGGTACCAAACAAGTTCCCTACCGATAATTTTTAGTACAGACTAGTGGCACTCACTTCCATCATCATGAAGTCCCTTGAAAAACTGCCCTCCATGTACATTGGTCAAATATCTGTTTGCAAATGGAGCCACTAGAATGACAAAGGATGCCATAGCCATCATGCTGCACACTGCTTGGACCCACCTGGAACGATGGGGGAACTTTGTGAGGATGCTTTTTGTGGACTTTAGTTCTGCATTTAATAGAGTCCTCCCACATAGACTGATGTCTAAAGTTATGTATCTTGGATTGTGATATTCACTCTGTTCCTGGATTATTGACTTCTTGTCTGGACATTCTCATCAGCTCTCGCTCTCAATACTGGGATGCCACAGGGCTGTGTGTTGAGCCCTCTGCTTTACACTTTTTACACATTATGACTGCATCCCCATCTATCAGAGCAATATCATTACCAAATTTACAGATGATATAACCATGGTGGGGCTTTTTTCTGAAAGGGATGAATCTGTTGATTGGGATGAGGTGGATTGTCTGCTCTCTTGGTGCAGGGACAATAATCTGGTGCTTAACATCAATAAGATCAAGGAGCTCATTGTGGACTACAGAAAGACTAGACCAGAAATCCAGTCCTTGGTTATAAACGGGGACCAAGTGGACCAGGTGGCCAGTTGTAAGTTCCTGGGTGTTACTGTTAAAGAGGAACTGACCTGGGGCACTCATACGGCAGCGTTGGTTAAGAGGGCCCAGCAGAGACTACTACCCGAGACTTCTAAGGAACCAACAACTGAATGAAAAACTGCTGGTGACTTTCTACTGCTATGCTATAGTGTCCTAATCTACTGTATCTGTGTGTAGTTTGGTAACTGCACAGTGGCAGTTAACAATGCGATTCAAAGGGTCAACATCGAAAGTGACAATAAAGTTATTCTATTCCGTTATTCTATTCTATGTACTTTATTGACACTTGGTAACAGATTTTTTAGTTTTATCTCTACTTGTGGTTTCTTTAGCTTTATATACTCAAAACATTAAGAACATTGTCAGAATTGTGACCCTTTAGCCCTTGAAAGTGGCTGATCTGTAGGGATGGAGGGATTGTACAGGGGAAGAAAAAAGGTGGGCATTGTTGTCTCTGTCCCATCAGCTACTTGGCTAGATGGGAAAAAATAGATAGGGAAAGAAGAGGGCGGGTGCACACGCACACTGGTTCAATCACTTGCTCACTTGGGTGAAATATCCATTCATACTTTCACTGAAGAAAAAAATGTGTTGGCACAAAACAAACTCCTTGGGATTCCTCCTACCATGATCTTTCAGCATTTAAAACTGTAGTTCTCAAAGGTATGCCTCCATTTCAGAAGCCTTGCTAGCCTTTGGTAATATGCAGTAAATGGGTTGGGTTTTTTTTAAAAAAAAAATGGCAACACACACCAAGATTGACAAACTAGGGCTCCGTCCAGACAGGTCTAAAACATGGGATGCCTCAGGTAAAACTAAATTGACCCAGAGAAAACTAGGATTTCCCTGTTTGCTCTGGATTAATTAAATCCAGAGCAAGGTACAGATCTTTCCAGGTGAGGACCCTGTGTGGATTGACTCTGCCCCAGAATTTGGAATTTGGGTCAATCCCTACAGCGATCCCAGTTCTTTGGGCTCATAAAACCCAAAGGAGCAGGATGGCAAAGAACCCAAAGGAACAGGATGGACTGTCCAGCTGCACTGCCTTCAGGCAAGTTGGTGGTAGCAGGGGGGAAGGGGGAGCTGAGATTGGGTGGATGCCTTCCTGGAGTTGATCTGGGAGGGCATGTAGCCACCTCCCCCACCCCCAGGCAAAGTCCAAGAGTTGGGTTGGGAGTGGGGATTAAATCCCAGGAAAAACAGGGATTTAATATCCCAGTGCCTCCCAGGATTTAGCTCTGTCTGGAAGAGCCCTTGGTAACCGGTCACCAATCTCTCTTGCACTCCACTTAGTGCCCCCTCATTCCATCCCTATCCTGAAACACATGCTAAAAGTTCTGGGTTCCCCCGCCCTAGAATTGTAGAATAAAAAGTATTTTAAAATTGCATTGACACCTAAACAATGTTCATTCAATGTGAAATTAGTCACACTGATTGTTCTAACAGCACCAGAAATGAAGTGAGCATTATATCTTTTGCATGTGTAGACAACCCCTTGGATCCTGTTGGATCAGCTGCTCTCTCATGTGTATGCACTAAATGCATATGTGATGGTGGCAGGATGTAAAGAAAACTGTCCTCCAAATATCTCCTATACTGAAAGGAGCTGGGAATGAAGAATCATGCCTTGCCCAGTGAATTAAACCTGAGGAGTTAAAGTCCATGAGAGAAAATGCTTTAGCACAATATCCTCTATTCATTGTTAAAATAACACAAACTAATTGTATGTGCTTTACATGGGAGCATAAGAGACATATGCACAGCAGACCTATGACATCTAGATACTAGACCCTTATTGACAGTGTGATCCATGAACTACCATGAATCACAAACTGTGCAGAGAGGTTTTCGGAAAACAGAAAATAAGTCATTATATATGAAGGACATTTCACAGTTACTAACTGAAGCATATTTATGCTGCTGAGTTTTTTTCAGTCCGGAAATACTTAGAAGTTTGTTTTAATTGCTTTAAATTAAAGAATGTTGAAAGAATATAAATAGCAAGATAGGAAGACACAATGGGGGAATAATAATTGTGACATTTTAATTTAAAATGCACCCAGCAGAAAATTTGGGGCAGAAGATATAGGTCATAATTTCTTATAAACATTAAACACAAGCATTTGATTTTCACACTAGTTTTTTAAAGGACCTTAACTGTAATCAGTACAGATATAGATGTGTTAACAACGATCCTAAATATAAATAGTATCTAATTAGCAAATTGCCAGCAAAAAGGTTGGGAGAATAAGCCACTTATGACAGACTTCATTAACAGTGTCTTTCAAAAAGCATAGGTGCTTCAGTTTTTTGCAATGAGTGGATTAAACAGATCAGACGGCAGGCTCCTTTTGGTTTTCCTTTGACTTCCCTTTCACAGAGGTAAAGGGGAAAGAACAGCAGTGTAACAGTTTTACAGTAATCAAACGGCATGCAGAGTTACTGTGGAAAAGACTAGTTAATGTTGGCATCCATTCCCTCAGGCAATATAAATTGTTCATGTAAAATCTGAGATACCAATAAACTTATAAAAGAAAATAAGAGCAGTACCCAAAATCAGGGCAAGGGTTTGAATCATAGGAACATCTGTTTTACAACTACTCTCAATGTTTTATGAAAATAAATGGCAACATTTCTTAAGGCACTAACTTTGATGTACAGCTAAACTAATCATATATACAAGGAGAGAAAAATTAAATGGAGACTTACCAAGGGGCGCCATATATTCGGAATCCTTTGACTGTTACCTCAGAATCTTGTAAGTAAATACTGTTTGTCAGAAGTGACTGAACATTGTCAAAGTCCTCTGGTTTCAATTTGGACACAGAAGGAAAGCGGTAGTAATCCTGTTTGACAAGGTCTGCCATGAATTCTTTATCAAATGTCAGTTCATGATTCCCAGCAATCACTATTTTATATTCGTATGGCAAGTTTCCTGAAATAACAACAAAAAGTGTTTCATTAACATACCTGCATTCCACATAAAAAAAGATCCCACATTTAAGGGTCATACTGGATATATTTGCGTTTCTGCATAAAACAAACGCTTTTGCATGCAGCAACATATTTCTGCTTAGAAAACGTTGTGCCACATAAAGGTGTATACAAGAACACTTTTAATAAGTCTCAGGAATGGCTCTTCTGGGTTATTAGATGTGGCTGAGTATCTTCTGACCACCATGATAGTTATAATCAAGGGATTAAACTTTAATCATGGAAAAGTGGTAAGAGAGTGAATATCTTTCATTCCTTTGCATGTCTATCCACTAGAGACTATAACTATAGAGATGAAGAATGGTAAATTATTCCAAATTTATTAGCATAGCAGTGTTATCTGTAAGTTCAATGCTGTTTTATACCTACAGAGGATCTAGCCAAATGTCAATAGTGTGCCAAGAGACTTGCAGCCAATATTTTAGGACCATTTCTCTAAAGAATTTTACTCACAATGACGAAGTAAATTTTTCTTTTTCTGCATAATGGGAATAAAGCATGTTTTTTACATTAAAAAAACAAAACTCTGAAACATTTATTAATTTCAACTGAAACAAAGGCCCATTCATTTTTCTCAGTTTCTAAGGTGTGGCTTTGCCATATTTTTGTCCATTGAAATTTTCAACGAAAAAGAAAGTTTGTCTGAAGGAAAAAAGTATCATGAACCACTTCTCCACCATAAGGACATCTCAAGTATTAAAGCCTCTGGCAAAGACATTCCTTTTTACAATTTTTCTATGCCCAGTTGGCCCTGGCATTCTTTCTTCTTCATCCTCTGACTAGCTGGAATTTTTTAAATCGGCACCAGCATAAGGAGGATGGTGGAGAAGGGCTGGAGAAGCAGAAACATTTGGTGTTGATTTGTAGCAGTTTGCCTGCAGTACATAATGCTTTGTCTGGGAGAAAATGTGATTCCAATTTAGCAATTCTGTTGTCGACACATGTGGCTGTCTACCAAAGAGAAGGTAAATAGCAACTGCCCTGAGAATACCTTACTTGGCATACATGAACAATAAAACAGAAAAGAGGAAAGCATACAAGCTGAACCAGCTACTCTGAGCATTTTTCTTTTATTAAAAAAAACCCCACATAGATATGTTTTGACACCAATATGAAGGTCTTAAGACAGAAGCTGATGAAAGAAAGAAAAATCATCCCCTGAAGAAGCTTTTAAGTAATTTCCAGAAGGTTCACAACATTTTGTTTAATGAAGTCAGACTTATGAGACATGGTTGCTTCATTTTACTTGTGTGTATTGTTAGTTTGGAGAAAACATTGCTGAAAGATATTGCACTGCTGGTATAGGAAACTCTTCCTATTTTTTGCTTGTTATATATCTGGTACCAAATGTTGTGTTAAAGATAGGAAATAATCTACTTCATTAATCGACTTCATTAACTGAGGTACACCTCTTTTTGTCTTTAATGTGAATTGTTTACCACCAATTAAACTACAGCTTATTCCTCAAGTTTGTAATTTCATGAAAACACATCTTTTTAAAGCAGAGTTTCTCAACCTGGGGATTTTGACTCCCGGTGTGTGTGTGGGGGGGGGGGGGGGAATCACAAGAGAGGTTTAGTGGGGTCACCAAAGACCATCAGAAAACATATTTCTGATGGTCTTAGGAATCTCTTTGGCAGAGAAGGCTGAAGATCTCTCCACCTGTCTTTCTCTTCCTTTTTGGAAACAGACAGTGGTGAATCCTCCCCCCAAAAGCCCCCCTTCCAAGGGAAGGGCTGTTTCTGAAACTCCAAGTGGGGAAGGGAGAGCAAGTGTGCTCAGTGCATGGCAGCATGATGCACATGTGTGGGTGAGGGAGAGTGTGTGAGGTTGTAGGGAAGCTCGTGCCAGCGAGTCCCTTCAAGGCATGAGGGTTCTGTGTGGGAAGTTTTGACCAATTCTATCGTTGCTGTGGTTCACAATGCTCTTTGATTGTAGATGAACTATAAATCCCAGCAACTACAACTCCCAAATGTCAAGGTCTATTTTCCCAAACTTCACCAGTGTTCACATTTGGGCATATTGAGTATTTGTGCCAAGTTTGGTCCAGATCCATCATTGTTTGAGTCCACCATGCTCTCTGGATGTAGGTGAACTACAACTCCAAAACCCAAGGTCAATGTCCAACAAACCCTTCCAGTATTTTCTGTTGGTCAAGTGGTTCAATTATATTCTTAGTGGAGTTCAGAATGCTCCTTGATTGTAGATGAACTATAAATCCCAGCAAGTACAACTTCCAAGTAACAAAATCAGCCCCTCCCCAAAAAAATTCCCCATCAGTATTCAAATTTGGGCGCATTATGTATTTGTGCCAAATTTGGTTCAGTGAATGAAAATACATCCTGCATATCAGATATTTACATAACGATTCATAACAGTAGCAAAATTACAGTTATGAAGTAGCAACAAAAATAATTTAATGGTTGGGAGTCAACACAACCTGAGGAACTGTATTAAGGGGTCATGGCATTAGGAAGGTTGAGAAATACTGTTTTGAAGCAGGAGCAACAATAACAATGTAGGCTTGAAACAATACTAGTCATTGTGCCACATAATGAGATTTGACAGATGTGACAATGTCAAAAAGCCAAGTAGAATGAGGGCATGAACCATTGCCCTTATCCTGAATAAACTGCCCCAGGACTCTATGCAGCCAGTCCGACCTCCAGTGAAGCCAGTAATTTCTGCTGCAAATGGGTGAAGCACAGAGAACTTGCATCCACTCAATTTTACAGCTCTTAGTAGCCAGATATACCATATTTTCTGGCATATAAGACAACTGGGTGTATAAGACAACCCCCAACTTTTCCAGTTAAAATATAGAGTTTGAGATATACTCGCCATATATACACTCTTCCAACGCACACCAAATAAAAATTTAAAAAGCATCAGATTTGATTTCAATATGGTAATTTTCCTATTACTGTACCTCCTTCTCTGCCTCTCAGATCTCGCACATGCGCACCTGCACAGCTTCAATGCAGTCTTCAGGAGCAAGATCTGAGAGGCAGAGGAGGAGGTACAGTAATAGGATAGAAGGGTGGGCCAGACAGGTAAAAGAGGTGTGTTTTTCTGGGCCCAGAGCCACTCTTTTTTCCATACCATGGGTGCCCCAGATGCCTGCAGGTTGCTCCGCCCTTTATTTACACCTTCCCGATGAGGTGAGGTGGCACCACTTACACCCCTTAATGAGGTGAGGACTGCATTAAGGCCACGAATCCTGATGAATGGATTTTCTTCTAATGTACTTGTACAGCATCGCCCTTAATGCTGTCATACAGTCGCTGCATACGGCAGGGACGCAGCCACTGCCATTTTTGAGCTCCCCCCCCCCCCCACCATATGCGGCAACCACAGATTCTCCAATCCAGACTGGAAGTTTCAGCACCCGCTCTATAAGATGACTCCTGGCATATAAGATTACTCCTGGTGTATAAGTCAACTCCCGCGTATAAAACGACTCCCGCGTATAAGACCACTGACTTTTGAGAATATTTTCTTTTGTTAAAAAGTAGTCTTATGCCCCAGAAAATACGGTAATTTCTGGGCTTCTGTGGCTTGCCCTATCTCAGCAGGTAAATATAGATATAGGAGGCTTTTCCTAATATGTCCAACTACAAATTGGGTATAATAATCACCTCTCTCACAATGTTATTATAAGATCATGGCCCATTATTGGCCTTCTGCAAACTCAGAAGTGTGCATTTTCTGGTAAATGAACAAGTAGCTGATTAAGCTCCAACACTGTAATGACGTAGTACATAAACATGTAAATTCAGTTTCAAGGAGAAACACAAGACCTTGCCTCTACATAATTCTTGTCATAACATATTCTTGGCTTTGTATATCACAAAGGCAGGTGTGTGTGTGTGTATGAGATAATACTTTAAAGTTGTAAAGGATTTGTGAGAAAGCTTCATTGGAGACACCTTTTCCCCATGATAACTCTTTCCTACAGGTTGATTTCTCTCACTTCCTGTTCTCTCACCCCATTCTTAACTATGAGTAGTTTATAAGTCAGATATTTGTAACTCATGGACTGCCTGTAATTTCTATGGCAGAACAAGGAAAGACACAACTATGTTGCCAATTCTTCTGTTTCTTAGCAGATCCTTATATTTCACCAAAAACGACTCCACATAAGATTTGAGATACTCTGCAATTATGAGGTGAGATGTTGCTGGAAGCTACAGGATGTATAGCAGTTATTGAAAATTATCTCTGCTTTTCTTTCCTGAAGAGAACTCTATTCTTGGGATACTGCTAGTGAACGCAAACACTGTATCCAATTCATGGAGCAAGATTATGGGCAAGTGGTCATACACTATAATCCCTTAAAATGGCTTAAAGCATCACAAACTACAATATTTTCTGGAGTATATGTGAAGACGCGCCTGGGGTCTTTGGCTTAGAATAGGAACAAGGACGTGACATCTCTTCCCAGGGGACTTCTTCTTGCCTTCCCATAGAGAACTGGAACTCTCAAGGACCAAACCAGTCACTTTAGATAACTCAAACAGGCTTTATTGTTCACAAAAGGAGTTATCTTATTGAGGTATTAAACTTGGTTCTCCAAACAGGGGTAAAATAAAATATACATTACAGTTCTTTAGTTGTTTGGGTCCAGGAAGCTTTCAGCCGGATGGCTTTCCAAATTCTCTCTCTCTCAATGGCTTTGAGGTGAGAACTCTCTTAGCCCCAGTCAAATGACCTATATTGAAGGCACAGAGCCTTCGTCTTGGTGCCAAATGACTAGTTGAAGGCACTTGAGATTCCACAGTCCCATCCAGGTGTGCTGGATATGCAGAATGAATCCAAGATATGAAGAATTGGTGCTAGAGAATGCCTGACTGAGGCCTGGCTGGCAAACCCTCTAACACGTCCTCTTCTGTAGAGATGCAGGCAAAATCTAAAGAGAAAGCTAGATTTCCAAAGTCTCAAGGGGGAGGAAAAACAAACTTAACGATGATTGACAGCTCTAAAGAACCAATCAATGCAACCAATACTTAACAACACTAAACAGACTAGCTGAAACATAATCCAATAGTTTAAACCTTCCAACTTAAAGTCTTATACACAGGTGGCATCAGCCACGCCTTCACAGTATAAGACTTTTTCACCCAAAAGTCAGTGGTCGTCTTATACCCGGGAGTCGACTTATAGAGCGGGTGCTGAGACCTCCAATCTAGATTGGAGAATCTGTGGCTGCCGCAAATGGTGGGGGGAGCTCAAAAATGGCAGTGGCTGCGTCCCTGCCATATGCAGTGACTGTATGAAAGCATTAATGGCAATGCTGTACAAGTACAGTAGAAGAAAATCCATTCATCAGGATTTGTGGACTTAATGTGGTCCCGATGGTGAGGTGAAGGAGCACCGCACCGGGAAGGTGTAAGTGAAGGGCGGAGCAAGCTGCAGGCATCCAGGGCGCCCGGGGTATGGAAAAAAGAGATAGAGTGGCTGTGGGCCCAGAAAAACACACCTCTTTTACCTGTCTAACCTGCCCTTGTATCCTATTACCGTACCTCCTCTTCTGCTTCTCAGATCTCGCTCCTGAAGACTGCAGTGAAGTAGTGCAGGTGCGCATTTGCAAGATCTGAGAGGCAGAGAAGGAGGTACAGAAATAGGAAAATTACCATTTTGAAATCAAATCTGATGCTTTTTAAATTGTTATTTGGTGTGCGTTGGAAGAGGGGTAGTCTTATATGGCAAGTATATCCCAAACTCTATATTTTAACTGGAAAAGTTGGGGGTCGTCTTATACGCCCAGTCATCTTATATGCCAGAAAATATGGTATCTAGAGCAGAACTATCGTCCATATGTAGATTGAAATGTCTTTATTTAAACTACGTATTTCACTGGGTTGAATTGGCTATAAATGCTTATGAGTTTTTATAGTTCTGCACATGTCCAGCAGGCTGGGCTGACCTAGCACTCTAGTTTCAATTTTATTTTCTAATAAACAAACATATTCTTATTACTTATTGTAACTATGTTTTAGCAAAGAGTAAACAAACTTTTTTCTAAACTTGTTCTCATGTACCTTCATGACAAGGTGAACTTGGCATGGAGTTCCCTTGGAAAGATTTATTCATAGGGGTTTGCTATTGCCTTCCCCTGAATCTGAGGTCATCCACTGAATGTTGACACCAAACACAACATAGATGTACAAGGATCATTGAGCCTTACTCATTTCCATGACCTAGTCTGTAGAACAAATTTTAAAAATGCTGAACTGATACATTGTATTTACCAGGTTTACAGAAAACTGCTTGAAATACTACAATATACCATCTACAACTGGTCCCTTCAAGTACATTGTACCTCATAAATGTTTGGCAACAATGACAGCACTACATATGGATACAAACAAAAGGATGACTAAATAAAAATAAAGCAGTACTGGATACAATACTAATATAGGTATTCCTCACTATAAACTTAGAATAATGAAGTGCCTAATTGCTAAAAAAAATTCAAATAAGTTTCACAAACTCATACTTGTTTTCAAATTCTAATTTCCCTTTAAACTCTGAAACATACAAAGTCAAGAGAATGTTTCTCAGGCCCCATCTACACTGTCATATAAAATCCTGATTATCTGCTTTGAACTGGATTATATGGCAATGTAGAATCATATAATTCAGTTCAAAGCAGATAAGTCTGGATTTTATATGGCAGTGTAGATGGAGCCTGAGTGACATAGTTTTGAGTGCTCTGACGATTAAAGAACACTACAGGGTTGCATATTCAGTGACTTTAAATATTATTCTAATGATATGAAGAGTAAACTGTTCCATGGATCAACAGTGAAGAAAAAAGTTGTAATTAAATGGGAATCAGTAAATGCTTAAACTGACAAAGTCTGATAACAATGCATTCATAAAAGTACTTAGCCTACTGTGGATGAGTCTTTATCACATCCTGGAACAGGGACATTATCTTGTGCTATCATTAATTGTGCAAATATGACATTTTACCATCTGCACATTTTAATTCTTTATTATTTATCCCCTTTTTACTTGGTATGATCACTAAACCTTGAACTATTTCAACCCCTTCTCACAATATTTACTTAATGATATTTTGACTAAAGAGCCCATAGTCTTTTCTTAGTTAGCAAATTGTGGTTTGAATGTTATGGGAACATAGTAAGCAAGTAATGAGGGTCACTACCCAATATTATAAAGAACATGGCCTTCAACAGTTATTTGAGGCCTCCCCTGTTATGAGAGTCTTACACAATATATTAACATTCCCAGACAGATAGCAAGGAACATCTGGTGCTTTCCATCCCAGGAATATAAAGATTTACATCAGTTTCCTTCCACAGAATTACTGAGATCTAGTTCAAGTTTCAGCAAAATGGGCAAATGGCTATAAGAAGATATAAACAGACCAGTCTCAAATCAAATTTTATGGCAATTCAAATTATTGTCAGGGCTGGACACCTCAGAACCTTCTTGATTGTTTTAATGAATATTTTAATGCAACACAAACAGTGGTGTTTGTTAGGCTGCACACTGGCAGGAACTCATTTTCTTTTTTTACATCTACTAAAGTAACAACAAGATTATCCATATTATTAAATTGCTTACAGGAGAACATATCATACAATGTTTTCTGTGCCCACATAAAGTACTATTACCTCATTGCTGCAAATTCAAAATTGAGAAAATGGGGGATGGCGGCGGATTAAATTGCATAAGCCCATACAGCAACTAAAAGTAAGCAAAGAAAATGCCCTGCCTCCCAAAAAATGTTTTGGTGTGCATACAAAATCCCAATAATGCAAACTCTTCCTCATTCATATCCCTTCCTGTATTCTATTCCCAACAAAAGTTCTATCCATACATCAGCAGAACTATGAGGAATGGATGTTTCTTCTCTTTAATCCAGATCTTATGCCTTATTTGTGTCTCTTCTCAACATCCTCATATCCTAATTGATCTTTTGATGAACCCATTCTATGATTCTGACATATTCCAATATCCGCGTATCGAAGAAGGATACGAACACGTATTTAGATAATAATGAAGCAGTTTATATGAGAGAAAACATAATCATGAGAAGCTGCACCGGGCTATGAATCACAAACGAAATAAGTATAGTGCGCCAATGCGCTAATAGTTGTGTCCAACTCGAGGGCGGGTAAATACCCAAGCTTAGTCCATGTCCCAAATAAACAAATCCAAATGGAGAACCACAGATGGAGAAGAGCCAGCGAAGTGGGGGATGGAAGTCCAAAAGTAACAACCCAAGTCGGGTGTATTTATAATCCACTGGGTAGGCTGTAATACACCCGACTTGGGTTGTTACTTTTGGACTTCCATCCCCCACTTTGCTGGCTCTTCTCCATCTGTGGTTCTCCATTTGGATTTGTTTATTTGGGACATGGACTAAGCTTGGGTATTTACCCACCCTCGAGTTGGACACAACTATTAGCGCATTGGCGCACTATACTTATTTCGTTTGTGATTCATAGCCCGGTGCGGCTTCTCATGATTATGTTTTCTCTCATATAAACTGCTTCATTATTATCTAAATACGTGTTCGTATCCTTCTTCGATACGCATCTTCTGCAACCACCCCGTCTTGTACTTAACCAAATATTCCAATATCCATCTTTCACAACAGTTTATCAGCCTCTCCATTGGCGGGCCCCCCTTGTTGTGGGGGAGAGGCTTGCGTACCCTAATGAAATTGTGAACTATGCTGGCTGTGGCATAATAGCCACTGGTAGGGCCTCCCATGCCAACAGGTCACAACCGAAGGGTCTGACCAAGAGCATCAAAGGGCAGGATGGGCTCTCTAGCCTTTTGGAAACCATCCTAGGAGAAGGATTTCAAACCTGGGCAGATGGTGCTCATTTAATCCTGTAAGGTCAACCATCTAAAAGAAGGAAACTCAAACCAATCCTACGACCTGAGGACCTCTCTGCCACCGTTCTAAGCTTGCTAGGCCTCAGCAGATGAACCTTTGGTTTAAAGGGTGAGGCCAGTTCTGTGCATGCTGCGCTCCACCAGAAAGGTCCATTGCACAGGCTCCAAGGACACATCCAACCTCCGAATCATCAACGCGCTTGTAGAAAGCATGGAATGAGTCCTTCCTGAATCTTCATTCACGAAGAAAAACCAAGAAGAAGAAGACCAGTACATACAGACACGCATGCACATACACAGATCTAAACTGCCCAAATATGAATTTCACCTTCCACATATAATCTTCAAATGGCAGAAAAAACTGAGCAATACACCTGTGAAGTGATACACTTCATCTCCTTCCCAGCCAAACACCAGGTATTCCACAAACTAATGAGCACATCTTTGTGAGGAACAATCTCATCACTGAAACTATTTATACTACTCACAAAAATACATTACAGCAGCCATATCTGATTTAGACAGAGGCTAGAAGGACATTCAGGCAGCATAAGGAAAATCAATCAAGGCAAGCAGAAGAGCAAACAGCTGAACTGTTTTTGGTTTTATGCAAGAAAAACATCAGGCTACAGCACAGGGAAAAGCAAAGGCCAAGACCTAGGGAGTCCTGTGATAAATCTAAGGCTCACATATAAAAGCCCTCCTTTGTTGAAAATGTTGTTAGACACAACAAAACACAAATGTTACGTAAGAGCAAGCTCTGCCTCTGACCTTTCACTCTGTAACCGTCAGGCTTCATTAATTTTCACAAGGCCTGACAGCTCTAGCGTTAATACTCACGCTTGCTGATCGAGCCACACAGCAGGTTCAGACTGCTACCTTCTCCTCTGAAACTCATGCATTAGGCTTCCTTCCATGCTGGCAATGGAAAACCAAGTCTAAGAAACATTAAACACAAAAATCTACGTTACAATAATGCCAAGGCTGAGCCATAAACCCATGAAAGCAGGGAAGGCAATGGAGCCCCACCTAATCCTGAAGTCCTCGGTGGGTGAAAGCACACATAGATCTCTGGGAGATTCCACAACATGAGAAGTTACTTAATCAGTGTGGTCCATAAGCAGCAAAGTGGAAGGCATTGCCAAAGTATTGGCCTACAAAAGTATACATGCCTGCTCAATGGCAGATTCATTCTAAATCTGAATAATTTATTATCAGCAGTTGGAACAGGAGACTTGGAAAGGGCCCCTATACATTTAAGCATGGAGCTAATTTGAAGTTCCCGCAACAAATAGTGAAGAAATTACTTGATTCTTTAAATGTATGTCTCAACCATAACATTATTCTAATGTAACTGTTTGTGATTAATACTCTTTGTCAAAGAACAACAAACAAAGCACTGTGCATCAACAAGAAACTTTGTTTCAAAAGCCTTGTCATAGCTTCCATATATACTATGGATGCTCTGATACTGTAAATCATTATTTACTAATATAACCCCTGGAGATGAAATCAATATGCATTTGTCAACTACACCAGTGCTACAGTACTTCCTTGTCTTAAAATTATGTCACTTTGTTCAGATCCACACACTTCTTACTTTGTCCAATTGGGCTTACAGGCAGCAGTGGACAGCCCTAAATCACTAATTAAGTAAAGGTAAAGGTTTCCCCTGACATTAAGTCTAGTCGTGTCAGACTCTGGGGGGGGGGGGTGCTCATGTCCATTTTTAAGCAGAAGAGCTGGCATTGTCCATAAACACCTCCAAAGTCAAGTAGCCAGCATGACTGCATGGAGAGCCATTACCTTCCTGCAGAAGTGATACCTATTGATCTATTCACATTTGCATGTTTTTGAACTGCTAGGTTGGTTGAAGCTGGGCCTAACAATGGGAGCTCACCCTGCTCCCCAAATTCGAAGTGTCATCTTTTTGTTCAGCAAGCTCAGCGGTTTAACCCACTGCACCACCAGGGGGGCCCTAGATCACCAATTAATGGACATAAAAAGTGATAGTTCAGCCATAATTTAGGATTAGGCAGTCAGTCATCCCTTTTTAAAAAAGAGAGAATGAAAGTGATTAATTTTCTTAAATCAATAATTTCTCTTCTTCTGACATCTTCATTAGAAAACTGGTTCTGTTTAGTTCAATGCTAGTGCTGACTAGTGTAGCCCCAATGGTTGAAAGGGATGTTGATTCGCCATTGAGTCAACAGGCCTACTCCAATTAGGAGTACCATCTTAAGCCTTTGTATCAAATTCAATACTAATGGGATAAACATTAATGTGATAAAATGACAATGTAGACATTTCTTTGAAAATAAGGATAAGGCATTCAGGATTGTGCTATATGTACTTGTAAAATGTTTACTGCCATATGAAAAAGACATGGAAGGAGACTCATAAATTAATCTATATGATGGAATACATTTTGGTTAATCCAGTACAGAATTTTCTGTCGCATGAGTAAACCATGTGTCTAACTCCTAACTTTTACAAATACTGCAGGCATAAAAGATAAACTCATAACAACAAGGATGGTAACCAAAACGAAGACATATAATTCTGACACCAATACACTTTCGTGTATTACACATAGCAACTGTAACTTTCATATGTTTGAATGCTTATGATGATGATAAACTGAATTCTGCTATGATTGCAAAAATCAATTTGGAACTATACTGGAAAATGCCAATGGTTGGAAGACCAATGATACAAACCATGGGAACCAAAATGTGTCTTGGTTCTGCTTTGATTTTGCACATAACTCCTGTTTCTGTAATCCATAAAAATAAATACAACAGAAGAACTATGAACATTAAGAGGTTTATTATACCATGTGATCTTGTGGATAATAATCCAAATTATCAGATGTAGAAAGTGTTATCTTCAACAGGCAAATATATATGCACACATTTAACGCAGGAGTGAGAAGTACATTTCTGAGCTCAAAGTGCTCACACAGGGTCGCGGCAATATATAACAGCGTTAGTATATAAGAGGCTAGATGCCAATGGTCCTTGATCTGACCATTGGCATCTAGCCTTTTATATACTAATGCTGTTATATACTGCCACGACCCTGTGTTGCATCTGAGTCCTGGGTCCGGAAGAAGCCGCTTACGGTGAAACGATACGGCGCTGGGATACCCCTTATCGTCGACCCTGGAATCCCCTCTGCATGGATTTTCCCTTTGCATCTTTCCGCCCTTCCCTTGGCACTCTTTGATTTGGACTTATTGTCCCCCGGTTGCGGGAAAGAGACAGGCCTTTTGGGCTTTGTTATTATTTGCCGAGGTATTCCTTTTGAGGACTCTCAAGCGTGAGTACGCGTTGGGGAAATGTTCCCCTCCACATGTAATTATAATCCATCCATTTTATTTGTTTAAATAAATAATGTTATGTATTATATATATTTTATAGAAAGTATGGTGTAATGTAATAATATATGATATAATGTAATGTTACATTGCATTATGATTTAAAATAATTGTTTAAAATGATTCTATAAAATTATTTATTTAAATAATTTTATTTTGTTTAAATAAATAATGTTATTTATTATTTTAAAGATAATATAATATAATAATATATAATATAATATAGTGTTACATTGCATTACAATTTGATATAATATAATATAATATAATGTCAATATATTGCATTATGTTATAGTATAATAATTGTAATGTAATAATAATAATAATAATAGTATGATTACGGTATGGTATGTGGTATATGCATTTGGTATTGGTGGTGTTGTATTGTAACACAGTATAATACTGCCAATGATAATGTGATACAATAATTATATCGTGATATTATAATTTATATATTTGTATTACATGCAATATTGATAACAATATTGCGATATGTTGTAATGTTAATTGTTGTTTTTTCAGTTTGTTGTAAGCCGTTCCGGCAATATTGTTATATGTACACTGTAAGCCACTCTGAGTCCCCTTCGGGGTTGAGAAGGGTGGCATATAAAAATAGTAAATAAATAAATAAAATAAATAAATTCAATTGTACCGTGATATGCTAGTTGTATGTATGCATTTTGCGAATGATATTGTTCAATACAACTGCAATGTTTATTTTATGCTGTTTGCTCCACTTCTGGAGAAAAGTATCAGTCATCAGCAATAGTTTTTGGAATCTCAAGTATTCTTCCATTGGTTTCTGGATTTTATCATTCATGTTTGAAGAATTGCTCTCAGGTTTGTAAGCAGGAGTCCCCAGTGACGCAGTGGGTTAAACCCCTGTGCTGACAGGACTGAAGACCGCTAGGTCACAGGTTTGAATCCAGGGAGAACGTGGATGAGCTCCCTCTATCTGCTCCAGCTCCCCATGTGGGGACATGTGAAAAGCCTACCATAAGGATGGTAACACATCAAAACATCCGGGCGTCCCCGGGCAACATCCTTGCAGATGACAAATTCTCTTGCACTACTGTAGTATCTCAAGTCACTCCTGACACAACCCAAAAATCAGTTTGTAGGCAACAGAAAAGCAGTGCTGCCAGGTGATGGCTTGTATTGTATACTGAATTACATGGAGAATGAACACCTGATGGTTGACCTAAAAAAATATCAGGTCCTATAATACTTCTAATCTGATGGCCAAAGGTATATATGATATATGGGATGCTTTTCATTGGCAATCTCCACTGTGTCTCATTCTTCTGGAGGGGCAATTATTGTTTGAACTGAGTTGTGGGATTTTAACTTTTCCTCCCATCTGCAGTGATGATTAGAGAATGCAGTTACTGCTATTTGCCATTTTTGAAAGATACACCTGCCTTCATCTGACCCCAGTTTGTAAGAAAAAGAGACATGACCTCTAAATTTAAACCAACGGACACTAACTCCAGAGTGTCAAAACTAAAAAATAAGTATGAATCTTTCTATGTGTTCCCAAAACTTCCAGGTCTAAAGATTTTCCATTTATTTTGTAGAAGGACCACAGGAAAAGGTGTGTATACCTAGTTATCTGACAAAAAAGTTTTTTAAAAACCATGTATACATCACAGCACATTATATAAACCAGGAAAGAAATGCAATCTTGTGGCTTTTGCTATTACCGAACAGTATTTTTCTATGAATATTCAATCTATGATATCATTTTTTAAAGAAAATACACAAATATTACAACTCAGAAATTACATTCCCAAGGTTCCTGGTATGATTTTAAATGATCTTACTGCTGAATTAAGCGTACTAATGGTTACAATGGAAATAATCTTACTGTTCCTACTGCTAACTAAGGGGGGCTAAATAGGAATGAGTGCCTTGGAATTGTTTAAAGCGAAATGGAAAAAGAACGTTTTTGGTTAATATTAAATTAGTCTAAAATGTAGGCATGAATCTTCATACTATCTGATTCTAATAAGAAAGGGCTATCTCAATTTCAAAACGTCCAAAGCCTTTTTGAGAAATGCATCATAGATCAATTTACATGGTACTTTGGCAGCTAAGCAAAACTAAATCACAGGCTTCAATTGGCTTAACTTATATTGGAAAGTGAGAGGGTAAATGACTGGAAATGCAATTACTGCAAACAAACTCCATTTTCTTCACTCAAGAGGGAATTTCGGAAGACATTTTATTGCCATCAAATAGTATTTCTAAAGGCAGCAATACACAAAACTCTTTATTTATAGAATCTTATTCACTGCCTAATCTAATCTCCAGATTTTGAACAAATTTCTCACAAGTGGAAATTATCTTGAAGGAAAAGTTAAGAATCAATTTTAATCATTTACTCTTTGAAGAATGCCTGATCCAATGTAAAGAACTTTATGCATACAGTCTTCAATATATTTCTACCATTATCTGCCTTCCACACTACAATTTACAATTGTAATTAAGGGATTTGTTTTCCTTATTAAAAAGGAAAACAAACAACTGTGCAAGTTCCTCTTTGTGAAGCAATTCTTCTGTCTGCAATTAAGATAATATTAATCATTGAGGACAAGCCTGCAATTTACATTTTAAAATACCTTTCTCTTTTTAAAAAAACAGTTATATATTAAGACTTTAAAAAACTGTATTGCTGAGAAAGAAAAATGTGAAAGAAATCCGACTTCACATTGTTACTGAGGCAAAATTTGCTTTGAAAACAGTAAGAATTTTGTACTGCTTCAATTGAAAAGCAGATGGCATGATGCTTCCAATGCAGGCATGTAGCCGGGGGGAGGGGGGGCTAAGGGGCTTCAGCCCCCCCCGAAATTCTCAGGGTGGTCCGCGAGAAGGCCTTACTGGTACATTATTTAAACTGTTATGTTTATTCATATCATGATCTGATCACCATGCTCATTATATCCCACCTTCATGGGGTTATTGGGATAACAATACAAAAGGTTTGCTAGGGTAGACCCTCTTCCACCCAGTCTCAGCCCCCCCCGAACCAAACTCAGCCCCCCCCCCCCAAACCAAAATCCTGGCTACGGCCCTGTTCCAATGTTAAGCACTTCTGTGTCTTAATGCTTTTAGTGGAAGATATCAAAAATAAGCATAACTCTCCCACTGAAATCAATGGGACTTTCAAATGATCAACATGAGTTGGATCACAGCCAAAGTCAATTTAAGCAAAGTCCTTTTAAAAAACAGAACACTCATTACACATATACAAGAATCTATTGAGCTATCTCAAGACATTTCATGATCAGGTTTCCCCTGACATTAAGTCCAATCGTGTCCGACTCTATGGTGTGGTGCTCATCTCCATTTCTCAGCCGAAGAGCCTGCACTGTCCGTAGACACCTCCAAAGTCATATGGCCGGCATGACTGCATGGAGTGCTGTTACCTTCTCGCTGGAGCGGTACCTATTGATCTACTCACATTTGCATGTTTTCGAACTGCTAGGTTGGCAGAAGCTGGAGCTGAAAGCAGAAGCTCACATGGCTCCCCAGATTCAAACTTGTGACCTTTTTGTCAACAAGCTCAATGGCTCAGCGGTTTAACCCACTGAGCCACCGGGGGGATCCCATTTCATTATAGATACTTCCAAAAAAGTTAAAATTAAAATAAATGTGTAGACACCACCAAATAAATCACCTGATATTTTTCTTTATTTCATTCAGTTTTAACTACTATAAAACAAGAAAAATGCACTATGGTAATACAGGGATAAAAATACCTACATAAATACTATTAAAAAGGAAAAATGTAAAAATCTTGGTTTAAGAATGTAGATAAATGCTTAATTTTACGGAAACTACTGATGTAGATGAATGCTTAATTTTACGGAAAATACTTCAATCAAATATTAAATAGTGCCGAACTGTGTCATATTTTATTCCAAAATTGTGTGAAAATATCTGCAAAAAATGTCATATACTGAGACAGACGAATGGGTGCATAGACAGGCAAATAAATCCTTTATCTGCAAATTGAAAAATGAAGAATTTGTTTCCTATTTGAATATAATAGCAAATAATCCTGTAACATTGTAAAAATCAGCAATGTGCTATGTCCTGTTTTGTGGATCAAAATCCATTTCCTAAAATTGATTCAGGACTGATTTGTATCTGTTTAATTTATTAATTTTTTTAAATTTGTATCACACGTTTTCATTAACGGGGAGGGACAGGGAGGGACAGTCAGGCAGAGATAGATTTTGTCACGCCATCTGACTAACTTCTATGTCAAACATATCATAAGCAAAACACAGTTAAACTTGGAGAAGGGATGCATGAAAATTTGGAGGAAATAACATCAACAATTTAAGACAAGTAGATTATTACCCCATACTACCAGCTGAAAATAGCAAAGACTTGGACTGATTACTAACAAAAGTCAAGGAAGACAGTGCAAAAGCAGGTGAACATTAAGACAATGAACACAGATTATATATATATATATCTTTGATGAGTGGTGAAGACTTCGAGATACAGAGATACCTTGAGTTAAGAGTTTAATTTGTTCTGTGACCAAGCTCTTAACTGAAATTGCACTTATCTCAAAGCAATTTTCCCACTGAAATACTACTAATATTTTCCTGCCCTTTAAAACCCTCCCCCTAAATTTTGTTACATATTTAAAAATAAAAAATGCACTTGATAAATAACTAATAATGTATAAATGCACATTCACATAGAATAATAAAAAAAGATCAACTTTAAAATGACAGAAACACAAAGTTGTGGCAAGGAAGCACATTTGTGGCAACAAAATGTGTGTTGGCCAGTGCAACAACAAGACAAAACCTGCACATTCACATGGAACAATAAAATAAATAAATTTTAAAATGATTGAAGCATAAAGCACAAAGTGAAGAGGCAGAAGCATCATTTTCTTCCAACTGTACTCATTCCAGCCTCCCCCCCCCCCCCCTGCTCTTCATGAAGCCAAACATACCAGGAATATAAACCACACAAAATCAACTAACCCAAAGTTCCTCAAAGCAGTGAAGAGCAAAGCAGACAGCAATCTCCCAAAGCAGACAAAGAAGTATGAGAAAAGGAAGATCACATTACACATAGATAGAATCAACCAAAGAAGTCATGGCCTTGAATTTGCAAGGTCATAACAGGGCTGTAAATCACAAGGTATCTTGAAGATCTCACTTGCAAAAGTAGTCAGCAATTAATAATAACAATGCAATATAAAAGATGTACTCTTAAAAGATATAAAAGAGCTCTTCAGAACAGATTAGACGTTTCTCAAGATGCGATAATGGGCTCTCCATCACCTGGGTAACATAGCTGAAATGCACAGGCTCTCCTCCAGGTAAACAAAGGGTGAATTATGGGATTCTTTTAAAATATATTGGGGATAAGCATCACAACTGCTCAGTGGGTATGCCCAGTTTTGGGAAAAGTGTGGAAGCTTCAAGATTGCTATATTGGTTTTATTGTTATGTCTATGATGCAGCACCGAATTTTTGCCAGTTTGTAAGCCACCTTGAGTCCCCTGCGCGGTAAGAAAGACGGGGTATAAATGAAGTACATAAATAAATAAATGTGCTTCTAAGAGAAAAGCCATGGTTCTATGAGGCACAGAGAAAAACAGGTTGAGAGACTTTGAGTCTGATGAAAACATGAAGGGTGCTGCTTGCTTCACCATCCCTAGGGAATATTTGTTACTGACTGGAAAAAGAAGCCCAAACTCCTAGTTTCCAATGAACACCAGAGATCCAGAACACCACCTGTCTCATTAGTAGAATAGAAAAGCCAGTGGTGTTTGGGCTTATGTTTATGAATATGACTAAGGCTGTTTGTGCAAGCTTGTAACTACTGTCAAATAATGCTTGACGAAAGGTGCTTTCATGTAAAAGATATCATATGCTATGTAAGATTACCTTCTTAAAATAAAAGATTTTCTTTAAAGATCTCCTATTTTCTATGCTCTCTTCAGATGTATGCTCCCATATGTGTAAATAATTCTCAGATACAAGGAGAGAGAAAGTCTCTGCAGAGTCAGAGGTGGAAAAGGTGCACATGAATAACTCCCATTAAATTGCGAAGTCATGTGGAATGAAACAGTCATGATTTCAGGGGTTCCTTCTCCTACTTTAAGAGCAAGAGACTGGGCTACAGACCATTACAGGTAGGTTACAAAGGAGATGGGAAGAAAAAATAACACCAGGTTTTGCACACTGACTACTATGTATGAAATTGTAAAACTCACTGTTGCTCCATTTCTATGCACACAACTTAGTAGTATAACAGTTTGAAAATCTTGGAAGTATAACTGAGAGAGCAATAGTGCTACTATTCACACACACATTTTCAGTAAGTAATTATATAAATATATTCAGTAAGTAACTCAACACATTAATGCAATTGAGTCAGTGGGTCTACCTGGTTGGGAGTAATATAAAGTTTCCCAATCTCTGATATTGGCTCATCAATACAAATTAGATGGTACTGTCTTGCCATTTTGGGACTGGAGAAAACCCTTGGATTTTTTCTCCAAAAGGAAAGTGAATTAATAATTTACCCATTTGTTGAACAAATGTGAATTAGCCTAATATAACTATATTAGGCTAATCCAATTTCTGTTGGATGCCTTGAGTTGTCTACCAGCAAGGCTTGCCTATAATCCAAACGGGAGGCACCTCCCTCCCAAATAGTGAGTGGTTTCTCCCTCCAAGATCAGGATATGTCAGTGGTAAACACTGGAACCAATACATTTCTTTTGTTGGTGCACTTCACACTCAATGCCTTGCCATACAGACAGGCCAAAAATAACCCACAATCCAAATAAAATATATTGTAATAGGTCAATCAGACGGTGACCTATTAATGTCAGAGGTGGTACAACACCAATGATAAATCTAACAGATGGAGTTACAACATACCTCACTGACTACCTGGAAAGCATATGGTGGAAAAACAGCACTAGAGCTAAAAATGTTTTATTACACTTGTGTAAGCCTAAAGATGTTAAATGTATAAATATTCTTATTTTATAATGTATAAATGCACTAAATTTGATGAAATCAAAGAGTCACATATTAAACTACTGGCTTTACCCACATCTTCATCAACAATAATTATAAGAATATTTTTACTATAATTTATGATGATAAATGTAATCCTATAACTGACGTTCAGTCATGTTTTTTTCACCAGATCTAGTCTTGTGCCTTTAATAGCAGAGAGGTGAAAAAATCAAGTAACTGAGACTTTCTCCAATATTTTGTCTCCATAAAAAGCCTTGACAATTTTCTGCATGTTAGGTTGTTTTTGAAGATACAAATGTTATTTTGGCACATTGTATAAACCCAAAGACCACAATACAAAGAGCTTCTGTGCACTTAATTCCTTGCAAAATAAATACTTCCACAACTGTAAGACAGATGGGCAACATTTTTAACAAGTAGTCAATCATGCCTCCTTTGATTTCTTTTCCATATAGCCCTTGGTTTCCTATCCCTCATCTTTTGCAGCCTTGTGTTCTATTTTTCTGTTAAAACAAACACACTCCTGTTATAAGGTGTTATTTGCAAATTTCAAGCACCCTGACACAGACAGACAAGCACACTTCAACAGAACTGGTAATTAACAGAGAAAGTTAACATAATTCACACTTCAGTTGCTTAAAAAGGTGTAACACTTTGCTTCTTATTTGTATTTTCTACCAGAAAGGTTTTGCCATCTTCACCTCAAAGGCTACCATCACCACTTCTTACAGCTGGTGTTGCAGAAGCACTTCTTCATTAATGGCACTACGCTTCTAAATAAGGCTGGAATAAAGTGTCATGCAAATGATTCTGGACTGAAGATTACTGAAACATCTAGGTAAATATGTTATTTATCAAAGACAAAGACACTGCAAACAATATATTCCTACTGCTGAGATGTTCAGCATTCCACCTACTTATAAAGGGAATCATTATTAAAAAACACAAAATATGTTTTTCCTGTTTCATTATGTCCCAATTATCCACCTTTCTCTAAGTCTCTCTTCAACTTCCACTCCACTTTCCTTTCATCCCCAATTCTCCATTTGCTTTTTGGCCTGCCAAGTATGGCAGCTCAAATCCATGGGTATTTTTTGTGTGTGTTTGTTGGCCTATCTTATAGCTGCTCTCTATTATCACTAGCAGTCTTAGTTAATCTTGGGAACCAAAATTAATAGAATTCATTAAATCTTGGAATATAATTCAATGCCTGTAACTTTAAAAAAATTGAATCAGAAAATAGTTTTGAAAAGAATCGATTAAAATGACAAATCTGGTGTTAAATTACATCAGAGACACTAGAAATCAAAGATAGGAAGAAATCAAAGATGTTTCACTGATGCTGTTTCTAAATAAAACTCAAAAATCAGCTGAACAGCAATTAACAATTTTCAGAATTGACAGCTTTACACATATGTAGCATAATTTTTAACAGCCACCAGAAAACTGAATTCATAATAACATGAAATAAATGAAAGCACTGAAACAACTTCTGGACACAAAAGATTTAGTCTACAAATGCAATAAAAGTTTCTAATATTCCCATTTTATATACCCCTCCCAGCCTTACCTTTCAAACTGAGTAACTACTAGCTTTGACATTCAAGTTTGAACTTCTCATTCAGACAATTTGATTGGAAATTTTTACTGGTCTCCATTTTAACACTACGGCTTACATCTGAAGTGCAACACTAGGCTATTGCAACATGCACAGATCAAAATCCAGTGTCATCTCAATAGTAATGAATTTATTATGACATAAGAGTCTAATGTATCAGATGTAAGCAGCAGCTTCAGTAGTCAGAAAAGTGCATTGGTGCAAAGATAGGAAAGGGGCATCTAAAAGCGAAATGCAGAGAATGTCAACTGTAACAATCCTATCAAAATATAGTACAGGCACATACTAAGCATAACAAGCATTCACCTGATGATAATAATGTGGTCATCCTAGTCAGCCTGGTGGAATAAGAAAGCTTTGTGTCTATCTGTGCCCAGAGCTAGATATCATGTAGCACCACACAAACAAGTCTGAATACATCTGAACAAGACACAGCGCTTGTGCTTTCACTTCTCTTCCTGACTACTAGTTTAACATTCAATTCCATGTAGGAATATTGGATTAAAACACATTTGGTTAATTTTCTACACAAACCCAAAACCATGTGTTGTGAAATTGGTTTGTTATACACATCAGGCTTGGTTTGAATGTAATGCTAGGCCAGGATTACATGTGCAGGGGAGGAGGTGGTGGAGGAGAGAAGGAAGTGTGCATCAACACAATAAATCACTCACTTCTGTGTGCAAATCTATCTCTAGGATTAAACCTCTTGAAAAAGTTCAGTTGCATCTATCACAGACCATAACCTACAACTTACCATTTCACCTCAGTTTTTCTCACTACATCCACGTGTCCGAAGAAACTAAATATAGGCTAGTTCACACCAGGGTCTTTATTTTTAATGTTGATGATCTTAAAGATGCTAATTCAACATTGTTTCAATCTTCTCCACAAAATACAACCTTTTCTGCACAACATCATTGTCATCGCCCCCCAAGGTATTTGCAATAAAAATGTAAAAAGGTAATTATAGTTGCATTATTATTTTTGAAGATACAGATATGACCATGGCTTCCATTTTCCCAAACCCTTTGACTCCTAGCATTGTTTTGCAAGGTGGGTGTTAACTAAATTATTTCTGCATTCTGCAATCATTTCCTGCAGCAATCTCTTAATCAACCCAAGATGTATCTGCATCATTTTCTTTTCTAGAACCTTTAGGGAAAAATCAGACATACTCGGTGTAATAAAGGAAAGCAAACAAACAAAGAGACTTAGATGCCAGGCCTAGGAGAGCCAGAGGATTAATTAGCAAGTCAGACACCACACTAATAGTCAGTAGAAACCATGACTCAGAAAGCAACCCAATTGTCTTCTAATAAAGACAATAAAGACAGTAATTTTAGAAACCTTGATTAACCCCATAGTATGGGTAATTACATTAAGGTGAGGGTCTGCCAACCTTGCATTAACATATTTGCTGCATGTTGGTTTTAAGTGACACAATAATTCCTCTGATACTGTGAATAAATGCTAATGTGAGAGCTTTCGGGATCAAGCTCTGTTAGGAGCAAACAGTTTTAACAGACCTTCACTCAAGGGTTGCTTGACCAAAGAAAATTCATTTCCCACCACACAAGACAAGCCCAGAAAATATTGCATCGAAAAAGCACTTTAAAAAACTAATTCTGAATATAATAGCCATTCACAAACAATTGTAGCTAAGTCAGAGGAAGAGAGTGAGAGCACTGACAAAGCCTTAAATAATGTATGTCACCGACTCTAGGCCTTAAAGTGGTATACAACATAAAAGAAAAAGCCTCTGTAATAGATGGGGCATTGCCGACCAATTTTAAATTGAATTACACAGCCTGCTAATCTTTATGATGAGATAAAATTTCTTTGAACACCACACATTATGCTAAAATCTGCAGTGCTTTCTCCACCAAGCACTTTCCTGTTTCAAGCTATACCCCCCCCCCACACAAGATTCAAAATAATGATGCCCTTAACAAATGCAAACTAGTCCATTTTTTGTTTTCATTGTGTACGTATGCGTGCATGCATATTTCAAATAGAAAGATACGCATCTATCTGCTGCATTTCTCTTCCTAGATACAGTGTTACTCTGGAAAATATATATGAATAAGTCAACAATACAGGGGAAATAAATTAAAGGAAAGGATGTTTGACCCACAGAGCAAACATTTTAGTGTTTTTAAGGGGCAATGTTGAAGGAATTCACATCAGTCTTCTCATGGTTACTGGCCACATTCACTTTATTTCCTTTTTAATTATTTCCACTGTATAATATATGCTTAGTTGTTTGTTTCCTTGAAACTAATCTATATTATTTTAAAATAGTCACCTCTACTATAAAATTTCAAAGAATTTGTGAGATGGGAAATGTCACATTCATAAACTAGGATATATTTCCCAGAATCTTTCATTTTGGGGGGGAGGAAAGGGGATTGTTGTGAATTTTCTACATTAGTTACCTGGCCAAAATGCACAAATAACTTTTTATAATCATGTCAACTTTTGCTCAAGGAATTCCGACCAAAATGTTGAGAATTATAGAACAGCTGTTGTTATATAAGAGTAACCAATAATTCCAAAATTTGTACAATCCAGTTGCCTTCATTTATATATCAACATATCATTGACAACAACACAGAACATATTAAAATGTGATGTGGTGAGAACTATGCAGATCCAAATTATTTCTACATCTATATATGATTTCTTAATATACGCTTTAAAACACAATAAATTTAGAGAAATGCCCATGCTTGAATTGTAGCTGCCCTCTACTCAAAGGTGTTTTTAAACTGGCAAGGAATACTGGTCCCTAGGAATGTTATTCTTCAGATTTGACGTTCTTATTTGGTGCAAAAAAAGGAGCTATCAATATATCAACAGAATATTCCCGTTATTATTTGGGGATTGAGGCTTTCAAAATGAAGAACTTCCTTCTAATGAATGAAAGCACAGAGAAGCCAGTTCCTAAAGATGGAGCCAAACTAATGAAGGCCCCCAGGACATTTAAAACTAATCAGCATTTTCGTTCAATCACAGCTATTGAAAGCATGCAAAATGTGTAGCTAAAGCCAAATGCTCTATGTGGGAAAATGGATCTTTACAGTAAATCTTGACTCTGGATGTAACAAATGCTATACAGAGCAAAATAAGAGCCAGATGCAAGAACAAAGATGAGAAAATAAATCAAAGCTACAAAAAAACAATTTCCTACTGTGCTTAATTCATTGTAAGAAAATTTTCATATTGCTTTTTAAGCTTTGCTTCAAATACTATTTTCTATTTTTGTGAATGTAAACCTTGAAACCCCTTCCAACACATAACAGCTAGATTCTGCTAATTTTGAGAGCTATCCTTTAAAGAATTTTCATTTATAAATTGAACAGCATCAAAGAACACCATATTCCCCATTTCATTACTCTGTAGAACCAACGTTGCAACCATTTTTTACAATAGTCTTTCTTCAGACCTAAGAAAATGTTGTCGGCTTCCCAACCGAAAATAAATGCAGGATAAAGATATTAAAATAAGTAATTGAGAATGGTAATAAATAAAATGAATTAAAATTAATGAATACATTTTTATAATCATGTTGGAGTTTTGAAAGGAGAGCTATATCAATTAAATACTGTATTTATTTGAATCTAACACTCACCTTTTTGGCTAAATCACCGTGACAAAATTAGGGTGTGCATTAGATTTCCATAATACGGTAATCTTAGTGCTGAGCCAAAGCAATAGGAAAGGCTGCTTCAGAAGCTGCACCTGTAGCTCTTATTTGGGGGATGTAATGTCTAATTTAGTGGCCAGGTCTCAATGCTATCCAATCCTGGGATTTATAGTTTTGTGAAGCACCAGCATTCTTTGGCGGAAAAAGAAAACTGTAAAACTACAGTACCCATAACTCCATAGCATTGAGCCAAGGCAATTAAAACGTGGATTCATTCTACAGCATAGGTGCACCCCAAGGTTTTCCTTTCCATTACTGAAATCTTTGGTGTTCTAACACTTTTGTTTTTAAAGAAGAAATTCTAAGCAGGCCATATTAATAATGGCCATATTACAAAGACTGCACCCTTTGCTGCTGCACATTACATTCGTCAGCAAATACTTTTTTTTGGTTTCAGGGTTTTGAAAATTGAGGATGCTTAAAGAAATTCCAAGCAGAATGCTCAGAAAAAGAAGAGAATTTACACCCTTGGTGGAGAAGCTCAAGAGGAAGAACATCGGCTGTTTGCACAAGGAGTGTCCTTCTATTTTAAAGGGGGGAAAGTCCTTCTATTATAAAGAGAAAGAGGTTTGTTTCAGGAGATAATTTATACAAAAAGAAAGAAAGAAAATGAAGGTCTGTATTAGATTTGATGGCGCATTAGACTCAAGTAATTACATTATTTCTTTATTTACTTTAATACATAAAGTATTTTTTCAAGAATAGCACAATGTATTGAAACAGCTCCACTGGCTGCTGATCTGTTTCCAGACCCAATTCAAGTTGCTGATTTTAACCTATAAAACCCTACATGGTCTCGGTCCAGGCTACTTGAGATATTATGTCCCTCTGTATAGGCTGGGGCAGATCACTTAGATCAAGTATAGGTAAACCCAGGTCCAGGGGCCAGATGCAGTCCCTCCCTCTCTCCCCTCCACCCTTTCATCCTTCCTTAAGAACATAAGAACATAAGAAGAGCCATGCTGAATCGGGCCTCAGCCCATCTAGTCCAGCATTCTGTGTCACACAGTGGCCCACTAGTTGTACACAGGGATCTCTAGCAGAAAGGAGGGCAAAACCCTCACCTGCTCCCGACCCCCCACAACCAGTACCCGGGGAAATCCTGCCTGCCTCCATCAACACAGAGGTGGCACTTGGATGTCCATTTCAGTAGCTACTGATTCCCTTGGTATCCATGAATCTGTCTAATCCTGCCTCTTTCATTCCCTTTTTCCTCCCTCCTTTCCCCCTCTATCTCCTTCCTTCCCTTTTGTTTTTTCTTTCTTTCTCCCCTCTCTCCCTCCTTCCCTCCAGTCCCTCCCACTATTCCTTCCTTCTAACATTCTCTTCCTCCTTTCCTGCTATGAGATGTTTAGCTGGGAGAAGAGAAGCTAGAGAGGGAACATGAAAACCATGTTTGAAGATTTCAAAGGGTGTCCCATTGAGGGGGGGGGTTGACTTTCTGCTGCTCTAGACCAGGGCACAAGGGAGCAATGGGTTCAAATGTAAAATATTAGGAAGAACTTCCTGAGAATAAGACCCGTTGGAGAGGGGCATAGGTTGCCTCAGAAAGTGGTGGAGTCTCCTTCTCTGGGGGATTTTCTGCAGAGGTGTTCTTTTGGGAGTGCTTTAATTGTGCCTTCATGCATGGTAGGAGGTTGGACTGGATGGCCCTTGTGGGTCTCTTCCAACTCTAGTATTCTAGGATTATATAACAGGAGTAGGCAATACAGGATTTAATGGATAAATTTTTCTCTCCCATCCACAATCTCATCCTGACCAAGGCCAACCCTTTTGGGATCCAAATGTTTCCTGTCTTTCCTTCACTTTCTGTCTCAGCAAAAGAAGAGGAAGGAAAGGAAAGGGCAGTGAGGGGACTTGGGGAGAACCCCCTTTCTCCCGGTCTGCCCACCTTGCTCTGGCCTGCCATGTGGTCCCCAAGTTAGAAAGTTTGCCCATGCCTGACTTAGATCCAGCAAGGAGACTCTCATCTCCACTCTGCTCAGGGATAATTTATGGTTAAAAATTTCTAGAGCAAGGCACTTTCTCCGGAGCAGCACCAAAGCTTTGGAATAAGATGCCGGAAGAAATCAGAGCAACCTCTTCCCTGATGTCTTTCAGAAAAGGAGTGGAGACTTTCCTGTTCGGGAAAGTTTTAACTGATTTTATTGAGTCCTTGTATTTATAGATGTATGGGAATTTTAGAGGTATTTTTCTTTATTGAATTTTTGATGTGATGGAGCATCTTGTATGTTTTAATCATGGTTTTATGGTGTTTAATGAATAGTTTTGTTATGTTGTTGTTTTAACAATGTTGTGAACTACCTTGAGTCCATCTGGAGAAAGAGAGCATAGAAATTCCTGAAATAAATAAATAAACAATGTTGTGGAATTCGAAGAGGCATCAATGGGGCTGAAGAGGAGAAATGTGTCAAGAGGAAGGCACATCAAGCCAACTCTTGCCAGGACCATCTTCCATTTGGTAATCAATGTCCTCATTGCAAAAGAACATACAGATCAAGAATAGGTCTCTACAGTCACCTACAAACCCGCCATCAAGACCCTACATTTGGAAGGCAATCATACTTAGTCACGAGAGATTCCCTATGATGATTTTTTTTTTGTAATGCTATGGTTCGAAGAGCACTTTTTCATGTTTTTAAATAGTGCTGTGGTGAAAAACTGTGATTTTACAAATTGACTTTTTCTAAAAGACTAAGTGATAGTAGAGACGAAGAGGATTCTTTTTTTGTTCTCATATATCTAAGAATGAAAAAGAAATCCATTTGAGGGTGGGAATGAAAGGCTGCAGCTGGTACTGGAAATTACCAGAAAATAATCCAGTACAGGAGAAATGTTGTTTGAATATCTTCACTCTTTTTGGTTTTTGAAGAAGATTACAGCCATTTTCCAGATACAGGAAGAGTCCACATACACATCTGGATTAAATCTGATCATTTCCTTATTTGTGAAGTGGTACTTTATCTCTGCCCTCCAAATCTACTCTAGATTAATCAAAAGGTTAAACCAGACACTTCTGCTTTCTCTAATCCCATAAATCACAATTCACCATGACTCACTGTGTTCAGCACACAGACACAATTGGAGAGAAGGCTACTAGCAGTATCAACATCTCCTTGAACAAAACAAAACCAGAATAAACAATCCAACAAAGCATCAATTATACCCTTATTAATTTTATGTTTCTGTCAATAACTCATGGTCAATCTGATTGAAACATACACTCACACCAAATTATGTCCCTCATTTATACAACTACAATGTTTACTAGCACCAATGCAAATGGCTAACATTTAACTAAGAAAAGAGACAAAATCCTTTTTATATACAGGAAAAAATACAAAAGGTAAAAATCATACAAATTAACATTCATCAAACTTAATGGACTACACCCAACCACAGATCCAATGGCATTTAGACTAGAGATCAAATGCCCCGTATTTATGTCAATAAGACTCCAGAGACTATGACAAAGATAAAACAGGAAAACACTAAAGATCCATCATTCTGACATTTCCACTATAGCCACCTGCATCATTTAAGTAGTAAGTCTTAAGTTTAAAGGGAAAATCTGACAAGGGTTTTAGCAATGACACCACACACAAATTTAAGTAGTTACCTACTTCCTCTCAGAATCTCTCCTTATCTTTCATGTTCATATATGTAATGTGGGGAAAGCCAGGGTGTAATTTAGATGTTTTTCAGGAACCATCCCATGTGGGAGGCCTAAAATAACAACTACACAATTACCCCAATTGTACAAGCAATAGGAACATGTGAATATTTATAGTGTTGTCAATGTGTGGTCTAGGAGACATGCTTCAAGATCCCTCAAGATATTGTAGAAGGTAAAATCTCTTGATTGCACATTTTAGATGTACTTAAATCAGGCTCTGCTACTTGGAGTGAACAAATGTGTTTGGCTATATCTAGGGGGACACGACATCTTTGACAGTAAACAGAATCTACAGTTTGCAAGACAAGGAAGGCAATAAAGTTCTGATTTAAACAGTATTTGGAGAAGTGTTTCTCTTCTTACCAAGAACTCTACTTGATTTCCAGATTTGGGTACATAAGTTTAGCCACATAGAAAGCCAAATAAATTGGAACTATCAATTGTGACCATCCGGTTACTCAAAAGTAGTAAAAGACCACAATATTAGGCATGCTTAATTTTAATATGAATATGTGCTTCATAGCTATATACATATTGAAGCACCGCCACTAAATACATGTTCATGGAGAATTCTTAATTTTCATTTTCCTATTTGGAATCTATAGATTTTCCAGTCATTTCCATGTACCCGCATCATGACATATACAACTTTTTCCAGGAGTAGCTATGTTGGTCTGTTTCAATAAAATAACAAATCTTGAGGCAACTTAAAAAAACTAACAAATTGTACTTAGAATAAGCTTCTGTGGGTTCCAGTCAAATAAATCTTGTCACTCTTTAAGATGCCACAAGATTGTTTGTTATCTTAAATGCAAATGTTAAAACTGCATATTCGAATATACTATGAAAAATGCAGGTGGAGAAAAAAATAAACTAGCTGCCACATATTTTAATTCTTCCCTCACCCCATAATGCTGTGTTTACTCCAAGGTCAGTTAAGTTACTATAAGGGATTTTTAATGAAAACAATTATAAATTTAAAATAACTGTGTTTAAAGCATTTAACAGTCACTGGGGTCAAGTGATTACAGCAGTTACAAGACCCCTGGGATATGTTCGCACCAAAACAAAGTGAATAAATTACCTCGACCAGCGTGTGTAATCACTAAGTGACCACAAAGGTCACACAGTGTACAAGCCCAGATGACTTTCATACAAAAACCAATAATAAAAATTTATCAGTTAGGTAGAAGACAAAGAAAAGAAATGTAAAATGGTAATAGTTACTATATAGCAGGTAGACTGGATGCATAAGACTGCTGGGCTTAGTTACTGGATACTGAGGCAGAAGGAAGAAATGTTGATTAGCTACAGTGAAGATCGAATTTCCTCACCTACACTACTAAAATGTTTACTATTGTATAACAATTATTGTTTGTTATTATTATTATTATTATTTTCTCGTAATCCAGACACCAGACTGAAATATATTTGCTAAGGAGACTTTAAAAAATAAGAAAGTAGTCTTCAGCTGTCTGAAGGACTATGATATAATGCATGATAGAGCAGACAAGCTCTCTGTTATTCTAGAGGGAAAGGTAATAATCAAAGGGCGGAAAGGAAGCAGATTTTGTCTACACATTAGAAGAAACTATCTAATGTACAAGCTGATTGACAGTGGAACAGGCTGTCTTGGAAAGTGACCAGCTTGCTTGCATTTTTGTATTCTGCATTTATCAAGAGTGGAGGCCATCTGCTAGGCATGCTGTAGTTGCATCCTGCACTGAAAATCTGGGTCTGAATTAGGGAATTGGCTTGGATCATTTCCAATATCCCTTAAATTCTGTGACCCTAAGAAAAGGATATACTCTGCCTGTGACAACTAAACAAGTACGGTGAATAGTGTGCATCCTATGAAGAGGACATGAAACAAAATGACTGGAGATATACACATTGCACAGGCTTCTGTTGCCATAAAATACTTCTGGTCTGTGCCTTTCTGGGATTGAATCTGGGATGCTGTTAGGAACCCATCACCTAACTGTGATGGCCCAGTCCTTCCTGGACGATCCATCTTAGAAGAAGGATGTTTCTACTTCACCTTCTAACCTAAGATACATAGAAAGTATCAGAAGGATCCATGTGTACCCTTTTTTTGGACTGATCCATAATGCAGAAAACACGAAGTACTTTTGGTTGAAAAGGGGTCATGGTTAACTGTTATATCGTGTTTTGATTAATTAGAAGATTTCAAAGTGTATGTTTTAAAGCTATGACTATGTGTTTTGTAAAGCTGCCTAGCATGTGTAAACAGACCACAGAGGTTTAAGTTATCCTAGAGAGGGCAGTAAAAATGTTTTCCTGCTTCCTGTGATGAGAGCGGACTTCAATAATCACAATGGAATTTGAGAGGCGTGCCTTTACTGATAAGACATCGTCATCTTTTGAAGATGTTTCTGCATCAGTACAGATGTACTTGCTGTGTGCTATGTTTGTGTATATAGTGTACACCAGGGGTGCTCACGCTTTTTCAGCATGCGAGCTACTCTTAAAGCAACCAAGTCCAAAAGATCTACCTGCCCCCGCCGCCACGCGCTCCCACCGCCACGCGCTCTTGCCCCCGCGCATGCTCCTGCTGCTGTTTTCTGCCCGCGCAGCGCTTCTTCCTCCTGCGGGACATTGCAGGAAGAAGAAAGCACGAGGCAGGGTATCCAGAGGGAACTCTCCACCCTGCCTGTCTCGCCGGCAACGGAGGCTGCACAGCTGCTTCTGGATGAGAGAGAGGCAGGGCGCTCCCTCCAGAGGCCCCGCCTTGTGCTTCCTTCTTCCTGTAATGCCCCGCAGGTGAAAGAAACACAGCGGGAGCGGGAGCCAGCAGCAGGAGCACGCATGCGCGCAGGGTGTGCGCGCGCATGGCAGGAGCGCCCCATCTGGCTGGTGAGGCCCGAAGATCACCTGGAAGAGGGCCGAAGATCTATTAGTAGCTCCTGAGCTACCTAACGAGCACCCCTGGTGTAAATAAACTAATTACTTTATGGTTGCAATCAATCCAACTTTTATTACCACTTCGACATAAACCATGGTAATAGAATGAAGAAAAATTTAAAGCACATTCCTTTCCCTAATTTTTCACAAGACTGGGTAATGTAGAATAGGTCTTTAACATCCTTAGGTGTTGATGTGTAAAAGTAATAAAACTGCTTATCAAAAGTCAGTTTTTCTATCCACAACTGTATAAATATGCATTACAATCTGATGCTTTAATATTGATCTGCATCTAAAGAAGAGGGTTTATGTCTTCGAACGTTCATGCTAAAACAAAAACTAGTTAGTCCCATTTCCTTGCCCCTTTTTAGGCTCCAGGAAGCTAACATGGCATTCTTTGAAAACTCAACTGAGGTAAAATGTCTCTCTAGCCATATCCCAATGATGCATTCTAACTCAGCTCCTCTATACCAGGACATGTTAAACTTTCCCACTTGCAACCCCTTTTCACACAAATTTATTTTATGTAATATAGGTATATAAAATAGGTATAAAATCAAACATTTGCTCATAAAATCAGCATTTTCAAGGTTTGCTAGACAGGTTGATTTATATTTTTCAGTACAGCTGAAGCATTTTCTGTAGAGTCCACTGTAAGCACTACATGTCATTGCTAACAGATTTGTGTAAATGTTTCAAACAGCCACAAGGTTCAGAAACAATTTTTGGGACCCCAACATGAACTAAAGGAGTTGGAACCCACAGTTTAAGAAGCAGTGCTCTATACTGTATCTGAAAGAAGGGACATGAAGATTTTTCCTTGTATAATCAGACTACAACACAGAATTGAAAAGTAGTAACACACTATGCCAAGGATGACCTCAACATGTAGAGAGAGAGAGAGAGAGAGAAGAGAGAGTTTTAAAAATTAAAATTAGAACTGTATTTTATTTCTTTCAGTTTTGTGTTGCAATCAGATTTACAAGGAGATATAGATATATAGATAAAAGTTAAAAATCAATATTGTTCCAACTGCTTTTTATATACAAGGCAAGTTCTCAAACCCTTCAATGTTAAAATAAAAGGAAAAATAATCACAAGAAGGCAACAAAGAATTTGGGGAGTGAAATGAGACCATTGGAAAAACTTGAAGATGGTCAGTAGACAGAGAGGAAAGGGTCAGCAAAAGGCCAAAATATGAAAGAGCCCCTATTTCCTTTTTTAAAACTTTAAAAATCCTTTTATGAACCAAAATTTCACTTTTCTTATTTCCCCAAGGGCCTTCCAAGGGAAACCAGTGGGACTTAATGATGCCATTAGAGGCCTTTAGAGACACGGTCACCAGACACAAGCCATGAGATTGCAATGTCAGGGCCATACTTTAAAAGATTTTTTATATAATGATGCAGGTTCATTTAGACAAGTAAAACTTTTCTTTCTTTTTTAAAAAGAAGGCCAAGTCATTCTTTAGGGTCACCTTGCCATTCTCATCTTCTTACTATCTTCTTCCTCCTTTTCCAAATAATTCTCCACCCATGTACAGCTAGCTTCAAAACTTCTTATACCACAATAATGCCTGATAACATGGACATCCCTTTATCTCAACTTAGTACAATCATTGCTGCCTTTCATTTCACTTGTTGGGCCATTATGTCAACTTATTAGAGGGGCACAAAGATCCATGAGCTACATGGATATACTTAGCAAAATTCAGCACTGTAACAGGTGCCTTGCTCCTTAGAGACTCCGTAAAGCAAAAGAGGAGCCATCAGTCATCAGGAGGTTAATAATGCCTGCTTCACTTGATCTGAAACATATGTTCATCACACAGCCTCTTGTGAGCTACATTTTCTACTGCATAAAGAAGAACATGAAGTTGCAGTTTTGCTATTCCTTTTTATACATGATCAGAATGTCCCTATTCTTCAGGATATTCACAACAAGGACTGCACAGCTGCCACCAAGACATACCTAATGATAGAGCACCAGATACCAAAAATGCAAGATCAAGCACATATATCCATGCTTAATTAACAGAATCATATTTTGAGCACAGAGAATATAACAAGTGACAAGGTTGCCGGGTGAGTGCTCTTCAAAGCTCTAACACAATTAGGAGGCTGTAACTGACACTTGCATTGCAAAGGTTAATTGGGGTCACCAAAATGGAGTAATTTCTTACCTAACCAGTCATTAAACTTCTTAACCTCAGAAGGCAGGCCCAGCTCAGTGAAATCGCCTGTATGAAGCAAGATGTCTCCGTAAGGCATCTGGATTCCATCTGTTCTGGAGTGTGTGTCCGAGACGCAGACAAACCGTGTGTGGCCTGCTGGTTTCGGGGTGTCGTATGGAATCGGATCAACCCTAGAGTGAACATAAGATGCCCTGTTAAAGTTAAACTTGATACCCATGCTGAACACAACAGATATGATTCACTCAAAAAGTGTATGTACCATCCATTTGGAAAACTTCCAAAGATTCACCAGAGCATAAAGGCATGTTAGGGAGAATAAGAAACCCAGATAACCTTCTACATCTCCATTCAGCTATCTTATTGCAGGTTAAGTATGGTCCAAGATAGAGAACCATCTGTCATGAGTATTGGATGAGGAAAGTATTGAATGAGGAAGAAATGTGCAGACTTCCATTCCCTAAAAGGCCTCATCGTATTGCCTGAGACCATGAAAAGAATATGTATACACTGACAGGATAGGAGGGATATAAGGCTATAGTAGACCTCTACATGCATAAATAGTAGATAGATAGATCTGTTTATTGATTAGTCCACTGATTATTAAAAGACAAGAATACACAAATAGACACGAATCACTATGCTACTCTTGTAATAGTTAACTAAAATAAATTAAAACACAATAAAACTTGATTAAATAATAAGTTTGGTAAAGCGAGATTAAATTACAAGATGAAAGCAGGGGAAGAGTGACAAGTGTAAAAGAGTTCATCAGAAGGGTCCCTTGTCATCTAACTAACTAACTAAACTAACTAACTAATTTTATTATTTATGAGTCGCCCTCCACGAATGTGCTACGGGCGACTTACACAGCTTGACATTTACAATACTAAAATATTAAAATATTAAAATGTTAAAATATTGGAATAGACAGATTCCAGTTCACCGATCATGACAAGGGACCCCATTTTGTGAGATAAAGACACCACTTAGGTTTGGCTATGCAGCAAAATGTAGATTCTCCCCAGAAAAAAAATAAGACAGTTTGGCAATTGGGTCCCAGTTGGTTGTTCTGACCAAAAGCAATATAAATAAATAGTACTGTTGGTATGAACAGAAAGAAAATATTATCTCATAACATAAATGCTGGTTTCTATCAGTATATATTGACTAAAATGATATAAAGACAGCAAACACATAATAATGTTTTAATGATTTTGTATCCCACCTTGAGCTGCAGGGAGAGGCGGGAATTGAAATTATTATTGCTGTTACTGTTATTATACTATATATTATTATCAACAAACCATATATTTCTATTTACAAAAAAAACCTGATCACCCTAAATTGAAGCCATTAGAGGTTGAGTATTCCTTCCCTAAAAAGCTTGGAACCACCCGTGTTTTGAATTTCAGTATATCTGTGTTTGTATACTTGTACATATCCTTATATATTTTGGAAATGGAATAATTAAGTCAAACCATGAAACTCATTTATATTTCAAATTCACTTTATACAATATGAGTATTTTTTAATATTTTGTGCATGAAATAATTTATGAGTCATATCTTGGCCATCCGTGTAAAGGATTTCGGGTTTTAGAGGACTTTGGGATTCTGGAAAAACAATCCTCAAACTGTATAGCGACACTTAAATCACATTTTCATATTTGTAATTTAATCCAGATGTGAATATATTTAAAGAGAACTGATAGCATTGATTGAGCAATTGCAAACCAAGAACACGAACCTTTCTCTTTGAAAATTTGTGGGCAGCATGTACTTCATTAGTTGTTTAAAAGCACAAACTTTAGAAGGTAAAACATATCCACATATACCATGAAGCACAAAGAGACAATGCATTATTTTACACGGTTTATTAATCTAGAAAAAAAATTAATCTAAGTGAATATTTACACAGATTAAACAACAAAGATTATTAACTGCATTTGCAAGCTTATATAGTATACGTTTAGCTTAGTTTTTACTAGAGAAAAGGTCAGAAAATACAAGTTATTCTTCATTTCCCATAATGTGGGGTATGATGGTGATAAAACTTAAAAATAAAGTACAAAGAGACAGCCTCTACATTTTTCTACCCATATCTGTGTGTCTTCCTTTGAAATGGCAAAATATTATATATGTAGCAATGAATATATAATACAGACCCTATTGAGCCTTGCATTTTAAAGCAAAAATAATGAATATGTTCCATATAACTGCTTAGTACACCTTAACTGTAGCATATAATTCATGGATTTTCCCCATGGCCTTCTTAAGTAATTAAGACTTTTATATCAGGCAAAAGTTATTGAGACTACTACTAACAACCTAAGTATTAAAGTCACTATACAGGCAAACATCTGGTGCTCTACTTCTTCCTTCATATGAAATAAAGAAAGTTAAATTGTTTTTGTTTAATTCTCTAGGAAAACATCATAGTATAAGCACATGGCTTTCTACAGCTACAACCTAGTATGACTCCAAGGACTGCTTCCTCCAGGAAACAAACATGCTTTCATTCTTTACAGAGTCGTGTTCAATCTGTCTATCTGCATTAGGAATGAATAGATTTGTTGGACCTGTGACATCTCCTTTTTCTTATAAACTTACACTGTATTTCCCTAGTTTCCTCCAGCTCATTTCCAAATCCATTTGCTATTTTCAGTTTTCAAACTCTTTTTTTCCCTACAGGGAGAGAAAGGAAGAGTACCCGAAGTAGCAGCTGAGCAAAGGCAATTTTCTGTTCCACGCCATAAGTGAACCAAACAGGGCAAAATATTGCCAATATATTTAGAATCTGCAGCTTTTTCAAGTTAAAAATATATAAATTGTGCCCCCACACTGCTGGCCCCTTATTCTGTGCTGCCTGAAAATGAAGCTGGCATGCAGAAGTTTAGCATGTCAAGATTTTCCTGGCTGACATATTAGGGAATGGGGGGAAATGGCAAGTACCAATATACCAGGCTGTTCTTCAAGCCATGAAAGCAGAAGCAGCCCTAAAATGTAGCTATATTCAGTTTTAAAATTGTAATTCTTTATAAAAAAATGTTTTTACTAAAATACATATTCTGATGCTTTTTCCTCCACTTTGACCAAAGGTCTGGTTCCTTTATGTAAGTCATGAAATTAACACTGAGTCACAAGACTTCGATATAAAAATATATCTATTCAAATATAGTGCACAACACTAGAGTATAACATATCAATTATACAAAAGGACATACCATAACATGTATATCATGACAAAGCGGCGCATACATAAACCGGGTTAAATCCGCAATGTTTAGGCATATAAATACAATTTCGCACCTCAAAGTAATCTAGGCAGTCCACAAAATTAATGATAATGTCTCTAGTAATGTGAAGTCCAAACACCATCAGATAAATGGACATAGGAGACTGTAGTATGCTCCTTAATAGTTCATATAATGTCTGGCCGACGGGCTGGCGATGCCAAACTTCCTGGGGCCACTCCCCCGTTTCTCCCCCAGGCGGGGCTTTCTCAAGGCCATAAATGGATGTACCGTAGTCCAAATATCAATGATGAAAGCGTCCAGGCTTAACCTCACCTTTATGGTCACCTTACCGACTGGGTGAGGTTAAGCCTGGACGCTTTCATCATTGATATTTGGACTACGGTACATCCATTTATGGCCTTGAGAAAGCCCCGCCCGGGGGCGAAATGGGGGAGTGGCCCCAGGAAGTTTGGCATCGCCAGCCCGTCGGCCAGACATTATATGAACTATTAAGGAGCATACTACAGTCTCCTGGGTCCATTTATCTGATGGTGTTTGGACTTCACATTACTAGAGACATTATCATTAATTTTGTGGACTGCCTAGATTACTTTGAGGTGCGAAATTGTATTTATATGCCTAAACATTGCGGGATTTAACCCGGTTTATGTATGCGCCGCTTTGTCATGATATACATGTTATGGTATGTCCTTTTGTATAATTGATATGTTATACTCTAGTGTTGTGCACTATATTTGAATAGATATATTTTTATATCGAAGTCTTGTGACTCAGTGTTAATTTCATGATTGTTGAACCCATTCTCTGTGCATTTGATCCTTTATGTAACAGGGCACACACATAAGCCATGGTTCCACATGTTGCCACATGCCCAGAAGCATCAGTTGTTATATTTAGAAGATTTACAGTCCAAATGATGAAACATGAAAGCTTCCAGGCTTTGGCTCCCATTCTCTTGTAGCCTTGCAAATCTTCTAAGGAGGAGTGAGAGCCTTTCACAATGATGTGGGAAGTAACGTGGGGGAGGAATCAGCAAGTAATGGTATAAATTCAACCACTTGTCTTAACTGAAATGTATCCATTGAATAAAATATTGAAAAGTAAGCCAAGATGTATATAAATGCCATCAAACTAATGGAATTTTTCTAGTTGAAGCTTCAACTGGATTTAAACAATTGTCTCCCTCTTTCATTCACATTTGTGGATGTGTCTGATGGATCCAATGCTCTTCTAACAATAAGAGGATATCTGCCATATGCAGAAAGGCATCTCTGAATTCCACCCAATATAATCTACATTTAAACCTAAACAGTTGCACATGTAAATACACACATACCATACATATTAAGGTTCTTCTATTATGTATCCAATATCCTATTTTCACAAATACTTAATACATTTGTCAACCTGCTTTTAAGAACATTATAGTCTTGCCTGTTCTCAGGGGCAATTGTAGTTAACTAATACTTATATGTTAAATAACGTTTTGAGTATGCCTTTGAAGGATTACATGCCCTTTCAATATTTTTTGAATAGCAACGCAACCAAGGAGATATGTTTTGTGCATCAGACAAAGTGATGCAGCTCCACAGTGGAAACAAATGCTAGAGTTGCAAAGGAATGAAAGGTTGGGGAGCATCTTACAAATGTAGTATCCCATTATCTGCCTAAGATCCACAACTCAGAGATAAAAAAAATGGGCAAAGTCATATGCAAAAACACAGACAGACCTGTCGCCTTCCACAGAAAAAACCTGCCTATTATTGTGTGAGACATAGTCATTAAAATAAAATACGATGTTTCTGGAAAATGTATAATTTGTCATTTCACAGTTGGCAAAACAGTTTTGAAACATGTGCAAAATATTTTTAAAATAATAAAATATCATCCCTCAAAAGAGTCCATAATGATTACTAATAGTTACTGAACACAAAAGTGGTTAATTGTGGGGCTATCCTGGCAGAAATCTCTAGTCATGAATCTCACCATCCCCCAATGTAGCACTCATAATAGCAGCGCCTGAGGGAGTCTGTTTCCTTTCCCATTTCTTGGTCTCAGTTCATTTGTTTTCACAAAAGGAAATTCAGCTGAATGGAATGGAATTAAAAATGTGCAAAGGGGTTGTGGTGTCTTCGATAAATGCGAAGAAGTCAGCAGAGAAGGGCACGGTCAATTCTATTCCTCTGTTTTAAATGTGAGAGACAGCTAAGTTCCTTTCAAGACTGGAAAGCCTGAAGTAGAGAGTTAAATGTTCATTTGAGATCTTTGCTTGTTATTATCTGTGATAGCATACTTATGTCAATGCTGGCACTGCCATTTCTTAGTGCAATATTTATTTATTCATTCATTTATTTATTTAACCCACCCCTGCCCCAAAGGCTAGGCCAGCACCTATGACTAATAATTTGGCTGACTAAAAGATGCAGCAGGAGGATATGGATAAAGGATAGGAAGAAGGAGGGAGGGAAGAAGCATTCCAAATTCATACTGCCAACAAAGAGTGCCATGGGGATGGACCGACCTCTACATGACTCCATATTTCTGGTGCAATCCTTGTGCAAAAAGAACATGTTTACACAAATAGTTTATTCCTCTAGAGGTGAATAAGCTATGTGCGTAAACATTATTTGTTACACTCTATTGGTAGTAGTGATACTCTTTAGGTTTGATATTTTAAACACCACCTGGTTTAGGACCACAATTAAGGCCATCTCATATTCGTCTAAATTCTACAAATTAAGGAAAAGGAAAGACAAGAGGGATGCCTTAATAGATCTGCCTTGTGATACATGATGACATTGTGCAATGTCACAAATTCTGATTGCTTATTCTCCATGTTTTCACAATTCTCCTTGGTTTTACAGACTGAAATCTCAACAGAGACTATGAGTGCCTGGGACCAGAAAGATTTGCTTACTTGTGTATTATTGTTATTATTGCATACAGGATCTGACACCATGCCTCAGGGTTAGATAATATCTGAAATACAGTTTCAGACAAACCCACCTAGCGAGCATTTGAGATCTTCAGCAGAGGCGCTGTTGCAAGCCCCAGCATTTTAGAGGCTAGGCTGGTGATTACATTAATAGCGCCTTTCCTGCTGCAACATTTTTGCGGAATTCCCTCTCCTGGGGAAAGAAGACATGTTCCCTAGTAGATGTGTTTCAAAATGATATTTTCCCTCAGCATGTCCTTTTATCTATTTTACCCTTACTTTTTAGTATTGTTTCTAACACTGTATGTGTTAATTGAAAGAAGCAACTGAATAGCATTGTTTTCCAGGTAAAGGAGTACTGCAAAACTGAGATAGATTTAATAAAAGGATTGGAAACAAATGTTTATAAAATGCATCAGATATTTTGTTTCCAACTTTCTCAATTATATCTGTTGGAATGGTATTAAAAACAAAATCCAGTCACATTTTTAAAATTCCCAGAGTCCAGGCACAGAATTCAGAGGATGGTGCTGGAGGTAGGAGTGATATTGTTCATTTGCTAAAGCACTAGAGAAAGACTCTGAGAACTCTACATGTCACCCTACACTGTCATCGCCAGGATTTCACAGGAGAGAACCATGGCATTTGGAATGGAATCACCACTATAATTATTTATTATTTTATTTATTTATGGTATTTGTTCCCCGTAGCTTCTCACCCCCGCAGGGGGACTCAGCACGGCTTACATTTGCAGCACTACAGGCCGCACTACCACAATACAATTTAAAATACGCCATATAATCAACATCATTAAAAAGCATTAAAAACATTAAAACATTTCATTAAAAACCACTACATACAACAATTAATTAATTAAAGCTATCAAGTGGAACACAATGTGAAAAGCTGGTGAATTAATGATCAATAGATAACTTTTTTGACTGCCAAGTGGTAACTGAGTATTGATGAGTGAAAATCAACTACAAAGAATACACAACTATCCCAATTTTACTCCCCTTTTTGTAAAGAAGATATTATGTCGTGAAATAAGAGATTGCTGAATGTGGTACTCAATTATAAGAAATGGTCATCATAAGCTGTCACTTGCAGCCGAGTATGATTGCCTTCCAAATGCAATCTTGGTCCATAGGTCACTGTAGAGACCTATTCTGGATCCGCATGTTCTTTTGCAGTGAGAACATCCATTTCCAGATGGAAGGCAGTCCTGACAAGGGTTGGCTTGATGCACCTTCCTACTGGCACGTTTCTCCCTTTCACCCTCCATTCTTGCCTCTTTGAATTCCACATCACTGTAGGTAACAGCTGACCTCCAGTTAGAATGCTCGAAATCCAGGGCTTCCCAGTTCTTGGTATCTATGCCACAGTTTTTAAGCCCATCTTTAAATCTTTTTTGCTGTCCATCAACATTTTGTTTTCTTTTTTTGAGTTGAGTAACTGTGGCAGTGATTCGGCATTCTAACAACGTGGCCAGTCTAGCAAAGTTGATGAAAGAGGATCATAGCTTCAATACTGATAGTCTTTGCTTGTTCCAGAATGCTGGTATTTGTCTGCCTATCTTCCCAAGAAATTTGCAGGATTTTTCAGAGGCTATGCTGATGCAATTATTTCAGAAGTTGAGTGCAACATTTGTAAATGGTCCATGTTTTGCAAGCATATAACAGAGTTGGGAGGACAATAGCTTTATAAACAAGTATCTTGGTATCCCTACAAATGTCTTCAAACACCCTACTTCATTAAAAAAATACTGCACTCATAAAGCTCAGATCGTGTTGCATTTTGGCATCAACGTTGACTTTTGTGGAGAGGTGACTGCCAAGGTAGTGGAAATGGTCGAAATTTTCTAACATTATCCCATGAAGCTGAATTTCTGGTATTGCTGAGGGATTGGTTGGTGCTTGCTAACAGAGCACTTTGGTTTTCTCAATGTTCAGTGAGAGGCCAAGCTTTTCATATACTTCTGCAAATGTGTTTAAAGTGGCTTATAGGTCATCTTCTAAATGAGCAGAGACTACATTATCATCAGCATACTGGAGTTCTATAACAGATGTTGTTGTGTCTTTGGTTTTGTCTTTCAGTCTGCTGACGTTAAATAGTTTGCCAATTGTGATGTCCACATTGGTAGGAAGCTTCCCATCAACAAGGTACAGTATCATAGCTATGAAGATAAAAATAAGGCTGGAGTGAGAATACATCCCTGTTTGACACCAATTCCACCTTAAATAGGTCACTTTGGGAGCCATTGCTGTACAAAACGGTTGTCATGTCATCATGGAGCCACAGGATGTTCACAAATTTAATCGGGCATCCAATTGGAGGATGGTCCAGAGTGCATTGAAATTCACTGTGTCAAATGTTTTTACAAGATGAACGAATGCCATGTACAGGGGTTCATTTTGTTGCCTGCATTTTCTTGGAGCTGTCATACAATGAAGATCATATCCACTGTTTCCTGGGGGATTCTGGGATTCAGGGAATGTGTCTTCTGATCTAGGTAGAACATGGTTTGCAAACAGTCTTATGATAATTTCAGCAGAGGTAAAAAGAAAGATACATTAATAGGTTCCACAGTCTGTTTTTCCCTCTTTTTGAAAAGGGTGGTGATAGTGGCATCCTTGAAGTCTGCTGGGATCTTCTTGGTTACCTACACGTTTTCAATGAGCTGGTGGAATTGTTGTTTCGGCCCAGGTCCACCTTCGTTAAAGATTTCAACAGGGAGACCATCGGGTCCACTGGCTTTGTTATTTTTAAATTGGCTGATGGCTTTCCTGTCTTTCTCCAAATTAGGCAGTGCTGCAAGCTCCTCCCTGGTTTGTTGCTGTGTGATTTGCAAGAGGACCTTTTCAGCCACGTTGGAGCTGCAGGTAAGGTTACTGTAGAGCTCTTTCCAATGTAGTGCAACTGATTTTTTTGCCCTTTAGAAGTTTAATTCCCTCTGAGGAATGTGGAGCAGGGGTGCTCACACTTTTTCAGCATGCGAGCTACTCTTAAAGCAACCAAGTCCAAAAGATAAGAACATAAGAACATAAGAAGAGCCATGCTGAATCGGGCCTCAGCCCATCTAGTCCAGCATTCTGTGTCACACAGTGGCCCACTAGTTGTACACAGGGATCTCTAGCAGAAAGGAGGGCAAAACCCTCACCTGCTCCCGACCCCCACAACCAGTACCCGGGAAACATCCTGCCTGCCTCCATCAACACAGAGGTGGCACTTGGATGTCCATTTCAGTAACTACTGATTCCCTTGGTATCCATGAATCTGTCTAATCCTGCCTTGAAGCTGTCCAGGCTGACAGCTGTCACAACCTCCTCTGGAAGCGAGTTCCATAACCCAATGACCCTCTGGGTGAAGAAATATTTCCCTTTATTACTCCTAACTTTCCTACCTTGGAGCTTCAGGAGTGCCCCTAGTCCTAGTGTTGGGTGACAGAGAAAATATTTTTCTTTATTCACCTTTTCTATCCCATGCATGATTTTATACACTTCGATCAAGTCACCTCTTAAACGCCGTCTTTCAAGGCTGAAAAGACCAAGGCGTTGCAACCTAATTTCATAAGGGAGCTGCTCCATCCCTTGGATCATTTTTGTTGCCCTTCTTTGTACCTTTTCCAGTTCCGTTATATCCTTCTTAAGGTGCGGTGACCAGAATTGTACACAGTACTCCAAATGTGGCCTTACCATAGATTTGTAGGGAGGCAATACAACATTTGCCGACGTATTTTCGATTCCCTTCCTGATCATGCCAAGCATAGAATTTGCTTTTTTCGCTGCTGCTGCGCACTGGGTTGACATCTTCATTGAGCTGTCCACCAAAACCCCAAGATCCCTTTCCTGGTTTGTCTCGGAAAGCTTTGACCCCATCAATTGGTAGGTGTAGTTGGGGTTCTTTGCCCCGATGTGCATGACTTTACACTTGTTTAGGTTAAAATGCATTTGCCACTTTGTTGCCCATTCACTCAATTTCGAGAGATCTTTCTGGAGCTCTTGACAATCAGTTTCATTTTTAACTACCCTGAACAATTTAGTGTCGTCTGCAAACTTTGCTACCTCAGAATTCACTCCTACATCCAGGTCATTAATGAATAAATTAAAAAGTAACGGACCCAAAACTGAACCTTGGGGTACGCCACTTCTCACCTCTTTCCACCCAGAGAAATGTCCGTTTATTACCACCCTTTGTTTCCTACAGTTTAGCCAGGTTCCAATCCAGGACAAGACCTGTCCTCTGATTCCATGGCTGAAGAGCTTATTTAGAGCCTTTGGTGAGGGACTTTGTCAAAAGCCTTTTGAAAGTCAAGGTAAACAATATCGACTGGGTCCCCTTTATCTATGTGTTTATTTACACCCTCAAAGAATTCTATCAAGTTAGTAAGACATGATTTGCCTTTGCAGAAACCATGTTGATTTTCCTTCAGCAATGCCTGTTCTTCTATGTGCTTAGTAATTTTTTCTTTAATAATGGTTTCCATCACTTTGCCTGGAACTGAGGTTAGACTAACTGGCCTATAATTTCCTGGATCACCCCTGGATCCTTTCTTGAAGATCGGAGTTACATTTGCCTCCCTCCAGTCCTCGGGTACAGTGCCTGATCTTAGAGAAAGGTTATATATTTTGGCCAGAATTTCAGCAATTTCACACTTGAGTTCCTTAAGAACTCTGGGGTGGATGCCATCTGGCCCTGGTGATTTATTGACATTTAGTTTAGTAAGGCATGTGAGAACATCTTCCTTGTTTATCTCTATCTGGTTTAATTCATTTAATTCCCTCCCTGAAAAAACTGACTCAGCTGCAGGCATATGTTGTCTGTCCTCCTGTGTGAAAACGGAGGCAAAGAAGTCGTTTAGCCGCTCAGCAATCTCCTTGTCTTCACTTATTGTCCCTTTCTTACCATTTTCGTCAAGTGGCCCAACTGCTTTTCTAGTTGGGTTTCTACTTCTGATGTACTTAAAGAAGTTTTGCTATTTTTTAAAATATTCTTAGCTATATGTGCCTCAAAATCTCTCTTGGCTTTCCTGACGGTTGCTTTGCATTTAGTTTGCCAGAGCTTGTGTTCCTTTCTGTTCTCCTCAGTAGGAAGAGCCTTCCATTTCTTAAATGAGTTTTTCTTCTTTCCAATCACATCTTTTACTTCATTTGTAAGCCATACTGATGTCCTCTTGGACTTTCCCGGCCTCTTTCTTGTTTTAGGAATGCATTTTAGTTCGGCTTGTTTTAAAGTATTTTTAAACAGTTTCCAAGCATTTTGGAGGGATTTGATTTTTTTTTACTGTTCCTTTTAGTTTGTTCTTTACTATTTTTCTCATTTTGGTGAAATTCCCTTTGTGAAAATTTAAGGTCTCTGTGTTAGTTTTCACTGACAGTTTGCTATCCAAACTTAAGTTGAAGGTTATTGTGATGTGGTCACTGGTACCTATGGGCTCAGTTACAAGGACATCTTGAACGAGATCTTGTTCATTAGTTAGCACCAAGTCCAGGATCCCTTTTCCCCTGGTTGGTTCCATGACCATCTGCTCAAGGGAATAATCAGCTAGCATGTTGAGGAACCTTGTCTCTCTTTCATGCGTAGAACAAGAATTTAGCCAATCTATTCGGGGATAGTTGAAGTCCCCCATTATGACTAATTTATTGCTTTTTGAGGCCTGTTTAATTTCATTTTCCAGATAGCAGTCTGCCTCTGGAGTTTGGTTGGGAGGGCGATAGCAGATCCCTAATGCTAGATTAGTTTTTTGTCCTGGGACTTTTACCCACAATGTTTCTGTAGGTGAGTTTGAATTTTCTTGAAAGCACGAGGCGGGGCATCCAGAGGGAGCGCTCCACCCTGCCTGTCTCGCCGCCAATGGAGACTGTACAGCTGCTTCTGGACGAGAGAGAAGCAGGGCGCTCCCTCCAGAGGCCCTGCCTCATGCTTCCTTCTTCCTGCAATGCCCTGCAGGCGAAAGAAGCACCGCGAGAGCGGAAGCCAGCAGCAGGAGCACACGTGCGCGCAGGGTGTGCGTGCGCATGGCAGGAGCACCCCATCCGGCTGGTGAGGCCCAAAGATCACCTGGAAGAGGGCCGAAGATCACGTAGGTGCTCCCGATCACCATAATGCGCACCCCTGATGTAGAGGATGTATGCCATGATTTGTTGGACCATAGATTATCTTTGTGGTATTAAATAATCCTTATGCATCATGGACATAAGAAATTATATATGTTCTTCAAAGCACATCACATTTTAGTTCCTTGATACTTTCTTGTAATTTTAAATTTGTTTTGGATAGGAGGAATTCCAGTTCAAGTACATGGCAGGAACTGGAGTACCTCAATAGGTAGAAAAGTGTGATTAATATCAGTATCTTCTGCCATGGAGAAATGGCCACTGCCATGATTTTATACAGATGGAAAAGATTTAATAGAGTTTATATTAGATTGGAACAACAATCAAGTCTAGCCAATCTAGTCATGTGGACACTAACTGATTAAATTTATTTATTTATTTATTTACTTCATTTACATTCCTCTCTTCTCACCCCGAGGGGGACTCAGAGCGGATTACAGTACATATACTTGCAGACAATCCCTGCAGTTCAACATATACAGTACATATATTGACGAACAAAGACGAACAAAGAGGCAATTTTCTGGCAAACTCCTGACAAACTCTGGCCACCAGGGGGGGCTGACGCTCTCCTCATCTCTCTCAGCATTTCCCAGCTTCCATTGTTGTTCTTCTGCATTCCTTTCAGCGATTCCTGGAGTTCTTTAATGGCCTCATAAATCAGTCAAAATTTCTCCTCCCCACTTAATGTGGTACCTTTATCTCCTACTTGACAAATGAACTGTCTTTTGGGCTGCAAAGGTCGGCAGCAGGCTACACTTAAGGTCGGGAACCCACCCCGACCCGGGCAGGCCTCAAACTCATGACCTACAGCTCAGAGAGATCTTATGTAGCTGACACTTAGCCAGCTGTGCCACTTCCCGGTGCTAAATATCAAACTATCTGCTAGCTAGATCCAAAACTGCACCACTGTGGCAGCCCTGGAAGCAGAATCCTGCAGAAGTGACCCCCATTCTCCAACTATAACTCGCAGAGCTTCAGTCTCCTTTAATGAACTTCTAATGGTAGCTCTGAAACAACTTAGACATTTAAGAATTTTTCAGGCCACTAGACCTAAGTTCTCAAACTCTATAAAACTGAAGAACATGCCCATCTCTGGTATAATTCTAATGATTTGAATTAAGTGCCTGGAAGTTACAGCAAGAAAAGCATCACTTTCCAAGAGAAGTAATGCTGACAAGCTCTTAACCCTAACCTTGTTGGCAAGCATCAGAGTCATAAGATTGTCTTAATGAGAGAAATAAAATGGCTTCAGTTCAGACCTCAGTATAATGAATTGAATTCCATTTACTTTGTTACAGGATGAAGATGGTGAAGGTATCACAGTTCCAAATGAGCTGTGGATAGCAAAAGGGGAGAACAGAAAAAATCCATAATCTTGATATTTATTTATTATTTATTTCCATTATATATAACCCGCCCTTCTCTACCCCCAAAGGGGGACTCAGGGCGGCTGACAAAAAGGCAACCATTTGATGCCGCATATACACTATGGGTCTGTTCATATCATCATTTAAAGTTTAGGAAGTTAAAATTATCTCAGAATTGCACCTGCCATCCCTATGCAAGAGTATAGAGCATCTACTGTATGTCAAATGGGTGAATTCAGAACTCGGTGCCATATGGATGCATATCACTGCCTGATTGCCAATGCTTGGACATTATTTATTTTATTTATTTATTTATCATTTCGATTTAATAACCCGCCCTTCCCGAGGCTCAGGGCGGTTCACATATAAAATAGCATGTAGATACATAAAAACAGCATATAAAACATAATAAAACACGTGAAAATCCATTAAAACAGTCATAAATTCATGAATATATGATTGTCTACATTTGTGGAAAGCACAGAGATGCTCTTGAATGGTACATTCCAACAGAAAGTAAAAGTAAATTGTCACAGCATGATTCAGTGTGCCCTTACCAGGATCCTTCCTAGTTATCCTAAGCAACCTCCACTTCCCAATAAATATGCTATGCATAAAGCACAATTGAAAAACAACATATGCAGATGTTGTTTTTTACATACATCAACTGCAGGCAGAATAATTCTGTTTGCAAAAATCAGGGAATCCAAGGAAAAAAATAATAAAAGATTGCATAGATTGGGAGTTCTCCTGGATTCATCACTGAACCAGGAACCCCAGGTTTCGGTGGCTGCCAGAGAAGCTAGTTGCGCCCATACTTTGAGAATCCAGACTTGGCCAAGGGTGGTCTTGTTACATCTTGAATAGACTACTGCAACACACTCTTTGTGGAGTTTCATTTGAAGACTGTTTGGAAGCGTCAAGTGGTCCAATGGATGGCAGCCAGATTTCTCACCAGAGCGCCGTACAGGGAGCATACAACTACCGTTACATCATCTCTACAGGCTGCCAGTCTGCTACCAAACATAATTCAAAGTGTCCGGTTCTGGCCCAGTTTATCTGTCTGAAGATATCTCCCTCTATGAACCATCGTGGATGTTATGATCTTCTGGGGAGGCCCTGCTCTCAGTCACATCTCCTTTGAGGCATGACTGATGGGGACAAGAGACAGGGCCTTCTTGGTGGTGGCCCCTCGGCTATGGATGTCCTTCCCCAGTGAAGTCAGATCAACCCCCTCCCTCCTTACCTTCAGAAAGAAACTAAAAACATGGCTATGGACCAAGCCTTTGGACCAGGGGTGCTCAGAACGGTGATCGCAATCACCAGGGTGATCTTCGGGCCTCATCCTGGTGGTCTTCAGGCCCCTGACCAGGTTTTTTGCTGTTGGTCCTCTTCACGCGCCCCTGCACGCTGCAAATAAGTCCTCCATCATTGCTCCTCCCCGCTCCCTGCTCGTGCGCCGCCTCCAAAAGCTCCAGAGTCCAAGAGGCAGAATGTGCCCCCTCTTTTGGATTCCTCCTCCTCCCTCCGTCCTTCTCCAGCCACTCAGAGTCGTAGGAGACCAAAGGGGACAGGCCTGGATGACGCGATGCATGGCTGGCCCCGCGCGCATGCGCAGAAGTACCCATTCTGCCTCTCTGACTTCTCGTGAGCTCTTGGAGGCGGCACACATGCTGGCGGAGTGGAAATAGGAGCAACGACGGAGGAGGAGAAGAAGGACGCTTTGGGGTCCTTTCCTTACCGCATCTCAAAGGTCGGTCTTTTTACTTTGGGTTGGGTGCTTGATTGTTCTGTGGCATGTCTCCTTGTTTCCTTTTTATTTTTAAAAATAGTATTTTAGCTCCAAAGCCTCTTTGCTTGCTTTGTTCCTTGAGAAATATATGTTGGGGAATATGGAAATGTGGGAGAAATGGGGTGGTTGGATGTATTTTTGCATGACCCTTTGTTTACCTTGCTGAGTATTAAATGGCCTTGCAGTTCAAAAGCCTCTCTTCTTACTTTCTGGCTGATAATATGTGTGGTAATATGGCAGTGTGGGAGAAATGGGGTGGTTGGATGTATTTTTGCATGCCCCTTTGTTTACCTTGCTGAGTATTAAATGGCCTTGCAGTTCAAAAGCCTCTCTTCTTACTTTCTGGTTGATAATATGTGTGGTAATATGGCAGTGTGGGAGAAATGAGGTGGTTGGATGTATTTTTATGCTCTGTTTTATATTCTTGTTATTAAATTGAAATGTTGATGTTTTATAACTTCATTTTATGTAAACTGCCCCAAGCCTGCTGGAAGGAGCAGTACATAAAAATGAATAATAAATATAAATAAATAAATAAATAAGAAAATAGTTATACGTTTTACATTTCTGGGTAGGTGATCTTTGGGACTTGGTTTTTTAATCAGTAGCTCCCATGCTGAAAAAGTGTGAGCGCCCCTGCTTTGGACAGTAATGCAGTGCAATAAGTGAAGATGGAATTTGTGCAATCACAACTGGAACAGCTCCTGGTTTTAATAATTGGATTTAATGTTTATATGCTTTTTAATGTTATGTTTTTAATGTATATGTTTGTTTTATTATATGTCTGTTTTATGTGGCATCAAATTGTTGTAAGGTGTCTCTGAGTCCCCTTTGGGGTGAGAAGGGTGGGATATAAATACAGTAAATAAATAAAGAAATAGTAATTTTATATTTAATATCTCAGTAATGTGTAGTATTAAATATCACTGAAATGTTGAAGCAATGATGTGTGAAGAAGCATGCTTGTTATTAACCATTAGGGAACACCTTTGATCAGGGATGTTAGTATCCCATGATTTTGGATAGCAGCATCTTCTCAAAACTGATGGCCATGGTTTCCTTTATTAAATCTATCCACCTATAACACTGTCTTTCCCATTTGCTACAGCTTGAATAATGTATAAAGCTACCTTTTAAAAACACAATAAAAACAATGTACAACTTATTTTTGTTTATCTTTTCTACTGAATGAGATACAAAGCAACTTTTACAATATTGTAACAAGTAATTCATTATTCTTTTTAAAGAAATAATGTTTGAGGCTCTACAGAAGGACAAAATTATTTGCAGGTCTTGTCCTAGAGTGATACTTATTAGTGTTACTTGTGGATGAGCTGGGTCTGAGAGTCAAGTACCCCAAGTAGTAAGATAACATTTCTTCAAGTTCATAATGTCTCACTGCAGATTATTTTATGGGAAGGCCATCCAACTTTCAAATTTGAAAAATAGAAATTTCCAGCTACTGGATGGAACATTTACCAATCAAGTACATATTAAGTCAAGTATTTCCCAACCATATGCTGCAGAGTTACAGAAAACAAATGTTTGCTCAAATAAACTCTAGGTCTGTATAGATTAGCTCTGAAATCTATTCCACTAAATATTTGGTCAGAAGGATGAGAAACATACTTTTACTTGGCTGACCTGTAGTCTGGGGAACCTGGTATTTCTCTCTCTCTCTCTCTCTCTCTCTCTCTCTCTCTCAACAAAATATATAGTGCAAGAGGGATCTTCTGCACAGGCGCTGCAGAGGTTTCGCTTTCTGACCTGGAGGCATCGCCCTCTCCAGGGAAAAGATGCAATTCAATCTTCATTCCAAGACCGAACTGCCATTCTTCACAATGTGTAGCCAGTCATGCATGCTGCTCCACTATATGATTAAGCCCCCTTCCATGCTCTGAGAAGACATAACCAAAGCCCCCTCCTCCCAAAAAAAACTTGAGAGCAAAGGAACAGCTCTTGCTGAGTAACTCCCTAGTTGCTTCCATTTACACTGACAAATGGACCAGGATTCAAAAACTGCACTAATTGTTTTATGGTTTGTGTTATATTTCTTAAACAGCTGCCTTTCTACTCCCAGGACATACAGTGAACGTCTTCTGAAGCACTTATATTTGGTCCTGAGAAAGATTTTGCTTGCTTATAGATTTCATTTTCTGTTTTGTTCTTTTGGATAAAACCGGCTACTTCTGTGAAGTAACTAAAAAGAGGAGGGAGGCATACCTTAAGGATACCAGAATTTAGGTAGGAAGGATCCAGATAGCACTATATAATGCATTTTATTTGTTTTGCCAGGGTGAAATAGACACATGTGGAACACAGGAAGAGGACCCAGGGATCATCACTGAAACTGTCCCTGTGTGCAAAGGAAAAGTCAGTGAGCAATCAGGCAGGTGGAGAAAGGAGGAGTACCCAGTTCCTCCCTTCCTTTGCCTGAACAAAGCAGACACACAGCACACACAAGAAGAGGAGGATAGACAGGCCTCACACACTGGTGCCAAC